>OY744517.1:204344706-204759706 GCA_963556195.1 Sepiola atlantica
TGATTGTGAGCCACATTGTCTGACTTGCATGCTTGCATTTCTTATTTTTATAAACAATGCATGAGTTTAGGAGATTTCCTAAACTGTTGCTCATCCTATAAATGATCGGAGATCTTCTCCCCTGATGTGTTACTCATCTGAAAATCAGCTGTTTATTCCTCAACTCACAGGAGTCAAACATTTTTATTTCTTTTAAAATATCTGATATTCTGACCACCTTAGTCTAAGACAACAAAGCCCTTCAATGTTTTACAATTCAAGATTCTACCACCGAGAATAATTAACGTTTCACATTAGGATAAATACCTGACAGTAGTTACCAGTATTGAAATACGTGCCTCATCTGAGTTTAGCATCACTTCCACTACTAATATACTTGATAAAGGTATGAATCCATCTGTTTTTACACCAATTATGGGTTAAATAGTAGAGTAGACTGTACTCTCAAGCCTTGGTAAGGCAACTAGCCTTGCTGCCCTAATAGCACTAATGTGCTCCTGGTGGTTGTGACTATTGTCTCTGTTCACCAAACGAAATTGTATGAGAACTCAAAACCTGAAAAACCAAAATAATAAAAGAATCCAACAAACTGATGCAAACAAACTTGTCTGCATGATAATCCATCGAAATATTGGAAGAAAAAAAATATTAATAACCATTAACGCATGAGTTATTCTATATTTATATATAATTTGCACTGTAAAGACCTTCAATAATATAGAATAATTTTATGTTGCCCGCAATGCTTCAAGTGAACATTAACACTTTCTTTTCTCTCTCTCACTTCATTTATCGTAACTTTTTCTTCATCCAGGAGTTAGACAAGTTTTGATATTTCGAATGCTCACTCTTTAGTCCTCACAGTTTAAGTCATTTGGGTCAACTATCTCGAAACAATCTACTATGTATAGTCTTTTATTATCACTTGCTTCCAAGTTTACGATGGCCGGACAACCTTTCTACCATTTAAGATATCCATGCTTCTGCAAAGGCTTATTCAAGTCAGATGCTCCACGTGACCATACCAGCGTAACAGATTCGTCCTTGACGATGATATCTATGCTGAGCAAATATAGTGTTTTCAGCAAATCCTCTGACCTAATGTATTGGGTTTGGCCAGATTTCACATTGCAGATCCATCAAATCATGAATCTGTCATTACGCTGCAGTCGGAAGAGAGAGAGAACGGACTGGATGAGGGCCCAACACTTGTTACCATATACCATGAAATTTCTGACACAGCTGCTATACAATTTACTGCGGATGTAGAGGGGGATAGCTGATGATGTTAACAAAATTTTGCCTTCGCTACTTTCACTGTTGTGGTTGTTCTGAGTTCACATCAACCATCTGAGCTCAGCATAGCTTCTAGATAGCAGAAAGAGTCTATTACCTCCAGACTCTTTCTGCTCTTTAGGATATATGCTGAGCACAGATAGTGGATGTGAACTCTTATATATATATATATATATATATATATATATATATATATATATGTATATATATTATGTATATATAGTCTACATATATATATATATGTATATATATTATGTATATATAGTCTACATATATATATATATGTATATATATTATGTATATATAGTCTACATATATATATATATGTATATATATTATGTATATATAGTCTACATATATATATATATGTATATATATTATGTATATATAGTCTACATATATATATATATGTATATATATTATGTATATATAGTCTACATATATATATATATGTATATATATTATGTATATATAGTCTACATATATATATATATGTATATATATTATGTATATATAGTCTACATATATATATATATGTATATATATTATGTATATATAGTCTACATATATATATATATGTATATATATTATGTATATATAGTCTACATATATATATATATGTATATATATTATGTATATATAGTCTACATATATATATATATGTATATATATTATGTATATATAGTCTACATATATATATGTATATATATTATGTATATATAGTCTACATATATATATATATGTATATATATTATGTATATATAGTCTACATATATATATATATGTATATATATTATGTATATATAGTCTACATATATATATATATGTATATATATTATGTATATATAGTCTACATATATATATATATGTATATATATTATGTATATATAGTCTACATATATATATATATGTATATATATTATGTATATATAGTCTACATATATATATATATGTATATATATTATGTATATATAGTCTACATATATATATATATGTATATATATTATGTATATATAGTCTACATATATATATATATGTATATATATTATGTATATATAGTCTACATATATATATATGTATATATATTATGTATATATAGTCTACATATATATATATATGTATATATATTATGTATATATAGTCTACATATATATATATATATATATATTATGTATATATAGTCTACATATATATATATGTATATTATGTATATATAGTCTACATATATATATATATTATGTATATATAGTCTACATATATATATATATTTATTATGTATATATAGTCTACATATATATATATATATATTATGTATATATAGTCTACATATATATATATATATATTATGTATATATAGTCTACATATATATATATATATATATATATATATATATATATATTATGTATATATAGTCTACATATATATATATATATATATATTATGTATATATAGTCTACATATATATATATATATATATATATATATATATATATGTATATATAGTCTACATATATATATATATATATATATATATATATTATGTATATATAGTCTACATATATATATATATATATATATATTATGTATATATAGTCTACATATATATATATATATATATATTATGTATATATAGTCTACATATATATATATATATATATATATATATATATATATATATATATTATGTATATATAGTCTACATATATATATATATATATATATATATATATATATTATGTATATATAGTCTACATATATATATATATATATATATATATTATGTATATATAGTCTACATATATATATATATATATATATATATTATGTATATATAGTCTACATATATATATATATATATATTATGTATATATAGTCTACATATATATATATATATATATTATGTATATATAGTCTACATATATATATATATATATATTATGTATATATAGTCTACATATATATATATATATATTATGTATATATAGTCTACATATATATATATTATGTATATATAGTCTACATATATATATATATATATATTATGTATATATAGTCTACATATATATATATTATGTATATATAGTCTACATATATATATATATATATATTATGTATATATAGTCTACATATATATATATTATGTATATATAGTCTACATATATATATATATATATATATATATATTATGTATATATAGTCTACATATATATATATATTATGTATATATAGTCTACATATATATATATATATATTATGTATATATAGTCTACATATATATATATATATTATGTATATATAGTCTACATATATATATATATTATGTATATATAGTCTACATATATATATATATATTATGTATATATAGTCTACATATATATATATGTATTATGTATATATAGTCTACATATATATATATATATATATATATATATATATATATATATATATATATATTATGTATATATAGTCTACATATATATATATATATTATGTATATATAGTCTACATATATATATATATATTATGTATATATAGTCTACATATATATATATATATTATGTATATATAGTCTACATATATATATATATATTATGTATATATAGTCTACATATATATATATATATTATGTATATATAGTCTACATATATATATATATATTATGTATATATAGTCTACATATATATATATATATATTATGTATATATAGTCTACATATATATATATATATTATGTATATATAGTCTACATATATATATATATTATGTATATATAGTCTACATATATATATATATATTATGTATATATAGTCTACATATATATATATATTATGTATATATATATATATATTATGTATATATAGTCTACATATATATTATGTATATATATATATATATTATGTATATATAGTCTACATATATATATATGTAGACTATATATACATTATGTATACATAGTCTACATATATATATATATATATATTATGTATACATAGTCTATATATATATATATATTATGTATACATAGTCTATATATATATATATATATATTATGTATACATAGTCTATATATTATATATATATTATGTATACATAGTCTATATATTACATATATATTATGTATACATAGTCTATATATTATATATATATATTATGTATATATAGTCTATATTATATATATATATATATAATGTATACATAGTCTATATATATATATAATGTATACATAGTCTATATATATATATATATATGTATATGTATATATATACATAGTCTATATATATATATATATACATATATTATGTATACATAGTCTATATATATATATATATTATGTATACATAGTCTATATATATATATATTATGTATACATAGTCTATATATATATATAGTATGTATACATAGTCTATATATATATATATATATATATACATATATTATGTATACATAGTCTATATATATATATATAGTATGTATACATAGTCTATATATATATACATATATTATGTATACATAGTCTTTCTCTCTCTATATATATATATTATGTATAGATAGTCTATATATATATATATATATATATTATGTATACATAGTCTATGTATAGATAGTCTATATATATACATATATATATTATGCATGCATAGTCTCTCTCTCTATATATATATATATATATATATATATATATATATATATATATATATGGTCTATGTTTAGATTAGTCCATCTTGATCACGACATATTATAAATAAAAAGAAAACTGTCTTTATTTTATTTTAAATATTTTGTATTTTCTTTTATGTGTTTACTTTTTCTAATATAATCAAATGATATTTAGAAACTTTTTTTTGTTCAATCTAAATATTTTATTATTTTTTAATATCCATATTTACTCTGAGTCGATAAACAATCTCCATTAATGTGACTTGCTATGTTTCAATCTATTCTAGGTACGAGTATTTACATACGCTGTTGGGCCAACAGCAAATCCCACTTCTGCGATAAGGTGGATGGCATGTGGTAATCGAGGTAAAACTTATCTTTTTTTTTTCCTTTTTTTATATAAATTTGAATATGATTAAAATCTTAAGAATCTCAGCATTCGAAAGTGTCTCGATGACAAAGCATCGTAAGACTTCGATTTCTTGGAAAACAAAAATTTAAATAAATTTGTTCAGATTTTTTCTAAATTATCTTATTACTTACAACACAATATTTCTGCTTCAGAATTTTCCAATTTTATCCTCAGTTTAAAATCAAAAGAAATAAGGGGAAAAAACCCTGAAATCCAAACGGGAAATCGGAAAATCGAGTTTAGCTTTCTATATTTGAGAAAACAAATAAATAGATGTAAAATCTTATTTGGTGCTTGTATATAGAAATACACAGGTGAAATATGGTAGTTAAAATAAATTAACAGGAAAACTCTTTGATATACTTACGTATTAGGCAAAAGTAGGTATCTACACCAAAAATTAGGGAAAATTATCGAGCAGACTTTTAATTAAAAATATAAATCAGTTTTATCATATATTTCTGATTTTCCATTGATTCTCTATCGACACAAGCTCATTTTACTGACTTAGCTCCCCTGTTTTCCTTTTTGCACTCATGCCAATGGAGAATCGGAAATATACAATAAAATTGATTTATATTTCTAATTAAAATTCTACTCGATTGTTTTCCCTAATTTTTTGTGTAGATACCTACTTTTGCCTGATACATAAGTATATCAAACATTTTTCCTGTTAATTTTTTTTTAACTGCTATATTTCACCTGTGCATTTCTATAGATAAGCACCTATTATTTAAATTTTTCATTCATCTATTTTACAATCTTTTTTTTTTCTTTTTCGCAAAAAATTAAGCTCCATTTTCATAGATTATTATTTTTAATAATTTTCTATGGAATGTTTTTATTTTTAATAATTTATTTGAAAATCTATCGTTTTTGACAAAAAAAATACAACTTTTATAAATTATTATTTTTCTTATTTCTCTAGGGTATTTTTCACAAATACCTGCTATGGGTGCAATACGTTCAAAAGTCCAGGTGAGTTAAACACTTTATATACATTAAATACAAAATAACTGTTTCTTCTGTATATTCTTATTTTTTCTGTATTATATGAACATTACTAGTTAATTAATAAATTATATATATTTATATTAAACTATTATAAAAATTAATGAAACAACTTTTTCCTTGTTTTGTCCTATATGTTATATTTTATTTGTTTTCATTTTCATTACTACTACAAAAAATATTTTTAATCATATTTTTTTTATTTATTTTTTTTTTTTTTTATTTATTTTTTTCTAAAATTCTCTTTATCATTGATTAAAGAAACTTGTTTTCTTTTAGTATTCATATGTTGGATATTTACAATGTAAATTCTGTGCTTGCTTTATTATATTACTTCAAATAAATATATCTGTAAATTAATATTATTAATACTTCATTTTATTTAAGTTTAATTTAATTATTTCAATGAAATTTTAATAATCAGAACATATTTTATAGAGAAATGTATTTAAAACTTCTTATTTTTCCTGTGAGAAATGAAAAGGGTGGTTTTGTTATTACAATAGGTATAAGTTATTTAGATGACTCTTGTGAAAATTAAAGATTGTATTTTTATGCATATTTTTGTAAATAGTTCATTCTCGAAAACTTGAGACCAATGATTGGTCAGATTTTAGGATTTTCCGGATTTCTTAATCCTTCCATTTGTATGATCCAATAGAAATCTTTGCACACTTCATATTCATTCAATCATTCCATCGCTGTCAATTTCTTTCTTGTCTTCATAGAAATTGTTTGTTAAGCAGTAAATAATATAGCTCTTGCTCAAGGTATCCATCTCTCAGCAAGCAGCTTTCTGCATCTTTTCTCCCTTGCCAAGTCCAACAGACCATCACTTCTTGTTACTCACATCTGCTGCTGAAGAATGTGCTTCACAACAAAGAATGACCTTTGTGCACCTTGTGTCATGGGTCATATGCCAAAGTACAAACCATGATTTTGACTGGGACAGTTTCTTAATGTATCTGCAGCTAATCTTTATATCTAAAGGCCATTCTTCCTCTATCCACTCTGAAGACCAGATGAATGGGACTCCTCTTCCTCATCATCATCATCAGCAGCATCAGCATCATCACACCAATGTAGGCCAAACATCATAAAGTAAATAACAAAATTGTATTGAACACAACAGATTAATACTCTTATAAAATTGATTCAGCTAAAATTCTTAAAATATGGAACACGATGCTATCATCATTATCATGTTATAGAGGATGAAAACTCAGAGTAAAGAACATGATTTTAAATTAATATTTTTATTAATATATTTTAAATTCCATAAATATAGAAACCCATCTATAGACCAACCACCTATTCTGTGTAGTCTTTAATAAATGGGCAACCTTTACTTACAAGTAACCTTTACCCGACTCATAAGCTTCAATAAGCGCCATGTTGTGGTCTCGATGAGACCCTACAAAAGATGTACCATAGGCACTTTCGTCTCATTAGAAAAAAGGCAGTATTCTCTGTCCATGTTTCTGCTCCATGGAATAGCCTACCAGAGGTAGTGACGATGCCTATCATACCCAGGTTTAAAGTCGCCTTGAACAAACATTCAGACGGTACATAGACGTACGCACCTTCTAGCTGTCCTTTTACATGGCTTGTTGCCCTTTGTTATTTTTTGCCAATAAATTTGAATTGATTTGAATAAACAGGTAACCTCAAATGAACAGGTAGCCTTCAACGAAATGTGTAGCCTTCATCAAACATGTGTCATGCTTCATGATTCCCAGCCTGATTGACTTAACCCTTAGCGTTCGACTTATATTGACCACAGTGGAACGACTGATTGATTCGACAGTCGAGTTAACATTTACATGTGCAGATGAGACAGTCTAATTTACATGAGCTACTTTGTTAAGTTGTGCACGGCGACAGAACATACTTGACTCGATGGTGTTTTCATACCTGTTGTTGCGTGCTGTCCGCAGAACATCCACATTATGCATTATATATTAATGTATTGATATTTAAATTCTTCATCGTCAGCTACATGTGTATTCACTCAGACTTGCTCGTTTAGTTACTGCATGTCTTTTTTTTATATATATCTGTCAAGGGGAAGTAACTCTCTATGTACAGTGTAAGCATAGGATGAAAATTAAACAGAAAAGTAAAGAAAATCATTTTATTTAAAATATTGGTGCTTATGCTGTTCAGCGGCCATATGAAAAAATTATTTTTTATAAAAACAATATTATATATTTATTCAGCGTTATATTCTTACTCACTGTACAAAAAAGTAGAAAAAATTATCCACTAGAACTTTAATTACAAGTATTTTTCCATTCTGCATATCATAACAGCGATTCGTTCAGAAAGCCTCCATCTTCTTTCTTAAAAAGATTTCGAATTATCTGCCCTTGAAATCTTCTTAAGAAAGAAGATGGAGGCTTAGTAAACGAATCGCTGTTATGATACGCAGAATGGAAAAATACTTGTAATTAAAGTTCTAGTGAATAATTTTTTTCTACTTTTTTTGTACAGTGAGTAAGAATATAACGCTGAATAATTTTTATAAAAAAATAATTTTTTCATACGGCCGCTGAACAGCATAAGCACCAATATTTTTGTTAATCTGCCTAAAGTTATTAAGATGCAGACAGTTTTTTTTTTTTTTAAACTATTGTTTTAGTAATTTTAGATTTCTGGAAGCCAGATAAATGATCTGGCATGTGTAACTATTTAGGGAAGGCAATCATTAATAGCAAATGTCAATTGCTGGAAAACTCACTTAACTTCATCATGGTGAAACTATCCCCCCCCCCCTTCCCCCCAGAAAATCAGCAAAATTTAAGAAAGATAACTTTTATAATAAACTAATTGTACCTACCAGGCATTGTCTAGGAGTCTTTACTTTTACTTCCATTTTTGTTTCACTTTTTTTTTCTTTTCTTTTTTTTTTAAATAGGATTTAAATTATTGCGGTAATGTTTGGTCATTAAATTATTGATGGAACTAAATTTAAAAAAAAACTATAACTAATTTGTTTATTTATTGCTGTTTTAATCTCTATAAAATTATTGGATGTAAATAGCTTCCACGACTTTTAATCTTTAAAGAATTTTTAAGCCAGAAATGACTTTCTATTTGACAGTTTAAATGCTTCCTAGTTCCTTTCAATTTTTTTAAAAGTCACAAACTGAATCATTTATTTTTTTTACCCATTAATATAAGATTAAAATGGCTGAATTATTTACAGAGGAAACCGAAATGCACTACAGTGATTTTAATTTCATAATTAAATTATTTTTCTAAATAGAATTTTTTAAATTCATTTAATGTTACGCTATTTAATTTTTGTTCTCAATTATTATCCGATTAAACAAAAATTCAATGTGTAATCATAGAAGCTACAAACTTCATGGCAATAATTTTTTTTGAAATGAATTCATGGGGAAAAAATTAATTACTATAAAAGTATCTTTCTTTGAATTTGGTTGCTTATTTTCCGGAAACAACCCTCTGTTTAAATCTTCTTTGGGAGTGGACGTTCCCGCATTAAAAACTGACGTTGTATTTGATGTTAGTCTCATGGAGAGACAAGTAAATTGGGGGCCTTTGGGAAACAAATGTTTCACTAATGTGGTTAGTTGAAGTCAAGTTTTCCAGCGAGCGACGATCACTATTATGAACGAAGGTTAATTTACTAGTTTAAGGGCGTCTGTTATTTATAGTGAAATCGGTTTCAGCATTACTCACAAACAATTTGTTTTTAATTAAAATCATGTTATAATAAATAAAAAAAATAACATTGAATGAGGTAGTTATAGAAAGTTGAATCATACATGCAAGTTAATGAATAAAATGTAGCCATGTTGAAAAAATACAATATGAACAACAAATAATATTTGCTGAGATACTTTTAAATTAGCATTCATAAGTTAACAGTATTTGAGAATAGTCATTAGCATTCATAAGTTAACAGCATTTGAGAAGAGTCATTAGCATTCATAAGTTAACAGCATTTGAGAAGAGTCATTAGCATTCATAAGTTAACAGCATTTGAGAAGAGTCATTAGCATTCATAAGTTAACAGCATTTGAGAAGAGTCATTAGCATTCATAAGTTAACAGCATTTGAGAAGAGTCATTAGCATTCATAAGTTTACAGCATTTGAGAAGAGTCATTAGCATTCATAAGTTAACAGCATTTGAGAAGAGTCGTTAGCATTCATAAGTTAACAGCTTTTGAGAAGAGTCGTTAGCATTCATAAGTTAACAGCTTTTGAGAAGAGTCATTAGCATTCATAAGTTAACAGCATTTGAGAAGAGTCATTAGCATTCATAAGTTAACAGCATTTGAGAAGAGTCATTAGCATTCATAAGTTAACAGCATTTGAGAAGAGTCATTAGCATTCATAAGTTAACAGCATTTGAGAAGAGTCATTAGCATTCATAAGTTAACAGCATTTGAGAAGAGTCATTAGCATTCATAAGTTAACAGCATTTGAGAAGAGTCATTAGCATTCATAAGTTAACAGCATTTGAGAAGAGTCATTAGCATTCATAAGTTAACAGCATTTGAGAAGAGTCATTAGCATTCATAAGTTAACAGCATTTGAGAAGAGTCATTAGCATTCATAAGTTAACAGCATTTGAGAAGAGTCATTAGCATTCATAAGTTAACAGCATTTGAGAAGAGTCATTAGCATTCATAAGTTAACAGTATCTAAGAAAAGTTATTAGCATTCTAAATATTGACCACTTTTTATTCATATACCATATTGTTAACACACCATCTTGGTTGATTCATTCTTCAGTCTTCATATTTATTCCATTAAAAGCCGTCTTCATATTTATCCTATTAAAAACACAAAGAATAATATTTTTCTTTTTTTTTCTTCCAAGGAAAATAAGTTACATGGAAAATCAGAAATTGTTTAATGGTTCTACTGTATCGTATTACAATGCTTATTTTAGTTTTATGGTTTTTTATTTGTTTATTTATAATGTAATTGATCCTATTTTTAACCTGAGTGTGAATTTACACTTCTCTTTTTGTTATCATTTATTATATTTTGTTAATTTTTTGTATTATTTATATGTTTTCATTACAATAATTGATTACACACATACATTATTGGTTTTACATGCAGGCTACTATATATTATATCATGTATGAATGATGTGATCATATTTTCTATTAAAAGACTGTAGAAGTTAATTAAAAGTCAAATAAGTAACATTTTGTCTTTACATTTAAACTATTTTTAAAATGTTTTTTTTTTACTACAGGTATAACTGTCATTTTAAAAATAATTGAATAATGTTACACTTTCTAATTAATAATATTACACTGTAAAATCACCGTTGCTATTAGACATTCAGATAATATAGTATGGTTAATACAATAGGCATATATAATATATGATTTATATAATATATACATAAGTAGTATATATATGTATATATATATCAATATGATAAACATTGCAGTAGACATAAATAATGAAATTACTTTAGTAATAAATAATATAATAAGTAAAGAATATGTGTGTAGATATCAAACTATTTCCTTCCCCTATTTTTGCCTCATATATATTTTCAATTTAATACTTATCAAGCCATTACTCTTCAAAATATTTTTCTTTTAACTCTTAACGTCCTATGCTGCCCGAAACTGTATTGACCGGAAGTGATGTTTGTATTTCCAATGACAGCATCATATTAAAAAAAAGCAAAAAAAACAAGTCTTTCCAGTCATATTGTCAAGCTTCATAACAATCTGTCCAAAAGTTAAGGCTTTCGAAACATTTAAATTAAAAATACACGTTTTTAACCATTTTTAGGTAATTCCTTACAGGACTGAGACTCTGGACATTTAAATTTGTAAAGAGTTCAATAATTATACTAACTTTTATCCTCGAGTGGCCTTTGGGCCTTGATAAGTGGTGACTCGTTTTTTAAAAAAAGATATTTTTTTTTTAAACTCTAAATTTTCATTTTTCTTTCATTTTCGCCCCGAGTTGTATCTTAATCTAGTGTTAAAATATCAAACTAAACCATTTTTTATTTTAGCCGAAGAAAATGTGATCTTCTTTTGTTTTGTTGTTTTCAACTTGTTCCCCCTTGTGCTTCTGAGTGTTGTTTCATAATAATGGTCTGTATCTAAACAATGTGTGACTATTAGATCCAAAGTATGTTTATTACATACATTGTGTATGGCTATTACTGTTTTGTACCTTGTTTTAAATTGACCTATTTGAGCATGCATTAATATATAATCAACGATTTAGAACTATTTAGCAAACAGTCATTGCATATAAGTAAAGTTTCTTTCACTTTTTTAGAAATGAACATTGAAATTCTAAATATTTCAAACGTTTCAAAACGTCTTTCTGTAATATATTTATCAGCCATATTTGATGAAAGCTGAAAAATTTCAAGATTGTTAGATTCTTTTGTCAATGTTTTTAATCCATTTTGCAAATTCCATATAAGCCGTTTAGTTTACTGCTTCGTTTATGAGATATCCAAGAAAGTTCTGACCGTTTTCAAAATGTACGTGAATAAAATTAAATCAAAGTGTTATAGAAAAGATTTTATTCGACAAAATAATTTCCATATAATTTTACAATTTTATCTCATCGCCATCAGGTTATGTGATTATAATTATGTATGTGTCATGCTAGAAGTATGTAAAATTATTAACATGCACATTGTTTATAAAACATAAGTGTACATTCACAGTTCACATTTTAAGGCTATTCTGTATCGCACATAGTTAAGCTTTAAATTTGTCCCTTTTTACAATATATATATATATATATATATATATATATATAAATAAAGGAAAGTCAGTCGGATTCTTGAAGTTAGACCAATATTTAATTTTGCCTAGTCATTGAATTGGGGAAATTTTCAGTCTGTGTTCTTTATATTAAAAAAATTCCAATCGACTTCACGATTACATATTCTATCCGGACCAATAATTCTTTTAGTAGCAGAAACATCACGAATTCACCATTTATTTTCATTGGATGATCAACATTTGTTTACTTAAACTATGTTTTAGTAACAAATAAAAAAAATACAGCATCACTTCCGGTTCGATTTCGTCACAACGGCTGCAGTCAAACGAAACTGAGTTCCTTTATTTAGAAAAACAGGGAAGAAGTTTTGAAATAAAACAGATGATATCTTCTTATTAACATTATTTTTTAAAACAGAATTATCTGTTAATAATAATAATAATAATAATAATAATAATAATAATAATAATAATAATAATAATAATAATAATAATAATAATAATAATAATAATAATTAGATTCTTTATCTTCCATGACTCAAATAATTAAATTGATAGAAAAATTAATCCAATTGGATTTTTATTTATTTATATCCATGCGCAAGAATATCTCAATATCAAACGGATTGTTCAGTTTAACTGTAAAGGAAATTAAGATCCCGGGCGATGCCAGGTAGCCGTGTTAGTATATATATAAATCCAACATCAAATTAATATAATACAATATCAAGTTAGTATTTATTAGCATTTAATCTAATAGTGTTCAATACAACTTTTATAGAGCTGTGTAATAAATGAGTTTTTATTTTTGTTTTTGTTTTTTTAATTGAAACTTAATGGCTACATAAATGCAATCTTGTGTAATCTGGCAGATCTCGTCAAACCTGGCACATTTGCCGTCAAAACACATTTGCATTTTGTAACTGTTTTTCTTCTTTTTTTTTTAACTTATTTTTATATATAACCCAACCACAACATCTCTTGGTTACAAAACTTCTTGCTTTCTTTCCCCTTTACTTTATTAATATTGCATTTCTTTCTTTTTCACCATTTTTATTCCCTTTCTTCTTTCATCCTTACTTTATAATAAAAGACAAACAACTTTCCTTATTTTTGAAAACAGTCAAATCTTTCTTGGATACCTAATAATATATCTGGAATATATATGCCAAAGTGGTGCCATCAAATGAAGTAGTTGGTGTCTTTTGAGTTAAGATTCACATGAAGACTACCTATTGCCAAAATTCTAAATCAGCCTTGTTTCATTCATCGTGTTACAATTTTCCACTTATCAAATTACGGCAGAAAAAATCCTTCGTTTGAGAGCCATGTTTTGAATTCAGGGTACAGCAAATCATGCGCAATAATAATTTGTACGATGATCATCCATCGGTACGGCCACGTCACCCACCGTTAGTCATCTGAAATGCTCAAAAGTGTATCCCACATTAACGTTGATGGCCCAAAGCTACGTTGTAAGTCGCTTAAAACATGGAGGGGATCAGTTGATGACAGGCAGCACAAGTGAAATGGCAACAGACAGGAAAAGTTGGAAGTCATTCACAAAATGTTTAATCTCAGCATGGGACAAGAAGACGAAAAATGAAAATAATAATAAAAAACAAGCTGCGCGTGCGTGGTCCCCCTCTGTATGTGACTTGATATGGCGAGTGTAAAATACAATAAATTTGGGCAATTTGGGGCATTTTTTACCCCCCGTTGACTCCCTGGGGGCGCGAACCAGAATTTTTCTGAGGTCAAGGATGCTCATTTTATATCCAGAACAATTGCCTCTACATTTTGGCCAAGTTTCAGAAAAATTGAATGGGTGGATCAAACGTTATGGGAGAAAAGGGTCATTTTTTTGCCATTTTGGGGACTTTTGACCCAGATTTTTCCAAGGTCAGCGATACTTATTTTCTATTAGGAACAATTGCCTCCACATTTTGGCCAAGTTTCAGAGAAATGGAATGGATGGATGAAAAGTTATGGGGCAAAAAATTACATTTTTTGCCATTTCGGGGCCTTTTGACCTCCTGGGGTGCTAACCAGATATTTTTTCAAAAATCGGAGAATGTCACTTTCTAACCTGACCAAAGTTACAACTTCGTGCAAAATTTCAGAGAAATTCAATGGATGGTTGCAGAGAAAAATCCGGACGGACGGACGGACATGCCTCAAAACATAAATCCCCCCAATTTTATAAATCGGGGGACCAATAATAATAATCACACAAACATTTTTAAAAAATGATAATATTTGGGTGCGGTCCTATCTTCTTTGCCCAAATCTAGAAATTGTTGGGCTTCAGTTTTCAATTCGGCGTCACCAAATTAACCCAAACAACTGTTTTCATGATTGTATGGCAAAAAAATTTAAAAAAAACAATACCATATTTGGGCATAGTGACAGTTTTTCTATTCCCAAACTCACACCTACAGTGTGATAATATACATTTCAAAGAATGTAGTCATAAAATAAAATTGAATTACACATTGTGGTCTAATATTGTGCAAGATGTAATGGATTTAACATGAAATTCATAATTGCTTCAATTGCATGCACACATCTGTTCAACAAATACATTATTCACCGTCAGAGTAGCGAGCCAATCGTGTCTTCCCTTGTCACAACAGTTTGGCTGCTGTACCTTTTTGTTTCTCTTGGATTCCGATGACTTCAAACTCAACCCTTTATTTCATCGAACATGTGAAGAGGGGAAGACAGTTATCATTCTCTACTTACTTAAATTACATCTTCATCAAAAATAAAAGATCAATTCAAAGTTCCATGATGGTTTGCAAATATGACAAATCGGTGCTTGTGCTGTTCAGCGGCCGTATTAAAAAATTATGTTTTTATAAAAACAATATTATATACTTATTCAGCGTTATATTCTTACTCACTGTACAAAAAAGTAGAAAAGATTATCCACTAGAACTTTAATTACAAGTATTTTTCCATTCTGCGTATCATAACAGCGATTCGTTTACTAAGAAGATTTTAATTATCTGCCCTTGAAATCTTCTTAAGAAAGAAGATGGGGGCTTAGTGAACGAATCGCTGTTATGATACGCAGAATGAAAAAATACTTGTAATTAAAGTTCTAGTGCATAATTTTTTCAACTTTTTTGTACAGTGAGTAAGAATATAACGCTGAATAAGTATTGATTTACTCCTCTCCAGGAGTTAGGCACAAGGCCAGTTTTTATCTTACTCCCACAAGTAAGATGTGACCCAAGGTCGGGTCGGGAAAGTGGGGTTTAAAAATTGCCTGGGCAGCCCCGTCGGCATTCCCCGGTAGGGGCGCCTCAGGCAGTAAGCAATAAACTTACTTCTCCCCAAAGAGGGGAGGCGAACCCATAGACCGGCGTAAATCAAGCCCTGAAGGTCAAGACAATACCAGTCTATGGGGTGCAGTATCCATCGGAACAGATACTACACTTTGATCTTAGCCAAAAGGCCAAGATACGCTGAATAAGTATATAATATTGTTTTTATAAAAAAATAATTTTTTAATACGGCCGCTGAACAGCACAAGCACCGACAAATCTTTAAAGAAGGCAGGAAAGTGCAATGGCTGAAATATAATTATAGCAATAAGAACTAAAGTGAATCCGCCATATTGAAATTTTAAATACCAACTCCAACAAATTATTTATTCCTTTATTCTTTAAATTAGGATGTAATTTCTTTCGTTATTATTTATTTAATATATTCCATTTTGAAAACGAGTATAAAATATTTATTAGCAAAAGTGTCCTTAAAAGCATGACTATTTTTCAAGCTATCATTAAAATTCCTTAATCTGTCTGCCTATATCTTACCATTCTTTAGATGTTACAATCATGCTTGGGGTTGACAATGTTGGATTGAAAAGACATTCTGTGTAAATATTTATTATTTATTCCTAAATACTAACACTTCAATGGAAATTTCATCTTCATAAAACGCTTGAAGAGTCCAATCTGAACAGACATAAAACTTACTAATAATATTAATTCTTTAAGATTCTAAGATTTTACTGCTAGCTTCATATTATGATTCAAATGTCTTTCTCTCACATGATAGGGGGCATATAATGTGATGGTGATTTGGGATTTTAGTAGCATATGACTGACTATGTGCTTGGCAATATCAGTTAAACTATTATTTATGAAATTTAATTTGCTGGCAAAATCTACATTGAGAAAACGTAGGACCAGTTAAACAACAGCGTTTGCTTAGGTTTTTATGTCACAAAAATTGAACTTGAAATTAAAAAAGATTAAAAAAAAAAAAAAAAACTCTAAATTACAAATTAACAAAAGTTGAATTTAAAATTAAAATTTATAAAATCACATTAAAAAGGTTGAATTAAAAAATATACATACAAAATGCTCATAACATTTTATTTTGAAATTTCGTTTTTGTCCATTTCTAATTCATTTTTTTTAATTTGAGGTTAAAAAGGTGTAATCAATTTTTAATTTGAAATTCAGTAACCTAGATTGTTTTAATGAGATAATATTAACAAGTAACAATTTTTAAGATTGACTAACAATGTAACTCTTTTTTTTTCTTCTTGCAAAATCTCTCATGAAACCAACAGAAAAATGTACATGAGGTGCAAACACTTTTTGCACTTTACAAATACAGGGTGTTTTAAAAGTCTTGGGAACATAACGATTTTTAATAACTCAAAAACTATTAGGAGTTGAAAAATGAAATTGGTACCGTTGGAAAGGTTAAAGTTTCAAGTTTTGTGGGGAATCTTCAAAGTTGCTCATTATGAGCACCATTCGTCACACGGCAGACATCTAGTCGATAGTTCATTTCCTGCCAAACACGTTCCAGCATCTTGACGTCAATGGTTCCCACAACTGCCGTTACTCGAGCCTTTAGTTCGTCAATATCTCTTGGAAGGGGCGGCACATAGACTTGTTGCTTGACAAAGCCCCAAAGGAAAAAGTCACACGGGGTAAGATCTTGAGACCTAGGAGGCCAGGGCATGAGAACGTCATCACCTCGCCCAGATCTCCCAATCCATCTACCAGGCAGCCTTGTGTTAAGAAACTGCCTTACTCTAAGACTCCAGTGTGGTGGTGCACCATCTTGTTGAAAAATGAAGTCATCAGATTCTGCTTGTTCCAACTGAGCCATTAACCAGTCTTCCAGCATGTTGAGATAGGATTCACCAGTGATACAGTTGCCTCTTCAAAGAAGAACGGTCCATAGACACCTTTCTTGGAAATTGCACAAAACACGTTCACTTTTGGTGAATCTCGCTCGTGCTCAAGAAGTTCATGAGGATTCTCAGTACCCCATATGCGAGTGTTATGCTTGTTAACTTTGCCATTCAGATGGAAGGTCGCCTCATCGCTAAAAACAAGCCGGTCATCAAAGCCGTTATCTTCCAACTTCTCTTGCATTGCAATGCAAAAGTCACGGCGAAGTGGCTTATCAGTGTCCTTCAACTTTTGGACCAACTTGAGCTTGTAAGGTACCATTTGCAGTCGTTTCCTTAAGACACGCCTGACAGTTGCTGGAGCAAGCTGAAGTTCCCTGCTGGCTCTTCTCACTGATTTACGGGGGCTCCGCTGAAAGGCTGTCCGAACTTGCTCAACTGCATCTTCTGAAGTTGAAGGGCGACCTGTTCGCTTACTTGGGCACAAACACCCATCTTTCAAATATTTAGCATGCCATCTGACAATGGATTTCCTTTCAGGGGCTTCTTTTTTAAATTTCCTGCGAAATGCACGCTGAACACATGTCCACGATTCAGTCTTTGCAAATTGGAGGACGCAAAATGCCTTGTCTTGTTTAGAGAACGCCATTACTGCACCTGGAAAGATAACACGAAAATCATTAGTATGACCAAAAACTTGATTAAGCAAGCTTTAAAATGGCACCAGTTTCATTTTTCTACCTGGAATAGTTCATGAGATATACGCATTTGTAATGTTCCCAAGACTTTTGAAACACCCTGTATATATATATATATAGTCTCGGAAGTTTCTCAACCATTAAAACTATATAAAAAAAAAAAAAAAAAAAAACAAACAAAAAAAACTTATAGTCTCAAGTCTTCCAGTATATATATATATATATATATATATATATATATATATATATATATATATATATATATATATATATAAGCAACATTTTCTCTGTAAGACAAATATCGTTGAATATAACAGACAACTTATGTCTGGATATCTTTGTGAGGATCCTTTCCATGAGCCGAATCAGGGTCCAACATCAACGCAACAATATCAAACAAACAAACAAACTCTAATAAATAATGGCTTCCCTAACTATATAATTGACCAACAAATCAGACAATTTAAAAATAATCCTCACAACAATATTAATAAATCCAATCTTCCACTTAACTCATCTATAAAATTATTCTTCCGAAACCAGTTCTATCATAATTATAAAATTGATGAACAGGTATTAAAAAATATCATTAATAAAAACGTACTCCCTACCAACTCAAATAAAAAAAATAAAACTCATCATTTACTACAGTAAATTAAAAACCGCTAACTTTATTATTACCAATAATTCTTCCCCCTCGACCAGAGTTTTAGATAGGACGAACCTCGTATATGAATTCAAATGCCCATTCGACAGTAAAAAACAAACATATACGTTGGCTTAACTACCACAACTTTGTTGAGGAGGTTAACAATGCATTTATCCCCTACCAACGTCATAGCTCAGCACCTTACTAACCGGCATTCGTGGCCCCACTCCCAATTAAGAAAACTCTTAGTAGAAAACTCCACAATATTAGAACATACCAATGATAAACAAAAAAACGGACATTAACAGAATCAACTTTAATACTAGCGATATAATTTTAAAATGTTTATAATGCTGACTTTAGTTCTGTATTAATAATATAATTACCGCCAAAACTACCTATTAATATCAACACTATGGTCCTGAAGATGGACCCGGATGGGCTCGAAAGTACTTGGGACACCAATGGCAGATTCATTGGCCAATTCCCACCGAAACAAAGACCCTGATTCGGCTAATGGAAAAGATCCTCACAAAAATATCCAGACATAAGTTGTCTGTCATATTCAACAATATATATATATATATATATATATATATATATATATATATATATATATATATATATATATATATATATATATATAAAGGGTATTTAGACATATTTTATTGTTTCGTAATAGTATTTTTTTTTTTTTTTTGAAAAAAAAACATAACAATGGTGGTGTTAAAGTAGATTAAAATAAATTTTATTTATTTTAACACCACCATTGTTATGTTTTTTTCAAAAAAAATATAATATATATATACATGCGTGTGCGTGTGTGCATAAGGTATTTGAGGACATACATTATTTTACTATAGCAGAAATATTATTTGATTTAAAATTTTCTATATTTTAGAATTATCAATATCGGCCGCTATAATTACACAACAAATGAAGCGTCACACATTTACCGCGACTATAAAGGCTGAATAAATCAATTTAGAAATAGAACCATTTTAAAAAGTTGCTTGATCCTTGAGTTTATAAAGTTTGCAAAAGTTAAAGGCTTAAGATAGAAAGATGTCACTATTGAATTTAGTAATCAGTGCTCACCTGTCTGACCAGTTGAGCTACAAATAAATAAACTGAAAAGAACACTAGAAAGCCAGTTTATAAGAAGACTGAGATGTTCCATTATGCTCAGATGGGCAATTCCATTCTCTGAGTTCTGATTGGCTGCTAGTTCATGAGTGGATAATATTTGATAGAATTCTTGCTTGAATTAAACATTTACATATCAACTATTGGATCCCTGTATGCCTGTAAGTGTTAATTTGATTCTACAGTCACCATTATCGGAATGTATGGACATTCTAGACACACTGGTAGCATTAGAACACCTGGATTTATTCAGCAAGTATAGCACACCATTGGTGGTAACCCTAGAAGATCCATGAGGTTGATTATTAAAGATCAACGAACAATCTGATGAAATGTTGTCCACAACCCGACATCCGATACAAGTTTTATGTGATGAGTAAAGGTCATTTTATGTCAAAAAAGGTAAAGGGAAATCATTTAACCAGAGTTTATAGGCTCACAAAATGCAGAAGTGAATGCAGAAAATTTTCCTGATCACATGACCCCTAACATTAAGCCTCCTAGTTTCCCAGATCTCAATCTTTTGGGCTACTATGTACAGAGCATGGTTAAGACGGGTAATGAGCATCCTCATAACGCTAAATGATCCGCAAAGTTTCAGTAATGTCCAATATTAATAAGGACTACCTGATCTTAACATGTAAATGATTCATACCTCACATAAAAGCTGAACGAGTGAATAAGATTGCAAAGCAAGATATTTATTCTTATCCTCAAACCCATTTTTCAGTAAAAAGATATGATCATCTGTTTCTAAGTTATTTTTGTGTATGTCTAAATCTGTCATCAAATCTGTTACACACCCTGTATTATATAAATATACAAATACTATTATATAAATATGCAAATACTATGATATAAATATGCAAATACTATGATATAAATATGCAAATACTATGATATAAATATACAAATACCATGATATAAATATACAAATACCATGATATAAATATGCAAATACTATTATATAAATATGCAAATACTATGATATAAATATGCAAATAATATTATATAAATATACAAATAATATAATATAAATATACAAATACCATGATATAAATATGCAAATACTATGATATAAATATGCAAATAATATTATATAAATATACAAATAATATAATATAAATATACAAATACCATGATATAAATATGCAAATACTATGATATAAATATGCAAATAATATTATATAAATATACAAATACCATGATATAAATATACAAATACCATGATATAAATATACAAATAATATAATATAAATATACAAATACCATGATATAAATATGCAAATACTATGATATAAATATGCAAATAATATTATATAAATATACAAATACCATGATATAAATATACAAATAATATTATATAAATATACAAATACCATGATATAAATATACAAATAATATAATATAAATATACAAATACCATGATATAAATATACAAATACTATGATATAAATATACAAATAATATTATATAAATATACAAATACTATGATATAAATATACAAATAATATAATATAAATATACAAATACCATGATATAAATATACAAATACTATGATATAAATATACAAATAATATTATATAAATATACAAATACCATGATATAAATATACAAATAATATAATATAAATATACAAATACCATGATATAAATATACAAATACTATGATATAAATATACAAATAATATTATATAAATATACAAATACCATGATATAAATATACAAATAATATAATATAAATATACAAATACCATGATATAAATATACAAATACTATGATATAAATATACAAATACCCTGGTATAAATATACAAATACCATGATATAAATATACAAATACCATGATATAAATATACAAATACTATGATATAAATATACAAATACCATGATATAAATATACAAATACCATGATATAAATATACAAATACTATGATATAAATATACAAATACCATGATATAAATATACAAATACACATGAACTTTTATATTAGATGATATTTATTTGGCAAGAAAACATTTCTTTTTTTAGGTAAGATTCCAAATATGATTTTTAAAATCCTATTTTGAATAATACCTAACGAACAAATCGTTTTTCATCTTTTTGTGGCATAAAACCCAAACAAGCATTATTTTTCTCTTGATATTTATTTTTGTTCACAAAAACAATAATTTAACAAATAAGTTTGGCTGTTTTATGGCATATCAACACTTTTATGGGTGATTTCAAACGAAAACTCGTTTTTTAATTACAACATTAAAACAATACCTATTGTAAACAATTCATCGAAATAACTATTACAAATAATTCATTATAGACATTTTTCTGCTATTGTTTTAACCAAATCTGAAAGAAAGTGGGAGTTTTTAGCTTTTTGCAAGGGCATGTGTGGGAGTTACAAAAAGTGTATTTTTGACTCTGACTTTTGTGCCTCACAAACAGAATTATAGTAATAATAACTTGTACACAAAATATAGATGAGAAATAATTAAAATTAGGAGAGTAGAAAGTGAACCTTAGGTTTACTTTCGTAGTCTCATAACTCTTGCTTCCCTTATTTTGTCCTTTCGTCCTCATATTCCGTGAGCGATGTTTCTGACAAAGGGGGAAGAATTGCTTTTTTCTGGGTCGGAATCTATCTATCTCACACTTATCGTTGGCTAGTTTTTGACCTTGAAGTAGTATTGTTTTGTTTTTTAGCTCCTTACATCAAGTGGCTTCATGCCTTGTCTGAAGTGATTTCCATTAAAAAAAAAAAAATTTAAGTGATTCAAAATTGATATTTTTATAAAATAATTTTTACATTTTTGTAGAGGTTGCAATTGTTCTTTGGTTTCTTTTGTGGATTAAGAATGACTTGAGTGGATACGAAATTAGTAATTTTGTACGTGTATGGACTTGCATTTGGACTTGCATTTGCAGTCTGCAGCGGGGATTACAACATCTTTTCTCAAAGAGGTTTGATCAATTCCTTTCGTTTTTTGGAATCTGGTTTTGTGGGTAATACCTCCACATCCACATTCCTTCTTCTGTACGCATACCTTGGTTTCCTTATTGGAAGAATCCTTTTTTCTTTTTTTTTCTTTTGTTACTACTACTACTACTACTGATAATGATGTTCGTCCATCGCTTGCGAAGATGACCGTGATAATTATGTTTTTTTTGTGGGTCTGAAGATGGCCTGTCAGTCCGATATGAGCTCTGAAGTATCTCCCGCATGTAGAGCATCTGTGGGATGATTCTGTCGCAGAAGTGCTGACTGGTCTTTTTTTTTTTGAATAGCACGTTTCCTCTTGTGTTCCTCAATGTGTGCAGATTCAGCAATCGTGGCTCGTTTGTAGCTTGCGGTATACCAGGAACATCTGTTCTATGCTAGGTTTTTCCACGAGTTGGAATACAGACCGTTTGAGGTACACCTTCAAACTATTTTTGAATCGTTTCCACTGTCCTCCTACGGTTCTTTTGCTTTTGGTCACCTCAAAGTACCACTACTACTACTACTACTACTACAAGTATCAATACATAAATTAACAAAACAGAAGTGATTGAACTTGATCTCAACTTGCCAACTCTATAGCCGACATTGAGAGCCATAACACCATTCCGAACCATTCCGAACCCTCTTTTACCGATATTGCTAAGTATATGTCCTCCATCATTTTCTTCTAAAATCCCAAATCACAATCACATTATACATTCCCTAGATTATGTTAGATTTCTCTAAGCATAATTGCTAATTGCTCTGATCATTCCAAACCGATGGTTTACTAAGCAAAAGCCGCTTTTTTAATTCTATCTAAAGTTAGCTCACACCTTTGCTTTCAGTTTATTCTCGTTACTAAACAATTATTGTAAACCTTTTGCTTTTTTACCTTTCAGTTTTTTTTAACCTGCATTTTATTATTCCTAACCTTCTTTGTTTCATCCTTATTAATGAACCCAATTGTTTCTAGATCTGTCTTTTGCTAATTGATTATTATTCATTCTAATTTCTTGTTGCTTTTTGTTGCTAATTAACAACTCTGGAATCATTGAATAATCCTTTTTTTGTCCTTAACTTGAGTTGCACTAATAATATATTTGTTTATTAAATTTAAAATCAGCCTTAAAATATTAAAAGTGTTTACGGAAATTTATTGAATTAACTTATTGTAATAAAAAAACAAAAGATCATGATACAGCTTATAAAGCTTTATTCAGTTTACAATAAAGGGAAACAAGCAGAGATAACGAGTTCAAGGGAGATAATTTCAAACAAGGGAGGTAACTTATGAAATTCCTTATTATACATTTAAGGGTTATTTTATTTATTTATTTATACAATAGATAGATACCAACTTTAAATACTGATACTTATTCCTATACAGAATGATATTAAATAGATAAAAAAAAAAAAATAACATGCATGTCCTCCTGCTTTCTTTTAAAAACAAATGTCATTCTTCATTTTGTTAACATAGCTTAAATCTTATAACCTTTGCTTTCTATTTAGGTTTTCCTAATTTAATGAAATTAGTTTTCTTTAAAAACGAAATAGACATTTTAATTTCATGAATATATCTGATGCCTATTTACTAAGTCTGTCCTGCTTTGAGTATGTTATCTATCCATCTTTTATTTACAAAAGACATTATTAAAGCTTATGAAACAAAACTAACAGTAAAATTATTTTGTTCATTTATTTTCAATTTTATCTCACAATTCTTAATGAATTCAATTTCGAATTAATTCAAATTTTGCAATTGTTTTTCCTTCTTTCATTTTTACTATAAATGTATTGTTAACATAAAAAAAAAAATACAGTTTCATTAAGATTTTAAAATAAATATTAATTGGCTAAAAACACTAATCTCTATTTTTCCCTCACCAATTGCTGCTATCTATGTGTGTGTATGTGAGTGTGCGTGTAAATTTGTTGGTATTTCAATGTAAATATGTGTTTGCATTGCTGACCTAGGCCCTGCCTTGCTATGTTGTTTATTCCAGCACTATATAGGAGTTCTGGCCCGACCTTTGGCCCTTAATCATTCCGAGTACATCAAGTGGGCCGGGGTCTACCAGGATAGCCATGTAAGCTGGCTATTACCTATTCCGTTTGCTATCTCTCATAATTGCCTATCTTTGTAGCTACAGACACCATTCTTTCTTTTGTCAAATGACAAACACTGTGGATTGCTGCTGCTGCTGCTGCTATTGCTACACGTCTTAGACGATCACTTTAGTGCCTGCTTAATGACCCATTGTGTAACATGTATTCTTGTCATAACTGTGACAATGATAGAAGAATGGCATCGATGTCTCTGGTCTCTGCAACTGCTGCTCTTCTCAGTGTTTCGCTCTTCATTGTTGTTGTCAGTTTGTTGTTGTTGTTTTTTTTTGTGTTGTATTTGATTGTATTTATCTATTGTCACTTGAGACTTCTTTATCTTTTTTTTAATTTTTTTTTTTTTTTTTTTAAGTTCTGATTTTAGCCTGAACAAAATAAATGTTAGCTTGCCCATAAATTTGTTTAGAAATATGATTACTTATCTTAATTAATTCTTTCAATTTTATTTGTTTGTTTTTTTTAAATAATTTTTGAAGAATGTTGAATTTAATTAACATTTGATTTTGGTAAATATAATTAATTAATATCTTTTGACAAAGGGGCTTACTTTTTCTTAGTCAATCTGCTTAGAGATCATCTCCTCTACTTATCGTAAATGTAAATGTATGAATTGAATGGGAGGCAATCATGAATAGCGAATGTCGCTTGCTCGAAAACTGAGTTTCATCAAACATCTTATGACAAACCATTTGTTTCCCTGGGGATCAATTTCCCTGAAAAATCAGCCAGCCGAATCCAAAAAAAAAATACAACTTTTTTATATCAGTTGGATTTTTTCAAATTATTTTTATATTTAAAAAATAACACCAATTAATTCAATTATTGCAAACAAAATTTTTAGTGATGAATTCATAGAAATAAAAAAATTATTTAAAAAATAAAATTAAATTGATTCAAAAAGTATTTTTTAAATAATTTTTATAAAATAAAAAAAAAATCTGTTTGCATAAAGTTTATTGATTTTATATTAATGATTTAGTAAAAATTTAAATGACATAAAAGCATTAAAAACAAGTTTGACTGACTTTGAAAATAACAATCTATTCACAACAATCGACTTAACAACCAGTAGGATTTTGAAATTATACAGAATTTAAAAAATAAAAGAAAACTCTGAGATATATATATATATATAAGTTATATTTTTTTAAATTTTACTGATTTTTCAGAGTTACAATGAAACATCCTCCACCCCGGTTCTTTTTTTTATATATAGTAACATCACCATTTACCAAGGTTAAAAGCCACTCAAGGATAAGGGTTAATGAGATTATCAGCTAAACGACAAACAACATCATGAGAGGATTGGACAAAATTTGACTACTTAACAGAAGCCGTTCTTAAATTTTGTCCATTCTGTCCACCTGTTTCAATCCTCTCATGATGGTGTTCATCGTCCAGCTGACAATCTCATTAACCCTTATCCTTAAGTGGCTGTTGGCCTTGGTAAGTAGTGACTCATTAGTATTAAAAAAATAATTTAAAAAACTACCCAGGATGGGGGGGGGGGGCATAGACAAATGTTTCACTGTAATGATGTTAGGTTCGGTCAGTTTCCCAGCAAACAACCATTCGCGATCATGAACCGGACCCAAATTTAATAAAGCCCACTTCACCAGCCACCTACACTTGTACATTTAACCTTTCTGTTGAGTACAGTGGCAGAAATCCAATCAGTTTCGGTGCTTCTGCATTATAGCAACGACTAAAATTTCCTACCTTAATTCTAGAAGAGTGAATCAAAGGGAGATAATTAAAAAAAATTTTACGGGAACTCATAACGCATGAGGAAAATCAAGTGAAATTGTAAGAAAACACAGTAAAAAAGGGTATTTAAAACGATTGTAGTCGAATTTTTTTTTTTACAAGAAACCATAACACAGATATAAAAGCAAGAGAATTTGTAAGAAAATATATTAAAAAAACGGTATTAAAAAAGGAAATTAATTCGATTTATTTAAGTAACTTTAACATCACATAAAATATAAATGCAATCGGATCAATCAATCATCATCATTGATGGCATCAATCAGACATGCCATTCTGATGATTAGTGATACCATGAAACTGCAATAAAGTTAAGCAAAGTATATTTCATTATTATTGTTGTCGGTAATAAATGTGTACTTCTTGTATACCATTACTCCCATACTTAACCACATATTACCATTTAAAAATATTTTTAAAATAAAAGTAAAACATGTTTTTTCTTAATTGTTAGGCATATCTCATGCGAACAGAGATCTTATGATATTATTGTCAAAAAAATCAGTTTAAATTATCTCCCCTTCCGAAATAAGTTTGAATTATCTCCCCTTTCGATTCACTCTTCTAGAATTAAGGAAGGAAATTTTTTTCGTTGCTATAATACACAAGCACCCGAGTTTCTTATCTAAAAAATATTCACGATAATTAAATAATATATTAATTTTAAAAAAAAATTATTAAATTGCTTTATTTTTTGTCTTAGTTACAAATGAGTCCTCGAATAAATATTATGTAATTTGCTTACTTACTTATTATCAAACATTTTAACAAAGATTCAATTGGGAAAATAATAAAAGGAATGTCACAGCTAATATAAATATTTTATCAGAAATATATATTATCTGAAAAAGTATGTATAAACAATGCCCCAAAATTGGATTAAACTATATTTATTAGTTGTGCCATTTTCCCTACTTGTGCTATTTATTATCTACTAAATTCAAGTACATATATATTATTTAGTTTAAAATGTTATACTTGTTAACATAGAAAGGATTTAAATAAAATTAGTTTAATTAAATATTAATATTTTTGTTGACTTCACCTAAAAAAAAGCTTGTTAAACTTCAAGAAAAAACCAGTTAAATATTATAATTTCAGTTTGGTTTTAACATCCTTCCCCCCCCCCTCCTTCATTTTTTAAGTAAAAATTATGATACATGATATGTGCCTTTTTTTTATAAAGATTTGTGTATGATTAATTATAAATTCAAACAAACTGAGTGTCTAGAAGTTTTCTGATGACTCCATTAAAGATATTCAGGCTAAAACAGTATTTCTATCCTAAATTTTCTAAGCACATTCTCTACTTACATTTCCTTTTAGCATTTTTTTACGACTAGTCAGTCAGGGTGCACTTTTTATTTTTTTTAAATTTTGAAGCTTTTTTTTTTCCTTAGTGTTGTATTCTGATTTTCAATTATTATCTAGTGCTTGATTATTATTTTGACCAGCTGTATCTGGTTCTCACAGAGGTTCTAAACTAAATCATTACCAGAATTAGGAGCATCCATCTTAGAATGGAATCTCTTTCCTTTTTTTTTTTTTTTTTTGCTAATTGGTCTTCTTTTTCAGTTAAATTTGGGAGAGTATATTTGTTTTTTCTTTTTTTTACATTTTTTTTATTTTCACTGTATTTTTAATATACTCTTTTCAAATAATTAAAACTTTGAAACACATTTAATTTTATATTTGCTTTTTATTTCAGCTTATTAAAAATGGTTGCAAGATCGCAGTATAAAAAATTAATTTTATTAACAATTTCTTTGAATCAATTTTTTTGTATTTTATTAAATTTCATCAAGCAGACGAGGAAATGCTCTTTGGGTGTTTCAGGTTCTGTTAGGATTTTATTAACTTATAAAAATGACACGGTTATATTTATTAGTTCTGCTCTCAAAATAAAGCTTTTATAGAAAAAAAAATTATTTTCACAGATTTTTTTTTTCAAAATTTTAAAGCTTTTATTTTTTTTAAATGCGCATATCTTTATCTAACGAAAGAAAAAATCGTTACATATTTATTTACAACCTTTATTTTTAAAGTATTTAGTACAATTTTCTTCTTTTTTTTTTGTAATTATAATGCATTAACTCATACTGTTTTTACTATAATGGAAGGATCTAAAAGTTCATATTTTTAATTTCAGAAATTGTAACTAAACGAATGGCAATAGCATTCTCCCAAAGTCGTAAACCTTTTTTAATCACTTCTCTTGCCTGACTAAAACAATATTTTGTCCAATCTGTGTTATCTACAGGAATTTTTACAACATCTGGGTGGTCCTAAAGAAGTGGAATCGGATTACTTTCACCACTGGTCAATTGGATTAGACCGTTCGGTAAATCTTGCCGCTGTTGTTGCCGTTGCATCAAGCAGCTGTAGACTATTGTATTTGGGAAAGGCATAATGCAAATGACATTTTTTTATTGTTAAACCGCATGTTGCATCCAGGCCATATGGAATCCTGAAAATGGGTTGAGACTTCTTCAATAATAATCCTTCTTTTTCTTTAGAACTTTATCTAAAGACAAGAAACAAGCTTTATCCAAACTGGAATGTAGATTAGACATAGAAATAGTGACTTTAGTTGTTCGCAAAATGTTTACTTGGCTTCTAATTTACAAAGCCTGTCTATTGTTACTGCCTATTATTAACACGTTTGCCATTTTGAATTCTGTTAAATGTATACAAATTAATTATTGCTTTTAAAAAATAAATGAATCTAAGAATTATAGTGTCTAATTAGGTTAATTAGTCACACTAAATAAACGTCTAATTAGTACATCATATATAGATTTTTAAATGAACATATAAACATTAAAATTATGTTTTTAAATAAATTTTAGTTATACAGAAATTAGAAAAAAATCTTCATACAATAATTTGAATGCTACACAATCCTTGCTTTCATGTTAATTAAATAATAATTACCAATATATATATATATATATATATATATATATATTCTTAGTTATTTTCAACAATGATTTTGTGAATACAAGTTTTCTAAAAAAAAAAAAAGATTTTTTAATTCCAAATTCTTCAAATATCTTTTCTATATATTCAGATTTAAAACTCAAACAGTTTGTGTTAAAAAGTTGAAATATAGTTTACAGAGTGTGGAAAATCTGCTATTTGAGTGTTGAAATGTGTGTGTGTTGCTACTGGTGCCAGCCAATCAGCTTAGCTTAGTTAAATAGCATGCAATGGTGACAATGATGATAATGGCCTTGCTATACAAGAGTTGTCTTCTCTTTTTAAAAATGATTTTAATGCCCTTGCGGGCAATAGATTCAGTCATTGTTTTGTATTTTATTGTACAAAGTTGAGAATTAACTTAGGTGATTTCACTAAAGCTATAGGATTTGTTTCTGAAATTATCTCTCTCTCTCTCTTTCTTCAATCTCTCTCTCTCTCTCTCTCTCTCTCTCTCTCTCTACATATATATATATATATATATATATATATATATATATATATATATATATGCACAGACACATGTTTTGTCTGTTCAAGACACATCAATGTGGTTAGACGCAGCGAACCCCGAGTCCAACACCCTTACCCTTTGAGCAAACTGCTATTAATGGAAAAAAAAATTAATATATTGCTTTTAAACGAATTTTTATATTCATTTACTTACTTTTTCTTTATGATATTGATAACTCTAGAGGATTTAATTATTTTTACGGGAGAAATTTGTCTTTTACGCTTAAGTGAAAACCATCATTTTCTCCATTCAGAGTGCTCCAACTATAATCGAGCATGTATATATATATATATATATATACACACACACGCACAAATTTATATAAACATTAGAATAGCCTACGCGAGTTAACCAGAATTTTTATGTTAGTACATCTCTACAGGGCTGTAAGATCAACCCCGTACAGATGTACTAACATCAAAACACTGGTTAACTCGCGTAGGCTGTTCTAATGTTTATATAAGTTTATATATATATATATATATATATATATACATAAATATAGTCATCCACAGACATGCATTTCATCTTTTCAAGACACAATGAACACATCAACCCCAACCGACAAAAAAAATAATATAGAATTGCTACATAAATGCATTCATGTTTTGATCCTAGATCTCATCAGGACATTAACTTGATTATTTTCATAGATTTGTATATATATATATATATATATATATATATATAAAGAACTCATTTTAATCACTACCGTTTGTTGTAGTCAAATCAAATAATTTTGACGTACCTAAGCAAGCAAAATACTAAAAGTCTGGGCATGCTACGGGAATTGAACTTGCACCCGACAGGGAAGCCACTTTTGTGTGCGGTGCTGCTTTATACTTTAGCTAAGCAGACGAACAGATGAATTTGGTTCAATTCTTTTTGCATCTCCATTTCTTAATATTATACATTTATTTATCTGAAAACGATACTTTTGAATTGTTATCCATTAGTTTTTTTTTTTCTCTTCTATATAACGGTTGTTGTTTTTTTGTGTCCAAGGTTACTTTATATGCTTCCGTTTTTCACTTGGTGCGTGTTTTCTTCTGACAGGGTTTCATATGAAACAAAGCACTCGCACCTTCTACAGAAAATGCACTTCTTTTTCATATTCGATGGATTTAGGTTTTAATTTTCTCTTTTACACTAGGAACTTTTGAATATTCTTTCTTTGTTCAGTCGTACAACATTTTAAAATTGCTTTTATATATGAAAACATTATTAAATGAAAATATTTTCATTGAAATTCTTTAAATAGCATAAAAATAAAGTATATTTCTAAATAGGTATTTTCACCAGACCCCTTTTCAAAGATATACGTCATAAAAATTTGAAAAAAGGGCATTTGAAAAATTTTAATTGCCTAATTCGAAACAGACCAACAGCATAATTTTGATATACTTACTGGACAATCTGGAATGTGCACAGGTCTTTCAGCAAGGATTGTTTTAAAATTGTTGAGAGTGCTCTATCTTTTTTACGTCTATTAGACGGCTATTTGCATCAAAAACTATAAACCAGACCTTGTGTAAATAAAACGAATTCGTGTTCGCGTTTAAGTTATTCAACTGGCATGCTCGGTTTTTTTTCAGTGGAACTCTTTAAAGTCATGTGAACATGTTCCTTACCTTTTCTGTTTCTTCGAATTTAAAAATAAAGTTAGTCTTTGAAAAAAAGATTTTGACACATTTCTTGGAAAATTTGTCATGTGAAAATAGTTGCTCAGGAATATTTTTTATTTTTATTTGATTTTAAATATTTTTGCTCAACTAATATGAGTTATCCACATATAAAAGCAATTTTAAAAATAAAAATTTCTTCAAAAATTTTCTCAAAACTCATTTGATGTAAATAAAAAACAATTTGTCCTTTTTTGTTTTGGGTTGGGGTTTTTCAATTTGAACTTTTTCTTTTCAGTATCCATCCTATAATTTCTCTTTAAATATAAAACGCCAATTCATTTTTTTACTATTTGAATATAAATATTGTTTATCACATATCTTTTGGTTTTCATAAATTGTTGGTTGTTTTGTATTATCTCCCTTGAAGATATTTTTCACCGCATTCATAAATTCTATTAAAACAAACATTTATTTGGAGTCAATTCTCTCTTCCTGTACTTAACACACACACTCGCTTTCTCTCTCTCTCTCTCTCTCTCTCTCTCATACATATATATATATATATATATATATATATATATATATATATATATATAATTGATCTTTAATTATTATCTGTTCATTATTTTATGTCATCTTCAGAAATGCATCATCTTGCCAACTCCTAATGCTTCATTATTTATAATTGTTTTCTTACAGCTTCATATAATTTTATTTTCAGAAATATTTATATTATACTTTGCATAAAAAAAAACAATATCTGTCTTCCACTCTTAAAACAAATTTAATATTCACAGTTTTACTACTAAATATTATATTTCAGTATTACTAATAACTATTTTGAAACTAAAATCACTTTGAGTCTGTATGAACATAACAAAAAATATTTTTCTATTTCTGTATATTCAGAAATATTTTATTTTGAAAATCGGATCATGAATAATTCATCTTGAATGCTGGTTTCATTGGAAAATCAAATTTAGTCATTTTGCATCCGTTTGAATTTTATCGAGTCATAATTTGTATATTCTGAAAATTCATGATAAATTTTATTTCAAACTGAAAATAACTTTTCTAATTCAATCATTCTAAAAATCATGCAAAAAAATTCAACTTCTAATCTAATGACATAATGATCATATTAAACAGATTGATTCATATGGAATGTAGATCTAGTATATTTGTGTTAAGGAAGTGGGTAATTGTCTACACAATTTAAGAGGTAGAAAATGAACCTCACAATTCTTTGTACCTCATTAAGATATAATATAAATATTAACCAAGCAGTATACATATTCATACTTACCTCGAACGGGTCCTTATTTGTTTTGTCTTTTAATCTTTTTAGAATAATAATAATAATAATATTCTATACAATCAGTCTGCGTGTTATAGTCACAACGTTTTATACACTTTACAAGTAGTGCTCAATTAAATTAGTGGGTAGGGCCCTGTCGAAAGACAACTTCAGTCGTAGCAGTATAAAAGAGAAATGGAAAAGGAGCAACAGTTAACAATAGTACATGTATTCACCTTTGAGCATCATAGGAACATCTTTGAAGGAGTGTGGGTTATCCTTGTACAATCCTTTGAAGGAGTGTAGGTTATCCTTGTACAATCCTTTGAAGGAGTGTGGGTTATCCTTGTACAATCTTCTGAAGGAGTGTAGGTTATCCTTGTACAATCCTTTGAAGGAGTGTGGGTTATCCTTGTACAATCTTCTGAAGGAGTGTAGGTTATCCTTGTACAATCCTTTGAAGGAGTGTGGGTTATCCTTGTACAATCTTCTGAAGGAGTGTAGGTTATCCTTGTACAATCCTTTGAAGGAGTGTAGGTTATCCTTGTACAATCCTTTGAAGGAGTGTAGGTTATCCTTGTACAATCCTTTGAAGGAGTGTAGGTTATCCTTGTACAATCCTTTGAAGGAGTGTGGGTTATCCTTGTACAATCCTTTGAAGGAGGGTGGGTTATCCTTGTACAATCCTTTGAAGGAGTGTGGGTTATCCTTGTACAATCTTCTGAAGGAGTGTAGGTTATCCTTGTACAATCCTTTGAAGGAGTGTAGGTTATCCTTGTACAATCCTTTGAAGGAGTGTGGGTTATCCTTGTACAATCTTCTGAAGGAGTGTAGGTTATCCTTGTACAATCCTTTGAAGGAGTGTGGGTTATCCTTGTACAATCCTTTGAAGGAGTGTAGGTTATCCTTGTACAATCCTTTGAAGGAGTGTAGGTTATCCTTGTACAATCTTTTGAAGGAGGGTGGGTTATCCTTGTACAATCCTTTGAAGGAGTGTAGGTTATCCTTGTACAATCCTTTGAAGGAGTGTAGGTTATCCTTGTACAATCTTTTGAAGGAGTGTGGGTTATCATTGTACAATCCTTTGAAGGAATGTAGGTTATCCTTGTACAATCCTTTGAAGGAGTGTGGGTTATCCTTGTACAATCCTTTGAAGGAGGGTGGGTTATCCTTGTACAATCCTTTGAAGGAGGGTGGGTTATCCTTGTACAATCCTTTGAAGGAGTGTGGGTTATCCTTGTACAATCCTTTGAAGGAGGGTGGGTTATCCTTGTACAATCCTTTGAAGGAGGGTGGGTTATCCTTGTACAATCCTTTGAAGGAGTGTGGGTTATCCTTGTACAATCCTTTGAAGGAGGGTGGGTTATCCTTGTACAATCCTTTGAAGGAGGGTGGGTTATCCTTGTACAATCCTTTGAAGGAGTGTGGGTTATCCTTGTACAATCCTTTGAAGGAGTGTGGGTTATCCTTGTACAATCCTTTGAAGGAGGGTGGGTTATCCTTGTACAATCCTTTGAAGGAGTGTGGGTTATCCTTGTACAATCCTTTGAAGGAGGGTGGGTTATCCTTGTACAATCCTTTGAAGGAGTGTGGGTTATCCTTGTACAATCCTTTGAAGGAGGGTGGGTTATCCTTGTACAATCTTTTGAAGGAGGGTGGGTTATCCTTGTACAATCCTTTGAAGGAGGGTGGGTTATCCTTGTACAATCCTTTGAAGGAGTGTGGGTTATCCTTGTACAATCCTTTGAAGGAGTGTGGGTTATCCTTGTACAATCCTTTGAAGGAGGGTGGGTTATCCTTGTACAATCCTTTGAAGGAGGGTGGGTTATCCTTGTACAATCCTTTGAAGGAGTGTGGGTTATCCTTGTACAATCCTTTGAAGGAGTGTGGGTTATCCTTGTACAATCCTTTGAAGGAGGGTGGGTTATCCTTGTACAATCTTTTGAAGGAGGGTGGGTTATCCTTGTACAATCCTTTGAAGGAGTGTGGGTTATCCTTGTACAATCCTTTGAAGGAGGGTGGGTTATCCTTGTACAATCCTTTGAAGGAGGGTGGGTTATCCTTGTACAATCCTTTGAAGGAGTGTGGGTTATCCTTGTACAATCCTTTGAAGGAGGGTGGGTTATCCTTGTACAATCCTTTGAAGGAGGGTGGGTTATCCTTGTACAATCCTTTGAAGGAGTGTGGGTTATCCTTGTACAATCCTTTGAAGGAGTGTGGGTTATCCTTGTACAATCCTTTGAAGGAGGGTGGGTTATCCTTGTACAATCCTTTGAAGGAGTGTGGGTTATCCTTGTACAATCCTTTGAAGGAGGGTGGGTTATCCTTGTACAATCCTTTGAAGGAGTGTGGGTTATCCTTGTACAATCCTTTGAAGGAGGGTGGGTTATCCTTGTACAATCCTTTGAAGGAGGGTGGGTTATCCTTGTACAATCCTTTGAAGGAGTGTGGGTTATCCTTGTACAATCCTTTGAAGGAGTGTGGGTTATCCTTGTACAATCCTTTGAAGGGGTATAGGTTATCCTTGTGCAATCTTTTGAAGGAGTGTAGGTTATCCTTGTAGAACTCTTTTGGGAGAGTATAGAGTCATAGAATTGCGGTTTCAATAACAAGTAGGTTTTTATGAAGTAGACTTGCTGACTCCACATTTACCTATTTAAAAAAAAAAATTTTGTTTTTTAATCAGAGTCTTTCTTTGTTTAAATGGTTTTCAATCAAGACTAGAAATGCAGGTACATTCCTCTTCATGTAAGTGTTTATTGTCTGATCTATTATACACACAATATTAATAAGATAATTAAAACAAAAGAAAATTTTAGTATAACAACTGATTGAAGTGATGTTATAATTCTTCTGCCCATTAGCTTACTATTATTTCTTGCATCTTTGTTGTAATATATATGCAATCCTTAGGTTATGTTACAGTTTAGCGACTCAGTTGAAAAAATTCATCTTTTTTGATTTGTGATCGAATTTTGAGCACATTATTTTCAAGATATGGCTTGACCCCAAAAATGCCACCCAGGGAATCATTAAAAATTTCACATTTCTTTCTGCAATCCCACTATATTTGGCACAAATAAACTTCAGTCCATGCTTTACTTGTCCACCAAGTTTCATTCATGAATATCCAACAGTTTTTGTTTAATTGCCATTCCAAAAATGTTACGCAATGGAAATGAGATTTTAATAGTCCTGAACCATAAAATGAATTAGGGTGTAAAGCAGATACTCTCATTAGTACTTTCATTTTCTTGGCTTGCATGAAGAAATAAAATGACAAATTTGTACAATAATGCTGATTTAGTTTTAATAATTTGTTTATTTCATGTGCAACACAACTGAACAGTACCCAGTCTTTTGCGTAACCTCTGACCATGTATGTCTTCACTCCATCAGTCAGACTCAGTCTCCCAGGCCTACTCTGTCTTTAGTTGTTTTTTTTCAATTTTATATAATACTCGTTTTACGTCATATTATGTCAGATCTTTTGGCTCACTTTTCCCCAGATTCTAATTGTCCCATTGTTCATCCGGTTAATTCTAGAAGTTATGACCTAATTTTAGTCAGAATTTTAAATCGAATTCCTTGTAAAACATTTTGTTGGACCGTATTCACCTTATTGATGTTAGGTCAAAGAAATGTTGTGATTTCCAATCTTTCTCCATTGTGTTTTAAAATAATCAAGTTTTTTTTTTTAGTTTTCTTTTTTCATTTCGTCCATGTTTCTAACCTAAGCTGTCTTGTGTCTGAGTCATATTATTGCAAGCACACATGGATATGATGTGCAAAATTTTCAATAACTGACACACTCCCCTCTTGACACTAAGTGAGTGTCTCTATGGCCCTTAGCATTCAAGCTTAGCATTGTTCCATCGGCTCTGAAATTTGTGGACCCACCTGTACATTAATTTTTTGTCTTCATGTTGACAACATCAAAATTTTCTCTTGAAGCCATCTTGCACAGTTACCAGTAATTTTGTCTTTTAAAACTACTCTGCTTTAATCTTCCTTGCAATGATTCTTCTCCATAAACCTAAAACATTAATACAATTGCTGAATTGTGAGTGGCATTTTTCGAGGGGGGGGGGGGGGGGGTCACCCTCTACTTCATTTTTGTACCCAAAAATTAATTTTAACTTTTGAAATAGGCATTTTTAAATTCTAGAAATCTGCATATTTAATTCTTATAACTAAGCTAAGAAGACATTGAAATTTTCAGGAGGGTTTTTTTTTTTCGATTAGTCATATCGGGTCTCAGTTTTGTAATTTTTCATTGTTATTAAAAGAATAAACTAAAACAATGAAAACTACTCGATAAATAATAATAATTTCAATATAGTAAAAAAATTTTAAATGCTTTTTTCAGAACTTAATTTTTTTAATGCAACACTGAATGATTATGACAATTATTATTGAAACTGTGCTTATAAATCTCCAAAAATAAGTTTGTTTGTTTTAAAAATTGCTACTAAATTGTAATTGAATGCAATTTTTTAATTATCAAAATAAAAATTGCAGAATTACAACCATTTAATCCTGATTAAAATATTAATTCTACTTAATAGTTATTCAATCTTTTCTGAGTTAATGTAAATACAAACCTTCATTCATAAAAGAAAATCTAGTATTTTCATTGCATACAAAAAAACATCGCTAACAAAATATATGTATTAATTTGGGGAAAAATGTTATTGCTTTTGTAATAAACAACTTTGAAATGATTTACTTTGTTTTGTAAATGCATTTACGTAATTTCAATTGAATTATTGTGATTTCTTTATTTTGTAAGTGATACACATTTTGTCATGGGTTTGCTTGTTCTTTCTCTCTTTTATAGTTGTATAACTAACATAGATTTTATTCGCTTTTATTAATATCATATGATGACTATTTTATATCTATTTAAATATATTTACGTATGTTTACCTTAAAGTAAACCTTAAATCAATATTAAGAATTTGTTCTGAAAAATATTCCCTACATTAGAATATCAAACTTAATTATATTTGTAGTTTGTAAAAAGAAAAATTCTTCTCTCTCTCTCTCTCTCTCTCTCTCTCTCTTTATATATATATATATATATATATATATATATATATATATATATATAATGGTAATAATCCAAGTAAAACATATCCACAGGGTGGTAATCCAGAGAATTTTAACCGGATTTATAAAAAGTGCTCAATATCAAAATAGAGCTTTATATATGATAATTATACATGTCTGTGTAAATAAAATTATCATATATATATATATATATATATATATATATATATATATATATATATATATTAGTTGAATATAACAGACAACTTATGTCTGGATATCCTTTGGTAGATCCTTTCAATACTCCGAATCAGAATCTTACTCCAAGTATTGAAAAGATCTACCAAAGGATATCCAGACATAAGTTGTCTGTTATATTCAACAGTACTTACCTGCAAGAGAAGATGCTGCCTAGATATGCATATATATATATATATATATATATATATATATATATATATATATCTGAGAGAATCGGCTTTTTGACCGCTTCAGGGTTTTGATTTGTACTTGTATAAAATGCTCTATGCCTTATTAGACAGAGATTAATATTACATACAAAGATAAGTTGTTTTTTATACTGTTACCATGGTTTCACATGCACAATCTTCACACAGTCTAATCTCCAAGATTAGAGTCAAATTCACTATTTGTTATCATTACCCAGTCAAAAAAAAACGGGAATGATAACAAATAGTGAATTCGACCTTAATTTCAGAAATTAGACTGAAGATTTTGTGCATGCACATGAAACCATGGTAACGGTATTAAAAAAAATTATCTTTTATGTAATATATATATTCTGTTTTTAATTCTCTATTGAATTTTTTATTTTTCCTTTTTTACTTCAACTTTCATTCTTCAGATTAATAATGAATTCTATGCATGGTTTCTTTTGTAGCAAATAGTTTTTGTGATCTGTAGGATTTATATTTCATCCGTTATCATCCATATTCAAGCTTTGTTTATTCCAAGAACATTCTCAAAGATTATTATCTAATATAAATATTATATTTGTCTTAACTTTCCTTTAATGAGGAATTACAATGTACATAGTGAATCGCTACTTAAGTTAGTAGGGACCCCCCACATTAGGAACTTGATTTGAGAGAGAGATAAGCCTTAAAACTGGATTTGAGGAACAACAAAATTTACAACTGATGTCTTTATTAATGTCCAGATATTGTTAGTCAACCTATATGTTATAATCAAACTTTCAATTATGACTTTCTTGTGTTAGTGAGAGAGTTGACTTACCACCTGGACCAAAATGGACATGTACCTGTTTCGCATGCAAATTATTCTTGAAAGAAAATCATGGATAATTTAAAAGCAAAAACTTCTAGAAAAAAATGTCGACTCAAAATATGATAATTAGATCTGCTTATTCTCTGGATTCTGATTGGCTGTTGGTTTTTGTGTGGACACTGAGTAAAATCTCTGCTTAACACTATAAAAGCGATGTTAAACACTAATCCCATGAGCCTTTAAGTTTAGAAAGGAACTACTCTGCCTTAATGGGGTACAGTGTGTGCTCTTATGGGACATGACTAGATCTGTTCTGCTGATTCTTGCTTCTGGTAAGCTGATATCTTCATGAAGAAAGAGACAATAACGATTTTAAGATATATTTTATTTAACATACTAATGAATTTCTATTTCCTAAATTACGAGTTGCTTCCCAACTATTTTCAGAGGGAATATGAGGGATCTAAGCACATCTTACATGAGGGTCTAATTTTACTTTAATTCAAACACCAACCCACTTAATCTCAAATATTACCCATGTCACATGATTAAATAACAATTCGACTATCTACTTTTCCTACGGTGCCCCAGCTGACCACAAAGGTCATACATTATAAAGCATACCCTATAACCCATTGCACCCGGCAAATCATAACTACACTTAACTTTAATTAATAATTAAGTATTTATTATTGCCAAGTAAAAATATTCAACATTTGTCTTTCTGAAATAGCTTTTCCATAAATCTTATTTTAAATACTTTTATGCTTATATACTATTTTTATTTATTTATTTATTTATTTTTTTGTATAACTTACCTTAGATGGTACTTTTTTAGTTTACTTCATATAAATTCAGATTACTTACATTTCTCAGTGTTTAAACTGTTGTGCGCTCAGGTTTTATTAAGTCACACTTTGAGATCAGAGAGTAAACTTTATATAAGCGTTGGCATTGCATATAGAAATATCAGAAATATATTAAACATGTGTTCATACTCGATTAAGCACTTACACATTCCTGATTTAAACTTATATAAGTATTTATTCGAATGGACACGGATTATGAAACAAAAAATTACTGTTTTTTGTTTTTTTCTTTAACAAAACGTAAATTTGGAAAATTTCAGTCAAATGTATAATAAGTAATAAACCACACTTAGCTTATACACTTTACTTCAGTTTCAGGGTATCACCAATCATCAGAAATGTTTCTAACTGGTGTAATATATATTACTGTTTCGGGTATATACACTTATACTATAAAATAATATATTACATATATATTTTTTCAGTATTTACTAATAACTACTGACCATTTTAAACAATCTGAAATACCTTCCTCCCACATTTAAATGTTTTGTGAGGAGCGTTTTTTTCTTTTTTTATCATGCCGTAAGCGCCCGTGTTAGAGTTTATTTGCTTCACTTCCTGTCTTTTTTTCCACCGGAACTTGCAGACTGACAATTGAGTAGATGATCCCCATCCAGTTGGTTTCCTTGATGGCGGGTATTTTCTTCGTGAAACCGTGATATCCAAAACATTTTAACTTCTGTACATAACTATATATATATATTTACATGTTACTATATATATATATATATATATATATATATATATATATATATATAAACAATTCAAACTCCTTTTAATTTCTGATATTATTTTAAATTAAAGAAATTCTTCAAATAAACAGGTCTTCATTCATTAATTATAATGATCATTATAGAACAAATTAGTAGAACTCCTTTTTATGCTTTAATGTTATTATTATTATTATAATAATAATAATAATAATAATAATAATAATGATAATAATAATAATAATAATAATGTGTAGTTAGAAACTATTGAGAATGGTTGACTTGTTTAAAAGGAAAAAAAAATTTTTGATTTTGATTCTGTGTTGAAGACTGTTATCAGTTTATAGTTTTTTTTTCATTTTTGGTTTTTATAGATTTCCTATTTTTAGTTAAACTGTACTTATCCATGAACAGACGACAATTGCAACCTTCTGCTTTATCTACTAATGTTCAATGTTCAACTGGACCAATTTAGCACAATTCATCTTTCGCTATATCATCATAGCTAACTCAAAGACCTTACTTTGTTCAAAGGAATATCTCCCTGTTCTCAGTCGACCCTTGGTCCTTAAAAATGCCAAGCAAAACGAGTGGGTCAACATCTACTCAGACAAAATGGTATCTATAAAACACCAACTTGCCGTGATGGTGATCAGATGGCTTTTTGGCTATTTTTTTTTTTTTTTTTTTGTTTGGTCAGCGAGTCATTTGATCATACAACTAGTATCCATGTTTTTTTCAAAGTCCTCCATGTGCTTTGGTGGTGACAGACTCATCCTGTAATGCATAAGTAGATATAAGACTGGGTACATTCTTCTCTTCCCCCCCCCCCTCTCCTTGCACAGGCCATAATAGATGTTTTGTAGTTGTGTGTGTGTTTTTATCATTATTAAAACTACCTTTTGAAATGCAACCCTAACCCCTCCCCCTGTAGACTCACATACTTTTTGTTAAAAGAAATTCGTCATGACCTTCTCTCGCTTATACCATCCAATGTACAATTATAAAAGTCAACTTTTCTACAGGATAAAAATTTATAATCATGCAAAAAATGATCGGCTATAAGAATATTAAAGTAAAAATAAAATAAAAATACCAAATTGGTCGCCCTAAAAAAAATGTCTAGCCTCACTTTTTGGGAAAGATGAATTTTGAAAATATGAACTGTGAAATAGGGTTTGAGTGTTAAGTCGTTGAATCATTCAACTGTTACTTTGTTGAGTATACCTCTTTGGGCATCGCGATAATCTCATGTGGAATTTAAAAGATATATACACAGACACGAAAGAAGTAAATAGACACCCTTATTATCATTAATAATTCTGTTGTAAGAGCGTCCTGATGGACCTAGGCAAGATAATGTTGATTATTTTCCCTCGCTGATGAATTAGAAAAATCACTCAGTTAATGGTGGAAAGTGGAATCCCGAGGTTTGGAGTGATTTGATGCAGATTAAGTCCACCTCCATTTTAACCAATAATATGGCTCCTCTAAAACTCTGGAAAATTGTAATGCTTCTTTGGCCTTGTGTCATACTTAAATGGTGATATATGGTAGATATACTTATTTCTGAAACGCAAAAACTGTCAATTAATATAAAACGTCGATATTTCAAACTTTTACTGCTGCTTTGTACGGCTCCGAGTGCTGGCTGGCGGAAAAGGAAGCAGAAACTTAAAACGTGTATGAATTTTTTTTGTGGCGTGCTTATTTACTTCTTTCATGTCTGTGTGTATATATATATATATATATATATAGAGAGAGAGAGAGATAGAAGAAAAAAGAGTGATAAATATGCGACGATTGTCCAAATTTATTTCAAATTTCAATTGTTCAATGCAAGGTGTATTCAGTAATAAACTAGTGTTTATTATTCTTTCCTTAAGCCAAGGCTTTTCAAAGATCGAAATCTTATCATCAGAGGAGAAATACAGATGGATAAGTTGGCTTTCGAAAAAACCAAAGTTCAAATATTTGAAATATATATACATATATATATATATATATATATCACAGAATATATAATAAGAATATAAAGATCCAATTCTCCTAAATATTTCAAACCGGAAGTGCATGTGGACATGGGGAGATCTTATAAATAGATAGTGCTTAATTTACAACCAAATATTTTTTTTTTTTTCATATTCAAATTTTTTGTATGAATAGCAACAAAATAAAAACTCTCCTTGTTTCGTTTACTTCAAGTTCTTCGAGTTCTCTCCTGAACAACACTTAATTTGCTTTCAATGTCAGTGCATATAATTTCTTTCTCATAAATCCGTAAACAAACGTGTTTACATCTCAATGTTAAGAACCCCCTCCCCCTAACAGCCAGTTCTATTTATAATCAGATCTGTCCATGTCAACATGTCCTTTCAGTTTCAGTAATGTCTGGATGATTCAACGACTGAACATTGCGGAAGAACAAAATTCAAAACTGATATCTTTTATTGATATTTAGTTATTGTTTTTCACATTCTACAAGTTTTATTCAATAATTTGATTTTCAAATATTACTATATTTTCCCTTAGAACTTAAAATATTTATATACTTCCGATTACTCATATTTATACCTACAAGATTTTCATAAATGTGTATATATATATATATATATATATATAAATCTCAGTTGATTCTTTTTCATCTAAATGAATAAATGTAAATTTTTTTCATTTATCACGTCTATATTACCATCAAAACGGCTCACTGTTATTTAAATCAATAATACAGCATAGTCTTTTTGAAATACTAATAGAGAGCAAAGACTCAAACACAGCTATGTGTATGCCTAATTTGTATAACTTTTTTTAAACAGTTTATGATAAATTAGTGTTTGGTGTTATTCATTTAGTAATTTTACTGTCCTTTTGTTTCTGTATATATGCAATAGTTTGGTTGACATTAACTATAATTAATTAAAGTGATTTAATAAATAAAAAAAAGGATAAATTTTGAAGGGAGGTAATTTAAATCAAAACTAATATATCTTAGCTAGATAAAAAATATCTTAACAGATATGACGTCACAGTTTATGAATTTTTCGGATGAAATCAAAGTAGAATAAATAGTGGTAGTGGTTGAGACCCAACGAGTCACTTCTTTGTGTTATTATGAACTCGTACACATGTAGCTTTATACTTAAATGCTGATGTGTGTGTGATTGGCCTAATGGATACCATTGTAAACTATGAAATTGGCAATGCCAAATTCAATTCTAATAGAATCGGTTGTGTTCAATTATACACTAATACTGTTGGGAAAGCTATGAACCCACAATTTTCCCTTCAGATTTGGATAAAATAGCAATTTGTGCTCATAATGATATGCAATGGATTGGTTTGTATTGCATTTCAACATTAAATAACCCAAAAAGGGTTGATATGTCATGAAACGGACAAACCAAATGCTTAAATAAGAAAATATTTAACTAAAAACATTGCAGATAGTCGAATGAACAAGTGATATATTAAATCAATTTAATCAATTTGATATGCAATTGTTTTTTGATTATGAATATTAATGAGGTTTTATTAAACAGTTTAAATTATCCAATTGAGAAATTTAGTTCTTTTAATAATATTAAAATTATAAAAGCTAATATTGTCTATAATATATCGTGTAGACACCAAGATGAAAGCTTGCTTTGTATCAATTCAAGCTGCGTACGCTGAATGAAAACATATGATGTTAAAAAATTTGCAGCACTAAATGATGCCAGAATGACATCACTGAACACCCATCAATGCATGTACTAATTTAATATTTATATAAGTAAAATATCTACCAAGATGATCTTATTTCATTTACATTCATTAGAGAAGCTTCATTGGAATCGATTTTATTAAATGTGATTAGTAGAAAAGGTATAAAAAATGAACTGTTGTGTAGTGTTTGTTAAAGTTTTCATGCATTTTGTACTTTTCATGCATTTTGAACTTTTCATTCTGATCACTTTCCATGTTTTCATGATTATTCGATTCTAACAATATGAATGTCAGTTGAAAGAAAATCTCATAAAACATTTTACAAACTTCGATTAACTTCTTTTGGCTATTTTGAAGTTCTATACCTTTCATTGAAGTTCTATACCTTTCATTGAAGTTCTATACCCTTCATTGAAGTTCTATACCCTTCATTGAAGTTCTATACTTTTCATTAAAGTTCTATACTTTTCATTAAAGTTCTATACTTTTCATTAAAGTTCTATACCCTTCATTGAAGTTCTATACCCTTCATTGAAGTTCTATACCCTTCATTGAAGTTCTATACCCTTCATTGAAGTTCTATACTTTTCATTAAAGTTCTATACCCTTTATTGAAGTTCATTATTCTCAAGAAATGATAAAGTTAGGCAAAATTGATAAATGTTTTAAAATAATAATAATGATACAATAATTGTATAATAATAATGATATTATAATAATGTCTTTACGTAATATTAAGAAAAAGATAGAAAACAATATTTTTATGAGGCACCTTTAAAATACTCTTCTGCTCAGCTAAAAAATATATAATAAACATTAGAAAAATCCAAAATAAATAACATAAAAATTAACTTCCTTAAAACGATCATCCATAAATTAATTTCAAGGCCTTTTTACATATAACGGGCTTAATATCTTTTCAGATAGAGCCTTGTTATAACAATAATAAATAATTGACTAAGCTGAACACTTTACTGCAGTTTCATGGCTTATCCATTTATCAGAAGTGTTTTGCATTCCTCATTGTTATACATTTGAATGATTTCTTTAATTCAAATGTATAACATTGTTAAGGGATACAAAACATTTCTGATCAGTGGATAAATCATGAAATTGCAGTAAAGTGTTCAGAAGTCAATTATTTAATATTGTTATATATTTGGTAATTTCTACTTTATTTACAGAAGAAGACTATCCCTACAAGATTGTAATGCCCGGTTGTAGGCACAAATGGCTTAGCAGCCAATATTTACTTTTACAAGTTTTGCTGCAGATATAACACACAAGACCACTTGACGTCCATTTGTATATACCTATGTTTATGCTCTCAACAACAAACTTCAAATCCGTTAAACAGTCGGAACTCATGTACAAGTTTTGAAGAAATTAATGTGTTTTGAACAAAAGTATTTGTAATTAACGTACGCATTTCTACCAGAATCAATTACAAGTGAGAAAAATAAACTGAACCGAAAAGAGCTTACATTTCATTCTTGATTAAAGAAGGTGATAGGATCACCGAAAATTTTCCATCCTCAATAAAATAAAATGTACTTATACATCTGGATGCCCAACCAATGCCAAACAAAACAGTGAGTCATAGATTGTTGTATTTTATTGTCTTTTGATTTTCTCATAAGTCGATTCTTTATATATAAGACAGAATGGGGGGAAAACGATTAAACAGAGGAAAAATAAAAAAAAAAACAAACAGGAAATTTACCTGTTTTGTTCAGATCGACAAACGTCTTCAGAAAAATTTACTTTTTCTGAAAATTTACGTTTTCTGAAAATTTACGTTTTCTGAAAATTTACGTTTTCTGAAGATATTTGTTTATCCAAACGAAACGGGTCAATTTTTTTTGTTGAAATTTTTCCTCTGTTTAATTGTTGTTTTTTTCACTCTGTCTTTCATACATATATATAAATCTTCTTCAATGAAATTTATACTAAGATATTTTTTTTAAATTTAGATCTTTTTGTTAAACTAATAATAAGCTTAATTTCTTGAATGAAAGAAATTAACGTCTAAGAGCTGTATACACTTTTTTTCTATTTCTATTTGCATTAAAGATATTTTTATCATTTCTGAAACTGTCCTTTATACAAGTTACGTTTCCAATATTCGTATTTCTCTCCCGAAATTCTAATCCCAAGCAATAAATGAAAAATGTGTTTCTAAAACCTGTATGAGTTGATTCAAAAAGGTGCAGGTTGTTTGTACCCAGGCTTTTTCGGTTTATTCAACAGGATGAGATTCTGTTTTGCATGCAGAAAATGGCCACCAATTAAATGCATCTCTATACTTTTAATAGTGTGCAAAGTTTTATACAAGCTTCTATTGTTCAATATCCAGGGATAAATGTGCTAAGAAATCGATTTGAAATCATACTTTGATTATGTTTATGGTCTTCTATGCAATATTGTAATATATCTTTTCGACGTGTTGTTCCGAAAGCATGCTTTTAGGCATTCACTGTTTGATCCGAAAGAAAAGAAAATGATTAGTTTTATTTACTTGCCAAAGACAGAGAAAAATACAAACATTTCTGAAAACAGATTAAATAAAAAGAAAATGGTTTTATGAGATACATAATATATAGTAGTAGCAAAAAAAAAAATACTTATGACAAGTGAGCTACACAAAATATTTGTGTTTCATGCCAGAGATTTATCTGGCTAATATTATAAGTATATATATGTAAAAATAATAAATAATATATATACATACATATATATATAGTCATCCACCGACAGACAGCTGTTTTGCCGTATCACAGCTCCTCAGTGTGGCTAGACATGGTGGGTGTTTCAAGACGAGATTGAAAACCAGACTGCCTGTACAGTAGTCAATAATCTTACCTGTGTGCCATCTTGCTCAATATGAAAGTAAGAGAAATCAGTATTTTTTATATTTGTTTACATTAGTAGTTACTGAGAGAACTTAATTTTAATTGTGAAGAGCAATGCTTTACGTTAAGTAGAAAACATTGCTTCCCCTACCAGAGAGCTCAACCCACGAGTGGGGAGTATATATATATATAAGAAAGTGGGGATTGTTCTTTTTTATTAAGCATTTTTGATGATATTTGAAATGTTGAAAAAATAAAGCTGCTAGAAGCTATACAGTGCAAATATTTTTTATAATCTGAAATTTTTCAGAGATAGACGCCTTCATCAGAAAAAATAGGCACTGTTTCATTTTTTTTTTTTAAAGTCATTTTTGGGGGTTTTAGTCGGGGTGTTTCAAACAGTCTCCAATCAAGAACGGTCATGTGTGGCAGCGCTAATGAAGACGAAATTGGGGAGTGTTCTTTTTTATGACGCGCTGGTTGATATTTGAAATTTAAATCATTGAAAAAATAAAGACGTTAGAAGCCATGCAAATATTTTTTTTTATTTTAATCTTTAATTTTTTGAAAAAAGAAGTATTTGCATTGTATGTCTTCTAACGGCTTTATTTTTTTAATAATTAAAATTTATATATATATATATATATATATATATATATATATCACTTTGATCTTAATTTTTATCAAAAAGTTTTCTTTTAATCCACCTGCTGAATGCAAGATACTCAAAAAAATTAATTCTGTCTGCTTCATTCAAGCTCAATCAAAATATTTAGATTTGTTAGCCAATGTAACTTCATCTCAACCAAATTTTTTTATTTAGTTTTAGTTTTTTAATCATTTTTTTTGTCTCTATTTCTTTCATTTGGTTAAAATATTTGGTCATATTTCTGAAAATACTGAATAGAGAACATGTCGAAGATGACAACTCAGTTTTAAAATGAATAAACATAGTATGTGTTACAGATAGAGAGGAGGTTGTTGTTTATACTAAGTCATTGATAGTTTGAAGATGATTGACATATGATGTCATTCAATTTCCGCTTGGATATACAAACTTACATCTTGGAGAATTTATATACTTTCATGTTTTACTTCCTTTATCCCACGACTAAAATGTATTTGTTAATCATACGAGGCCCGTCTAAAACGTATCAGACTTTAGGCCAGAAAAAATATTTCAAATACGTGACGGGTTTGGGACCCTAATCCGCTTCAAAGCAGGTCCCTTGTGCTTGCACACACTTAGTCCGCCGATCCATCCACTGCCGGAAACACCTCTGGAAGTCTTCTTTTGAAATGGTTTTCATCTCCGCCGTTGCGTTCCACATTATCTCTTTTTTTCGCACCCTCTCAACAACAGCTGCAGTCCGAGCAGCTTGGGTCCTGCCAGAATGCTGGTCACTCTCCGCTGATGTGCGGCCATTTTTGAATCGGTTGAACCACTCTTTAATTTGTGTTACACATCGCATCTTCTCCAAACACCTGCTGAATCTAACGTGCCGGCGGAGATAAACACCATTCTAAAAGAAGACTTCCAGAGGTGTTTCCGGCAGTGGATGGATAAATTCTGCAATTTTGTTTCGGAATTTTTGAGATCAGGGTTGATAATTTAGATTATTTGGATTATTCGGACTACTGTTCTCATCTTGGGTGTTGTGCTCACATCGGCCGATGTAACCTCCGGCCTTCTTCAGGTGCATCTTTTTGAACTCTGGAATATTTATGTCAAACTCGGGAATCTATATAAATTTTGAACTGAACCCTTTATTTAATTCACGGGGGTAGATTGTTCTCATTCAATCAGCCATGACCGAGTAGAAATCTTAAGTAATTTTTATTTTATTCTTAGTTAGCATCGCTTGTTGTGAAGAGTGAATCTTCAACCTCCAGAAGACTGTCACTTAGAACTGATTTTTTACTTAACACCTTTATCCATTACGCCACATGTGCACGGTTCATCTATTGTTCATTCACAGAGTGATGCTTTATCCCATATTTTTTTTTTTAACTTGGATTCACCCTAGACCAGGCATACTGCCACTGAGACGTAAGAGGCTACTGTAGATTAGGTGCCAGAAATTAAAGGGGGCATCCTAAGAGAGGAGTTGTGCGGCAAGATGTTTGTTTACATTACATTTAAATTTATGCATGTCGGTACAGTCAGGGAGCAGGGAGGGAGTTCCAAAGGCTTGCAGGTTGAGGAAAGAAGCTATGGGAGTAGAAAGTTCTCCGGCATCTGGAGACCTCAACAATGAAGGGGTGGGATGTAACTGATTATTGAGTTTGTCGGGTGTATTTACGTCGAGGGGGGGGGGCAGCAAGTTCACTGGAGCACATTCCATTGTAAAACAAGCACAGGGATGCAACATTACGGCAATGGGACAGAAGCTGGAGCTTGGTGAATAGTGAGGGACCTATTAGATTAGAAACTCTTTTTGGGGCCCTGTCTAATAAGGAGAGACTAGTGGTTGGTACACCAGTCCAGATGTGACAACGTTACTCCATGTATGGGCGGATGGTGGCTTTGTAGAGATATAGGATACCTGTTGGTATGAGAAGTTTTCTAGCACGGTAGAGGGAGCCCACTTTCCTTGCAGCAGCTCTGGGAATGTCTTCTATGTATTTGTTCACACTCATGTTACCGGTGAATGTTAGGCTGGGAAGTTTAAACGTTGGACCCTCGGGTAGAGTTTTATTATCCATGGTAATCGGTGGTTGAAGAGGTTTCTTGTAGTTGTTGAAGGAAAAGAGCTTTGTCTTAGTCACATTTAATATTGTTGATTATTTACGTGTTGTGTAGGCTGATGTTTCCTGCATATTTAAATCTGATGAAGAGGTGGTTATTTTGATTTTAATTTCGAAAGTCATAAATAGATACGAATGAACAATACGCCCGAAGAAGACTAAAGTGGACATCAGAAGAAATGATTTTGAAAAATAAATAGCAATGGTGACAATGATAGTCTAAAGAAAGACAATGCAAATAATGACATATTTTTGAGAAATGTGTTGTAGTTTTTGTTACAGACACCAAATCTCCATTATAATAAGATGGCTAAAATAACAGTGATAAACAAAATTTAACTGTTTATAAAAAATGCGCTTGAACATGCAGGATCTTGTAAGTCTGTTTTAATATTTCTGACGGTAGAAAATTACAGAATTGCACCTTTATTCTTGGATATTGTCATTTACCATTGTTTGAACTGTGCAACATTTTTTGGCTTGAAGTAACTTAAATCAGTTTAAAAGTATTGACTATTATATATTGATTATTACATATTTCAACGTTCATATCAAATAGGTTCGCTGCTGAAATCAGTTTTATAAAATTGAATGATCAATTCACGATTTTGCAACTTGACAGAATTTTCCATATTTAAAAAAAAAATGTCCGCAATCTAATCATCCAATAAATGAGTCTTTCTTTTTTTTTTTTTTTAATTGATTGTTATTTTTTAGATAAAAAGTAAACCTTATGACTCAAGAATACATTCCAACGTTTCGCCTAACTGTTACGAGAGCTTTATCAAGAGTGAAGTCGAAAAAAAAATGGCAAAAGACGAGAAGTTCTGTATTTGTCATTGTTATTTCTCTCTATAAACTGCAAGTAAAGCAATTTTGCTTTATAGTCACAAATAAAATTTTTGCTTACAGACTAAATTCAATTTATTTGATAGATTTGAATATTTAACAAAAATAAAAAATTGTAAGTAAACTACTTAATTTTTTTTTTTTGGGGGGGGGGTTGATATTTAAGTACTTTTTTGAGAAATATGAAATTTCTGTTTCTCAAGTAATATTGACTTGAGCAACATTTTCGACGGCTTCATAGTTTGTTGGGTTGGTTTAGTTTTTTTTGTTTTTTTTTGGAGGGGGGGGTTATTACCGAACCATTATTATAAGGTTTCTCTAGTAACAATTATATTAAAGAAAACGTATATTTACAGCAGCTTATCTAGAAGCATATTGTTAAAGTGTGTTAATCCTTCCTTTCCTTTGTAGCTGGTGTGTTTTGAAAGTTAACTTGCCCCCATCACATTTAGTGATTGCTGTGTTTGTGAAAGCACTCGGCTGGGAGTTAAATTTTGCTATCATTGTTGATATTGTTTTATATTTCAATAGAAGATCTTTTTTATATATTCATATATAAATATCTTCAATATATCTTTGAATTGTTTTTTGTTTTTTTTTTCCTTCTCAAAATCTAATTCCTTGGTGGGTTCAATCCAAGACGCTTTTGTTCCTCTCCTTTTTTTGCCCCCTTCACTCCTGCTCTCCAAATTTTATTCTACTTTGAACTGGAATTATTTCATCCTTCTTTGAACCATTATTATAATCTATACACTTCGAGTTTCTAAATATAGTTTTAGTTCAGTGTTTTTATATTATTACATAATATATTTATTTAGTACAAATTCTTATTTATACAAACCTGTCGGGCTACATAAATGCATACATGTTTCGACTCGAGCCAAAATGGTTTTGATCATAAACTCGTAAAACTAAGAGGTTTTAAGAAATAAAAGTTTAAGACTGAGGATCAAACAAGTACATAAAATGAGAATGAAGTAAAGAATTGAATCTTATGTGATCTACTAAATTCTAGTCATGTGATTATCATCCGTTTCTTAAAATATGTTTTCTGGAATTTGGTTATCGTTTTTATTGAATTCCCGGCCTGGTGAGACTTAGCAATTTTGACTCTAATCAAAACATGTACACATGTATGTAGTCAGGCATGCTTGTATAAATAAATATACGACTCTACTCATTATTGAGCACTATAATATAAACGCAGTAAGATTCATAGGATTGTTTATCCAACCTCTATAAACTATGGTTAATTTTTGTTCATCTTCCAGTTCAGAGTAACATTTTTGTTTTTGTGTGTAGTACCTTTTGAATTGTGCTGTTATGACAATGTTCACAGTATTGTTACTGTTATCTTGTCTTTTCATATTTATCATCTATTCGTATTTATTTATATTTATATATAATATATGTATGCACAGCTTATCAGATTTAGGTTGTCTTTTTCTTTATCCATTTAAATGTTTCTCATTGGTTAAGAGAAATAAATGAAAATATGCCAAAAATACTGCCCAGTGTATTTCTATTTTTCTTGTGTGGTTATTAAAGGCCATGAAGAATTCACTCAATTCTACTCGGTTCTTTTATTGTTTTTTTATTTCAAAGTTTGCGTATTTCATCCGATAATTACCGACTATTGTTTACAAATTGATTTTATTTTTATTTTGGAGAAATATTATCCATTATCCATTCTTAAAAAAAACAAACTACATTCATTTTATGCAAATTAACTTTCAAATTATGCAAAATTAAATGTCTAATTAACATTGTATTTTTTTAAATACTATTTAAACAAAATATTAACTCTTATTCTAAGATTTAATGGTGAAATTCTATTAAATTATTTTATTTAACAGAATTTGACATAAAATGATTTTTCTTCTTTTTTTTTTGGTTTTTTGTTATTTTCTCGTTTTTGGAAATTTGTTTTTTAAGATTTGAGTGAAGTGAATTAATGTGTTTAGTTTCAACTTTAAAAAATACAATAGTTCAATTATTTTTATATAATTACATGAATTGTTTAAGTTCTATAAAACTGGATCATTTGTATATTTTCACAAATATTGCCATGTATACAAAGAAAAAAGTATTTAAAATTATCTTCGATTTAAAAATATAAAATATTTATTTTCTATAAAAATCAATTTGATACGAGAATTATCTAGATATTTTAGACACCAATAAATCTATACTTTTCAATGTGGACTATTATTTTGTTTGGTGTAGTCGTCATTTTGAAAGCCCGGTTTAGATCTGGCACAAGTCCAACAATTGCATCTATAATTTTGCCATTGAAATTCCTTGTGCCAACAGATGGATCAAATTAAAATCTGAACATTTTTATTGCACTAATTAAATTATAAAATTAGAATTTGTATAGCAAGTTAACTATGTTTAACTAGCAGGCACATCTTGTGTTGCCTGGGTAGAAAACTCATAGAATTTAAATATCCACAAATATCATGTAGAGATTTGTCTGAAAAGATTGAAAGTACATATCAAAATTTTTTGGAGTTTTGATTTACTTATTTAATCACAAAGGCATTTCTTAATCTCAACATATATAGAGCAGGGTAATGTATTTTAAACATAAAAGTACATTCGTTCTTAGGGAAGAACTCTTGAAGTGGGAATTTTGGTGTTTATATTATTGTTCTTGGATGCATTTTGGTAAAATTTGATCATCTTAAATTATTTGAAGTCATAGTTTGGGTACTTAACACTTTAATGAGATCTGCAGCCACAGAGCTGACCAAAATTTGGTCAAAATTGAGAAATAAATGATGTTGTTTAAAAAGTAAATAATTTCTTGATTTTTTTCACAAATAAACCTCAATAGTTTATTGAACATATGTTTTTATATAATACATATAATAATTATAAATATTGTTATATAATACATTCATGATAATTATAAATGTTACTTAATAGTATATATATATATGGGTTACTGGTGCCGCAAGTATGATGTTGAAAATTCCAAAACTCATTATAAAATCAGAAAATCACTGAGGACTTACCTCAAAGCATCTTGAAGATGTATTATATATATATATATATATATATATATATATATATATATATATATAAAATATGAAACTAAAAGTATACTTTTAGTAGATAGAACCTATAGTGAAATGGTTTAAGCTCAATATACGAGATAGAGCAATTATAAAGATAGATGAAAGAAGAGGGATAAACATGTACGAATGACAAATTTATTTCAACTTTGATTGTTCAATGCAAGGTGTACTCGGTAAAAACATGTTTATTATTCTTTCCTTAAGCCAAGACTTTTCAAAGATTAAAATCTTATCATCAGAGGAATTACATAGATAGATAAGTTGGCAGTGGAAAAGCCAGAATTCAACGTGTTTACTAAAAGAATTGATCAATTCTAAAAATGATTTACAAGTTGTACACAAGAGAAGACAAACATCGAGTAAAATGTCTCTCATTCACAGAAATTATTGAGAACTCATCTTAAATTAACACCCCACAAAATCGTTGATTGACAAACGAAATAAATAGGCAGTGAAATGGATCTCCTACGCAGAATCCACTTTTCTGTTGCGATGCTCTACCATTAATCGAAACATGTCAACCAACACAGGTTGAGACATTTATGGAAATATTTAATCAATTTGAAACTGACAGGAAAATGTATGTGAACACAATTCCTTTGTTTAAAACAAATCAAATGCAACAAAAAGCTGACCATTAAATAAAATATCTTATGTGTATATCTTTTATATATATTTATATTTTGTCTATATTATACACCAAAAATTGAAATATAACCAGAAATATTCTAAGAATAGTAACTACTTGAGTCATGCTTTAAAACTTGATCACAAAGATGAGAGGTCAGTATGAAATGACTTGAATAAAAACATAATATCAAAAAATTAGCTTTTTGATCACAAAGATGAGATGTCAGTATGAAATGACTTGAATAAAAACATAATATAAAAAAAATTAGCTTTTTGATCACAAAGATGAGATGTCAGTATGAAATGACTTGAATAAAAACATAATATAAAAAAAATTAGCTTTTTGGTCACAAAGATGAGATGTCAGTATGAAATGACTTGAATAAAAACATAATATCAAAAAAATTAGCTTTTTGATCACAAAGATGAGAGGTCAGTATGAAATGACTTGAATAAAAACATAATATCAAAAAAAATAGCTTTTTATTTAAAACATAAAATTTCTCGGCCTTGTTCCACATCTTTTTTAATTTTTCATTTTTATTCAAAGAAATGTATCATTTAAAAGATAAATAAATCGGCCTTTTGGCAGAGATCAAAGTGTAGTATCTGTTCCGATGGATGCTACATACCTTACATCGGTACCATCTTGGCCTTCGGACTTTGATTCCGCCGGTCTTAAGGATTGTCCTGTGCAGTTCTAGGAGGTCCACCCTCTCAGGCTTTGCCTTCTCACCTTTATTGCTTATCGCCTGAGGTGCCCCTATCAAGGAATGCCAATGGGGATGTTCATGCATTTTTGTAGGCCAGAGTGCTCTTCTTCTAGGGCGCTGGCTTTTCAATCCCACTTTCCGACCTTGTGTCACATCTTACCGCTGTGGGAAGGAAATTAAAACGAAAAATTAATAAGTAAATAAAATAAGTATGGAAAGAACAGAAACGTGAAATTGTATTTAATTTGACTAAAAAGTTTCAAGTTTTATTAAAATGATTTGTATTTTTGAAAACGTTTTCAAAAAGTAAGAATTTTGAAAAAAATACTGTTATTATTGATGACAAGAGTTCATTTACATAAAAAAGAATCAACATCGCAAATTAAACAAGGTCAACTGCGACACAAACCTTGAACCACTTTGTAACAACTTACCAGCATTCTCAAATCAAAATGAAAATCAGCTATATGAATCACAAACCCAAACCGTTTTATAGTGAATTATTAACCGGCGCGAATATATTTGTATCGAACACACGCAATGAGCATGCTTGTTACTCTGACAGGAGTATCAGACGAACTGCTGAATGCCGTTGCTTACATTTCTCTTCCTAATTCTGGCGCTCGCGACAGCGCATGCATTCTAATCACAACCTTTTTTCTTTGCTATAGAAGCACTAAAAAATAGACAATTAAAAACATCACTTATTCTGTAAAACATAAAACGGTTCAAATGTTAGACCAACTTCGACTGGCTATTTTGTTATGGGATAAGGTTTATATAATTGAAATTATGATAACATTAAATATCATAATCTCAGTTATTAAATGAGAAGTTATTTTAAATGAAAGCTGCATTTAATTTTATGTTGAGATGCATAATTAAGCAGTCTATTAATGACATCCAATTTTAACATTTAACAAAAAAATCTCATCAACTTATTCAAACAAATTATGATCCTTGTTCAAAAATTTAAAAAAAACAAAAAACAGTAGAATAAACTAAATCCAGATTTCACCGTTCAAAACACAGAGTTAAAACACAATATTTTTTTGAGCGGAGATTATAATCTTTTCTTACTGATCGCCGGTCTCTCTTTGACTGTGATCAATTTTTTATTTTTATTTAATCATCTTCAATTTCTGACAAACTTTTCTCCTGATTCTTTTTGCTTATAACTGCAAACATGGCTGCTACTAAAACAGTGTTCCCTCCGTTTTGTTCTCCCTGTTTGTTTTACTTCTTGACACATTTCCATGTTGTGTATTAATTTCAAACAATTTACAAAATTTATAATCATGCATGCCTCTTGCCATTATTACATTCAAATGTTTTCCAAAATATGTTTTCCTCTTAAGCTTTTCCAATAATTCCATTCTAATCATCCTACATTTTCATGTCTAGATGTTCGGCTCACATACCATCCTATAATTGTGTGATTTGATCTAACCAAAACTTGAAATATTATTTTTAAAGAATGAACATGGCGTTAAACAAAACTGGTCATTTTATTTTTTGTATTTTTGTAGTTGTTACAGAAGCAATATTTGTTCTAAATATTCGTAGACGGTTAATTTGAATATTTAACTAACTCTTGTAGATTAAAGGTTCGTTTAAAAACTAATATTTTCTCAACACAAATGCACAGCAAAATTTAATGGAATTTTGTAAACCATAAAATGTGATTTTGATTTTTATATATAAAATTTTATTACATTAAATAAAACTCTTAACGCCATGTTAAAAACTAGCGACTTTCTCAGTATTTTTCTTTACATATGCCAAACAAATAAATATTGTTGGTCAGCAATAAAGAAACAAACACAATCTGGGCTTTATCAAAAAATAAAATCATTCTTTTATTAACTGTATTTGCACTTTTACGATTTTGTAACCAGATGTCTTCAATTTAAGTCAAAGTAAAAAGGCCAAGGAAAAATTAACATCATAGGCTGGACTGTGAATCACACTGAATTCATCCTTTTGGTTTTTGCATTGTACAACTTCTGTGCCTTCATTTCTTATGTTTATGAACAAAGCACATGAATGCTTAGTGATTCGCGATGGGTTACTCATCCTTAAATCAGCAGTTTATTCCTCAACTCAATGTTTGGTTTCCTCTATAGCATCTGAGATTTGGACCAGCATAGATTGGCACAAGGCTATTTAATATTTTACAATAGTTGAATTTAATAAAGTTTAGAATCTTTAAAATCTCCCCATTTTATAGGCCATGAAATCATCTTTAACTGAATAATACTTACAAAAAAGCATTAAATAATGTATTTCCCTGTTTACTTGCACCTCCCCACGAGGTCAAAGTTAAATACATGGTCGGGTTTTAATGTGAGATATATTCAGCTCCCCAAAAAGGCACTCTAGATTGGGAGAAAAATTAAACTTGCCTCAGTCTAGAATGATTTATCGTTCTCTGATCAAGGACAGGACAGATACTACACTTTGACCACAGAACATTATTTACTTGCTAGTCCTAAACAATGGACAACGTTATTTTCTGGGTTTTCCATAAATCTACCCATGGAATTTCTCATTAGTTTTTGTTTTTTTACTTTTTTTTTCTTTAAATTTACTATTTAATCATTTGAAAACTTACTAAAACCGGCTTGCATTTTATATTCAAAAATATTTAACACTTTTATTTTCTAAGACAATTTGTTACTTGCAAAATTCTTTTACTTTTTTTAATACTAAACTTGTATTTACTTGTATTTTTAATGTGTGTGTGTGTGTGTGTGTGTGTGTGTGTGTGTGTGTGTGTGTGTGTTAAAACTCTTTCATAAGACAGTTTATTTGTTGGTTTATAGGTGGGCTATTTTATTTAGCACAATTAATCAATTGACCAATTAATATTAATAAAACATGGTGGTCATCAATTTTCACTGTTAAAGAACCTCTCTGTGAGACCATTCTATTTTTATTTACATGAAACCTTAAAAAAAAAAAACATACATTTTTGTGCTTTTTTTGTTGTCTTTTCAAATCATCGAATTGGCTTGCATGCAATATTGGAGTTGTATTTTATGTATATTTAGTATTTGTGGATAATATTATAACAAATACAAGAATTTTATTTCGATACTTTTATTCCATTTCTCATTTTATACATTTCAAAATGATTATGAAATTCATTTTCATTTTCATTTGAAAAACTAAAATAACAAATTTCAATTTAATTTTTGAATGAATTCATGTTAGTAAAATTGTCTCCTGAGTCTTAACTGATATTTATATAAGGGAGAAAAAAAAACTCCCATTGTGTCTACATTTAGTGTGACAGACTTTTATTTGACTGAAAAATATTTTACATAATAAAAGTCGTTTTTTGGCAAACTAAAAATGAAAAGTATATAAAATCTTTATAATGTCCGTACTAAAAGATTTAGATAAAAACCGTCCATTATCTACATGACTCTCATCATCTGTGATAGAAGTTACAAAATAAATTTTTAAAAAACAAAAAAACTCTGTCAGCAACAGATGACAGCTCAATCCATACAGCACTTACCTGACTGAACCAATGCAAGTCAGGATCAAATTCCTTTATGCCTCTGGCACCTCCACAAGTGAGGAAAATACTGACAATGCTGACTTCATTTTTTGAAAAACATATATACACTTACACATGCATGAGATGAGTGAAAAGTACTGATCCCTCAGAGAATAGGAACCAGTCTTTTATTTTTCAACATACCCTCCCCCTCTTTTAAGTTCTCATACTTCTTTCATCAGTTCTGAAGGTCTTTTATTCCTAGAACTCTGAATCTTGGTTCTGTGATTAGGTTTCCACACTCATCATAACCTCATCATCTGTAGTGAAACACCGTTCTGCCAGATCTTTGATCACATTTAAAAATAGATGGAAGTGAGTGGGGGGTGAGGGGATAATCTGGCTAGTAGAGAGGAGTTGAAGCCGCTGTCATGGATTATTGACATTGCCACCACCAAGGTGTGCCGATACTCAATTTTCTCCATTTTCTAGAAATACTTCTGTTTCATCACTTCAGGAGTCTGCAAAAATAAAACTGAACGTGTTTTAACCTATAAACTGGTATTTAAATCATGGCCGAATACGAGAGGAATTTTTTTTTTATTTGCTCATCTCACAGCTGTCGGTGTACAGCTTCGTACACTTCATTCACTCGTCATATGAGTATAACAATAATAAATAATAAATTACACTTAGCTTAACATGTAGTTTCACAGCATTATCGATCCTCAGTCCCAACTGATCTCTAACATCTGGCATTACATATATATATATGGTAAAATTGTCGTTTCCCAACCAAAATGGCCGACAATAAATCGTCTGCAGTTTTCTGATTTTTTTTGCGACCTCACAAATGAGTAAGTAAACCCAAATAAATTGTGTTGGACTAATTTTCAATTTTACCATATATATATATATATATATATATTTGTGGGTTCTACAAAAAAATGTATATTTTTTATAATATCCGAAAATGTTCCAAATTGCAAGCTGAATGAAGTTGTATAACAAGCTTTAAAGGATATATGTATATTATAGGTGCATTCCAATGACCAAAGAGACAATCAATTCATACCTTATATCTGTTCATTCATTTTCTTAGCTTTCATATTTCGTCGAACGACCACAACCATATATATCATTTTTGTTATTCGGACTACATTTCTCATCTTGAGTGTTATCATCACAAGTGATAGTCATCTGAAGGTTGAAGGTTCAATCCTCGATGCGGGCGATACGAAGAATTGCGAATTACTGAAGACTTCTCCAAGTCATGGCTGACGGAACAAGAGCATGTTATCCCCGTGGATTAAATAACGGATTCTGTTTGAAATTCCGTCCAGATTCCCGAGTTCGACAGAAAAATTCCCGAGTTCAAAGAGATAAACCTGAAAAGGGCTGGAGGTTACAGCAGCCAAAACGTTGTGATGATAACACTCAAGATGAGAAATGTAGTCCAAATAATCAAAATTATACAAATTATCAATCCTCATCTCAAAAATTCAGAAATATGACCACAACCATAGTTTTCTTCTAATTTTTTTACCCTCTTGAGGAAGACTAAGAAAATGAATGAACAGATGAAAGGTATGGATTGTTTGTTCCTTTGGTCATTGGAATGCAACTATAATATATATATATATATATTCATGTATAATTGACTCCAATATTTTTTATTTCATTCATCATTTTCAATCTTCTCATAATATTCTTCATCATTCAACTGACAATCCATTTATCTTATTAACTCTTAAATTCAAGTGGCTTTTGGCCTTGATACTCATTACTAAAAATTAAATAAAAAATTAACATCTTAATATAATGATCTGTATAGCAATTGAGGTGAAAATGCTTGCCAAGTTCTGTCTAATTGTTAGGTTTCAAACCTGCGGAGAAGAATTGAAAAACTTCTTTTAATAAGATTTGCCGCTTTATTTTACGTCTTTTACAGGCGTAAAGATTTAATTTTTATTATTCTATTCGATTTTTTTTTCATGCCAATTAAATTCTGACTTTTCCGTTGAAAGATTTTCTCTGGAGATAATTTTACTAACATGAGAATCCACTTTTATTTACTATTTTAAAGTTTGATTTTTCAAATCATGAAGATCAATGTGAACTTTCTTCAAAAGGGTTTGTAATGTTTGCTAGATAATCCGACTAATGGATTATGTCATATTAAATGAGACAAGTCAACCTCTCAGAAACATCTGTGAACATTTACTCATGTTCATATATAAGACTTCTAGAAAACTACAAAATATTAGATCTGTATCTGTAATTGTTTTAAAATTATTACCTATTCAGACGAGCCAAGTAGAAGGAGCTTGTAGTCACAAAGTTACAAAGCTTTTGCATGTCATACTTAAAATGACAGTTTAAAAATTCGGGCTCAACATAATGCTGAAAAACTACAGAAAATTAGATCAATTTAAAATTTATATATCATAATAAATTTAATATATTATATATAAATTTATATATTAAACATACTGATATAATTTTTCTAAGTTTTTCTATCCGTTTCATATATTTACTGCATTTTTCCAGACTTTCTGAGAGGGTAACTTGTTGAGTACTGTCATGATTTGATAAATGATTTGCACCATTTTTATTTATATTTTGTAAAAGTATTAAAAAGAAGAAATAAAAGTATTTATTAACTTTAAGAAAATTTCCATAAATATTAAATGTGACCAAAGCATTTTTTATGAATAAAGAAAATATTTTGATGATGTTATAGATGTTGTGTAAGTAATAATTTACAAATGTTTGTTTTGTATTTATTTACAAGATTTCATATTAAATGATAATTTTTTAATGGAAATTTTTATATGTGCTATTCAAAGATTAAATTAACTTTTTAAATTGAAACTATCAACAATTAGTAAGCTTTTATGGCGTTTGTTCATTTTAATTTTTGCCATATTAAATTTGTTCATCTTACGTTTACTACATTCGTCAATTTTAATATCATTTTAACTTGAAATATTTATATACTTTAGAGCAGGGATACGAAATTATATTTTTACTGTTGACTCATTTATGAAATTGTTGGCATATTACAACAATTTCATTTTTTGTAATTAATAAAAATCTATATCTGAAAAGCTTTTTAGTTTCACAAAAATGATTTACTTGCTGAAATATGTGTGTACATTATCAGAGTTAAACAATATATGTATACATACATATATATATATATATATATATATATATATATAAGATGAGAATAAAGATAGTAAAAATACAAAATCTATTACGTCTTCAGTTGTTCAAAACAAGATGTATTCAAATTAAAAAGATTTATTTTTCCTTCCTTAAGCCATGGCTTTTCAACGTATAGATTCTTATCATGAGAAGAATACAAAGAGATACGTTTGTAAAGGAATTACCAAAAGTCATAATTTGAAAATATGTAAATACAAGTATGAAAACATTTTTAGGAAAATTGTAGAAAATGTTCAAATGTTTTGTAATAGATTTTGTATTTTTACAATCTTTATTCTCATCTTTTAATTGTCTATATAATTGCTCTATCTCATATATCGAGCATCAATTCTTTCGTGATAGGTTATAATTTAAACGTATACATTATATATCTATATTTTTATTTTATGTTCTTTCTTTTTATATATATATATATATATATATATATATATATATAAAATATATAATGTGTGTAACAATAAAAAACGCGTAGATGTGATTCCAAGTGGTAAAAAGGTTATAAAAAATCTTCGTCAAATTGCCAAATTCGAAACAGACTAACCACATAATTCTGTTATAGATCGACACTTATTCAAAAACCCAGAATATTCACAGGCTTTTTGGCATAGATTGTTTTAAAATTATATAGATTTCTTCTAGGTGTTTTTGAAGGCTATTTGCATCAAAAACTTAAATTGTCCTTATGTAAGCAAAAGGAATTTGTTTGGGGGATTGAAGTCATTCAACTGCCGTACTAGTATCTTTTCTAACAGAACATTTTGACGTCACTTGACATTATATGCACATTTCGTGCTTTGTATTTTTTATTTTATTTCGGTATTATTTCTTTAAAAGTTTTCGATAGCTAAGGAATAATTATTTAAAATTTTTTAATTATATTCATGTTTAATTATATATATACATTTAACTCATATGTCTGCATATTACAGCAATTTTAAAACAAGATTTGATAAAGCATGCAAAGCTAAGAAGTTGATATGATTCTTTACTGATAACTTTTCATCGACTGCTGGGTAATATCTAACTCGCTAAATTATTTTATCAACTCTTCAATTTTTATCATCTCTGCTCTAAAGTATATAATATTTAATCCTATTTTATTAAACTTTAATGGATTTTCTTTTTCATCTCATTTCAATGCAACCTTTTAATTATTTCATATTGTACAATAACCCTTTAATAATATCATATATTTTAAAATGGTCACATGAACTTTTTACAAAATTTATATGAATTACACTTTTATCCATTTATATTCTTGTCATGATGATTTTTATTTTATTTTTGCTTTGTGTCAATTTAACGATGAATTGTTTGTTTTCTAGGGATTAGGCATGATGACTACAGTCACGCTTCCAGTATACAACAGAACAGCAGGCGCTGTAAGTTAATTTCATGCTTTTTATAAAGATTTTTTTCTGTAATTGCAGTGATACAAAAATGTTATTTTCAAAAAACATCATTTAGTACTTCTTTACTACGCCATAAAAAAAAGTGTCTCATTATTTGTAAAAAGCTCAATTTTTGTCGTGGGTTATCCAATTGTTACAAACTCTTAAAATCTTGGCCCATTTCGGTAATAAAAAAAATAGTTTTTATTTTATTTAACCTTTTTACTTACTACATAGTAACGTTACGGATGTGCACCAACCATGTTTTCATATAAACTATAACCTCAGAATACCATTAATTGGACATTTAGGTGCTTCGTGAACCTCGTTTTCACCACTGTTTCATGATTTCTCTTTGGAAAATATCCACTCTAAAAATTGAACTCTTTAGAAAATAAAAAGGCATTTTTTTTTTCATGGCTGATTATAGTAAAGACGCAGCAACATTTTTATTATACATCAACTTTGACTAAATATTATTTTCGGTAGCTCTTTCTTAAAAGAGGATAAGTATAAAGAGGAGGTTCATTTTATTTTTTTACAAGCATACAAACAAGTTGGTCCATTGGCACGTTGACACTTAATCTAGTAAAAATGAATGGACAAGGGGCGAGAACTCTTCAGACCAGTTCATTTGATCAATATATACTCTGTAACAATTTTAGAAAAAAACGGGTGCTTTAATATTATTGAGACAGGAAATTTTTTAATCTCTAATTTAGAAAAATCGTTGAAAGGGGAGATAAGTCAAAGTGTTTTCTCGATTCGTATTTCTCCGAAAATAGATCTAAACACTATGAACTTATAAAACATGTTATGTTTAATTCCAAACTACCTATCAGAGAAACATTAAAATTCATTTATTTTTGGGCTTGTGGCAGAGTGACGTATGATGCAATCAAAATGGAGTGTCCGCTAATGTCTGATCATACAATCATTAAGTTGTTAGGCAAAAGTACAGAATAGTTAATCAACTTCCCACCTCCCCATTTAAGAATGGGTTTCTAAATTATAATGTTATTATTTCAAGCCCCGTCCGTAAACGGCATAAGTACAAAAATTATTATTTATAATCAATAAATGTATTTAATTTTAACATATCCTCTGAAGTTTTATTTGATCGTAGATATTCAAATTGAGAAAACATTTTGAATCATCTCCCCTTTCAACGGCTCTTTTAAATTAGAGATGAACAAAATTTCATGGGTCCCAATAATATAGAAGCACCAAAAAACGTTATTAAAAAAAACTTACCCTGGCCCACAAACAGTGGAGGCACGGAAGAGATGATATCAGTCGTATTCTGGAGGCCTTCTTATTTTTATTTTTATTTTATTATTCCCTTATTTAAAACTAGCATGGCTACCTGGTGTTGCCCGGCAGGGACATTGACAACAAAATAAAAGAGTTAAAAAGTGTAACATCTTTCTTTAAAATTTCTCTCTCTCTATATTCTCTCTCTTCTCTTTCCCTTTTTCTAGCATATACCACTTACCAAATGTAATACTGTATTATTACACACACCTACTATATGGTATTGAGCACTCTATTCTCCACTCTCTCTCCTCTCTATCATAATAGGCTGAAGAGAAATGATGTTGATGAGGACAATAGTCTGAGGAAAAATATTGTACATGAAGACAATAGTTGAAAGAGAATGTTATTATGTAGTAATTTGTTAATTTAAGGAATTGAGAAATGCTAAATAATGCCCAAGAGGGATGGGGAATTAGCATTTTGTTAAGGATCGACAATTTCTTTCAATAAAGTAATGAATTCCTACATAATAACATTAAAATATTGCTCTATGTGTCTTGTGTAGTTTTTGATTTTTAGCTGTGTACACAGACGGACACAAACTTTCCTTTATATAAAAAAAGTTATATGGAGTCACTTCTTACTGTAATAACATAAAACCGCCATAAGTCAGCTACAAATAGACAAAAAATTATAACATCAAGAAACCATTCTAAGAGTGTAATAGTCGCAGCTAAAAGTAGGTACACCGACACATTGAGTCGCAGAAATTTTTGCAAAATCTATAATAGTGTGGTGAACAATGGACAATCAATAATTTCCCCACTATCCAACCACCATAATGTCGCTTGCACGACAACGGATAAGGCTGAACTTCTTGCCCAGCAGTTCGCTTTAAACTCCACAAAGCACTCCCTCCAAAATTTTCTGCTAAGGACAGAAACCACACTTGATGATCTGATCATTACCTCTTTCAATGTGCTTTCAGTATCATTAAAAAAAAAACTGATCTTATTCCTGCTATAGTAATAAAAAAGAAAATGCTCTGCTGAGCTTGTCCCCGTCCTCTCCAAACTCTAATCTTGCTTTCCTTGATATCTGGAAAATTGCCTCTGTGTTTCAAGAACTCTGACAGAACTGACCTGCAAAACTATCACCCTATCAGTCTCTTCCCGCTCTTCGCTAAAATCTTTGAATCATTAATCAATCTAGCAATAGTCTTCCACCTCATAAATGCTAAACTTCTCTTTGACCAACAGTAAGGATTTAGGCAAACATGTTTTAATGTGAATATCCTAACGGTCATCTCTGAACGCATATGGCATGTACTGGAAAAGGCAGGTAGTAGTAGCGCTTAATATATCCAAAGCCTTTGACAAGGTCTGGCCTGAAGGTCTTTTCATGAAAATTAATTTGTAAGGTATTACTGGCCAAGTATTTAATATAATAAGATTCGTTCCTGGCTAAAAGAAAAAGGGTTGAAAGGTCATTAAAACCCAACAAACAAACAAACAAACAAACTAAAAAAAAGATCCAGGTAGTCTTAGATGACTATACATCCAAACAAGATCACATTAATGCGAGTGTACCCCAAGGGTTCATTCTTGGACCTTTATTGTTCCTGATTTTCATAAACGACCTCCCTAATGCAATTGCGTCCGAGATGTGTATATTTGCTGATGACATCATGCTCTATTCTCGACATGTGGGTGAATCGAACACACACATATCCAAGGCAATGGCTGAATCCTTAAAAAATGACCTCCAGCCTGTAGTTGAATGGGGCCAAAAATGGATGGTTACATTTTTTTTTTATGTAAATCGCTCCAGACAAGCATGAAGCCACTTGATGTAAGGAGCTACCATTACGAAGCTCCTTTTATTTTAACAATTATAACCTTACCAACCATTGATTGACATGGCTGATGGCACCCTTCCTGAGAGTCAAACATTCAAACTCCTTGGCCTAACATTCACAGGTAACATGAATTGGAATAAATACATAGAAAGTACTCCCAACTCTGCTGCAAAGAAGGTAGGCTCCCTCTACTGGGTTAGAAAACTTCTTACACTTGCCAGTATCCTATATCTCCATAAAGCCATGCATGGAGTATTGTTGCCACATCTGGGCTGGAGCATCAACTACTAGTCACTACCTCTTGGACAGAGTCCAAAAAATAGTCTCTAATCTAATAGGTCCCTCACTGTTTACCAAGTCCCAGCCCCTGTCTCATCGCCGCAATGTTGCCTGATTGTGCTTGTTTTACAAGTACTTAAATGGAATGTGTTCTGATGAACTTGCTTTTCTGCTGCTCCCTTGACATAAATCCACCCAACCAATCCGACAATAAGCTAAATCCCATCCCTTCACTGTGGAGGTCCCCAGATGCCATAGGGTTTTCTACTCTAATAGCTCCTTTCCTCGAACTGCTAGTCTTTGGAATTTCCTCCCTGCTCTCTGTTTCCCCAACTATACCAACATGCAGAAATTTAAATGCAATGTAAACAAGAAACTTGCCGCACAACTCCCCACTTAGGATGCCCCCCTATAAATCTGGTCCCTAATTCACAGTAGCTGTTTATGTCTCATTTGGGTGTGCCATGTTTTGGGTGAATTAAAGTAAAAAAATTAAAATGAAAAACCGTTGCTGGGCATGTGCGTTAATCTGGCCCAAATTTAAATTATAGGGGGACCCCTCCCCCACCTCACCCACCCCAAAATATATTAAAAAAATCCCTCCATGGAATCTTAAATTATATTCACAATCCTTTCACAACCAAGTTTCAGTCTTTTCAGGCAAGACGAGATATCCATCAGTAAAATGGTGACATTGTTTGATAGTCATCAAATATGATAGAAATATTTTTCAATTGTATAAAATGAAAATAAGATAAAGGAAATCCATAAATTTCTATGAATATTTGATCCGTGATTTATCCGTATTAAAAACTGGATAAACATTTCTGGTTTATCCCCAAACACCGGACTAACTTGTTTGAATGCAGTAAAACCTCAATTTAATAAATATCAGATTCAAGAAACCACTCATGAATCACTTAGACCATCATGTACTGACATTTTATGTTTACTGACCAAAGTTAAATAAATGCTTGAACAAATAATCCATGCCATCCGAGTTAACTGACTCGGTACATGTCAAACTTGCTAGCAATAAAGTTAGGTGGAAATTACAGTGCATATTACCTTTACAGGCTCACTTCCACAAATCCTCTCAAAATGATCAACGTCAGGTATGTATGTCTGTTTTATGTAACATTTGGTCATATGCATGTTCACCATCTTGGATCCAACAAAATGATCTTCATTAAATGCACTCGTCACGGAACTTGTTTCTTTTTTTTTTTTACCAAATGAAGAAAACACATCCCTCTCCCCACAATTCTTTAGATCAAACTTTTAGTATACACTGCTTTGTTATTAATAAGAACATTTATCTCAACTACCCAACCGTTTTTGTATGCAGACTTAAGATTTCTGGTAGTTTAATATTCACCCATACACTTTTTACACAACCACTACTTACAGTGTACCTAACTCAAAATTATCTTAATATTAAATCTAAATAACAGTGAATATATATGAATAAAGAATAACAACTTAACACATACTAGACAATAATTTTATTTCAGCCTTAACCGACTTCTTTCAGGTCTAATGTTTTCAACAAAATCTATTGGTTTGCTCCGTACTAACTGGTTTATTAAAATATTAATATTAGGGGTGGGACGTAATGGGTGAAAATTTCAGATTCATGCGAGTAGTATTTTTTTGTGTTCATTTATACATAAATAACACTAAACAATCAAACATTTTGAAAATTTTGCAAAATTCAGAAGGTGCAAGCCAAAAATAGCCATTAGGGCTCCACAGGACTCGAAATCCATCATTTTTCGGTGAAAAAGTGGTTTCATGCGACATTGCAGGTCCTAAAACATCCTCAAAAGCTATGAATGGATATAGATGGTTAAATCTGATATAGTACTTTAATTTAGGACCATTTTCAGGCTGTGAAAGGGTTTTCATGAATATAAAATAGCCAAAAGCTAGTGGCCTGCACCTTCTGAATTTTGCAAAATTTTCAAAATGTTTGATTGTTTAGTGTTATTTATGTATAAATGAACACAAAAAAATACTACTCGCATGAATCTGAAATTTTCACCCATTACGTCCCACCCCTATTAATATAAAGCAGATCAAATTTTAAAAAATGGTGACAGTATATTTCTTTACTGTTGAAAAACTTTTTTAAAAGATTTGTTTCATCCTAATAATCATAATAATTTGTTTCCTTTTTATCAGATATGTTTAATTGATTGTATTAAAAATTGAGTTTTAAATTGTATCATTTATCTTAATAAAATTAATGAAAAAATATTTCTGTTAATGATAATTATGATTGTCAGTATCATCATCATCATCTTCTGCAATATCATCATCATCTTCTGCAATATCATCATCATCATCATCATCCTTATTATTATTGTCATTAATCGCTATATTTTGCTTTTGCAGAACAACCAAACAATATTAGGTGTTATGGGAGTGGATATAACCACTGATGACATGCTAAAAAAGATAAAAAAGCATCAGGTATGAATTTATACCATCTTTTTTTTTTTTTTCTTGAACAAAAAAAAAAATGAATTCCAATCTGCATCATCATCATCATCATCATCATCATCATCATCATTATCATCATCACTGTATTGCAGTTTATTTATTACCTGACTTGCTTTATTAAATTTTAAAATGTTATGGTTGATTTTCTATCGGGGGAGGGCAAAATTTTTGTTCAATTTAATGAATAAAAGTAGGACAAACACCCTAATCGTTCAATATAGTCTAACTTTGACGACCTGTTAATCATTTTATTCTGATAACTTCTCAGTGGCATGTAGAGGGAAGGGGCAATGGAGCAGTCGCCTCAGACATCCATTGGAGGGGAATATCCAAATAGAGAAGGAAATAAGATGATCATTTTTTTTACATTTTCAGTTGCAAGATGTGAAAGGTCATTTTCAAAACTAAAATTGATAAAAATATACCTGAGGTCTTCTGAAGTGACTTACCAAACTTGCTTTAATAAGCATTGGAAAAGAATTTATTACAACTGATGTAAAAAAAGAAGTAATTGAAGTGTTTTGTGATAGAAGGTGTCCTTTTGATTTTCTCAATAAAAAAATTGATTGATTTCTATTAAAATCAAATAGATCGTTTAGTTCATGTCATATCTCTGTTCAGATGCAATTCAAAATATTTTAATTTCTCATAATATTTCACAGTATTATAGGCGTTATATTTGTGTCTAAGAAAGCATACAATGAAGATTTCCCCCAGGCCTCACTAGACATCTTCATGCCAATACCTATATGACACATTGTCTAATTAGTATACTTTTCCTAGAATAGATTCAAATTACAAAGCCAACCCTGTGCTCTTTAAAATCTGGACAAAGTCAGACACAAAAATTACTTAAAATTAGTCAAAATCAAACTGAACAGTTGTAAAGTATAATTTACACGACTGAAGTTATGGGAAACAGGTTATTTTTGTTAAGTAAATTCATGTATATCATTGATATAAAAATCGAATAAATCGTTTATTTCATGCTATATCTGTATTTATAATTCAAAATATTTTCATTTCTCATAGTATTTTACAGTATTTTAGGCCGTATACTTGAGTCTTAGGGTGCATGCAATCAAAATTTGTCCCCACGCATCAACTTCTCTACAGCAACATTATAATTCAATCTTCATCCCACAAGTTTTTAGACGTATGCTCACATCTCCATGAGAGACATTTTGTTTTTGTCTGTTGGACGATCTTTCACACTTTATTTACTAATCGCGACCATAATATGTGATTGCGACAGAAAATTCACAAGTCTGCGAGGTTTACACAACCATAACTCATACTGGTGTGACTAACGTTTTTCTCCAAGCGGAGAATGTAAATTGAATGATGGGATTATGAATCCAGAATACGCCCACAGTGTTCAGAATCCTATTGTTGATCTACAGCACTCAGGAGAAATTCTAAGCAAGCCAAGAATTCAGTGGCGCAAAAGTAATCAGAAAACCATGTGTACAAATCTTGACGATGAGCTTTCATTTATTCTTACCACGCATCTTCAAGGCCCCTTTAGTCAGCAGATTAGTTCATTCTGCAGAATTGAACATTTTTATACCATGTCTGGTGGCAAAAGCTGCTGGTGGAGCCAAGGGTGGCAGTACCCGCCTTAGGCACTGAAACTGTGTTGCTACCCTTGGTATGAAAAATATTTTTAAAACTATACAGGGTCACGTTTTATCAAAAGATGACATGTCAATTGTGACAAACACTCTGAATTTGTACCTAAAATCGGGGTTAGTTTGATTCAAGAGTTTTGAAGGTTTTTTGGGTTTTTTAATGCGATTTTCTTTAGGCTGTCATGATTGGAATTAAATTTTCATCACAAAACACAGATTGAATGGATGCATCTAAAGAATACAGCCATTCTTGTTATTCTACTCAAAAAGTTTTTATTCTACTCAAAAAGTTTTTATTCTACCAAAAAGTTTTTATTCTACTCAAAAAGTTTTTATTCTACTCAAAAAGTTTTTATTCTACTCAAAAAGTTCTTATTCTACTCAAAAAGATTTTATTCTACTCAAAAAGATTTTATTCTACTCAAAAAGATTTTATTCTACTCAAAAAGTTTTTATTCTACTCAAAAAGTTTTTATTCTACTCTGTAAACTTTTGGAATGGAAAAATTTTCGCATAATCTAACTTTTTCTTTTTTATTGGTTGAAATTATTTTAAAACTTTTTTGTCTTGTTTTCCCAGCTCGGTCCAACCGGCTATGCATTTGCCATCAATCGCAATGGTTATGTGGTTTTCCATCCTAACTTAAAAATTCCTGTAAGTTGATTGTTTACTTTTATCTTTTTAAATCGTGTTTCAAGATTAGTCTTAAGTTTCTAAACACCAATCATATTAAAAGAAAAAAAATTTGTTTAACTAATTTCTTAAATCAACCGGAATTCTTTATTTGTTTAATTAAATTGAACAAATTTCTCACTGTGACCAGAAAAAAAATTAATTTTGCATAGAAAACATAAGATTATAAAAAAGCCTAATTTTGCTTAGGTAAAATAAAAGCTTAATTTTGCTTAGGTAAAATAAAAGCCTAATTTTGCTTAGGTAAAATAAAAGCCTAATTTTGCTTAGGTAAAATAAAAGCTTAATTTTGCTTAGGTAAAATAAAAGCCTAACTTTGCTTAGGTAAAATAAAAGCTTAATTTTGCTTAGGTAAAATAAAAGGCCTAATTTTGCTGAGTTTTTTTTTTCTTTTTACCTAATTCTGCTTAGTTAAAATATAAAAAAAACAATTCTCTTGAGGTAAAAAAGGAAAGAACTAATTTTCTAATTTTACCGAGGGAAGAAGAAATATATCTAATTTTGCATCAGTAAAATAAAATAGGTGTGGGGGGGGGGGGGGGGGTATTTAACGGAAAGAAAAAGTTCTTGTTTGGGACACCACTCTCTGATACATTCTGCCAATAATCATCAGATAATCCAGCCAGGGTTTCTTGGAGGGGCTGAAAAGCATAAATTCTAATAATATACAACCCTAGAAAACATGTTTCTCAATCAATTTCTGTTGAGATCTCAAAAGTCGACAGTCGAAAAACAGTTGGATTTCTGCATGACATAGTTGAAGGGCTACCATTTTGATGAAGAGAGAGATAGGGAGTACAGATGGCTGCTCCAGAGAATTTCCCTAGCTATTGTCTAAGGAAACTCCAGTGCCATCCTTGCTGCCCCCTGGAAGGAGAATTACCATTTTGAAAAAGAAAGGGAAAAAAAAAGATTAATCTTTTTCTCTAAACCAAAGACCGTTTCCTTTTTTATTTATTTGATTTTTTTTTACTTATTTTTGCAAAAAAATAATTCATTCAATTTAAATTTACAAAGAGTAAAAATGTTTACTTACTTTAATCGTTTGTTTTCGGTATAATTATCAAAATCTATTTAAACCATGTTTTAACTGATCCCATGTTTAGTCTTATTATGTTTTGTTTGTACAATTCTCGTGTTAAAATTTTTTTATATTTTTTTTTTTTTCATGAATTGTTTCTTTATTGTTTTCAAAGATTGGTTTCTAAATTCTCATATTTTCATTTTCATGTTTTTGCTTCATTTTTAACAGAAAGATTGGAATAAAGATCCTCCAAATGTGGATTTCCTAGAAATTGAAGTAGAAAATGATGAAAAAGAATTGGTTTGTATTAAATGATGACGTGTTTGTTTTTTTACTCTCACTCTCTCCTTCATCTCTCTTTCTCTTCCCCTTCTTTTATCTTCCTCCTCCTCATCTCTCTCCTCCCCCTTCTTCTCCTTTATCTCTTTCCTCTCCCCCTTCTCCTTTATCTCTCTTCTCTCCTTCCTTCATTCCTCCTCCATTATCCATCGCCTTTCCCTCTCCCTCTATTATCTCTCCCCCCCCTTCCTTTATTCCTCTCTTTTCCTTATCCTCCTTCTTTATCTTTTTCCTTCCTCCTCTTCCATCTCTATCCTTCTTCCCTCTCCTTTATCTCTCCATCTTCCCCTTCCTTGATCTTCCCCCTCTTCCTCCTTTATCTCCCCCCTTCTTCCTCCTTTATCTCCTCCCCCTTCTTCCTCCTTTATCCCCCCCTTCTTCCTCCTTTATCTCCCCCTTCTCCCTCCTTTATCTCCTTCCCCTTCTTCCTCCTTTATCTCCTCCCCCTTCTTCCTCCTTTATCTCACTCCTCTTCCTCCTTTATCTCACCCCTCCTCCTCTTTCTTATCTCTCTCCTCACTTCTACATTATCTCTCTCCTTTTTTTCTTCATTATCTCTCCTCTCCCTCCTCCCCATTATCTCTTACTTTTCACCTTTTTCCTCTTCCTCCTTTATCTCTCTTCTCACTCTCTTTTCCATATCCTCCTTCTTTATCTTTCTCTCTCCTTCTCCTCTCTCGTGCACGCACTCTCTCTTCTCTAACCAACTGTTCAACTTTTAAAATCTTATTTTAAATACCCAAAGTAATAAAGTTAAAATAAATATAAATTTTATCCTGAGGTCAAGTCAATTCGCAAATACATTTGTTTGTTTGTGAGATTGTGAGTAATATGAGTGTGTGTGTGTGTGTGTGTGTGTGTGTGTGTGTGTGTGTGTGTGTGTGTGTGTGTGTGTGTGTGTGTGTGTGTGTGTGTGTGTGTGTGTAATTTTAAAAAGTTGAAATGAAATTTTTGATTAAAAATATGAGTTGCCCAAAAAGTCATAATCTTTGTATTAATAAAACTATAAGACAAAATTGTGTCTGTTTCTCGCATTTAAAAAAAAAACTTTTATTCACCCCAAACAAGACACATTGCCACTGAGATATTAGGGGCCAGATTTTTAGGGGTCACCCTAAGTGAGGTGTTGTGCAGTGAGATGTTTGTTCACATTACATTTAAATTTCTGCGTGTTGGTAGTCAGGGAAATAGGGAGCAGCGAGGGAATTCCAAAGGCTAGCAGTTCGATGAAAGAAGATATTAGAGTAGGAAGCCCTACGGTATCTGGGGACCTCCACAGTGAAGGGATGGGATTTAGCTTATTGTCGGATTGGTCGGGTAGATTTACGTCGGGGGGGGGGGGGGGGGCACTAGAGAAGCAAGTTCATCAGAACACATTCCATTGAAGTATTTGTAAATCAAACACAAGGATGCAACATTGCGGTGATGGAACAGAGGCTGGAGCTTGGTGGACAGTGAGGAACCTATTAGATTAGAGATTCTTTTTTGGACCCTGTCTAAGAGGTAGAGATTCGTAGTTAGTGCACCAGCTCAGATATGACAACAGTACTCCATGCATGGGCGAATGGTGGCTTTATAGATATATAGGTATATAGGATACTTGCGAGAAGTTTTCTAGCATGGTTGAAGGAGCCCACTGACCTTGCAGCAGCCTTGGCAGTATCTTCTATGTATTTGTTCCAATTCATGTTACCTGTAAATGTTAGGCTGAGGAGTTTAAATAGGTAGGGTGCTATTAGTCATGGCAATCGGTGGTTGAAAAAGTTTCTGATAATTGTTAAAGGAAAGGAGCTTTGTCTTAGTAGCATTAAATGTTACCATTTATTTATGACCCCATTCAACTAAACTGGAGGTCATTTTGTAAGGATTCAGACATATATGGATATGTGTGTGTGTTCGTTTTAGCCACATATCAAGAGTAGAGTGTAGTGTCATCAGCAAATATACCCATCTCTGATACAATTTCATCAGGGAGATCGTTTATGAAAATAAGGAACAATAAAGTTCCAAGGATTGACACTTGAGGTACACCCGCAATGTCATGTTGGTACAGTCAGGGAAATAGGGAGCAGCAAGGGAATTCCAAAGGCTAGCAGCAACCTAGATCTTTCTTTTGGCTAGGAAGGATCTAATTATATTAAATATTTGTCCAGTAATACCATACAAATTAAATTGTCCAGTGTATGGTATATGCGTTCAGAGATGACCGTTAGGATATCCGCAGTAGAACGATTGTTAGAAAAGAAATTTAGTTTTAATGAGGTGGTAAACTATTGCTAGATCGATTAATGATTCAAAGATTTTAACAAGAAGCAGAAGTAGGACAGTTCTTTCACCAGAATTCTTGAAGACTTGAAGTACCACAGAAGCAATTTTCCAGCTATCACGGAAGCAAGATTCGGCAAGGCATTTGTTGTAGAGTTTGGAGAAGGCAGGGGCCAACTCAGCAGAGCATTTTTTTATTGCAAATATGTAACTTTGATAAGTACACATTGAATTATTTTTTATTTATTTAAATCAAAAATAAAACAAGGAAAAACTAAAACGAATGATTTAAAATCCTATTAAAAAAAATGTAAGCATAACTATTTGTTTTTTTTTTTTTTTTCAAACCCCCCCTCCCCATCACCAGCAATACATTTCCATCCGAGAAATGCTAGGTAAATAAATAAATAAATAAGGCTACAAGAATACACATAGTATAAAATAGCATATTTTGATTATTGTTTAAGTGTAACATATACAAATATGTTACACTTAAACAATAATCAAAATATGCTATTTTATACTATGATTAACCTGTAATCATAGTAAAACCCAGTTTTTCTTTAATGAAATCTATGCACATATATGTATGTATATTTTTATACATTTTCATACATTTTTATACATTTTTATACATTTTTATACATTTTCATACATTTTTATACATTTTTATACATTTTCATACATTTTTATACATTTTTATACATTTTCATACATTTTCATACATTTTCATACATTTTTATACATTTTCATACATTTTTATACATTTTCATACATTTTTATACATTTTTATACATTTTCATACATTTTCATACATTTTTATACATTTTCATACATTTTCATACATTTTTATACATTTTCATATATTTTTATACATTTTTATACATTTTCATACATTTTTATACATTTTCATATATTTTTATACATTTTCATACATTTTTATACATTTTCATACATTTTTATACATTTTTATATAGATGAACCATTTTTCTTTTTCAGTTGCGGCGCCAAATGATAGATGGAGAAATAAATACAGTTCAAATAAAAACATTTGTCGTATCTCCAGATGGGGTAATTTTTGTTTTATTATCTGTAATAATTTGTGTTGTACACATCTTTATATTTTATCTGGAACCACCCAACTCCACTCCACCCCCCCCCCATTCCCGACATTCCATTAATTTGAGCCTGAGATGAAAATTATAAAATTGTTATATTTTTCAAGCATCAAAACAATCTCTGAAAATCTGAGTTAGAATCCGGAATCCTAACCACTACACAATTTTGTTCAGTTAAGAAATTCGGTACTTTTTTTACAGTAGGACCCACGCTAAAAGTGCCTCGGTATCGGTGCTTTCTGGATGTTTACGTTATACACCAGGCAGTGCCGAATGAAAAATCCGTTGATGTATCTGTGTCCAAAAAAACAAAAACGAGGCTGGATTTACAAGCAGGACAAAACAAGCAAAAAAATTTGTATGAAATAAATATTTATTTTTTTAACAAAGATTTAAATAAGTGTTTAGATTAAAAAGTTTTTTGTTTTTTTTACGGTTTTTTTTTTTTATTAAACATAACATAACAAATAAATAACAGTGAAAAGTTAATCAAGTGTTGTTTTACATTTTTTTACAAAAATTTTTTAATATTTTCTATTCATATGAATTGGTAAATTAGTTTTTCATTATATTAAAATGATTTTTGATTAAAAAATATTTTTTTTAATGACCGTTTTTCTTATAAGAAAATTTGTATATACTACTAAGTTATATACAGCTAATATTTTCATTTTAAGTTTTATTTTTTACTCTGTTGAAGAATCATACATTGTGTACATTTAAAGATTTGTTTAATGAAAAGTGATTCCATCTTATATAAATAGAGATTTTGCCCGTCTGTCTGTCACAATTTTTTTTAACGTAATAAATACATTGTGGAATTTGTTTCATTTTGAAATATCAGAGATTTTGACTACTTTTAGAAATGGAGAATATTGCATTAATAATAAAATAATAAATTCCCAACAAATAAAGCGGATGCCATGACCAGAAACCAAAACCAAAACCCAAACCTTGAGATCTTCAGTCTGAGGTTCTACCAACTGACCTATTTGGACTTTCTTATAAATAGAGCTTAAAACATTACCTGAACAAAATAATTATAGTTTTGGCGTGACGTTATGTTTTAAAATATGAATTCAAACATAAGCGATAAAAAAAATTAATAAATGAATGGGTAAACCTTATCAATAGCGTTGGAAATTATTTTAATAATCCGAAACAATTTATTTTGCTTTAACTACGTGTTGTATGTAGTTCTTTCACAATTATATAACCCTCCCAGACTAGCAAAAAGAACGTCTGTTGAAAAGTTGACAGTTTCTAAAGACGTAATCATGATCGACTGACTGGGAAAAGGAAAGCAATTAATTAATGGACATTACTAGACGTCAGAATTAAGATAACTGAACGAAACAGTCAACTCGAAATGCAGAGGAGAAACTGGACAGATGTGCTTGTGCTCCAGATTAACACGTCCATTTATACTGAAAGATGACCACCTTAGGCTTTGAATTCCTACTTCACTCCCATTTATACTGTTATGGTTGCAGTAGCTGAAGGATGACCACCTTAGGCTTTGAATTCCTACTTCAATTCCCATTTACTCACCAGACTTAGCTCTGTCTGACTTCTTTCTGTTTTCTAAACTCAAATTCCACGTGTATGGTCGTCTTTTTGAAAACAACAGTATGGTCATATATGTTTTAGGAGGACCAGGATTCCAGCTTGTCCTGTGATCGGATTGCAATGCTTCACCATCATTGGACAAAATACTGAAAAAATATATTGCTTCTCCAACTCTTTCTCAGTGAAGTTTGGAATCGTTTTTTAAATGGCCCTAATAGAAATAAGAATATAGAAAAAGTTTAATTAAAATTATAAACAATTTAATCTTATTAACAAAATCTTTTCATATTGTCACAGATCACATCTAACAGACAAATTTTGAATGGAAATAAAATCTAACAAAATGCAAATGAATGAAATTCACAAATACTGATTTGTTTGAGATGAACTAGGTCAGAAAATGAAATGTTTTAAAGGAGAAATCTTATTTGTTGCTCTAAATTTTTTATTTTGTCATTTCTAGAATCATGTATGGATAGAAAACCGAACATATTCATATACTCCTATCAATGAAACCTCTTTCAGGTATGTACCAATTTATGTTTTGGGGAAATCTTTTTGCTTTTAAGCTAGGACTTATCCGGTGTTGCCCGGGGGGGGGGGGGACGTTATAATTGTATTCTGTATAAGTACCAATTTAAATAAAAGTTTTAAGTTATTTGTTTTCTTTTATTTAAAAACATAATTTAATCATTTACTTTTTCTGTGTTTGATTTGAACAATTTTGTTTTTCTTGTATGCATACTTATAAAGATAATTTTATTTTTTTTTATTTTTTCAAGTAAAATTTCTATACTTTTAAAATTACAATATTAAATAATGGGCATTAAATGCGCTTCTGCAAATAAATCCTAATGCAATTCACTGAAAATAAATAAAAAATTTACATTTTCTTAGAATTATTATTTTTGTTTTGATATTTCAATGTCTTTCCAGAATTATTTAAACTCTTTTCCACTCTCTCACTCTCTACTTCTTTTTCTCTCTTTTTCTCTCTCTCTCTTCTCTTTCTCTCTCTCTCTCTCTTCTCTTTCTCTCTCTCTCTCTCTTCTCTTTTCCTCTCTCTCTTCTCTTTCTCTCTCTCTCTCTCTCACTCTCTACTTCTTTTCCTCTCTTTCTCTCTTTTCCTCTCTCTCTTCTCTTTCTCTCTCTCTCTCTTCTCTCTCTCTCTCTCTCTTCTCTCTCTCTCTCTTCTCTTTCTCTCTCTCTCCTCTTTTCCTCTCTCTCTTCTCTTTCTCTCTCTTCTCTTTCTCTCTCTCTCTCTCTCTCACTCTCTACTTCTTTTCCTCTCTTTCTCTCTTTTCCTCTCTCTCTTCTCTTTCTCTCTCTCTCTTCTCTTTCTCTCTCTCTCTTCTCTCTCTCTCTCTTTCTCTCTCTCTCTCTCTCTCTCTCTCTCTCTCTCTCTCTCTCTCCTGTAACTATATTTTGAGTTTTTCATACAACCTTTTCTTCAATATACATTGATGAACAGGGAGTAAAACAGACTGGTGTTCTAACTTTTAATCATACCATCCAATGGTATTTTACATTTTAGCATCTAACAATTACAAGATTAATGTGTCTATTTTTTTTAGCTATAAATCAATGTTGTACACCTCATATTTACATATATTCAAATTATCAAAATTTGGGAAAGTTTAAATGATTTTTATTTAAAATTTTGTCATTCTTATAATGTTTTCTATTTCTTTTAGTATTTGTGTGACAGTTCCTACAGACTTAAAAAACTATTTGCAGCCATTAGGAATAACAGAGATTGAAGGTAAAAAAATTTTTTTTCAGTCATCATCATTTAAAATTTTTTAATTATAAAATATTTAAAGAATAAGTAACAGATTAAGGGAAAATAACAGCCAATACAAATTAAAGTATGTTTTTTTAGGTTTCTTATTGATTTGATTGAAATACATTTTGAAAATGTTTTCAGGTGAGTTCTCAGTAATGTGCTGGTTACATCAATTTTGTGTTTTTCAACATCTAGGCATTGTAGGTGATTTCTGGCCTGCATCTGCTCTGTTTTATAAGGGCTTACCTCTTGATGTTACTCTCACTTTAAATTTATAATAATTTTAAATTGAGTTAAATGATGAAAACATTTTTATTCTTTGCTTATTAGTATGAAAAAGTTATGGTTTAGAAAACAAATATAAGTAGCTTTCTCTACTGTAATGATATTACTTGATTGATTAAAGCTGAAGTACTATATTGCCTCACTGTTGTCCTCCATTTTAAGTCTGGAAAAGATGCACCCATAGCCTGATTCAGCTTATATGTACTAGACATGCATGTGTTTCGGACTTCGAAGAGGATGAAAATGTACCCTCTGATAAATCTAACATCAACTTAATATACCAAAAGGGAAATCAATGACAATCTTGAATTTTAATTCACTGTAATGCAAAATCAATGGGAGCCCTTAGCTTGTTTCTTTGCAATGAGACAGTCCCATCTGGGGATAATGGGAGACAATGTCACCTGAAATGTGTTGCTTATTTCTAGTCAACTCTGTTGTTTTGTTTTGGTTGCTGTCACTGCAGAAAATCCCGCTTCACACAGATAGGATGTTGGAACTGACAACAGGGTGTTCAGTGCTGTAGTGGCGATCTCTGGGTATTCTGCCATGACTTTAATCCAGAATACTGGCAGAGTTGTTGTCTCGAACATACTTTTACGCTGCCATCATTTGCAATCTTCAGCAATTGATCTTCTTGCACAGACATGCTCGTTCAACTGGTTTGTTGACAAATGAGTCGCGGATCCATTTCTTGGAAGTTCGTGGATCCTTTGTGGTTGAGAAGTAACGCTTAGACTCTTTTAAAAACAAAAACAGGTGACCGTGCACCAGCTGAAAGAACAAAGATTTGTAGCAGTCATAAATAATTATTTATTGTTATACTCGAAGAAATGTCCCTATTAAGCAATCTGGTTACACACTGACCAATCAGCTTGCAGGGCACATTTATTTCATCTGTCCCCTGAAGAACTACTTCAGCCCTTTTGGGAATCACGGTCGGTCAGCAGAGAGAACCCTGAAACCAACAGGAAAACACGTCCTCATTCTCTCTCCTGCCCCAATCCACTGGACGCTCAAGCATCGACTATCTTCACCTGAAGATAACTGCTGACAGAATTTCAACAGCCCAAAGAACTTCCTATTTTCCTCTTCCTCACTTGGACACTGTCCAACTTTCTTCCACCTATACCAAATGGTGTAGATAACTTTATTGAATAAACCCTTTTCGTTTGTTGTTGTTATAAAAAAGGTTTTGTTTTTCCTTTCGTCTGACAGTTTTCGTTACTTACTAATAATATATAGGAGAGGTTGTCCTCGATGGCTGTTTATCCAAACAACATGACATAAATGCAGGTGTACTCCAGGGATAGATCCTTGGACCTTTATTGTTCCTGATTTTCATAAACGACCTCCCTGATGCAATTGCATTCGAGATGGGTATATTTGCTGATGACACCATGCGCTATTCTCGTCATGTGAGTAAAATGGATGCACACATATCCGAGGCAATGGCTGAATCCTTAGAAACAGTCTGTAGTGGAACAGGTCATAAATAGATGGTAACAAAGCTCCTTTCCTTCAAGAACTACGAGAAACCTCTTCAACCACCGATTGCCATGGTTAATAACACACTACCTGAGAGTCCAACATTCAAACTCCTCGGCTTAACCTAACATTCACAGGAAACATGAATTGGAACAAATACATAGAAGACATTGCCAAGGCTGCTGCAAAGAAGGTGGGCTCCTTCTACCATGCTAGAAAACTTCTCACACCTGACATTATCCTATATCTCTACAAAGCCACCATCCGCCCATGTTGTCACATCTGGGTTGGTGCATCATCCACTATTCTCTCCCTCTTAGATAAGGTCCAAAAAAGACTCCCTAATCTAATAGGTCCCTCACTATCCACCAAGCTCCAACTCCTGTCCCATCGCCGCAATGTTGTCTCATTGTACTTGTTTTACAAGTACTTCAATGGAATGTGCTCCAATGAACTTGCTGCTCTGGTGCCCTCTCGACATAAATATACTCGACCAACCCGACAATCAGCTAAATCCCATCCATTTACTGTGGAGGTCCCCAGATGCCTTCTTCTTCAATAGCTTCTTTCTTCGTGCTGCCGGCCTTTGGAACTCCCTTCCTGCTCCCTGTTTCCCCAACTGTACTGACATACAGAAATTTAGAACTAATGTCAGCAAGCATCTCGCTGAACAGCTCCCAATTTAGGATGACTCCCAAAATTTTCACCTTAATTCTCAGTGGCCCCCTTATGTCTACAGTGACAACTCGCCTTATTTGAGGTGAACTAAGTTTTTTAAAAATTTAAAAGTTGATCTGAACAACCGCTAATAACACCAGTTCTTATAGGCTCAGGCTCACTCTCAACAAATCTGCTCGAATAGGCGTGAGTTAAGGACTATTTCAGTTTTCCTGCTATATATAACAATCCAGCAACTTGAACAGTTCTGCGGCCGTAGTGTTGGTTTGCAACAATAGTGCACACAACATATCCTCATGCACATCCTTTTGATAAAGATATTGCATATAAACAAGTTGTATTGCCTTATCAACATCTGTAGATTCATCAACCTGGAGTTCATATCATGGCGGTGTATTAATCCTCTCTAACAATTGTATCTCATAGTAGGGTTCTCACCATGAGCAAATTTTCACTTCAAGTTTTTGCAAAAGTTTAGTTTTTGGAACCAAGTCGAAGCTTAGGGTCTAAGTAACAATTTTGGTCCGAACGGACAAAGATCACATGGAGTCTTCATACATTCCCACCATTTTCCAAGATGGCTGCAATCAAAATCTAATAATGTCAATATCTCGGAAACTATTCAACCTAGAAACATGAATTTTGTGTCTATACCTAGGTTTTAATGGTCACGGAATCAGATAAAATCATTTCTCACTACATCAGAGTATTTATTTGTCCCAAAATGGTAAAATTCAAGATGGCCACTACCAAAATCCTATATCAGCTATACTTCCAAAACCAGGCTCCTTGCTATCGATGTCTTCAGCTATTTCTTCAATGCGCTGACTTACGGTGCTAGCTGACAGAGACACACATGCTATCTTTTTAACAGCAGCCTCTGCTAAAAGTTCACGGCGAATGTCTTTAGTGGAGGGCAAGATCAATTATTGACCAATAGTGAATGGCTTTTTAGACTTAGCAATACGGTTGGCCACAGGGTATGATGCTCTCAGTGCATTAGCAAAAAAAGAAAAAGAAGAAATATTCTTCTGAAGATGGTAGATTTACCGAAAGTACTCAAGTTCATAAAAAAAAATGTTTTTAAGATGAATAAATAATTTATTTTTAAAAACAAATAATCTGCGTTGTGCAAGGTTTTCTAAATATTTTCTAAAAAAAATATCTTCATTATTAAAATAAGTTATAGTTTATTTAGTTTGTATTTTACGTAATTGAAAATTTTTTTTAAATCTGTCAAAATTGTTATTTAATCTACAATTTATTTGTTTTCAGGTAAAAGTTTGTTGCGTTCTAATCTGTCCGCAATGTTAATTGCTCCTTGGTAAGTAAAACTTTATCAACATATGAGATTCATTTATTTCTTTGTCCCGATCAGGAACAATGCTGGTCTAAATTTTAAAAAAAGATTGAATATGGAAATGGCTGTCATTGATTTTATAAATATCTTTGTCCCGGTGCTTGTCTAAGACCAAATTTAGCACACATGAAAATACAATAAACTAGCTGGGGTTACCTGGCGTTGCCCAGATTTCAAATATGTTTAACATAAATAATAATTTTATTCATTTATTGTTAATACTGCAAACTCAAACAGTTCTGATGCTTTTGTAACATGTAATAAATAATATGGGTGACACTTTTGTAACATGTAATAAATAATATGGGTGACACTTTTGTAACATGTAATAAATAATATGGGTGACACTTTTGTAACATGTAATAAATAATATGGGTGACACTTTTGTAACATGTAATAAATAATATGGGTGACACTTTTGTAACATGTAATAAATAATATGGTTGACACTTTTGTAACATGTAATAAATAATATGGGTGACACTTTTGTAACATGTAATAAATAATATGGGTGACACTTTTGTAACATGTAATAAATAATATGGGTGACACTTTTGTAACATGTAATAAATAATATGGGTGACACTTTTGTAACATGTAATAAATAATATGGTTGACACTTTTGTAACATGTAATAAATAATATGGGTGACACTTCAATTAAGTATAGAGCACAAAACTTTATATCAGAGCAGACAAAAGTTGTTGAGTTTTTTTTTTCTTTTTTTTTCTTTTTTGTAATTAATAACTTGGGTCCAATCTCTGGTTCATCCCTGTAAAACATTCACAGCAAGAACTCGTTTTCTATAACCACTGCAAAGAACTTTCATTATTTTTCTCCACCTAACATCAAACAAAATTTTCATGAACATAGTTTCTTTCCAAGAACTTTCCATCTATGGGACACATTATCATGGTACTGCTTCCCTGCAGACTACGGCATGATCATCTTCAAGTCCAATGTCAATGAATACTTATCGAGCCATCCTCTTAAGTAATCAAATTTTATCAATTCTATAGTATTGTTTATCATCCAACTGAAAATTTCATTCTCAAGTGGCTTTTGGCCTGGGTAAGTGGTGACTCATTAGTATATCTAACACCAGTTTTATAACACAGGAATTTAAATTTAACACAGTTGATGATCATTCTACGTTAGGTTTATAGCGTCAAGTGAAGTTTAAATTATATTGTTTCGTTGTTTTAATTACGATTTTGCAGCTATTTTTCCAGACTGTTTATATGTCATTTTCAACAAAAACAAAAAAATTTTAAAAGTAGAATCTCATTTTTATTCTTAACTGTAGACAACTCAGAATTAACAAAAATTATTGCAAAATTTTTACTTCAATTTCAATGAAAACATTTTAATGTTTTGTTTAACCTATTTCTTACAACTTCAATACTAAGTTGTGTAATTAAGGCTTTGAATTTAATGCACTAGTAAAGCTATCTGATATCCGGATGACTCTTTTTTTTATCCAATGTTTTTACTGTTTCGTTATTTAATTTGAATTAATTTTTATTGATTCTTTTTATTCAAAAAGAAATTCTTATTTAAATTCTTCAATATCAATGAATAAATGCGAATGATTTTTCCATCAATCCTAACATCAAAATAGGTTGTGCTTGTTTAATTCTATGATACAACAAATACTTTTGAAATACCATATATATAGGAAACTGGAAAACCCCTCAAACACATTTAGGTCTTCTTAATTTGCATATTTATTATATAAACAACTTCTAATAAATAAATATTCTGTAATATACAGTTGTAATTTTGCATTGTCATATTTTCTTATATATACGCAATATTTTCGGCGATAGTAAAACGTCTGGGATTGCTGGAATACTGAGAATAGATATTGAAGACAGATACTACACTTTGATTTCAGCCAAAAGGCCAAGTAACTATAAAAATGATGTTTTTTATGGCTAGGCATTTTTGAATGAATAAAAAAAATAATTTAATCTATTATTTTTAATGAAGGTGGATAGTGTAGTATCGGTTATGTTGTCATGATATCATCCTCCCAAGAATCAACACCTCTTTTTAGGGGAGGGTGGGGGACGTTTGTTATAATACTATGCTCTCAGATATTACCGCCTCCTTTGTGGGTCAATGTAGAATATGTGGGTTTAGCATGATATTATCCTCCCAGGCTAGCAAAACATATGCGACTAAAGGAGCATATATTTGCTAGTTTTTAATATAATAATTGTCAAACTTAAAAAAGGAAACTTTTGTTGCAATTAAGAATCAAACAATGAAAACATACAGCAACAAATAAGTGTTTAGTAGTAGTAGTATTATTACTAGTTGTTTACTATGTAAATTTAATTTTACTTTTTTCTATCCATATTTAAAATTTCATTTCTTTACTTTTAAAAGAATTTACATTATAATTTACAATTCCTAACTTAGAAAAGTTTTGTTTACAAAACGTTTAATGAATTAATCTTAGAATCAGCCTCGGTTTAAATTATTTTAGATTATTGTCTGCTGACTTGATTTTCTTTTAACTATTTTACTTTATGATCTTTTAATTTAATATTTCTTGTGTAGAATATCGTATATATCTATGCAACATTATAATGTATTATTAAACTAAAAGTATGGCTTTTAAAATATTTTTGGTTTAAGAAAAGATAGTGATGAAAAAAAAGGGAATTTCTTGAGAAAAAAAAATAGATTTTGTAAATTAAGATAAAAAAAAATATCAGCATATAAATTTTATTTTTAAAGACACCAGATTAAAAATAAAAATTTAATTATTGATTTATTTTAATGATGTTTCAAAATGCAAAAGTAATTCAAATTAAAATAAAAACAAATGCTTTATGGTAATATCGTAAATGTGTGATTTTAAATTATGTAGATATTTTAGAAATTATTTGTGTACTAAAATTCTCCTTATGCTAAACTCAATCAGAAAATATATGGTTTTTGGATGATCCAATTATCGATTTTAGTTATCAGATTAATAATAAATTTACTATGGTTTTTCTCATTGCAATTATCTCCCTTTTTCTGTGTTGATTCATGTGCTGTCAAAAACCCTATAAAAAGAGTTGATATTTTTGCTGATTTAAATTATTTTGTGATGGATTTAGTTGACAAAACAAAAAGGGGGGGGGGGTCTACTTTTATAACTTTTCTATTATTATAACCGGACATGATCAGGGCCTACTCAAAAACGGATTCAAGCAGATCTTGCACACACAAGGGTCTCAATACCATTTATTATTGAGCTTTATAACAATAATTAAGATAGAAAAACAAATTGCATTTGTAAATTTAAGAATATTTATATGCCGTACTAACAAAATGGTGATTTTGCACCCTGATGTCATGCTAAATAAATTTGTCTGACAATTGGAAGACCCGATTGTAAGAAGTGTATTATTATCATATATGTCTTTATACGTTTGAATTCAAGTTCAAACTGAGCTAAAAAACGAATTCTAATGGTATTTTTCAAATTTATATAACATGACAGCAGGGCATGACATCATCATTGAAGGGCAAAGTAGGAGAAAGAGTTATGAGGCTGCCCGTCTATTTTGTTCTTTAGTCCTCACATTCCTTGATCAATTTTTCTGACAAAGGGGGAAAATTGCTATTTTCTGGGTCGGCTGTTTGGAGTGGATGGTATGTAGACATTTTCAATCCTCTAATAGTATTCATCATCATTCAACTGTCAATCTATCCATCTTGTTAACCTTTGTCCTTAAGTTTTTTTTTCGCCTTTATAAATGGTCCCTTGTGAAATCAGTTTATACGGTTCCCAGGAAGCTTGAGAAGCTAGTGGTGAATGCTGGCACCCATACTGAATTCTAAATAAAACCCTATAATATACGCTTTCTTAGTATATTCATTTCTTGTAAGAATTATATTTAAGTAATAAATTATGAATACTACTTTCCAATCAGCCTGTATTGATGCTTATTTTATTTCTCTTTTGTAGGGATTATTACAATGGTTATACACAAGAAGTAAATTCTACCATGACAACAGATGACCTGATTAATGTTTTGGATAATTCTGACTACGTCTGTAAGTAAATTGATCCTTTTTTTTTTTTTTTAGTTCTTTGAATAAAATAAATCTATTTTTTCATTCTGTATTTAAATTTAACAATTTTATCTTGATTCATACATTTCTTCATACATTATAATTATTGGTTCATATATTTAAAATTATTGGTTCATGTATTTCTTCACATATTTATAATTATTGACATATTTATAATTATAGTTCATATATTTCTTCATGCATTATAACATCTCAAATTATGACAATAAATTCCAAAAATATTAGTACACCATTTTGTTTTAGATTAAATTTTTAAAGGTCACACAAGCTTCAATAAATGTTTTCTAGCAATATAATCAAACATATTGTTTTTTAAACATCCACCTTTTTAATGCTCTCTGCCAACATTGTATCACTTTTTATGGAAGTTAAAAATGCTAGAGAATAGTGTAACAATAATCTTTGATAGTTTTTGTTCACGTTTATGTTATGAATATGTCAATTTACTGTTTACTATGGTATGTTTATATTTATGTTTATATTTATGTTTATATTATGTTTATATTGTTTATATTATGTTTATGTTATGCAAACTCATTATTGTGTAGAAAAGTAATATTTCAACAAATACAAACAAGAAAAATTAGAAAGAAAACTTAATTAAAAAAATAATTTTTAATCAAAAATGAAAGAATGCTTCCCAAAATATATAATAAAAAGACCCATAATTGGTTGTTGGGGAAATAAAAATTAAACAGACGGTAATATCAGCACTCAGTTGCATTACAGTGAAAAGGAAAGTTATAAAAGAAGGATCAGATAAAGACAAAGAAAGAAAGAAATAAGGAAGGAAACCAACATACATAATATCAATGTTAAAATTTTACGAAGATTTAGAAAGGAGTTTGTAAAAGACTATGATTTTCGAATTACGGGTGAAATGTAATATTAAAAAGAAATAATTCTGCCAAATCTTCATTTTTCTTTGTCTTTGCAGTCATTATTTCCATTTCGTCAGATAGTTATCCAATTTATTTACTATATTTAAATTTCAATATTGTATACATTTTTAAGTGCATATATATTTATATCAAGATTTGACTGCCTAACCAGACCAGACAAATGATCTTTCATGCAAATATTTTCTCTTATTTAATACCTTCTTTGTTTTAACAGTTGATCCTCATCTGATGCAATTGTTATACTGGGATGCAAACATCACCAAAAAGATGGAACTCTATTGGAATGACGTTGATAAAATTAATTTATTCAAGTTTGTATCATTTATTTTTATTTTTAATCTCATTCGGAACAATTAAAATATTTTGATTTTAATCTTTGTTTTCTTTGTTTAAAGTAAACACAACTATCTCTTTGCTTTTCATTTCATTTTTCGATCGAAGAATGAGAAGTAATTTAATTGAAACTTTAAAAATAATTAATCTAATTTATGGTGGACATTTTCTGTAATTTTTTATATTTCTCTTTGATTTGGAAGGTTATTGTCAAAGCAGATGTCAATCTTTATATATATATATATATATATATATATATATATATATATAAATATTTATAAATAAATATATATATATATATATAAATATTTATAAATAAATATATATATATATATATATATATATATATATATAAATATTTATAAATATTTATAAATAAATATATATATATATATAAATATTTATAAATAAATATATATATATATATATATATATATATATATATATATAAATATTTATAAATAAATATATATATATATAAATATTTATAAATAAATATATATATATATATAAATATTTATAAATAAATATATATATATATATATATAAATATTTATATATATATATATATATATATAGAGAGAGAGAGAGAGAGAGATATGTATATAGTAAATAAAATGAACATTATTTCATTACAGCTTCAAAGAAGATGTGATAGCAACATTTGTTGGCACAAATGGTGGTCTAACAATGGTATATCCAGCCAGGTGAGTTTAATTTATATACGTATTGATTGAAAAATGAATAATAATAATCTGCATTTATTCTTAGATATTTTAATTCATAATTTAGTCTAATTTGTTATGTTTATACACCAAAAGTAAAACTATTCTTAGATATAAACTATTTTGTTATTTTTAAACAAACAAAAACTCTTCAACAAATAAGACCAATGTTACGTACAAATTAGGTCATATAATAATTGAAAATGTAATATGGGTTTTGTTTTATTATTTTTAGTTTGTTTTGTCATCTGTAGTACCGGAATCATTTCTCATAGGTTATTCAACGATTTCAAGAAGTGCCTGTTATAAACTATTATGATAGAAAGATCTAGCAAGAGAGTTGACTTACTAACTTGACCAAACGTGTGTGCGCGTGTTTCGCATGCAAATTATTCTTGAAAGAAAAATATGGCATTTTTTTTAGAGCACAAACTGTTAGAAAAATTGTAGAATCAAAATATGATAATTAGGTCAGCTGATTCTCTGGATCTTGATTGGTTGCTGTGTATTAGATGCGACCAGAAAAAGATGAAGAGATGTGCAACAGAAGTGAATGTATGCATATAAAATAAAGACAACTACAAAAGAGGCATACAATCAAGATTTACGGCCGCGCATCACGAGCATTCTGCACACTACTTCAATATTAAACCAACCTTATGAAAGTGGCTAGCTATTCAAAACAATTATACTGTTGCAAATATTAACAACCATGATTTGCCACCACATTACAAGTTAGGATTTTGCTGATCCCAGCTGGCTTACTTGAAAGAATTTGTCATTTATTTGAAAACTCAAAATTCTCAATTACTCCACTAAACATCATACCAACTGTAGAAGAGAACTGGATCACTGAATGAAGAACCCTTGACTGCGGATACATCTGATGCAGTAGAAGCAGTGCTTCTTTGATAAAGGAATTATCTCATCTAATAATTGGTAGTTTGAAGAAGATGGTTTGTCACAATAAGTGGCACTGTTGCCAAGCTGTGCATCACAATTGGGAGGCTAATTTGTATAGCAATGGTTTTTAGTTGTTAGCCAATCATAATCGGTGTATGATGTTGTACTAGCTATATTAACTCAGAATTAGCAAGGAGTGAACTCCCTTGGATTATTTGCAAGTTATCTCCCCTCGATCATTACTAGCTAATTTAAGAATACACTCTCCTCTCCAAAAGTTAAGAAAGACTCGTTCTACCCATGAGCAAAATTCAGAATGAAACTTTTCCTCTTTTCTGACCGGGTCTCAGAAGCTCTTGTATATACTCCGAGCAGTCGGCCGTCTTTACATGGTCTTTACAACTCTGACGCCATTCTTGTCGAACGTGTTTCAAACACTCTCTCTTCTGGTCACAGATCAGCTCATCATGTTTGTGTAGATGTTCTGGTCACAGCCGTATCGGCTCCCAGATCATCAACAAAAGTCATATTTACTTCTACATTACTCATTACATCTCTCTCTTCTATGACTCGGCTAACACGTGAAGTACTGTTGTTATATTTGGGCTGGTGAATATCTGTCCCATTTGAAGGTTCTTGATAAGGTTCAGAAACGTATCTGTAATTTGATTGGCCCCCACCCTTTCTTCTTCTCTGCACCCACTCTCTCACAGACGTGATGTTGCTAGTCTCAGTCTTTTCTGTAAATACTATTATGGCATGTGTTCTTCAGAATTACGTGATCTATTCCCCGCTTCTTTTGTTCCAGCTCGTTTGACTTGTTGGTCTAGTGGTCTCCATCTATTCACTGTTTTGATACCTCATTGTAATACAGCTTCCTATTCCAGTAGCTTCTTTCCAAGAACCACAGGCTTGTGGAACTCTCTTCCTGCTGACTGTTTTCCTCCTACCTATAACCTTGGTCTTTTCAAGACTAAGGCAGGCAAATAGGAATTTCCTGTATTTGCGATAACCATATTTGTCCTTGTTAGCTCCTTACATCAAGTGGCTACATGCCTTGTCTGGAGCAATTTCCATTATAAAAAAAATATGTATTGGGACAATTAACATAGCCTTTCTTTTTAGTAACAGTATTTATGATTTTCACCTCCTTTTAAGTATCATGTTACGTTAAGTACGACTTTTCATGTTTCTCGTGTCCTTTCTACGTTTGTCTTTGACAAACTGTCTCTGTGAGAATAAATGTCCATATATATGTGTGAATTAAACCGTTTCTTCATCATAGTCCTTTTTCCCTTTTATTCCAACCTTGTGTGTACTCACAAAAACACAACACACAGCATTGAAAGAACCCAAACACTTAGTCGCTACAAAAATGTGAACATATGGATGCACAACCTACATATCTTACAGATATATAACACTGGTGTTTGCTGGTGTAAAACAGATTTCTTCCATCTTGCAGATGTTGTAGAAAAGATGAACAAAGAACTTTAGGATAAATCGTAGAAAAAGTTGGAAAATTGAGGATTTTAAGGACATTGAAGGTTTAATTTACCAAGTTATTCTGTGCCTAGAAATCCTCCAGCAGAACTGATTTTTTTTTTTTTTATCTCACCAAAACATAAAATTATCTCTCATTTCAAAATAAGTATTTAATCGAATATTTAATGATGCCGACAATTATATTATATTAATTTCCTTTCTATTTAGTGAAAAAGACCGATTTCTGAAATGGCGTGATGTTTGGAAAGCTGATTATTATCAGCGAGCTCTTCGAGTTGATCATTTTGTCTATATAGCACCTTATAAAAAAGGTATGTATTTATTTGAACCATTTAAAAAATATCAATGCCTCCTTTCGAAAAAATAATTTTTAAAATAACATTAGATATATGAATTTCTTAGAAATGTTTTAAATTAACTTTTTTCCTTTTTTTTAGCATTCTTTTATGTTTGCATTTGTTTTGTTGTTTGAGTTAAAAAATGTTTGATCTCATTTTTAACGATTTCACCCAATTAAATATCTCATCACTTCCAACAATGTGTCACATATAACCGCAATGGGTTTGAGTTGTCTTTTGTTGGTCAGAGCTATAGATGCCCTCTTGATTTTTGTTTTTTTTTACAAAGAAAGAGATGATGATTTTAACTGGAATAAATATAATTTTCTTTACTTATATAGTGGATTTCCATTTCCTTAACTTGAAGTTGCTTTTGACTGAACCATCCCCACACATTTTCTAAGCAACCTTAATTCTCGAGAACTTTACATAAAAAATCGTCTACAACTGAAATTCAATTTCAAATATTTCCTATGTGTCCTGATGAAACTAATCAAATATCTCTCATACAGGGCTTAAGTTTATACCCTTGCAATCATACTGTATAACCTACTGTATATTACTGTCAAGTTCTGAGCTTACACATGTATATCTTGTGGACATACAGAACTTTGATGAAAACAAGGCATCACTTATGGGAGAAAAATACTGAGAGGAAAAGATTGTTGGATCAAGCTCTGAAGCATCTATGACGACATAGCAGCATCTTACGTAAAGGGTAACATTGCTTTTCATCATTTCTGCAAGATGTAGATCCACAGATCAAAGATTCTTCTCATAAAGACAGTGTCTATATGATGCAACATCTGTGTCTTTGTTGACATGCAATTATGTAATTGCAATAACTGAGCAGCTTCAAAGACAGCTCTGGATAATCTCGCCTGCCACCGCAAACATTCGAGAGCTATCACCGGACAGTGATGACAAAACAGCCTAATCACAAACAAGACTTCATACAAGATGTGCAATGCTATTACACTATTCGCAAAGATGGGACAGCTACAGTGGTCCATGTTTGGTGATGTCCAAAGAAACACCTGCTCCAAAATTCGTCGACATTGCAGTAATGGGGTCCAGTCAATACTGGGTACAAAAAGGCCACTACTGAACTAATCTGCTTGAGAAAGTGCCGATGGACCTAAAAAATGAACGACTGAGAGCCCTGAGATCAGAAAAGTAATTGAGGAAACTGATGTACCTTACAAAGATAAAGATAAAATGGTTTCAATTAAAGAAAAACTGGAAACAGTTATAAGAAGTTTCACTACTCGCACAGCAGAAGACAGTGAAATCATTCATATTCATGGAGAAATCATGAGATTTCCTTGCTAAAAAAGTAAGTCTCTTTTAGATTATTTGGACTACTATTCATATCTTGGTCATTATTTTCACAACGTTTCAGCTGATGTAACCTCTAATTTTCTTCAAGTTCATCGTTTTCAAACTTTAGAATCTTTATGTTAGACTGGGGATACCCATACAGAAATTTGAACTGAACAAGATTAGGTTTAAAGCTCCAAAAATACATACTATGATTGTTCACATGGATTTGTGGGGCGATGGATAAAGGCATTGATTAATAATCAGTTCTATGTTACTGTCTGGATGTCGAAGATTCAATCCTTAGGCGATAATAATCAAGAATAACATAATAATAATTAATTAACACTTCTACGTAATCATCGCTGACGGAATGAGGAGAGTCTACCCCTGTGGATTAAATAAAGGGTTCAGTTTGAAATTTTATACAGGTTTCCAAGTTTGGCATAAAGATTCCCAAATTCGTAAAGATGAACCTTACATTAGCTGAAACGTTGTGAATATAACAACCAAGATGAGAATAGTAGTCCAAATAATGCAAATCCTCATCTAAAAAATTACGAAAAATGAGTTTCTTTTTTGTGGAAATGCAGGCTCCAAATTGAAATATTTTATTTATTGTTAGGCTAAACATGTGGACGAGGTTTACCAAGTATGAAAAATTCAGTTAGAAATATTGCATCGCAAATGCTACTACCACAAACATGTGGCAGAAAATACACAAAGTGAGAAAAACACATACTCACACGCTTCTTGGACCATTGCCAGAACTACTATCTAACTCTTGCAGTTAAAAAGAAGCCCTACTCTCTTTCCTTTCAGTTTAAAAGAAATCGACTCATATTCGTTCAAAATTTTATATCATATTCCTCTACAAAATATTCAACATCTTCCAACGTTATTTTTTTACATGTTTATGTGTGGTTATAAATACTGACTTTATTTTTTAAATTTCTACTTTTTATTTTTAGCTTCCCTGGAAAATTCTACCGCGCCTCCAATAACTGTAGTGAGATCAATTAAAATTAAAGATAAAATAAAAACTGCTGGTAAGTTGATAAAAAAAGATGAATATTTTTATTACAATATTTTTCATCATTCTTTATTTGCTTTAATTTCTTTGTACTATATAACACCTTTTTAGAATTTATTTTTAGATAATTTTGTCATGTAAAATTGAAAGCCAATATTTGGCATAATGTTTTATGATAATATATTTCATAATGCTTTTTAGATTTAGTAAGATCCCGGCATAGCTCAGGATTGAGAGAGAAACCTTATGTCATTTTGTGCCCGTTTGTGAAAATTTTTTCCCAAACCATCAACAGTATGATTTTCTCACTTACACGGTTAACAGCAATCACTTCATCTACCCATTTTCTCTGCAAGAAAAATACAAACACCACGTTTTCATTTCCAATCCAAAAAGCTTATATCTTGCATTCATTCCAACAATGATTCTGATAGATTTACCTCTCTATCATGTTTTTGGACACAACATAAGTCAATATGTCTCCTCTCAAGAAACTCAGAAATCTCTCCTGATCTTCCTCACAACAAGCTTTCAACATTCAAACTGCACTTCATATATATATATATATATATATATATATATATTTGTGTTATAATGATATAATTCCAGGAGGAAATCCGGGTATGAGAGTTCAATGTAATAAACAGAGCAAGAATAAAATAAAATTTAGTAACACAAAATTATATAATCATCGATGCAATAATTTTTTTCAACCATTTTTTTTTCCCCCTCTTTTTCAGTTTCAAAAATGTAATCATCTAAATTGGATGCTTGACAATACCACAAGGTTGAAATAAATTATTGCATCGATGATTATGTAATTTCGTGTTACTAAATTTTATTTTATATATAACTCGTGAGTTAAGGACTTTAAGGTACTTTGCCTGAACATTGAATTCTAATAAAATTTGATTCGCACCTTATTTTATTATTTCACTTTATATAATGCTATATATATATATATATATATATATATATATATATATATATATGATAATCGGATTACGCTGTGTCAGAGGTTTGAAAGATAGGGATCTATGATTGTCATCTTTTAAAGTGCGCTTTTTTGTGTTTTTTGACTTGCCGTTCTTCTCACCTTTCCTGACCAACTTTCTTCCCATTTTGTGTTGGAATAATGTGCTTGTGTTTTCATTATTGATTGACCATCTCTGAAGAACAGCCGGTAGACCAAACACTACTTTTTCTTACCGGGTTGCGAAACGCGCATAAGATAGAAAGAAAAATATATAGGCATTCACCGAAATAAAGTTATTAAAAAAAATAAATAAATAAATAAAATTATGATTGATCATTGAAATGCAACAAACCAATATATATATATATATATATATATATTACTGAATACACCTTGCATTGAACAATTGAAATAAATTTGGACAATCGTCGCATATTTATCACTCTTTTTTCTTCTATCTCTCTCTCTATATATATATATATATTAAAGAAAGAAAGATGAAGATAAAAAATTGTACAAAATTACATAAAGTTACATAAATTAATACAAATTTTATTACATCAAAAGTTCAGATGCAAGGAGTTACATTAATAAGTGAAATATCGTAGAGGTGGATCCGGTTCTATTCTCTTTAGTCGGCAAAGCTCCCTACCCTAAGCAGAATATTTAAGATGATATATAAAACTTTTGAAACATTTCTCTGCCAAGGAAGCCAGGAATTGAAGGCAGATATGAACTTTTCCACATAACACCTTTCAACAGACAATCTTAACCTCGGATTTGCCGAATTGGATATTTAAAATACCAATACAGGATTTTTACTTGTAACTCCACGGAAATATATATATAACGGAGTACGAATCCATACGGACCAAGTGAGATATTTTGAACCCTCCACCTTTTATTTGTTAAAAAATTTGTTTCAATTCTACAAACTGTTACTTTTACTATTAACTATCTACACCATAACGTCCCTTTCGTCTTCAAAAATCACTTCACAATACTGCTAATTTTTTACTTCCCGGCCTTTTATTTCTTTATCCCCAACCTTTTTTGTTTTTTTATTCTTCAATTTTTCAAAGTGAAATGGAACTAGGTAATATTTATTTTTATGGAAGATTTATTAGACAGAATGGACCGTCACAAAAAAAACCCAGAGATATTAATTAAACATACGGATTACTGTGTCAGCAGGAGAGAGTGTCGGCAGAAAAGAGAAAGAATCTTTTTCCCCTGGAGTCACGTGACCCTGCCAACTTCCGTTTACTGGGGTCACCCGTTGACCTCTAGCTGTCACTCATTCTCTCCATTTAAACTTGTGGTCCCCCACTATGTAATGTAAGTGCCTTTTTTATTGGTAAGAGCTGATCTCTCTTGTGCACTTGTACGATGCTTGCCTTCCTTTCTGCCTACGCTATTTCTCCCTGAATCTTGTGATTGCAAACAGCCAATGAGAGACCATCATTATGTGGCATAATCTCCACATATAGGAATGGATAAACTTTTATGGATCCAATAATAACTTTAGAAATAAACATCTTAAATCAACATATGCAGATTTTATTTTTATTCTTATCTACTATTCATTTTTATTTTCTATATCGACTACAATATTTTTAATTTTTATTATTTAAAAAAAAAAAAAAGATGTTGGTATTTTTTTGTCTTTTATTGTTTTACCATTAAAATCTGTGATATATTTATTGAATGTAATTTCAGTGATTGGTGTTACCATGAACCATAGCCGAATTATGGAAGAAATGTTGGCTGCAACAGATACAGGAAAGAGTACCCATTGTCGTGAAAATGAATCGATAGTTTGTTATTTGTTAGACGATGGAGCTTTTGTTATATCAACTAACCAAGAAGAGAAATTAGGCGAAGTAAGTATTTCAGATAAATAAATAAAAATAAAATAAAAGTATTTAAGATAAATTGGAAGGGGAGGGGGTATTTCAGATGAACTAAAGATAAATAAAAATAAAATAAAAGTATTGAAGATAAATTGGGAGGGGATGGGGTATTTCAGATAAATTAGGCAAGTTAAGTAAAACGACAATTACTTTAATTAAGCAATTAAATCCAACAGAATGGATTTCGGATTATCCATAGACATTTCTATCAGTTTTCATCTTCTGTTCAGAATTGGAAAGGAATTTGGAAGAATTTTAATTATCGATTAAAAAGGCATCTTGACTGGCTTTAAAATTCTTAACAAATACTAACGTATTAAAATATTGAAAGTTTGGGAATCTACTAATAGTATTAGTATGAATATTATTATAATATGCTGCTGTATGACTTTCGATCTATCTGTGACAGAAAAAAATGGAAAGAAATTCTTATAGATAATAATATTAGTAGTAGTAATAGTATTATCAGTACTATTAATAGAAATATCATCATTATTATACAAAGGGTGTACCTATGAAGTTTAGGCTAGAACAACGCACAGACACAGGATGTAAAAGTGTAGTGGGCAGTAGTATTGTGTAAAGTAAGAAAGAGTTACCACCTGTGAATTCTAGAAGGAAGAGTACTCTCTCTTCTCGTAATTCTACAAATGTATCTGATGGTTTTATTTTTAAATTGCATTCAAGAAAAGAGTGACTGTTGAGGGTGGGTGGATCGATGAAAAAATTAAATGTAATTATTTAAAGCTGAGATTGAACTTTTATGCCATTTCAGTACCCCTTAGGAAAGCTATGTATTCACTAAATGTTTAAAATATTTTGAATTTGTTCTTTGTAACAAACAGTGAATCTCTGTAAGTTTCTATTGCTGTAATAGTCATCAGGCTGGATAGAATATGTAAACTATTAAAGTGATTGGAATTTCAGTTTGTTCCAGAAAAATGACAGTAATAAATGTGAAATATGACTGGCAAGTTCAAATGAAACATCGATTTGGCCGATTCATTACTATTTAGGTCTGATTTTAGAAAAACCGATTGACATATTTTTATAGATAGAAGATAGAAAGGAAGAATAGAAGAAAAAAATGACTTGTTTGTTTTCACTAAAATTTGAAATATTACTTTTCTATACAATAACAAGTCTGCATAACATAAAATTAGAATCGTATTTAATGAGGATTATTGTGTTTGCGATTATTTTTAAGAAAATAAAAAATCTCCAATTTACTTGTTTCCTCAAAAGGGCAAAGTTGGACACAAGGTTGTTTTTTTTTAATGTGGAGAATCCAGTTCGGTGCTTATGCATATCAGCCCTGACATTGAAATATTTAAAGAATGTATAAACTTTATTATGTACTTACGTGTTAGCTGAAAATAAGATTGTGCAGAAAAAATTACGCAAATTCATCCAGTAGTTATTTAATTATAATTAAAAAACGATTTTATCACTCGGTAGATATTTCCACCATTTTGTATCTTAGATTTTCCAGTGGTCAAGGACGATAACTCATTTTCACGATTTCGGGGTTTGGGGTCTCCATTGTTTACAAAAATGTCAAAATGTACGTAAACTCATTTTCTTTCTTTTTCTTATAATTAAATAACTACTGGATGAATTTGTGTAATTTTTTCTGCACAATCTTATTTTCAGCTAACACGTAAGTACATAATAAAGTTTATACATTCTTTAAATATTTCATTGTCAGGGCTGATATGCATAAGCACCTCCAGTTCTCCCAAAAGGGGTTCTCTGGGCTGGAAACAAATAAAAAAAAAATTGTCTCAAGCGAAGAGGATATCTCATCAGTAGACTGAGGAGATAACAGATACTAAACTTTGAATTATTTATTTGCTAAAAGAATACCATTCTAACAAATTAGGCGCAATCCCCCTCAAAAGTGTGGGGGGGGGGCATCCTCTGTCTATCATACTCTTAACTAAATGCATTTTGACCCATCCGTTCAACCATTTGTCTATCATTTCTACTTCAGCAGTCACCACAATACCACATTTACTCTATGAACTACCCTACTTAGAATAGCCCCAATCATTTCAAATGATTTTATTTTACAATTTCATAAAAAAAAAAAATGATATGGAGTAGGACAACAAAAAGACCCAAATAGAAAGAAAAAGAAAATGACCAAATAAAATTAGTGTTATGGTGCCGTACCTACCTACGGAGAACTAATGGACTCGTCCACCTTATAAATACGGGAAGCACGTGACACTTGTTCTCTTCTTCCCAGGCAAACCGGTAATGGCGGTTGAGAGCACCATCTCCTTGTATCTCTTTCTTTCTATTATATAATATATACCTTTGTTCATTTAAACCATGTGTTCCTGTGTCATTCATTCGGCCTTACCTAGGTCCACAACAATTAGGGACAGGTTAGTAAGACCTTCACAACCATTTCTAAGTGTAAACTGCCCACTGTTTTCCGGTTTGTTTAGAACCAAGGTAGTCGAGTTGCCAAAATGTTGACCCTGCAATGTTAATTACTGTAAACTTTTTTTGTGGAAATGTATTTCATATGGTTAGGAGAGCAAAATTAGCTTGGTTGCTATTTGTTTAACATTCAGCATTTTTCAGAATTCAAGATGGCGGCCTCAGCTACTTTGATTTCGACCAATTTTCAACTTTTCATCTCGATGACATAGAAGGTCGTGTAATACCTCTTTTTATGGGTTTTCCGGGATGGGGAGTCCATTTCTGAAGTTATTTTTGGGAACCGGGGTCGATGTCAAGGTCAAATCAAAGTTCAAAGGTAAAAATATTTCGCATGGGGGGGCCAAAATGGCTCCCCCTATCAAATTTTTCTAAATATCTCCTTAACGAAAAAGGCGTTTCGGTCGAAATTTCTTGACTTTGAACAAAATTTATTTCTACACATTCTCTGAAAGTTTCAAGTCAGTTGCTTAAGGGCAAGTTGGTCAAACGATCACTTTGTCAGAGCCACTATGAGCAAATTTTTCCTTTTTTTTCGGTCGCGTCAAGTATATATAACAAGCAAATAAAGTGTACATCTATTCATCATCCACATCCCCTTCTTCGATGTCCATCTGCTTCCTGACGAAAGGACTACAGCAGATGTCTCCTCCCTCGCACTTGCAGTAGTCCGTGCATGAAAGGCTTGCGCTGTTGCAGCTGCAGCATCTACTACTGCATGCCTTGACATCTGCAGTGCAGCTACAGCTGACTACATCCAGGAGTGCTTGGGGAGCAAGTGGCGCTGTTGAGACGGCTGCTGTGATGGTGGATCCTTCGATGTTCCAACCAAAGTTGGCAATATTTTGAGCTTCTTCGGGTGGATCACGTTGGTCTGCTGCTTTCCACAGTAGCATCTGAAGATGAGCTCGGAGCATGTGAAGCTGCAGGTTTGCATCAGTCGGTGGGAGTTTCTTCAGTGGCGGAGGGTTCTTACGGCCACGGTACAAGTGAACACGTGCGTCATTCATTGTTGTAGACCTCTTGTGTCCATAGAGGGGTAAGAAGAAGGTGTATGCAGTCTCCTGGAGCTGAGCGTGGGTTACGCCAGGCTGTCCAAGCACTTGATCGAGACCTGGTATATCTACCTCTAGGAGCTTCAGTGCTGACTGTTTTCCTTTTCCAAAGGGGTACGACACTGTATCACATCCTGACAGTGCGTGGACACCGAGAAGTTGGCTGCATTTTCTGGGGCCTAACTGCTGAACAGTTTTGTTGATGTCCAAGACATCGCCATTCCACTTTTCCATCTGAATTTTGGCGACAACTCGCATCCTCAATGTCCAGTACACTAAGAGAACGAATACATCAGTGTCATTGCTGAGGATTCGGATGGTCTGGGCGCCTTCTGCAACCGCTTTCAGCATGTAGCTGCAGAGGGTGACGTCTGCCTCAGCATGGGTAACGACACAGTCCAACTTGTTAACCAGTTGGATGTTGTGTGCAAGGGGATAGCTGCATAGAATGTTGTTGAGCAGATTCTTGTTCTTGGAATTGTGAAGAATAACTTCTCGGCATGGAAGGGGGGTGTTTGGGGTTAGCCGGACTTCCTTGGCTGATCCTCTTCTTGTCCGCTCATGGTCCTTTGCGCTGGGAGCTTCTTGATCATATCTGTCGAACAGAACGACTTTCTTGGAGACAGGAGGGTAGTGGGCCAGTCGAGTTCCAAAGCTTGCAGCCAGGTCACCTGTAGTCCCGGAGACTGGCCAGACAACGTTGTACAGAAGCTGGCCGCCATCAACTAGCACCACGTCTGGAGCAGATGGAGTCTTGACAGAGACACCGAGAGAGTGGACGAGCACGGCCTTGTCACCCTTTCTCAAGCAGCCGTACTCGTCGATCAGGGCTGGAGGGACAGGACTCAGTTCAAACTGGAAGACATCAGCCATATCAATGCCGCGCTGCTGCCCCACGACTATCAGCCGCCCGAACAGTGTCTCGACGTCGTAGATGGCCTTTCCTTTGACAGTGACTGCCTTCTTGAGCGACTCCATTGTTTTGACCTTCTTCTTTATTGTCTTGTGGAATTCGCTGCTCAGCAAAGTGGAGAAATGCCTGCTCTGCTCACCCCCAATGGCCAATGCATCTTGAACGTTCACTGTGTCTGATGCCACTTGGCCATTGCAGATGTTATAGACACCTGGTTGCTGGTCATTGAGGGGGTGACTGTACTTTTCCAGTTCCACTGCAATCTTCCTCCGATCGGTCTCGTCCAGTCTCCTTCTTCCCTCCCCTTCCTCCTTGTGCTTATTCTTGTTATCCTCCCCATCTGCTCTACCATGTGACATCTGCTCCTCCCCAGCTTCATCGTACATATGTTCCATGGCGATATCAAGGTGGGCACACACACTGAAACTGTTCACCCACACAGCCACTTGCTCGGCACTCGTTGAAATGCCCTTCATACCTCCAGAACCCTTTCCTCGCTTGATATAGGTTTGTTCTCCAAACTAGTCTGCTGGTACTGCAGTCCCGCCATCCGAATGCCGACAGACGTGCGTACCTGCCAGTAGGTCCTGCTTGGCACGCTGGGGAAGGTGCTCCATCTGTCGCACATACCAGCTCAGGTAGCGAGCATACTTATGATGACCTGCTGCGAAGAAGTATGGCAGCATTGCCTTAAGACAGTGTTGTTGGAGAAGGAAGTCACCATTTCGCTCTGCGCGTAAGAACATGAGAGACAACAGCGTAGGCTTAATAAGGCAATCCACCCATAGCCTCCCGGTTGGGTGTTCTCTGGCCGTCTCCAGGTAGACATCCAGCTCCTCATAAGTCTTGGCACCATCCGAATAGAAATTCTTCAGCAACACGGCAGTGATGAGACGGTATGCACGAAGAGCGTTTGTCCAGGCCTTTCCGGATACTATGCTGGTGATGCCAGCAAACGCTGCGCTGATGAGAATCTCCACGCCAGATGCCTTCATCAGCGTTCCTACACAGCCCAAGAAACTCATGATTGTGTGCATCATACCCGGGTGTAATATTACGTTGGTCCAGCGCAGCGGGTCATTCCATTGAATTAGACATGCAGTCTGATACAGTTGGAGGTCGACTGTGAGGTGGGTGTACTGCATCCCAAAAATATTGAGAGTCCTCTCGAGATACACAAGTGTAGTTAGTACAGTGTCGGGGTGAGCAGGTGGTGAGTCGATCATCGGTCCAAACACGACCAGTGTCTTGGGCTTCTGGGCAGAACCTGCCACCAATCGGTCTTGCTGAGCATTGAAGCCTGCCCACTCAAGTGGCCTGTCGTTCCCGTGAACTTGCGACAGCCATGCCGCATCTCGCTGCTGACTGAAGATTACTGCCGCGGACTGAAGGTGCGACTCTTCAGTGGACAAAGCTTTCGTCAGAAGCAGAGGTGGGTTCACCTTGGAAGGCCCCGTGTAGTGCTCCAGCTGTATACACTGCTGCGTGAATCGCACAGAGGACGCTTCGTGTTTCTTGATTCGGGGGATATTCAGCTGCATCACGCCTATGTTTCCTGTGTCGATGATACCGGTTGGATGCTGGGTGTACTCCATCACCATGGCGTGGGTGCTCTTCATCCCATTGGGGCTTGAGATGTACAAATCGTAGTTGTCAGCCCAGCTGAAGATAGGGCCGATCTCATTGAGAGTCTTGATGAGCTCTGAACTACCATGCTTGTGGTGTAGTTTTACAGCGAGCCCGAGTGTAGTTTGGTTTCTGCCAGCACCACAAATGTGTTGCTGAATGCACTGAGCCAACGTTAGAGATGGCTTGGTGATGGCGCCTTCTGATACAAGACTACATACCAGTTTAAGAAGAGTTGCACTGGTGCTCTCAATGACCTTGTGACGAGCATAGTCACTGAGATTGTATTCCCCAGGCCTATTTGTTGCCCTGACCTCGCTGCGAATCATCCTTGCTAGCTTTTCCACATCGTCTATTTCGCTGCTGCTACTGCTTTTCTTTGCAATTTTGATAAACTGTCCGACAACGTTTTCACAACCCTCAATGTGCAGTAGAAGCAGTTTGTCGCCGAAGTAGGCTGTGATGCTGGACAGGAACTGTCTTCTTGACTCAGTGCCCGAGGCAGCGACGTAGATGGAGTAAAGCTCCGATGTCGTCCACGTCTCTGTCATGTTTTCAGCCATCGTCGTAACCACGGACCTCAGTGCCTCCTCCACAGGCGCCATCATGGGTGGTCGAGATACAGGAACAACTCGAAATTGATCGTAACAGGGCACATGGTATTGTGCATCAGAGGCATGCAGATCAATGACCCCATGGAGTCGAGCAGCTACCTCATTAGCCCACTGATCCTGTCTCTCATCACAGAGGTTCTCCAAGTGTTCCTTGAACGTAATATTACTACCTCTATCTAAAGTTGTACACTGTCTGACCCTCACCCAGCTGTGTGGGTTCTTACTGTCTTTTGGCTTACACTCATTCCCACAGAACAAACAGTCTCGCTTGAAAACAAAGTCACCACATTTAGACTTCAACAACCTTTTGAAACCACCACTGTCAGTCGGTACACGCTTTCTTTTTCCCTGTTCCTTGTTTCTACTCCTCGAAGTATAGGTACAGTAACATGATTTGTGAGCTAGAATATCACTTCCAGACAGAGTTTTGTACAGATCATCGTGCTTCACTTTGCTTGTAGCGATGATTTTCTGCACAGCCACCGTCTTGAACGTTTGTAGATCTCGACTGCCGTTACATGGAGCGAACAGGTACTTCTCTCCTCCAGTAGCCATGATATGACGACTGATGTTGGGATGCTGATCACGCTGGTTCGTCACACTATGAAATGAGAAAAAAAGGTTTTAAAAAACTGATTGGAAAGCGTGGTGAGAACATGTAATGTAATGGCGGAACTTTGCGTGTTAAATGAACTCCTGCTCAACCTGCAAACAAATGTCAATGCAAACATCAAATGATACCCAGCTACATGTAGACAAATGAAACATACATGTACCTACCTGCCAACCCAATAAAATCTGACATGCTGGAATAGGCAAGCAACAAACCGCAGTCATATAATCCGTCAATAGAGATAAATTTTCTCCTAATTTAGGTCAAATTTGACGTTTGAACTTTGATTTGACCTTGACATTGACCCCATATCCCAAAAATAACTTCAGAAATGGACTCCCCATCCCGGAAAACCCATAAAAAGAGGTATTACACGACCTTCTATGTCATCGAGATGAAAAGTTGAAAATTGGTCGAAATTCAAAATGGCTGAGGCCGCCATCTTGAATTCTGAAAAATGCTGAATGTTGCACAAGTAGCAACCAAGCTAATTTTTCTCTCCTAACCATATGAAATGCATTTCCACAAAAAAAGTTTACAGTAATTAACATTGCAGGGTAATGTATAGGAAGCATAGGGGCGGCAACTCGACTAAGGGTAGAGTTTGAGGGTGAATGGTGTCCTTCAGAGACCAATACAATTTGGGGAGACCAAGGGCAAAATGAAAGTGGGGAGTGGGCATATTGGAGGATCTCTATTACCGATATAAATAAAAAGGGGACAGGACTCACTCACTCAACTAGCTTAAAGGCTACCTTAACAGGGGGGAGGCGGGGGGGGGGGGGTTATATCCTGTTCATGAGATCAGATTATTATAAAAAGAAAATAATGAATCTTCTGAAGTTTTAATATCAAATTTGCTAATAATTTACTCATCAGTTAAAAACTAGATCTATGTCTGTGTATGCTGATGACTTTTAGGCTACTAAACCTAAGAACGTGAAATTTGCTAGGAAACATCCTTTACTAATACAAATTTTTGTAAGTTTTTTTATCCTTATGAAGATGATCTATGAAACTTCCACTGAAATATTTTGCTTACCTCTGATTTTAGTTTTAATGAAATTTAAAAATATATATATTACTAGCGAGACATGTGTCCCGGTGTTTCTCGGGGGAAATTGAGGAAATCAAAAATCGCAAACCTAGAAGTAAATTGACCGGAAAGAACCAGAAAGACTAATTTCTTTCAAAAAGCTAAAGCTTTATCCACGATATAAAAAAATTGGCTGACTTGTTTATAATATAACCAAAATGCATTATGGTATTATTTAATTTCCTAATGAAATAAATAAAAAAAAGTGGGGGCCATATTCACTGAGTTCTTTAGAACTTTATAGCTATAATAATGACTATTATAATTAACTGGACTCATTGGTGCAGAACTAGACTGTATTTAGTGCATTCCTGCTATTACTATTTTAACCCATTTCACGCACGGACTTTTGAGGATTTGATAAACAATCCATTTGATGAAGAGGGTTTCCCTCGAAATATATTATGGAACAAGGCCACACATATTAAATCACTGTGTAGAAGTTTCTTCTGATCAAGTAAGCTTTATTTATAAAAAATAAATAACTAAGTAAATAGATAATACTTGGTTTGTCGTATTCTTCAACGTCATTTTTTCCATTCCTCGCATTGTAATAGCCTTCTAACACACCTTATAATACTGAGTTCTTTGCTTGACTGGTGTGTGTGTTTGGAAGGGCTTTGTTTTTAATTTATAATTTAGCAAAGGAATAAAATAGCTGACTTGTTTACGAAAGATCCAAAATGCATTATTGTGGAATTAAATCTTGTAATAAATTGACGACGCAAAGTCACGGAAACATGGTGCGTCAGCTATAATAGTACCGAAAATTTCAATCATTTTAAGATCTTCTGATCGAGGACTTAACTCGACAAAATTAAAACTTATCTAAACTCATAGCTTAAACCTTGTAAGCTCTATTTTCTCTCAGTTTTCACCATAGCACTCAATGGGTTGACTGCTTTGGCGTAGTTTACGGATCAACCTGTTACATTTACTAAAGGGTCTAAAGTTGTTAAGTATTATAAACCAATTGTCGAACATGTATTCCAACTCGTACATATATATTATTAAATGAATTTCTTTCTTTTTTAGATTGGGAAGTTTCTGGGTACTGTTGATCAAGAGTTGATGGCTGGTTTAATAAACAACTCAGTCTACATGAAGTAAGACTTGTTTATATTTGCTTTATATATTTATTTTATATTGAACTTTTGTTTGATAGAACTTTAATAACATTTGAATAAGAAGAAAATAATGATTTTTAATAGTTTTAAAGAAAACTTCTTCAAAAACTGAAAAAAGATGACTAGACAAAAATGATTGCAACAACTTATTTTGCTTTCTCCAAATGCGACCAATCGTCAATTAAGATTGTAAACAAACATCATGAGGCATGTTACGGACTCCTGGCGCGTTGCACGGAAAATATCTTGCCACCCAGAATTGAGAATTCTACTTTGGAAAGTGTTCGCCTCTCAGAAAAAGGCTGCATACCAAGAAAGCTACCCGCTTAAGATTCTGTGGAATTTATGTCAACTCCACTTTATGGCGGTCCCAGAGCCGACAGGTTTTAATGTCCTGTGTCATGTGATGAAAATCAAGTGGACTCAGTGAGTGGTCAATCCAACTGACAAATGATGTCAATATAAGCAATGGGTTTCTCTCGTTATATAACTGGCAATTTATTAATCTCAATAACATATATTCGAATTTCCTAAAGGCTGGCTAAGTGGTGACACATTATTCTTGAATACTTATCGTCGGGTGACCACTAGACCTTCATAAGTGGTGCCCTATTAGTAAAATGAACATATGTAGATAGGAAGTTAGTTACTTTTGTATAAAAATATATCCATACAGACTTAATTATCTGCTATGTCGTGTTTTCGAATAAACATAGTATACCCGTCAACTCAACGGTATGTGTTTCCATCAAATTGCAATAAAAATATTAAACTTATTGTCTTTAGTAAATAAACGTCTTATATAAAAAAAAGTATATCTTACTGGTGATCATTAGAATATATAAATTAGATATAGAGAGGATTGGGGTTTTGTCTTGCAAGTGGTATTGTTTTTGTTCATCGGAAGGCAAATCTGTTGGCCTCATAGCAAGTTTCCCGTCAGTCGATAAATGAATGACCATTTTGATTTTACCAAATAAATCTGTTACTTTTTGCCAATACCGAGGTGTTGATTTTATTTGGAAGAAAATATCCCTTGTTGCAGCACTAACTGAGACCACTTTGACCAGTGTCGAAATCAAGTGAGTCAGTGAGCAGCACATCCACAAGTTCACAAGATTTTTTTCATTTTGGTTTCTTCTTTACAATCAAACTGCCATGAAAAAACACCAAACAACTTAACGTTTTTTAAATAGACCTATAGTCATTGTAGTAACAAAGATAATTGATGCCTGTCTCCCCCTTGGAGTAATAATGGAATGTTCTACATTCGTGTATATTAAGAGTGAATGTTAAAACACTATTTGTCTAGCTAAGCAACAAATGGTTAAATAAAGCTTATCCTTAAGTTATATTCGGCGTCCAGTTTTTATTACAATTTATTTAACCATTCGTTATGGAACGTTACTTGAAACCCGATCGTCTAGACCTTGATACGGCCGACTCGGAATCTACTGACAAATGGCGGCATTGGAGAAAAATGTTCGAAGGATTCCTTACAGCTCTACAGTTATCTTCAAACGCGGCTTTAACAGGTACTGAGAAATATACCCTTCTTTTACATCATGTCTCTACTGCTATTTATAGAAATTTATCTGAATGTGAAAATTATGAAACTGCGGTGGACATTTTAGAAGCCATGTTTGTAAAGAAAAAAAATACTATTTTTGCTAGACATTTACTTGCTACCCGGCGTCAACAACCAGAAGAAAGCCTTGAACAATACCTTCAGATTCTAAAGACGTTAAGTCGCGAGTGTGAATTTACAGCCTTAACTGCGAACCAAGCGAGAGATGTTTTTATCAGGGACGCATTTATTAATGGAATACAGTCCAACCAAATAAGACAAAGACTACTAGAGAATAAAAACCTAGACTTACCAACAGCTTATGAACAAGCTCTAACGTTGGACATGGCACAGAAGCAGTCTGTCTTCTATTTACAACCCGATATTTTGGGAGCTGCTATCGTAGCCCCTCCTCTGCATGTTCAAAATTCTTCCATTGTCCAAGATGCTGCCACCCCCCTTTCTAACGATCACGAACAACTTATCACTGCCGCCTCAGCTGGATCCACATGCTACTTTTGTGGCCTTCGTATACATGCTCGTTCGTCCTGCCCGGCTCGAGATGTTAGATGCCACAAGTGTGATAAGCAGGGACATTTTTCGAAAGTTTGCCGGTCAGCTTCTCAAAAAAAACGTTCGGCTACTCTTGCTACTGTAGCACCAATTACAATATCAGCTGCATTCCCCGGCTGCCTCTCAAAAACAATCGTGAGGGTAAAAATCAATGGATTGACTATTCATGCGCTTATTGATACAGGCAGTTCCGAAAGTTTTATTAATGCCAGTATTGTAAAAGCAAATAAATGGGAAATATTTCCTTGTTCCAAGCAAATATCAATGGCAAATTCATCTTTATCGTCCCATGTAATTGGATATTGCATGGTTAACCTGAAACTAAAAGGAAACTCCTATCAAGGGATCAAATTATCAGTAATGAAAAACCTCTGCTGCGAAGTGATTTTGGGTCACAATTTTCTAAAACAACATTCATGCGTTGAAATTCCTTTTGGTGGCCCCAAGCCAGTCCTAAGCGTATGTGGACTAGCAGCTGTCAAAGTGCGGCACCCGTCACTTTTTACAAACTTAACTCCTGACTGCAAACCAATAGCAATAAAATCAAGACGCTATTCAGAAACGGACAAACAGTTCATAGCAGCAGAAGTAACAAAACTACTTAAGGAAGGAATTATAGAGCCAAGTGAATCTCCATGGCGAGCACAGGTCCTCGTAACAGCCACTGAAAATCACAAGAAAAGGATGGTCATTGACTATTCCCAGACCATCAACAGATACACATTACTCGATGCCTATCCACTGCCTCGTATTGACGAAATGATTTCTAATATTGCAAAATATCACACTTTCAGTACTTTAGATCTCAGAAGTGCCTACCATCAGGTACCTATCAAGCCAGAGGATAAGCCCTACACGGCATTCGAGGCCTGCGGTCGCCTATATCAGTTCTGCCGAATTCCTTTTGGGATAACAAATGGTGTGGCTAGCTTCCAGAGGGTAATAGATGAAATAATCTCCAATGAAAAATTGAAGGGTACTGTTGCATATATAGACAATGTCACAGTATGCGGACATAACCAAGCTGAACATGACCACAACCTTAAACGATTCATGGCTGCCGTCAAGAAATATAATCTGACTTTGAACAGTGAAAAATGTTCCTACAACTTGAAAAGCATCAAATTATTGGGATACATTGTCAAAAATGGCACCATGACGCCGGATCCCGAGCGACTGAAACCGCTAATGGAATTACCAATCCCTGGAAACATGCCCTCTTTACGACGAGCCCTCGGTATGTTTGCTCACTACTCCCAATGGGTTGCGTCTTTTTCAGAAAAAATACACCCATTGACACAAGTATCTACTTTTCCGTTGTCCTGTTCCGCCATCAGAGCATTTCAAAACATGAAAAGGAACATTGCTCAGTCTGCCATTTCTGCTGTGGATCCTTTTATCCCTCTATTAGTTGAGACGGATGCCTCCGACTGTGCGATAGCTGCCTCACTGAGACAATCCGGTCGTCCTGTAGCTTTTTTTTCAAGAACACTTTCGAAATCCGAGCGACGACACTCTGCAATAGAAAAAGAAGCGTACGCCATAGTTGAGGCATTACGAAAATGGAGGCATTACTTAATCGGCCGACATTTTGAATTAATCACTGACCAAAAGTCGGTCTCGTTTATGTTTAACCCAAAAACAACGAGTAAAATAAAAAACGAGAAAATAGCGAGATGGAGAATGGAGCTTTCTTGCTACTCCTTTGACGTCACTTACCGCCCTGGTAAGGAGAATGCCGCGGTCGACGCGCTTTCAAGGGTGTGTGGCCTGGTAACTGGCTCAGATGATCTTCAGTATATACACAGGGAATTGTGTCGTGGCCACCGAGAGTTACTACAGGCCGGTTGGCTAGAAAATGACGTCACTGCATTGCGTGTCAAAACAAGGACCGTCGTAATGACAATAAGAAGGCATTTCGACTTCTCTATTCACTAAATAATCCATCAAAATTCAGGAAATCAACCAATTTTAATGAAATTTTCAGGATTTATTAATTAATGATCACGGAATATAATAAATCCATTACTTTATTATAAAGCTTGGTGCAAATGTATTATTTCTTGTAAACAAAAAACACCTTTACTAAAGTTATTCAAAATATCAAAACATGTTGAACATACGATATTGTAAATATTTAAAACAAAGCATTAGAAAACTTTAAAAATTGCATGTAAAAAAAGAAAAGAAAAGAACACGATTCGATGCATCTTGAAACTGATCTTTATCCAATATAAATTTAAAGAAAATAATAATTCACGATCAAATACTGCAAAAAACTGAATTACGAATTACCATTATTTAAACTTCTAACCCAATCAACCGTAAGTAATTCAGACTTTGAAATTTGTTTAAAAATTATAGAAAAAAAAAGTTCAATGTTAACTGTCTGTTTAATAATGGAATCACCAACTCCTATCTTGCTATTAAGAGATAGGTACGTGCAAAATCAAAGGCCGATCCCCAAAATGTAAAAACATTTTGACCCTCCCTTCACTTAAAAATTCACCAAAATTCAGGAAATCAACCAATTTTAATGAAATTTTCAATATTTATTAATAAACAAGCACAGGAGATATAGTGAAACATTTTTAAAAAATCTTAGTGAAAATGTATTATTTTTTTTAAAACAAAATACACCTTTACTAAACGTATATTTTTATATATATAAAAAAATCCATGATTTTTTTAAATGAAAATAAGATCTGTATATGTTTAAAATATTTTTTTAAAAAAACTATTTCGTATATATTACGGAAAATGCCCCTACACTCTTGTTAATAAAATCAGTATAACTCGAAGAATTAACGATATTATCATTGAATAAAGCATTGTTTAATTAATATTTTTTGTGAAAATTTTGATTAAATATGATGTTATTTCATTTATTTAATCTACAAAAGTAGAGAAAAGATAAACTCTGCTACACTTAAGACATCGAAAAAAAGTAATAAAAAAAAAAAATGGAACACTACTTTTTTTTTATCAAATAATGAATAAGTAATTCAGACTTGATTTTTTATATAATAAAAAAAAATTCAAACTTACTACACTATATTTAGTCGGTGTAAACATTATTACGTGTATCCATATTTGCAGTAATTATTTCTCTTTTGGAAATCCAAACATATGCAGTAGTAGGCATTTTAACTTTGTGAATTATGAAATGAAATTTTTAAAAGCGCGAAATTATTTTAAAATTGGTTGATTTCCTGAATTTTGATTCCATTATTAAACAAACAGTTAACACTGAACTTTTTTTTTGTATACTTTTTAAGCAAATTTCAAAGTCTGAATTACTTACGGTTGATTGGGTTAGAAGTTTAAATAATGGTAATTCATAATTCAGTTTTTTGCAGTATTTGATCGTGAATTATTATTTTCTTTAAATTTATATTGAATAAAGATCAGTTTCAAGATGAATCGAACCGTGTTCTTTTCTTTTCTTTTTTACATGCAATTTTTAAAGTTTTCTAATGCTTTGTTTTAAATATTTACAATATCGTATGTTCAACATGTTTTGATATTTTGAATAACTTTAGTAAAGGTGTTTTTTGTTTACAAGAAATAATACATTTGCACCAAGCTTTATAATAAAGTAATGGATTTATTATATTCCGTGATCATTAATTAATAAATCCTGAAAATTTCATTAAAATTGGTTGATTTCCTGAATTTTGATGGATTATTTAGTGAATGGAGAAGTCGGAATGCCTTCTTATTGTTATTACTACGGTCCTTGTTTTGACACGGAAGTCAGTGACGTCAGAGGGGGGCAGGAAGTTAGTTGCTTGGCCTGTAGTAACTCTCGGTGGCCACGATTGTGTCACCCAGGTATCACAAGAATGATTCACGTAGTCAGGAGCAGAAACTTGCCATATTCTGTTGAAGACGTAAAAAGAATTACGAACTCTTGTCGGATATGCGCAGAAAATAAGCCCAGGTTCTACAAACCTCCTCCAGCAACACTCATTAAGGCCACACAGCCTTTTGAAAGACTTAACCTGGATTTTAAGGGCCCTTTACCCTCTAAAACTAAAAATAAATACATGCTCACAATAATAGACGAGTACTCAAGATTTCCGTTCGTCATCCCCTGCCCAGACGTAACGGCTGCAACAGTAATTCAAGGCCTCTGCTCCATTTTTGCCGTTTTTGGAGTGCCTGCATATATACATTCAGATCGTGGGTCTGCTTTTATGTCGGACGAACTCAAGCAGTTTCTGCATGAACGAAGAGTAGCTGTAAGTAGAACAACTCCTCACAATCCTCAAGGAAACAGACAGTGCGAAAGATACAATGGTATAATATGGAAGACAGTACAGTTGGCGGCAGCAAATCGCAATAGTCCGATCTCCGATTGGGAAAGTCTCATCCCCATGGCCTTATACGCTATTAGGACTCTATTATGTACAGCGACAAACGCTACCCCACATGAGAGATTCTTCTCGTTCCCACGACGAAGCTCAGCAGGCACATCACTTCCCTCGTGGCTTGCACAACCTGGCACAGTTTTATTAAAACGTCATGTTCGTCATAGTAAACATGACCCATTGGTAAGCGAGGTACAATTAATCGAAGCGAACCCTCAGTATGCACTGGTCAGAAATTCAGAAGGAAGGCAATCTACTGTCTCCTTAAGGGATCTAGCCCCAGCAGGAAATGTATATGAACGTAGAACTGCTTCAGATGGATATAGAGCTCCGGTTCGTGGAACAAGTCCGACCCTCTTAGGTGATCGTGTGCCAGATACGTCAAGTTCAGAGTCCCAACAAAACGAATCTGAATATACTAACAGAGTCGTCTCTGACTCTAGTTCGGACGACAGATGGGTACCACGAAAGCGGTTTCACCCAATATCTGAGACAGATACTCAATCTTCAGACACCAAGCGACCGAAGCGCCGTAGAAAACGAGAGCGATTTGGAGCAAGATATTTTAGCCCTAAACCAGCAACACAAGACAGTCCCGAAACGTCGTCAGGTCCCGAGGAGCCTAGATTAGAAATGGATGTCGGGCACGAACAACCAAGACGCCCTCAAAGAACCCGCAGGAGGCCAGGTCGATGGGATGATTTTGTTCCCTACGAATAAGAAGATAGATGGGGGAGAATGTAGTAACAAAGATAATTGATGCCTGTCTCCCCCTTGGAGTAATAATGGAATGTTCTACATTCGTGTATATTAAGAGTGAATGTTAAAACACTATTTGTCTAGCTAAGCAACAAATGGTTAAATAAAGCTTATCCTTAAGTTATATTCGGCGTCCAGTTTTTATTACAGTCATAAATTATTAAAATCTATTTTAATTAAGAATTTTACTTATTATATATTATACTAATAGTACCCACCCGGCGTTGCCCAGGAATTTTATACTTCCATTTTTGTTTTATTTTTCTTTGTTCTTTTTGCATTACTGAGGAATCAGTCTAAAGTAAAATGACATTTGAGAGGATCTTGAGCCAAATGTAAAAAAAAGTTATAATGCATATCTTTATTTTGTAAGAATTTTATTTTATAGATTATTTTTAATTAAATTCTAATGTTTTCTTAACAATAGCCAAATAATAACATTATCCATCATTATAGGGGAATTCTGCTATGGTATTTTGTTGAATCGTTAATATCAAATCCAACAAAAGGATATGAAAACAAGTTAAGCTTTTGAAGAAAAAAATTTTTATTGAATTTCTTTTCTTTTTTATCTTTACTTAAGCTAATTGCAACAATTTTAGCTATGAAAGTTTTTAACCAAAATTTGTAGAAAAAAATGCGTCAAAATAAAGCTAAAAACAATGAATGTTTAATCTTAAAGGGAAACTCTTATAAAAAATTTTTGCATTTCATAATAATTGGATCTTTCTTTGAAAGTTGCTTTCGATGAAGAAAGCAATCATAGAATTTCTATGAGGTTTCACTAGATTATTAATAAGTTTATAAAGGATTTAAATTAGAAGGTTTTCTCATGTAATAAGATTACTAATTTGGCTAGAAATAATTTCTTGATTGCATTTTTAAATTTTCTTGTAGACATGAAATTTCAGATTATCAAGCATTTTGCCAAAGAGAAGCCAAAAAATCAACTGGAGGCTTAAGAAATATAAGAGTGGTAAGTATTTGTTCTTTTTTTTACTTTCTTTTTATGTATCAAAATCTTTTATTTGTAAATATTTAGAAGTTTATTCTATTAGCCTAATAACTTCTATTAGCTCAATGACTTCCCTCGAGAATGAAACATTAGCAACTACTGGCTGTTTGCAGACCTCAAAAGAATTCTCCAGAGAAAGAGATTTGGCTCCAATGAAGAAGTGATATCAGAAACTGGGCCGTATTTTGAGGTCAAAGACAAATAGTTCTACAAAAATGGCATCGAATTGTTAGAGAAACGTTTGAATCGGTGTATCACTCGAGAATCAAGTCGAATTTTGCCTAAAAGTTGCTTTATTAGTTAGGCTCGTGACTTATTGAGTGGTGTGTTAAATGTGCTCTTTTTTACCAACAACTTGACGATGTAACAGTTAGACTAGCAAAATAAGTATTTCATCAGCTATAGGTCAGTCAAGTCAATAATCTATTAATAATGGAGTTTATGTATATGTCTGTCTGTCTGAAGCTGAAACTCCATCAGAGTAGGATGGTTATTTACTAAGTCCGCCAGCTTCATTATATACTACTAGAAAAACCGCCGGAAACACTATGCGCATTTTTCAATTTACATAATCAATTGCTTTTCAACTTCTAATAAATCAATATTCACAAATATACACTCATGATTGTTTTCTTCAGATTTCCAAATGTATTTACGCTATTTTGCACGCTAATAATCTTACTTATAAATTATAATTTAGACAGACAGACAGACAGACAGACAGACAGATACATACATGAAATGCGTTACGTAGTTAATATAACTATGACGAATGGAATAACGCTGGCTGTTTAATCAGTGGTTCCCATCCCTCCCTCCGTTAATTCAATATGGCGCAACTGATTAAACAGCCAGCGTTAATACGGCGCGTTATTTAAAATGTAAACAACAATGCTGGCATTCACCGTGATAATTTTTCTCTTATTTATTTTTTTAAACCGTTCTAAGTTTGTTCATTTTCTTAATCTTATTAGCCATTAAATTCACTGAATCAAATTCCTTAATTAAAATAATAATTGATTTAAAAATTACTATTTAAAAACACACACACACACCTTATAACGAATTTAGTTTTCACTTTAGGACCCGTGCTAACTTTGACCCCGTCGTTAGGGTTAGGGTCGGTATTTTGTTTTTTTAATTGTTAATTTTAATTTATGTACACCTTTTTTCCGCTTTGAAAGACATAAAATATTACTTATTATATTCTGACCTGGATTTGGCGCAAAACGATTGGGTGTAAAGAAATGCGAGCAGACAATACCTTGGTGGGGGAGGGGGGGCATCTTTTACTGGGCAAGTAAATAACTGTTTTTAGAATCGTATATAAGGTAACAATTATTTCACCTTTTCCTTCTCTTATTAACTTTCATTCGTTTCTATAATAAATACTACATTCAATTTTTATTTAAAATTTTATTTTCTTTACATCTATTTTTAATGCAAAAACTGTTTACGGTTGCTACACACCAAAATAATGCAAACTTAATTTATCTTTTTATTAATGATGTTACTTATCATGTGCAATATATTATTTAAATTAATTGTAGTGATAAAAAGCTCTACCCAAATTACATACTAGCAAAAATATGCGACCGGAGGGAGCATATATTTGCTAGTAATAATAATGATAATGATAATAATTCATCCACAAAAGGTCATAAATACTTCCATAAGAAAAGTCTGGGCCAAAAGGTTTTCAACGCTGTTCAAATGGAAGGAGAATAAACAATTGGTATAAATAACAGAGTTCACTTTTGCATTTCATGCATATAAAGTTTCAACACAAAGTTGTCAGTCATTTGTATGAATTATAACTTAATATTAAATATTCTGTATTATTTTGATTATTCGATCTATTACTTGGTTGTTATTTTCACAACATTTCGAACGATGTAACATCCGACCTTCTTCATGTGCATTTTTTTTAACTCTGGAATCTTTATGTCGAACTCGGGAATCAATACGTAATTTCGAACTGAGCCCTTTATTTAATCCACAGGAGTAGATTGTTCTCATTCAGTCAACCATGACCTAGAAGTGTTACGTAATTTCCTATTTTGTTCATAGTTATTATCGCCTGTAGTAAAAATTGAACCTTTAACCCCCAGAAGACTGTCACTTACAACTGACGGTTACTCAACGTCTTTATTCGTTGTGGTACAAGAATAAAATTAAAATAATAACCAAGATGAAAATAGTAGTCCAAATAATACAAATTATCGGCGCTCTTGTATAAGCAGTAACCGATCTGAGGGAGATACCTCTATTTTTCTTAGCCGCCGCTATTCCGAATTCGCTTATACTTTGGCAAGGGAGATAACTTTGTTTATCGCAGCATGAAAGAAAATAACTTTTCTTTTTATGTCTATATAAAGTGTATACAATTTGTGGCATGTAAATAAAAGTACTTAAAAGTTATTTTGATCGCATTTAAAACCCGTAACATGTTTTTAATTAATTGTTATAAAATTTATGAACTTTGTGGCATAAAAGTTATTTTCTTTCATGCTGCGATAGGTTTAGGGTTAGTATTTTTAACGCATTTCAAAACCGTAACGTTTTTTTATTAATAAACAAAGTTATCTCCCTTGCCAAAGTATAAGCGAATTTGGAATAGCGACGGCTAAGAAAAATAGAGTTATCTCCCTTAGATCGGTTACTGCTTATACAAGAACGCCATAAATTCTCATCTCAAAAATTCCAAAACATTAAATATTCTCCATAGAAAAGAAATGTTTTAATTCTTCTGGTTCTTGTGTGTAATTATAGGTTTTTATTCATTATACAATTAAGCCTTCGATCATTGTTCTCTCACGCACAAATTATCTTCAAGTTAAAGCAATTAAATATAATCATTTTTTTTTTCATGTTGGATATTTTAAAGCATTTAATATTTCTTCAGGTTATTTAAACTTATAATTGCATAAGTTACTACAAATTTCAGGTCCTATATTCTTTAGAAGATTCATACTTTTTTTTTAAATGAATTTATTTTTATTTTCAGCCTTCAGTGAATTTGATATACGACATTTTAAGTTTAAAATGGTGGGTCAATAAAGTAGCCTGGTAAGTTTTAAATTATAAATTTTCAAAGAATTTGATTTGTTTTGTTATTCTATCTCATAAATATATGAATTTCTATTTCATTTTCTATCGGGCTATGTTGAGAGTAAAAACGAATGTATTATCTGTGGGTGAGGGGTTTGAATTTACATTACAAATGAGAATTGTGATGATACTCTTAAACATTATTCATTTTATTACTCCATTTTGCTTTGCTGAACAAAAGACGAAATTTTTCCATTCTTTTTTTTTTTTGTTATTCTTTTTGTTATTTTTTTTTTATGATTTATTAAAAGTAGATTCCTGATTATTTCCAATAAAGAAAAAAAAGCTTCCTTACATTTTTTATTACTATAACCTGCCACCTTTCCCCCTGAACAATGTCTGCCCTCTCCTCTGGGCCATACTATCTACCCTCTTCTCTCTCTACTGGGTTGGCCTTTTGGCTAAGATCAAAGTGTGGTATCTGTTCCGATGGATACTGCACCCCATAGACTGGTATTGTCTTGGCCTTTGGGGCTTGATTTACGCCGGTCTATGGGTCTGTGCAGTTCTAGGAGGTCCACCCTCCCAGGCTTCGCCTCCCCTCTTTGGAGAGGAGTAAGTTTATTACTTACTGCCTGAGGCGCCCCTACCGGAGAATGCCGACAGGGCTGCCCAGGCAATTTTTAATGGCCAGAGTGCTCACTTCTCGGGCGCTGGCTTTTCAAACCCCACTTTCCCGACCTTGGGTCACATCTTACTTGTGGGAGTAAGATAAAACTGGCCTTGTGCCTAACCTCCTGGAGAGGTGGTAAATAAATACTCTCTTCCCCCTCTTCTAGGCCATACTATCTACCATATCCCCTATATTATGGACTATGTTATTTACCCTCTTCCCTGTTATTTTCTCTATCCTATCTACACTCTTCCCTATATCATAGGTAATACTATCTGCATTTTCTCTCTTCTCTGGGCCATATCAGCTCAGATAAAGTATAAAAAAAAAAAAAAAACATGACCTTTTTCCAGCACCGGCAGACATAAACCTACAAACACAACTTATGGTCGATACATATACATTCTCCTTTATTTAAGCAATAAACACTATTTCTTTCTTTTTGTTTTTATCCAGAAAAGCATTGTTATAATATTTTGTCTCTGTTTATTTTCAGGTCTTATTTCAGTTTCAACATTTACAAGTAAGAATTTGTTTCTAATTTTATTTGAATATTATTATGTAAATTAATAATATAATCGTTAACAAATGGTTTCATTAAAATTAATGTGAATTCGAAGTAGTTATATACTGAAATATTTAACGGTAAATAATTATTGTCATAAAATATATTGTGGCATTTATTTTTTTGTGTCAAACTAATTCTCTTAATATAAACTATTTCTCTAATTATTTTTTGTCAAAGAAATTGATAAAGAAAATATGCAGAAAATAATTTTGAAGATCCAGGAAAAGAAAAACGCAATTTAAATACTTGAAAATTGATGCAGGTTGAGTAAAATAAAGAAAAGGTCTGAGATACCAGAGGCTCTGATTGGTTGAGCTAGATCATGCACCGGAGTTAAGCTTCAGTAGTTCAGAATTACATTTTGCTGCAGATATAATATGGAAGACTTATATCCAATTTGTTGTTAAGGTTGTTGGAAAAATGGTTGGATCATTCTATCGCTCCAGAAAGTACCTGGCTCCTGATACAGTTATATAAGAGTCAGGTAGTCATTGTACATTTCTTTAACTCTCTTGAACACAAACCCTGTCTAATAATATTGCATCGCTTCCATTCAGTCTTCAGAGACAATGGATACACCCTGTAGGTGGCTGCGCATGTAATTGTGAAGCAAGGGTTGTGCAATATCTAACTGCACCTCTCCTGAATCAACACTGCTTGATCCCAGTGGTAAGGAGAAGTGCAAGATGACTGGAAACAATGCCGAGATACACGGAGAGCACATACAGAACCTGGTATTCCCAAATGGTCACCCATTTAGTACTGACTAGGTTCAATATCGCTTAACTTCGATGATCTAACAAGAATCGGTGTGTCAGCGTGATTATGCTGTATATTGATAATACTAAACCAGTAGTAACAATAGCATATATGTTATATCGTAGTCTTTTTCACTCATTCCTTTTTGCACTGTTTTATCTTAATTTCTTCCTCTGTTGTCTTTTCAGCACTCACTGTTTGTTTTTCTATTTTTCTTAACACATTTACAGACACCTGTCTTGGCACCACTTATTTAAATCTATATTTTTATATCCTACACCTATACCACTATTGTCACTGCTGGCTTAGTATTATTAGACTGGGCTAGTGTGCAGGAGAGATGGAAAAAAGTTTTAGATTATTTGGGACATCTCTAACTATAAAAGCCTGATTTTTATAAATAAATACTTTTAGGGTAGTTGTAATTCTGTTATGAATAGTTATCACTAGGAGTTTTCACAATTCATTATCAGTGATTGCTTACTGGTAATGACAAGTGGTGTTTCCTGGAGTCTGAGTGACAGCAGGTCTCCCCAGATTTCCAGCATTCTCCATCTCTTTTAATAACTGTTGCAAATCAACAGCCATTTACCATTGGTTTCTTGTTGATAATGACCATTATTTTTCTTTGGAATTTGAGTGGCAATAAACCTCCCCAAGATTTTAGTACTCTCCGCGCTCTTCTAGTGGAGGTCTGGATGGTGCTTTCCCTCAATCTTTCCATCCTCCTTGACCATTCTTGGTCATTTATTATTATTATTATTATTTGAATAAATAATTTATTAAAAAAATGCATATACAATTCAAGGAAATGTTTTTTTCTGCATTTGCAAAAACAAATTGAAGAATTTACATTTATTTATTCCTTTAAAACATTTAATTTGTTTTATTTAATAATTTGTTTTATTTAATAATTATTGAGAATAGTGACTTGTTTGTTTGTTTTTTAATTTTGTGTTTTCTTTGCTTTATTTCAGTTGGTTATTTGCAAAATCCACAGATTTTGGTAAGTAACTGAAATTATTTTTTGTTTCAATTTTTGTATTTACTTATAATTTACATATATGATATACTCAATGTTTATTGTAAATTGCCTCAAAGAAAATGTTAAACAAATAATATTACATTGTAATTGCATGCAACTTAATTGCTGTATTTGCCAATATATAAGACACACATTTTATCAAAGTGTGTCAAATCGAGGCCACCGTAATAGTAAACCAAGGCCGGTTAGATGGAAATTGACGTCATGCTTTGCAGTGACAAACGAGATCTCCAAAATATAGAAACATTTTGAACCCTTCCTTCACTTAAAAATCCATCAAAATTCAGGAAATCAACCAATTTTAATGAAATTTTTAGTATTTATTAATTAACGATCACGGAATAAGATTAACCCATTACTTTATTAGAAATCCTAGTGCAAATCTATTATTTTGTGTAAACAAAAAACATCTTTACTAAATTTATATCACAGGGTACTAAAAAAAATGCATGAAAAAGAAACGGAAGTACTTCCGGTCCGGGACTAAGAACTGCTATCAATGATATCACCAGAAAATCTCGACTCAGTTCACAGGCCTTCTTTTATGATAGCACCGGTCAAATACACTGATATGATTAAATGTCTGTTTACTGAAACTATATATATTGACATGTACGTACATTAATATGTGTTAGAAAAGGAAGCAGCAACAGTAACGACTGTATGCGATGGTGTTAAAGTATCAGCAGCAGTTGTGTGTGATGTTAATATGTATATGTGTGTGTGTGTGTGTGTTTTTAATTATAAAAAAAAAATTTTACAAAATAAAACGTTTTGTAAACTTTGGAAATCTATAAAAAAAATACATTTTGAATAATAAAAAAAATTACAAACATTTTATTAAACAAACAAACAAGCGAAGCAAATTTAAACAGAAAACATTTAAACAAAAGGATGTTGTACAAGGATTGTTGTGCAAGGATTGTGTCACACAATTTGAAAAAAGTTTTTTCCAAGTGTCTTTCATGCCATAGGAATTCCTTCAGATAGAAATCCAAGTGAGATCTTCTACAACTGAGCATTTGGTCAGTGAAAAAGAAATCCTTATAGACTGAGGCAATTTTTAATTTTTACCCAATCAAGAGTGCCGTTTTTTGAAGGAGATGGATTTTTCCAACATCAAAAACCGACCTTGTGTCTAACTCTGCCCTCGTGGGGACGCAAGTAATATGAACACCATCTTTGGAATGTTTTTTTTTTAATATTTGTTTGTTTCCAAATGTCTTGTAAATAAAACTATGTATTTTTTTAAATTTTGTTTTATTATGATTGTAAATTAATATATAACTCCACCCCCTTTTTTTACATAAAAATCTGTTACGGCATATGATTCAACCGGAAATGTCAAGCCAAAATGTGTCTTTTTCATCGTCATCATCCATTCTCGGGTGCCTCAAGTATAATTGATCTCGGAGTGCTTCTTCAGATTAGGATCCAAGCTAACTTTGACCCCATGGTCAGGGTCAGAGTCAGAGTCAAAGTTAGCTCAAGTACTCATCTAAAGAAGTACTGATCCCAGTAACTTAATATCATGCATCTTATATACCAAGACACACTGTATTTATCTTTTGTTAAAGCTGTCATAATGCACTTATAAAGTAGTCCGTACATTTTATTATCGATAATAAAATGTAGGTATTTCTTTACAATCACACTATCATAATAAAGTGCATTATTTCTGTTCTTTAATCGTACAATGTTTACTATTCTTCCTCCAATTGTTCTGAACGCTTAAAATCTCTGCATTTCAATAACCATTTTTTTTTGTAATTTAAAATGTTGTTTAATACATGATAGCATTGCAAGTTTTAGCCACGTTGTTTGAAGACAAAAAAAATGGCCACTATTTTGGCATAGTGTTATTTAGTGGATCTAATTTTCAGTTTGTTAAAATGTAATTATTAAATTTTATTTTCAAAATTCTGTAAATGGTTTTTAAAATTTACATTAACCTTTTCATTTGTTTTATGTTCATTTTTTTTCTTTGAAATCCTGAAAATTAGGTTTACAAAGAATAGTGATGTTCGTCTTGTGTTGCTGTAGTCTATTGCGGTCTTTGATGTTATCATGTAATAAGTAAAATTAAAATTTCGATTATTTGGACTACTATTCTTATCTTGGTTGTTATATTCATGTTTCGATCAATGTAACCTCTGACCTTTTTTTTTTTAATCTGTTAGTCGGGAACTTATACAGAATTTTGAACTCAACATTGATATGTGGCATAACAGGTAAAGGTGTTGGCTAACAATCAGTTCTAAGTGATAATCTTCTGGTGGTTGAGGGTTCAATCCTTACTACAGGTGATAATAAATAAAAATACATAAATTAACACTTCTATTCGGTCATGGCTGACAAGACGAGAACAATCTACCCTCGTAGATTAAATAAATGGTTCAGTTCGAAATTCTGTATAGATTCCCAAGTTCAACTATTAGTGTTGCATACTCGTCACCGCAATACGTATATTAACTTCTTAGCTCTAAGTCATGCCTAACGCCCCCACTGGCGTCCCAGCCGAAGGTCGCTAACATGCGTCTACACGCACTAAATTTTGAAAACCAAGAGGCCGGATATCGTCACAACGGAAGTGACGAGACTTCCGCTGCTCCTGCTAACATCATCATCATCATGATCAGCATCATCATCATAACCATCAGCATCATTATTTAACATTAGATTCCCACATTTAAAAAGATGCACTTCAAAATGGCTGGCGATTACATCGGCCAAAACGTTGTGAATATGACAACGAAGATGAGAATAGTAGTCCGAATAATAAAAATTCCAAAATTTAAATAAAAATTGCTTTTCTCAAAATGCGCTAAGATTTTAAAAGTATATCGCTATTAGAGTACCCATGCCAAAACTTTGAATATTTTTTTTAAAATGTTTCTTTTTTTTTTTCATGAAGGTGTAAAGAATAATTTAAATGTATTTTTTTTTGTTACAATGTTTAAAATAACCAGTTTACCAGAAAAAAATTCTTAAAACACTATTATCAATAATAAAAAAAAAAATTTTACTGACTTAAATATTTATCAAATTCAATTTTTAAAAAGATTTTCAATCAAATAATTTTACAATTTCAGTATTTATTTTATTTTTAAAGATTACCATCATTCTATAACAATGGCTTTTATTGATTAGGACTGTTGATAATTTTTCATAGCTATTGGGAAAAGATCTAGATGTAAGTACCTTCAAAGCACTGCACAAGAGTAGAGTGGTTGCTATAAGAAATCCATAGCAATCCATCCCATTAGGATTTGCACAGTTTTATCATAATACCAACTCTACCCACCTGGTATTGCCCGGGAGTCTTTTTACTTTCATTCTTGTTTAGCTTCTTTTTTTTAAACTATACCATTTGTTTTGTTTTTTACCAAATTATTCGAGGGTGGGGGGAGTTAAATTTTGTTATCATGGTATCTTTTGGTCATTAAATTACTTGAACCAAATTGTTATAAAACTCTAAATAATTTTGTTACGGTAATGTTTTAATCTCTATTTATCTCTCCACAGTTGTTTCACTTATGTGTTCCATTTTATCTTTTTTTCATTTATATGACTAATTAAATTTTTCTCAAGATAATTCGGCTTTTTATATTACTTACATTGCATTTATCCGAGCGCTTTTCTCTCTTCGAATCCCAACTTACACTCCTCCTTTTAGATGCCATATTTCCGCCACAATTTGACTTGTCATCTAATCACACTCAGTCAATGACGGTGAAGAATAAGAATATTTGATATTCTATTTTTTAGTGTCGTTATCATTTTAACAACAAATACAACACGTATGTCGGAAATCAAAAAACGATCGAGAAACTGTGGATGACAAAGACATTTAATTTATTAACAGTTTGTCTAGGATAAATATTAGAAGAGGGTGAACATTAAGAAGAGACATGTAAAACATAAAGAATACACTTGTTCCCATTACGATAAGAAAATGTACATTATTCATTTTAAAATATAAGAAGAAAGCCTGTGCATAGCACAAAGCAAAGACTGACATTTTTCTGACTGGAGTTCTTTTTAATAGTAGATGTAAAAAGTTACATCTGATTCGTAAAAAGTCAGAAAAGCTAATGAGGATGAAGCCTCGTTTTCATTCTCGACCCAAATCTCACATTCACAGCAAGATTTGGTCTAGATCCTTTTTCTCTCCAAGGAAGATAACTCTCATGGAGACTAATTCTCACCAAGAGAGATAACTCTGGTCTCAACAATGGCATCTATTATTGTCCTAAAGCTGAGTTAATCAACGTTTGTTTCTCTAAGGCTTTTTCCTATATGTTTTAATCACACAAAAATAAAGTTACAATATTCCTTGGTATTAGGAATCAGTTATGTTTAAAAATAAAATCCATCTTAATTGTTCTAATTCGTCATAATTTACAAGGTAATCACCAAGTCACCAATCTCTTTACTAAGTGTCTGTCTATAACTCGTACTCTATGTTGCTTGAACCCCTGCTCTTATTTTATTTTACTCTCTCTCTCTCTCTCTCTCTCTCTCTCTCTCTCAATACTCAAAAAAAATAAAATAAATACAAAATTGAAATAGTGCATTATAAGCTACAAGTATTAATATTAAACCCATGAGGGAGAAGGATATATAGCGAACACAAAGAGACTAATTTGGTGATTTTTATTTTTTAAATTTAACTGGCTTTGCAAACTCATTTCTTTCTATACCAACCGAGAAATTCTTTGCATTATTCTGGCAACCTAGGGACCGTCTTGTCTCTTGCCAGATCCTGGTATGGTTTGATTTTGTCCTAAAAGGCCATTCTCTCAGTCATTATCTCCTCCCTTGGGGACGGGGGGGTTATTGCCTTTCGCCTGAGACGCCCTTGCCAGGAAATGCCGACAGGTTATTTTTATATTCTTCCAGAGTAACCTTTGGGGGGGAGGGGGTGTTGGTTTTGCCCACATTAAAATAACTTTGTGTCACATCTTGCTACTGTGAGAGGCTCATAAATAAAGGGCTTAGGGGGTGGGGAGCTTTGCTTTTCATACCAGCCGGGGAATTCTAGACACCACCAGATTTTAGGGTCTGGTTCGAAAGAGGGTCAAACCCTTTTGTCTGAATTAGGTATGGGTCGGTTTGGTCCTAGGAGTCCATCCTTCCAGACATTACCTCCTTCAATTTATTGCTGGTCGCTTTGTTAAACGTATTACTTCCAATTGAAGTCTTCTCGGAATACAGTACGTTTATATTTGATACTCACTATAAAATCCCGGCGTTGCTCAGAAGTCATTTTACTTTAATTTTGATAGTATGTATTTTCTTTTTTTTTTAACGTCGTTAGCTCTTTTGAACAAATGCAGTCCAAGGAAGATAACTGCTATTCTTTAAGTAAGAGTTAGGTTTCTCTATTATTTTTCGTTCAGTGTTTATGAAGAAGTAGTAGTGTTTAATTAATTAATTAATTAATTAATTAATTAATTAATTAATTAATAATAATAATAATAATATTATTATTAATAAAAAAATAATTCAAAAATTTTTTTTAAATCATATTTAGATGTTATTATGATCAATAGTTTTATTTTAACTGATAGTTTAAAATCCGTAAATATTTAGTATGGTATCATTAGTACCAGGAATGGAGAATTAAGTTTTAAGCAAAATAAAATCCAAAGAAGCGTTTTTGAAAATCGGAAATTATGTTAAAAATTGGTGGGAGGTCCCCTCTTGGTGGGTGGCCCAGGGCCCCAGCCCCTTGCCCCCTTAATCCGGCCCTGCCGTAAAATATATTACACAAAAGTAAATACTGGTTCATAATGAAGAAGTATAGTTGACTACGAAATATAAGAGTATTTATATTTATAATATTTTTTTGATCACAAATTTCAGGGGGTGCAAATGTAATTGCGGGAGGGGGGGGGGCTTGCCCCCTCTGGCACCCCCTGGCTACGTGGGGGCCCCACACACACACAAAAAAAAATGTAGACAGTATTTAATAAGAAAAATTCTCATTGGCCTAAAAAAAATTATTTTGTAAGTGTTCTATTAATATAAAATGATATTGGCCCAATATAGATAATTATTATAATGGATAGAAATGTGTGTTCAATAAATAAACAAATACAGTTTTAAATAACAAGAAACGTTATTCACATTGAAAGGAGCATTTTGTCGGAGGTTTTTCGATAGAAGAATTCACTATATACAAGATGAGTGAGTATTTGTGTGAATCCCCAGCAGTTTGTGTTTGTGTGCTAGAGGCTACTACTCTCTTTTGATGAATAGATCAATGTATGTGTCTGTGTCAATGTATGTGTCTGTGTCAGTAGAAACTCAGTCGTAATTGATTTCTCTCACACATAATATGTGAGTGTGTTTATGACATGCAGACTAAAGTGGATGTGAATAATCATGTGAACGAGCGGCATAAGACTGATTGTCTCACTTGAAAACTCCAAGCAGCCTTTTACACCTTTTCTCAACGGTTATTTAACTTAGATGGAAGAAATCTCGGCTCTCTGATTGGTTGAAAAGTATTTGAATAAAATATTTAAATCTGGAGCCGATTTTTGCATGAAAAATTATCACTTAATTGAGTGGTTTAACGCGTTTGTGTTAAAGCTCTTCTCTTATTCAATTGTTTCAAATATTTTCTTTTCTCTATTGCAGCATATGCTGAAGAAGAAGGTGAGATCGAAAATTGTATAATGAAAAAGACACAGTACTATTGGCCCAATACAGATAGTTACAATGTTGTGCAGGGTAATGTTCATTGCGAGAACTGTTCTCGGTAAGACATATTTTTATTTTTATTTTTTTTTTCCCCTTTCATTGTTGTATTTTAAATTTCAGTTGATTCTTTCCATTTCCAAAGTGATGCATAATTATTTCACGTTTTTGTAGGTCAATGTTTATTCAACAATAAAATCTGTTTAATACTAAAATATTTCAATATTTATTTCAACAACAAAATCTAAAACATTTCTACTGAAAACAAATTCTTATGTTTATTTTGAAACATATTCACCACTAATTTCAATGATAGCTTTTTATTTGTTTGCCAGAAGATCGATTCTATGAACAAAGAACCATGCGTTGTCATCTGCCACAAACGCATCCAAATCGTTATAGACTTTGGCTGTCTGCCAGCTTTCTCTAGGAGAATAGGTTGGATGAGAAAACTGGACTTCATCCTTTGTTGTAATGGATTTGACCATGCAATAATTATAAACTTAAAAAAAGCATACAATAATTATTCATTTGTGCCAGTGCCGGTGTTAGAGGTTACCACTGCCTCTCGAATATATGATACAGGAAACTACTCTTTGTCAATAAAGTGTTATAGTTTTAAACCACCAAAAATTATTTTAATGAAATTTTCAACATTCTTTCAAAAAATTATATATTTTATGAAGGATACAATATTTTATTAAAAAACTTTTTGTAAGATATTTTTCAGCTCACTTATACCCACCGTGTGAGCAAATTGCTTAACCAGAATATATTTTGAAATTTTATCAATAGGTATTAGACATCAATTAATTCTCCAATTTTCAGTTTCCTCAGAGTATTTTAAAGGGTTTTTAGGGGGCATAATAATGAGCACAATCTCCCATTTGAAAATTCAAATATATTAAATTTGCTTTGAATTTGATCCATAGTCATTAGACACCAATGAAACAAGATTCCCCTGAATTCCAATTTCTTCTTAAGATTCCTCAAGCCTTAAATTTTAAACATTTTATAGAAGCAAAATCATGTAATGGATTTTGATCAAAATTAGAATAAGAATTCTATACATATGGTTTAGTGTAATTATTACTTGATTTTAATTTTCGTAAAAAGACATAAAAGTGGTGCAAAACTGTTCGGAGAATTAATTTTTCCCATCCTGGGACAAGTATTCTTCTAGTTTCAATATTTTTTTTGAAGAAATTTGTATACTGTATTTAGTTTTCAAATGTTTAATTAAATCTTGCAAATATTTTTTCTGCCTTCAGTGAATTCCGGTCTGTTCGCCTGATATATAGTAACCTAATACTGGTTGTTGCTGAACCTGAATGTATTGTCTGCTCATATCCGAAAATCATTCAAGAACCTGTAGAAGGTAAATACACATTTCTCGCTTTAAAACTATTTTCGGTGCTTGTGCTGTTCAGCGGCCGTATTAAAAAATTATTTTTTTATAAAAACAATATTATATACTTATTCAGCGTTATATTCTTACTCACTGTACAAAAAAGTAGAAAAAAATTATCCATTATTTTAAAAACAACATAATAATTTGATGATACCTTATTAATTAACTTTAGCTTTCAAAATCTTATTTTGAAATAAAGAAATAATTTGGTGAAAGAAAATGACATCGTTAAAAAAAAAGTAAATTAAAAAAAATAACTTATTTTTTTCATTGAATTATCTTTCTAAAAATGTAACTATTTTCTTACAAAAAATAAAATTAATTAAGAGAAAGAAGCGAAACAAAAATGAAAGTAAAAACACTCCCGGGCAACGCCGGATAGGGACAGCTAGTTTAAGATAAACAAGACATTTTGCTGGCCACAACTTTTTATCTTTAATTCTCAACGCAAGATTTTGGATTCAAAAGTCGATGAAAAGCTACACGTTAGTTCTGCTCGTGCTGATCGCAACACATGCGACGGCTCCTTTAGAATCCCGAGTTATGATCGGTCACCTTTTTATTGAAAGGTTTTGGAGGCGATTAACATTTCCTGTTGAAATCCTTTGCTGTTATAAACAGAAGGAATTCATTTTCTGTATCTTTTATGAACTTCAGAAGGATTTCATTGAATATATAATTTTGCTGACCGTAATGTTTAATTCCACTAGGAGAGTAAAAAGTGAACCTTCGGTAACTCTTGCTTCCCCTTTTTTTTTTGTCCTTTGGTCCTCACATTCGATGAGCGATGTTTCTGACAAAGGGGGGAAAATTGCTGTTTTCTGGGTCGGAATCCGTCTAACACTTATTGTTGGCTAGTTTTTCACCTTGAAGTAGTATTTTTGTTTTAGCTCCTTACATCAAGTGGCTTCATGCCTTGTCTAGAGCGATTTCCATAAATAAAAAAACTGACATTACTCCTCTGAATTGATTGAAAAAAGATGTTCTCAGGAGACAAATAACTAAAAATAAACCCGCTTTTTTATTTGCTATCGCAAAAAGTTGGAACCATGAACATAAATACTAGCAGAATCTCGTGGAAATTCTATGGTGGTTTTCTTCATTGAAATCAATTTTTTTTAAAACTCCAAATTCTATGAAATGTAAAACTTAGAATTTTATAATAAAGGTAAAATATTAATTTTCAGTTTTTTTTCACACATTTTTCGTCTGCAAATTTGTGTTGATAACTTTCTTATCTAAGAGTTTTGTAATTCAATTAACTTGAAACAAAATCAGTTGTTGTCTGCTGCATTCAGGACGAGAAATCATACGCTTATTAAGTGCTAAGCAGCAAACATCCTCAACACTGGATCGAGCATCTTCAGGAGGAACTATTTCACAGTTTTGGCTCTTGTTCCTCGACTGCTATCTGAAGTGATGAGACCCCTCCAACAGGATGTGCTCTGGTGTCTACGGCTGATTTTCGACCAACAAGAGTCCTCTCGTTTTAGCCAAATCAAATGAGAAGCCTTTTCCACCGTCTTCTGTTGATCTTTAACCAGGGCTCGAATCTCGTTCGTACAAGAAAATCTTTTCTGAATCAGTTGTTGTCTGCTTCTTGTTCACATATACAAAGAAAGCTGTATTAATATTACTACAACTGGTGCTACCAGATCAGGCTGTCTGAAGATACCAGCTTCCTGACTTGAACTGCACCAAACATTGATGTTATTGTTGTTTTCCTTTCCCTTTGCACAACTCAATGATGTTCTGCAAAGCTAAAAACAAAAACACTTTTTTTCCTCTACAAAACAACCAAACCAAATCAAACACCATGAATAAATATTTAAAGATATAAAGAACTTGAAGCGTAAAAACTGTTACCAAAATAACCTGATTCGGCATTAAATAACCTGAAAAAGGTTTGATATGCCATAAAACAAAACAACCAAACCAAACCCCATAAATAAATATTTGAAAATATAAAGAACTTGAAGCATAAAACTTTTACGAAAATGACCTGATTCGGTATTAAATAACCCGAAAAGGGTTGATATGCCGTAAAACAAAACAACTAAACCAATACTACTACTACTACTGTGTCAAGTTTGGATGGATTACATCTCTTCAATTAAGTGCAGATTTATTGGAAGCATTGTGGTTATGCAAATTAACTAAAGTGGAGGGGGAATTATTATATATTTATGGTCGTCTGATGCCTTTCATATGTTTGCATAAACTAGGCTTTCTTAGAATGTAAGGAGAGTAGAAAATGACTAACTTGGGTTTACTTTCGGCAACCTCGTAACTCTCGCTTCCCTTATTTTACCCTTTACTCTTCACATTTCATGAGCAGTATTTCTGACAAAGGAGGAAGAATTGCTGTTTTCTGGGTCGGAATCTATCCATCTAACACTTATCATTAGCTAATTCTTGACCTTGCAGTGGTATTTTTTTTTTAGCTTCTTACATCAAGTGGCTTCATGCCTTGTCTGGAGCGATTTCCATAAAAAAAAAGTCATGTAAGAATTGGCTTATGCTTTTTCTTACCAGCGTCTTTCAGATGATACGTTACCCATTATCAAGAGTTTAGTATTTTCCAGGAAGAAATCGCTAACTACTTTGTTTCAATGTTTAGTTTCAAAATGCCACCAGAATATTGTGGCCGTATTGGAAGGAGATGCTGTTATGGGTAGTTTTGTTTTGTCTTAACATATTCCAGCGTGCAAAATGGATGGTAAACCGAATATGATGATGATTGAAACTTCATAAGTTTGAAGTAGGTTTTTACAGTGAAAGGTATAAACAAATTGCACCAAACTTTGATTCTCCATTGGACTTGCATTTTTGAATCCCTACTTTAAAAATGGAATTACTAGACTTTGTAGAAATCCTCAAAGACAAAAATGCTTGCAGAGAAAAACACATTAAAGTAAGATCCCATTTCTACTATTACTGACCTATTGCTATGGTTAACTTATAATAACAACACATTTTATAACTACCATAAACAAATTCTATGTTTCTGTTATTCTTCTTTTTTTTTCCAGTGGAGCCTAATTTTTGTAATACTCAACCAAGATATCGAAAATCTCCGGGTGAATGCTATAAATATGATTCAAGGGTAAGTGTGTTTGCGCTCTCATCCTTTTTTATTTCAGGTGCATTGACTTATTCTCTATAAAGAGACTAAACAGATTGCCTCTTTAGAAGATAAAAATAAGCAATTAAATGATAAAAAGGTAGGAATATTAGAAACAATGGTACTTTCATAACTGACGCATCATGTTTCAGTGAATTATCGTTGTCAATGTTCGGGCAGGTTACAGAAGCGCTCAAGAGTTGACGAGGTGAAAACTGCCAAATGCTAAATTGAAGACTGGCAGCCAATAAATTACGATAAAGAAAATCAAACTAAAATACATATATACGAATAAAGAACAAACAAACCATAGCTAAACAACTGTTAGTAATTGGATGTTTATTTTTGTTCTTTTTTGTCAAAGGAACCATTGTTAATCAAATGTTTTTTAAATAAAAATGTTATTTTGTTTGTGCACCGGAAAGTTTCAAATGATGATTTTGTTTGATTTGTTAAGCAAATGTTTTTGTTTTTTAAAAAAAATTTTCAATGTTTGTTTTTACATTTTTTGTCAATTTTTTTTTTTGTTAACATAAACATCGCAACAACTGATTTTAAGCAATTTTTTTTATTTTTTTTTATTTTTTTTATTTTAACAAAAAAAAAAACTGTTCATAAGCAAATGTTTCTTGGTTAATAGTTTCGTCAACTCTCGGGCGCTTCCGAGACCTGTCTGAACGTTAATAACGCAAAGTCACGAAAACATGGTGCGTCAGCTATAAGAATACCCAAACAATAAATACAGTTTGGTGAATATTGTTCAAAATTTACGGCATGTCAGGATGATATCTACCTGCTCCCTCTAAATCTCTATAAAGTTCCTCGCATAGTTTATTCCATTAATTATTAGCTCTTTCAAGATAGAGGGATAAAAGCTAATTATGTCAAATTGAATAAAGGAGGCTCTATGTTTTTTAGTTTTAATTTTTTTTTTAAACATAGTTCACCACAAACAAGACAGTAAGGGGCTACTGGGAATTAGGGTGTAAGTTTAGGGGGGGGGGGTCATCCTAAATTGGGAGCTGTGCAGCGAGATGTCTGTTTACATTAGTTTTAAATTTCTGCATGTCGGTACAGTCGGGGAAACAGGGAGCAGGAAGGTAGTTCCAGAGGCCAGTAACACGAGGAAAGAAGCTATTGGAGTAGAACGCTCTCCGGCATCTGGGGACCTCCACAGTGAATGGATGGGATTTGGCAGATTGTCGGGTTGGTCTAGTGTATTTACGTCGAGGAGGCACTAGAGCAGTAAGTTCATCGAAGCACATTCCATTGAAATACTTGTAAAACGAGCACAAGGATGCAACATTATGGCGATGGGACAGGGGCTGGAGCTTGGTGAATAGTGAAGGACCTATTAAATTAGGGACTCTTTTTTGGACCTTGTCTAAGAGGAAGAGACTAATGGATGATGCACTAGCCCAAATGTGGCAACAATATTCCATGCCCGGGCGGATGGTGGCTTTGTAGAGATATAGGATAATGTCAGGTGTTAAAAGCTTACTAGCACGGTAGAGGGAGTCCGCCTTCTTTGCAGCAGCCTTGGCAATGTCTTCTATGTATTTGTTCCAATTCATGTTACCTATGAATGTTAGGCCAAGGAGTTTGAATTTGAAGAGGTTTCTTGTAGTTGTTTAAGGAGAGGAACTTTGTCTTAGCAGCAGTAAAAGTTACCATCCATTTATGACCCCATTCCACTACAGCCTGGAGGTCATTTTCTAAAGATTCAGCCATTGCCTTGGATATGTGCACGTCTGTTTATTCTTGATGTCATGGAACCAATCGATAATATCAGAAGGGTCTTTTCAGAGGTTACTATATACAATTTTTGTATGTGGTTAATTATATTTCGTATTATTTTCTTACGTGGCCTAACTCTGTTTTAGGGTTAGGGTTGATTAGTTTAGTGTGTTTATTGTTCATAACCTTTTCGGGTGGTTGTTTCGATTAATACACAAGTGAAATATGACAGTTCAAAATAAAATAACAGGAAAACTATTTGATATACTTAGTTATGAAGCAAAATTATTTGTGTACAACAAAAATTACGGAAAATTATCGAGTAGAATTTTAGTAATAAATAAAATTCATTTTTTACTCATGTTTTCATTATGTGTCTTTAAGCCAGTGCATCGTAGAAGATTATCTCCCGTTCTTCTAATATGAAGACGCCATGAGGTCTTTTCTTTCAGAGTTCGTTGACTACAAATAGTAAAATAATTTTATTTTTTGTTCAAATTCTACTTGATAATTTTCCGTAATTTTTGGTGTACACAAGTAGTTTCGCCTGATACGTAAGTATATCAAATAGTTTTCCTGTTATTTTATTTTGAACTGCCATATTTCAGTTGTATATTAATCGAAACAAAAGCCGTTTTTCTTGTGGTCCTTAATTAAGCTATAAGCAATTCTGTTATCTATCTAACCTACGTCTACTTCTGGTTTAGTATTGTTATTAATTATTGGGTATGCGGTCTATTTATCTTTTCTATGTCTGCTAGAGATTTTGTATGAGTATTTTGGGGTATTCTTAGGGCTTGTATATGTTTCTAGATTTATCAGCCCTGACCCAGATACTACTTAATTTTTTTTTTTTAACAAGGGATGTTAAACTTTTACACTTAATCATTACAGTATCGTTTGGTCATTAAATTATTAATTGAATTAAAAGCATGAACATGATGGTTGCAAATATTATTTTCAAGAAAAGCGAAAACCATTTTGAAGGCTACGGGTGAAACAGGCATTGAGATGATCACAGACTTGCAAATCATATCATAAAAGAGGTTGCTCCAAACGACTGGGTTTTTTTCTTTCTTTTTTTAACTTAGTTTACCTCAAATAAGGCAAGTTGCCACTGTAGACATAAGGGGCTACTGAGAATTAGGGTGAAAGTTTTGGGGGTCATCCTAAATTGGGAGCTGTGCAGCGAGATGCTTGTTCATATTAGTTTTAAATTTCTGCATGTCAATACAGTCGGAGGCGTAGGGAGGGAGTTTCAAAGGCTGGCAGCACAAGGAAATAAGCTATTGGAGTAGAAGGCTCTCAGGCATCTGAGGACCTCCACAGTGAATGAATGGGATTTTGCTGTTGGTCGAGTGTATTTACGTCGAGGCACCCCCTTTTCAATGTAGATTGAAAAGTGTTATTGTTATTTTTTTAATGTAATCCTTTTAACTGAGTGAAATCAAATGTAACCCTTTTAAGGGAGCAGGAAAACATCATCCTGAACTGCCGTGAATCCATTCTGATTACTATGGAGGATAGATGGGTAAAAATAATAGTAAGTTTGATGTCCTGATGGGGTCCTTTGACTCTGCACAAATTGCCGACCTAGTGGGTATCTGCATCTTGCACACATTAAGTAAGATAATAAACCCCGATGAGAAACACACACACACACAGACACAAGATCTTGTCTGAAAGTTTTATTAATATAATAGTATGAGAAACTTATATTAAATTTAGTCTCCCGCTTATCTACAAAAATAAAAAATAAACTAGCTGTTCCTACCCGGTGTTGCCTGGGTGGAGAGATAGTTTTCTAGGTGTATAAGGCTTAGAGAACAAAAATTCAAAATGTATTAAAACTCATATCGTATATCAAAATTTATGTATGAAAAACTGAAACAGAAAAGTAAAAACATCCGTCTAACTTGAATTCTTTTTTCATTATGTAAACATGGATTGAAAAATTCCTTAATGTATTTTCCAGGCAGAATCAAATATCTGTTAGGTCTAAAGTCGAGAAATCCGACCAACTTTTCTTTATATATTAAATATCAACACAGATATGAAATCAAAATGATACTATTTTCATCTTCTGTTTTCTTTTTTTTGCAGGAAGATGATGGAAAATGTAGCAGTAACTCCCATTTGCCTTCCTACATAGTTCTTTTAGGATCACATCTCCTGCTTGCATTGTGCATTCTACATCTGACTCATAGCTGATAACAGCTATTGCCTAACCCAACGAATCAGCTTTTATAATCGTATGCTTCACCAACAACAACAACAACAATTTCTTTTGTTTGTCTCCTCCTCCTTCTCCTTATCCTGATATAAAAACAAAGTGAATAACAAGTTGACCTTTAGACGGCTGTATAATGTTCAGAATCAAACGATTGGTCGGTTTCATCTTTTTTTTTTTACCTGTCCATTGTGACAATGAATTGAATGATCACCAACAGCACAAATATTTGTTTTAATCCCCCCCAAAAAAAAACAAAAAAAAAACAGCTTTTATTTATTTTTTCTCGTTTTATTTGTTTTTTGTTGTTTAAAAAAAACTTTTTTAAAGAAAGTTCATCATATTTTGTTTTCCATTTGCCTATTTTACCCCTGCCCGGCTTCCTCAGTGTAAATTTGAGTAAAAGACAAACATCCCTTATACCCCTCCCCACCATCCATATATTTTCAATTTGTTTTTTTTTGTTTTTTTTAATTATTTTGGGATTGGCATTGCACTATAGTTTTTTTTTTTGTGCAAAGCTTTTTTGTCCTCAAAATCCCTGATTACAGTATGACATATTCTGAAATATGTATTTAATATGGTTTGATTTCAAAACATACAAAAAACAAAACAAAAAAAAACAATTTGGTTGATTTCAACAACCAATTTTTAAATTGAATGAAACAGATTCAATAAATGCAAATGTCAGTTGCTAATGATGACCAGCCTTCAATCAGTGTAAAAAACAAAAAAACAAAGAAAAATTGTATTTTTGAGGGTTTTTTTAAAAGATTTTTTAAGACCTTCAATGAATTGTTAATGAAAAAAAAAAATGAAAAAAAAAAAAAAAAAAAATCCCAATGTTTTCTGATGAAGTATTTTGTATGCCTTTCTTTTCGCATGTGAAGGAAAAACCTTTGTAAATGTCGACTGAAGGATTTCGTTCACATTGTACCTCTTTTCCATTTCGATTCATCCACTTCGACTAAACAATGCAGATTTTTTTTTCTTCAAGTCAGCATTTTTTAAGAAATATTGGGTGAACTATGTGTGTGTTCAGGGGTGGATGGGATGGAAAAATATTTTTAATTGGTCCATTAATGTAGGCTATGATTCTGGCAAGAGCAGTGACCCTGCTGTACTGTGTGAGAGGGGTGGGGTAAGCTTCTAAGAATTTTTTTTTTAAATTTGAACAATTATAGAGAAATTTTGAGCTGATGATGAAATTGATATGAATACTTCATTCAAGGTGATACCTATAAAAGGCCTGACATCCAAGCAGCTAGGATCGACGACTAGGGGTGGGTATGTGTAGTATCATCTACATTACAACTAAATTAGAGAGCATTTGTAGGAAGAGACTTGTGAGTAATCAATATCCAATGATTAATCAATAACTATACTTAATATAAGAAACATGTTACTATTACAATTATTAATTTATTTTCATAAATGCAAACATATAACAAAGATAACCAATACCTTCTACCATAAAATAACGAAATGCACAACAAATCACTTTATTCACCAGAAATTAGGAATATTTTTAGATGACATTGCAGACATAATGAATCTATTTGTGCTATATTAATTGATTAAAAACATAGAAGATATAATTGTATGATACAATCAGAAAACAACTTCAACATTCGACAAATCGTCTATCGACAAAGTCTAAAAATACTTAAAGAAAACAAAAAATCTTAGCGAAAAGATGAATTTGATAATCTTTGCAAATGTTCTTGTTTGATTTCAGCGTTTGCCTTTATTTCACAAAAGATAAAGAAAATCATTGTTTCATTATGTAATAATCCTGCCAATGCCCAATCATAGTCTTCCAGGTCTGTTATAGATACTGCTACCACAAAATAAGTAAATGCACAAAAAATCACTTTATTCATCGTAAATTAGGAATATCTTAAGTTGGCATTACAGAAATAATGAATCTATTTGAGTTATATTAACTGATTAATAGAAAATAAATGTTTATATTACAATCAGAAAGGAAATTTAACATTTTACAAAATTCGTCTATCAAGAAAGAAAATTCTTTAAAAAAATCAATGAATCTTTGAGAAATAATAATCTGTAGTAATAATTACTAATTAATTAATAACTTGATAATACTAACAAGCCGTAGTTGAATTACTGCCAGGCCTGTTATGAGTATCGTCTTGACTTCATCCTATTGGCCGATGATTTAACCCTAAAAATAGCCTGATCTCAATAAAAAAAAGTAATTAATCTCCAGACATCTACATCTAATGTAAATAGTGTACGTTGCTCAGCGGCACACCAAATAATATTAAAACTACAGTCGAGAGGCCAATTAGGTTATCAGTCTGCTAACTAGACATCGAGTTCTCACCAGGATTTTACACAGTGTCTCGGTAGTCCAATCCACCCCTGCGTGTGTGTGTTTATGGGTTTGTTAGTAGAAAATCTTTTTAAAAAAAAAAAATAATAAATAATTTAAATGAGTGTGCAAGAAACTAAAAGGTGCAACAGTTCTTTCTGAATGTGAAACTGATTAATAAATTGCCTCTTATTTGACTCACCACCCTCACCCCCCACACCTCCACATGCTTTTTCGTTATCTTTTCTGTTAGCTTGCATGCGTTTCTTTTCACTCTTTTATCCTGAAATCATTGTAGATTCTGTTATCGTGAATGTTTTATTGCATTACGCCCCCCCCCCCAAAAAAAATCATAGTACCAAATTGAAAGTGCGTGGAGAAAAGTGTCTAGTAACTTCTTCTAGTAACCGTCCATCCCATAAAAAAAAAAAGTCGTTGGACTGGCTCGTACAAGGCATTGCTTCGTAGATCAAAGTCCAACTTTAACTACTTCTCTAAGAGTTAATCAAACTTCATTCAATCAATTGAAAATTATTTTACAAGAAATTCACTCAAACATGAATAACTGATGTTTTATTAGAAGAAAATTGTGTTCAGAAAATTACATTTTTTTTGTTTTTGTTTATTTAAGTGATATTTACAGATTATTAAGTGTTTCTGTACATTAATCGCTGCACCATGAAAAAAAGCGCCTCATTATTATTATTTTAAATAGTCCAATTTTTGGAGTGTGGTCACTCCAATAGTCATGAAATCTTAAAATCTCGGGGCATTTTGATAACAGTTGTTATTTTATTTTTAATTTTAAAACTTACTTGATTCATGATGAGGTTATGAGTTCCAGCCATGTTATTATTAACCTCTGTCATAGACGAGAGCAACAAAAAAAAATTGGGAGCTATTTGACCTTTGATACTGCTGTAGTCTAATAAAAATGTAAACAATATGGCTGAAACTCGTAATGCTATCATGTATTTAAAAAAAATGTTAATACTTGTTATCGAAATGAGCCAAGATTCTAAGTGTTTATGACCATTGAAGTAGCCATGACAAAAATCGGAGTGTCTCAAAAAGTCCTTTTTTCATGGTGGTGGTAAAGAATTACCAATTGTTATGATATTTAAGAATCATTTTTCCAAGTTCTAAAAAGTTACCTGTTGCTAATCCTGTTCTCTTCTTCTTCGCATAATTTTTTTTTTCTTTTTTTCTAAACAATCTTGATAAGCAAATCGTATATAATACAGTATTATAATATTCAAAGAAAGGAAAAAATACTAAATTCTTATCTTTTCTCTGTCTCTTTTATTTTTCTTACAATTAAGTATCGGTTAAATGATACAACAGGGGCGCAGTCGAAAAATATGTTGTTTTTTTTTTAATTTTGGAGCACAAATAAACTAAAATACTTGACTTTTAGCCAGAAATTACTTTTTTACTTCAAAATCACTTTCGAATTTTGTATAGTAACAAAGTCAACAGATGTCAGATCTTTTTTAATCTCTTAATAATGGGAAAAAATGGCCGGCAACTGTTTACTTCGTGAGCATTCGGATTTCAAAAGTGATTTTGAAGCCTTTAAATTGGTGAATAGAAAGTAATTTTTTGGTTATAATTAAAGTTTACGGTCAAACGTCAAGTATCGTGATTCTTTTTTTTATCATAACTAGATAACAGCAGTATTTTTCAACCGTATCTCTGTCGTATCATTGAAGCAACGTATTTGATTCTAATTATTATTTTTGTGTAGGGAAAATAATACAGATTTTAAATCTTGGTAAATAAGTTTTTGTTTGTTTTTACCAATGTCTGACTTTACTGCTTCCTACGTTCTGTTATTATCAATTTCCCTACGACACTTTTTAATGTTATTGACCCCCGTGTGAATTTATTTATTTCGTTTATTGACCATGTGGCTTTCAATTCAGTCCGAGATTTCTAAGCTCTAAGGTAATTTTAATATGCTACAAATCACATTTTTACATTTTTAAGATAATTTATCGATATTCACATGACAAAAACTTTCCGAAGATTACCAGTTATATATTTATTAATTACAGGATGTCATATATATATATATATCAATTAAAAAAAACTCTCCATCAACTTGCAAAAACTATGACGGCTCTATACTTAGTGAGATAAAGCTGAGTATATATATATGTATTTTTAACGATTTAAATTATTTTCAAATCATACCCCGGTACTTCTATTGATCCTGACCCAATTTCCGTGAACTTCGCGTCGGCAGCATTCGGGTATGCTACGTTAACACCCGAGAGATGACGATTTACAAAAAAAAATTTAAAAATTTATTTATTTAGTAACAATAATTTCGTTTTGTTCGTTTTCTTTAGGTTGTTTTTTTTTGTATCTTTCTTGTAAATAAAACTGAAAAAAAAATATACGACGCGGCAACGTATCGAAGTTATCGCCTGCCACCATTTGGCTCGTCATATTTCGGGTGTTTACACAGCACACCCATACGCTGCCGATGCGAAGATCACGGAAATTCGGTCAGGATCGATAGAAGTACCCATATCCCAAATAAAAGGTATACACAATTGTACTAAATTTGTTTACAGCTGTTTCAAGACAATGTTTATTTTCAGTTATGTGTTTTTCTTATATGATTGAAAATAAGCATCGTTCTTGAAACAGCTGGAAACAACTTTAATACCACTGTTTATACTCTATTTGGAACCTGATTTACTAATAATTTAAATCGTTATATATATATATAATATATATAATATATAAGTGTGTTTGTGCCATCAAAAATGATGGCATATTGTTTTCATTACTTTCCAAATTTTCTACAATTTTATAATTAAAGTCACTTGGAAAAAAGCAGTATTTGTCTTGCTTACAAACAATACTAATACTTCAAGTTAGCTGCTGCTGATTCTTGGTATGATCTCACTTGGTGAAAAGATAGCTACACATATCAACATAAACACATTTCACCACTTCAAATTACACATATTTAAATAAAGAGATGACTCTACTTACACAAAAAGACATATTTTGTAAACATTATTAAAGAAAGCCAAATTCGCATTTCCTCTACAAATTTTGGTTTTCAACTTACCTACATTTTTTTATAATTGAACAGTCATCTTGTTTACATAAAAAGCAATACTAATATTACAGTCAGCTGCTGTTTGCTTTAAATATATACTGAATTACCCCCCTTAACAAACGAATAGCTATTTATGAATACATTTCAGTAGACAAATGGTTAATTATGTTTTACAATAATTATTCTTATTTTCAACTGTTTTGAGTCATTTTTATTAAAATTGTCTTTCTTTTAAATATTATTAAATCTATGTTTTTTTTTTTACTGCAAATATATAGACTCAAAAGTTCTTTATCTAAATATTTAATTATTTTGATCTCATGTGATGTGTGACTCATTCCAACTATTGAGTGTTGGTCTCTTTGCTCTGATTGGCTATAAAATTAAATTGACTACAATTTTTTAAAGATTCTGTTATGTTTTGATCAGAATAGTTTTTTTCTTTTGTTTTTTTAATCGAAGATTCCTATAAGACTTAAACCTTAAATAAACTGTCACATCTTTTTTGTTTTCTTTTGTAATAATCTGAATTTCAATGCTTTGGATTTAATTTTTTAAAATCAAATAAATTAGCAGTCAATCAATTATGTTCATGTTGAACTTACATTTTGATGCAAGGATCATTTTAAAATATTGAAATTGGTCTATTTTATAAAGGAATTATAAAAATGAGCCGGTGCAATTCATTTTACTGAAGATTTGATATTTGCTTAAAATTTGTTTAATCACTTTTGGAAAAGTGTTGGTTTTGTTTTTTTAAAAGAGACAAAATCTGGGGATATTAGAGATATTTAAATACTTTTGTTAAATAGACAAGATTAAGCAGCCAAAATGTGACAGATACACTGATTGGCATCTACACTGTTTTTGAAAATAAAAATAAAAACTATGTAGATGGCCAGCATTAATTTATCTAAAAATGATGAGTCTTACCTTAATTTGGTTGAAGAACATTTTTTTTCTATTTATTTGGTTAAATGGTAACTAATAAATAATTATTTCGCTATTTTAAACCTATTTGTTTGTTTCCCTTTTAATGCTGAACGACATATTGTGTTGAACATTAAAACTTAGATCAACTGTTGTTACTTTCAATCCACCAAGTTATTTTGTGACATTGTAGCTTATTAAAATTACTTCCACCATTGATATTGTATATTTACAGTGTGTAGTGGAACTTACTTATAATACTCACTCCTTTTTTTTCTTTTTTTTTTACAGGACTTCTGCATATATAATTTTACTTACATCTGGAATCTTTCAGTATTTTAATGAAATTTTTTAACGTTCATAATTGAATTGTTTGAATACAACCAGGTAAAATAACTGGAGAGACACAAAAAAACAAAAAAAAATATGATAGTTGTCATTTTCAAATCCAGTTGTTTATTTTTGTGAAGCAAATGCTACTTTATTTGCTTTCAGTTGTCACATTTACTCAGATGAACACAATCTAACTTAAACATTGAAAATTGAAAATATTTCAATTATGTTAATTACAATTATATATTTCAGAATCTTTCAGTCTGTTAAACTATTTCGTTTTGAGCAAATCACGGATCTCATTTTTTTTTTTTGTTGTTTTTTACAAAACTGCATTATCTGTCCATGTTGTTGATTCTTTTAACTTATTAAATAATTTTATATACTTTAAACACTAAAACAAAACCTTTTATGACCCCTTTTTTTCTAACACCTAACTACGTTAGAAATCTAAACATTAATAAGCTAATATATTTTTGCATTCTTATTAATATCTATGGAAGGTTTCTTTTTTATGAACTACACTTTTCATTGGCGCAATTTGTAAATTTGCATCTAATATAATTTAAGTCTATCAAAGAAACTATTATATAGCGTTAATAAGCTGGTATATTAGCATTCTTATGCGTATATATATAGTTCCATTTTGTATGTACACATTTTCTAAGTGAAATTTGTATCAACTTATTAAATGTGTCGAATGAACTCTTTATACAACAAAACAAAGGAATTATTTGTATTCTACTTTGTATTTTGTTGAAAAGGAGTTATGATTTAATGTATTTTATATGAATAAAAATAATTCATGTGATTTTCCGTTGGGTTTTACACAAATCATGCTCTACATAAAAAAAATGTTTAATAAAATAATAATAAAAATAATAATACTGTTACTAACAATAATAATGTAATGCTTTCAATTGCTGTATGTTTTCAGTAAATGAGTGTAAAAGTTTCTACCCAGATTGTTGGTGAGGGTCAAAGAAAGAAATAACCTTTTCGCAACCAAAAGAGACGAAGAAACAACTAACCGTGTACAAAGATACCGAGTGCAAATATTATTTATGGTGGAGTTTTAGTTTGGCTGTGTTATGGCATATCAACCCTTTTCGGGGTTAGTTAATGCCAAAGCTTAATTCGAATACAAAAAAAAAAAAAAAATTATAATAACTTTTGTAAACGATTCATTGAAGACGAATGTATGCTTCTTCTTCTTCTTCTTTTTCTTTTTCTTTTTTTTTTTTACCTGTAGAGGGACGTATGTTCATACCTTTCGCAAAGTTATTTTAGGGCGTAGGAACACAACAGATCTGATGGGACTTGAAATCATCTTGCCGATTTCAAAGTTCATGTTGATAGCCATTTTGCCACCTGCACCTTCTTTTATCGTGGGTTCAGCTTCATTTTTTGTTTTTTGTTTTTTTGATTCGTGCGTGAATTTACTTCCTCCGCTACAAGATTTGGAGAGTTTGTTGCAAGTGATATTTGACAGTAATCATTCTTCTCTTAGAAGATTAACAGCTACAAAGAGTTGTACGTTTGTAGTTACAAACGGAAACAAAAAACACTCCAAGAGTGCAGACCTCCGCCAAGGCACAAAATGTATTATATTATTAGAAATTCGATCCTTCGACATCCTATTTCAGTTATAGTAATAGTTGTGTAGCAAAATTGAAAAATAAAATCGATAGAAGGGAAGCAACTCATTTTTAATAATTAAGTTACTTCCCTTTGTATAATAATATTGTACAATAACCACTATTTTGGTCTGATGATAATAACGATAACACAAACAAATAAATTCTTCCATCTAAATACAGATCTGTAGGATTTCTGAAATCTAAAGGAATTTCGTTATCTAAAGATATATATATATATATATATATAGTAAGCTATGAAAATATATTTATGGCAATTAAGCTACACAAAGGCTCCCGCGTTTCATCCCCGGGGGGAATCTTCAGGCTAAAATGCATTTTAACCTGAAGATTCCCCCCGGGGATGAAACGCGGGAGCCTCTGTGTAGCTTAATTGCCATAAATATATTTTCATAGCTTACTACCTAGCTCTACTTGCGTATCGAGCACTGTTGAAGTAAATACTGAAAATTGATACATAAAAAAATTATATCTCCTTATAAAATTTTATGTGGATACATGAAATACTAATATATATAATATATATATATATATATAGTATTTACATTTTTTTTCTTCGGTCTATTGTCCTCAGAGTTAATATTTCTATTTCTACAACATTTTGGCCTTTTTCAAACCATCGTTGCTGTGTGTACTGTACGCTAATACCTAACACATGCTTAAATCTGATAATTAAAAAAAAAAATCTGCTAAAAACTATTTGTATTTTTCGTTTATTTGAATAATTAAAATATAAAGATCATAATCAGTTAATTGTATTTAAGTATTAAACTAAAAATCAACAATAATAGTATTTAAATATGGGAAACCTCACGGCGAATGAACAAATGCACCTGAAGAAAGCCAGAGGGCAGATCGTTCGAAACATCGTACAAATATAAATATCAACATTCATGAGAACGATAGTCAAAAAAAAACTAATATAAATAATAACTCCTCATCTAAAAAATTCAGACATATATATATATATATATATATATATATATATATATATATATATATATATATATATAATACTATACAATTATATGTTGCTTAGACAGTTATGACCTGTTGTTATGTCATTAGTCTAGCTACTGAAAAGGGGGTAGGAGTGGTATTACACCCCACGCGTTTGATTTTCCGATGCCTTGAAACTGCTGGCATAGATGGCTAATCAGGATATAATGGTATAGTATTATAAATAAAAAGTATATTATGCTCTTACTAACGTGGTTGAGCACTCTGTCGTTATTTCTTTGTATATATATATATATATATATATATATGTCTGGGTATGTTGAAAAGAAATCAATAATAAAGTGCTTGAACGTAAGAATGCGAGAGTCAAAATAATAAATTACATATTTAAAAACTATGCATAACAGATTCCAGAGATGTACCATGGTTTCATTGACACGGGTAGGCCTTTACTGTTTAGAAAAGGCCCTTACAACCCATTTCAAATACTTTAGTATCTCAAGGAAAGAAGACAGTTCGAAAATGTTACCAAAGATTACATATATATATATATATATCATCTTTGGTAACATTTTCTTTCATGAAGATCTGATTAGTAGCTATTATGGGATGTTGCTAACAGATAGATAGGAAAAACATAACCTCCTTGGCGGAGGTAATTTAAAAAAAAAAAAAAAAAAATTAAGTCCAAAATGGATTTGTATTCATTCATTTTTTTTTTTTTCTCCTTTTTATTCTCTATCAATTGGCAACTACAGGCTATTTTAACTGGTTGTGTCATTCTCCTGTTATTGTTATTCAACTTTCTGACTGAATAAATGTATCCATGTTTGTATATATAAAATATAGAAGTTGGTAGAGACGATGAATGAAAGATTTTCTTTCTTTTTTTTTCTTTTTTTTTTTTCTTCAACTGTTATGGCCACCATCTTGTGCCGCCATCAACATCTTCACCACCACAAATTCTCCAGTCACTCCAGTGCTTTACCTCCTCCTCCACCATCCACCCACCCCCCAAAAATGTCATTACAATGTTTTTTACAAAACGGAATACAATAGCCACAGCAACTGGAGCCCTGGAAAATATTCAACATTTATTTTTTCATATGAACTCATAGATTAATTCCTACTAGCATGCAGTGTTGTTGCTACTCTTGTGTGCACACACACAAGACCTACTATTTATACGTTTTTTGTCTGCAATTATAATAATATTAATAATAAGATGATAATGACAATACGATTATTGCTACAACTACTCCAGAGTAGTATGAATATGAGCGGGAGGATAAACGTGGCAGCTCAGGACTATTCAGGCGTGGCGTAGGTTTCACTGACAGAAATCTATTTTCTGCGAAACAACACTTTTCTAAAGATTTTGGCCCGCCCTTAAAATCTAAGAAACCGATACCATTGCTTTATTGTTTGTTTGACTTTAACAATTTCTGTTGGAAAAGAAACAAAAAATCTTTTTTTTTTCTGTGAAATGTCTAACTTATTCTTTCTATTCTTTAGAACATAAATCCAAAATAATTTTATTATTTTCGTATGTAAGTATGTTATATATGTGTGTGTGTGTGTGTATTATGTTAGAAGTGTGTATGTGTGTACTATGTTAGAAGTGTGTGTGTGTGTGTATTGTGTTAGAAGTGTGTGTGTGTGTGTGTTTATTATACTGATAGCTGTGATTATCGGCTTTTAAAACCATCTCAAGTTTTGGATTTGAACTTATATACAGTTCTCGGTGCCTTTTTAGACAGAGCTTTATGGTACTCAAATAAATTATGTTTTTTTAAGGTCATTACCAATGGTTTCACGCTCTTAGTGATCAACACGATTGCTTTCCATTGCAGTATGGTTACCCGAAACCGGAAGTAAACAAAGCAATCATAAGATCATGGTTTAGATTGTGATTTTTTTACTGTCTAACGATCGCTAAGAACATAAAACCACAAAGAAATGACCTATTAAAGAACAAGTAATTTGTTCAAGTACTAATATATATATATATATATATATATATATATATATATATATATGTTTGTATATATATGTGTGTGTGTGTGATTAATGAAAGGATAAAATAATCTGATGTATGAATTAAAAAGGAACAGCGGAAGACCTAAGACTCAACGTTTCGTCCAACTGTTGCACAGGCTTTTTCAAGAGAGAAAAATGGTAATGTTCTTTTGCCCCTTTTAGCATTTTTTCACTCTTGAAAAAGCCCACGCAACAGTTGGACGAAACGTTGAGTATTAGGTCTTCCGTTGTTCCTTTTTAATTCATATATCTATCTATATATATATGTATGTATATATATATATATATATATTTTGGTACAGAAAAATTAGTACAACATTCGTACCGTCGGTTTCAAGCACAGAAAGACTTAGCCATCCGACTCTCTTCAGCTTCTGTTTTCATCTCCGGATGGCTAAGTCCTTCCGTGCTTGAAACCAACGGTACGAATGTTGTACTAATTTTTCTGTACCAAAATGAATAAATATTACGCTCTTAATTTTTAACTTTAATTCTTAATTAATCGAGCATTCTGCTGGGATCTTTCCTACTATATTACAAAGAAGTATATATATATATATATATATATATATATATATATATATATATATATATATGCTCTCCACCTCTCATGGTTTGAGCGCTATGATAAGAGAGATCACTGGCTCCCACTTAGTGTAAATGTATAGCTCTTCATAAAAGAATAGAGCACTCTAGGTAGATCATAATGCGAATATATAAGCATTATAGATTTTTCTTACTTTGTGAGAGTGGCTGATAGCACAAGGGTAAGAGTTCTTGGCTGCTGACAGCAGTCAGATTTGAAATCACAGCTTGAAAGCACTCGTTTGTTATAGCTACACTGAAGAGGCATGATAAGGCAAAACAGACTATGGATAAACCCTGGTATGGCCGGCTGCAAAGTACAAAAACAAAAGTGTACTTAGTTATACTACTTATTCGATTTTTGAATAATAAATTAAATGTTTTTTTCATTAAAATCTTAAAGATTAAAAAATGAGCATTGAAATAAAATTGCAAAGAAAGTGATACGAACATGCAATTTAATTATAATATCTTATAAAGAACAAAGTGTTATTATAAATTTATTATGACATTTTCATCAATGTAAATATAGAAAAAGTTGAGAAAGTAATTAGAAATTTTTTTTTAATAAATACTTTTTATAAAACGAAATTCTATTACATCATCAAGTAACTATTTTTTTTTTTTTAAGAATAATTCTGCAGAAATTATCATTGAATTTCTCATCTTTACCTACAAATAAGTAAGAACAGCAAATCCCGTTCTCCTCTGTTTTGCCTTTAACTCTTACTGACACTATTTCAATCATTGCAACCTCCTTCCCCCGTTTATACTCTATACTCACACACTCCTCTTAAACAACCAATCAGATTTTAATTATAACACTACATAAAATATATAAACCTTATAAATACACCTTATTCTTATTCTATTGTAATAAGCTGCCTTTAAATAAAAACTGTTTCGCAATATGGTTTATATATTTTATGTAAATAAAAATTTCTTCGAGAAATTTGATACTTTCTCCGCGTTCACAAATTATGGGATTAAATAGGCTTTCCATTTCGAAATTGAGATGTGTTGGTGATTTTTTTGTATGGATGAAATAAATGTGAACTTTCTGTGACTGACTTTAATTATAAGAATGAGCGTGTCGAACCTAGATTAAGACAATGAAGACCAGCCCTTGCCATAACCCCGGAACGGCCTTGTGCCAAATTTTGTACATAGTGTGCAAATAAATATTTACCATATTGTTTAAAGATCTCCGATGTGTAACCATTATTGTCAGGGCAAATTGAATCCTTTTTTTATTGCACTTTTGAATAGATTGGGCTGCCATGAACTTATATCAACAATCAGGGTGTATGTAGAGATGATACAGCCTCCCCACTGTTGTCCCCCTCCTCCTCCTCCTCATATTCCTTGGTGTATACTGCTGTGTAGACATCATTCAGGCACCACCAGATAAGATATATATATATATATATATATATATATATATATATATATATATATATATATATATATGGTCGACATCATTCATGTTTTAATGTTTCTGATTGAAACTTTTGTCATTTGGACAGGATCGTCTTCAGTGTGTCTTTTCACAACAAACCGAAATGATTTCTTCTTTAAAAACAAGTGACAAATTTTTCTTTTTTTTTTATCTTTCTTTCTTCCCCCACTCCAATTGAACCTGTACTGCTAAAGAAAGGGATGTCATTCATCAGATAATGTTTTTAACCATTTCAAAACCCATCAAATAATCTTCCCATAGGATTGTTGTTGTCGCTTTCTTCCTAATGGATGGTGTCCCAGATCACATGATGACGTGGCGGTCAACCATTGGCTGATTTAGCAACATGGTCACTGATATAAAACGCATGGCCTTGAGTCTTTACCACCTTTATCGTGCTGACTGTTCAGGTGGCAACATGTTTGCCAAACTAACGATCAGCCCAAAATAGGAGGAAAAGATTAAGTGGATTCACACCTTTTATATCGGTGACCTTATGGCTAAATAAACCAATGGTTGACTGCCTCATCGTCATGTGATCTGGGACTCCATGCATTAGAAAAAAGTAACCCCAACAGGATTAGGATGGTAATAATTGTTTATGCTGTTTTTATGTTTGAGAGAAAATGTTTGGATTCTTTTGACATATCATGTCTGGCTTCTCTTAAACTTGGTCACGATAGTTATAAAATTTGTTGTCAAAGTGACCAGTTTTTGTTTTGTTAATTCTTTTTTATTATTAATTATTATAATTAGTTTTTATCAAAGTGAATTTGAATTGAAGTTTTTTAAATTGTTTCAAACCATTTTGTTTTTTTAATTATGATTGTTAGAAAAAGAGCCAACTCCTTTGTAATTAAAAATTGGAGCTTATTGTTTTAATTTTAAAAAGAGGAAAAAAAAAATTCAAATTTTAAATTAAAAAAGATTTTGATTTTTTTTTACAATAATAAATATAATACAAAGAGTAAATGTTTCTTTCTAAAATTTTAGTTTAGAAAGATGCTATAAACTTGCTAATAATTTTCATGTAAAAATTACTAACATTACAATATCGTCCAGTTTACACCCACCACAAAAACGTGTCTCATCACACCAAACTTTACAGCTACCTATCTGTACTGGCCAAGTTAAAAGCGTCATTTATTCTTATACTTAAGGAAATACACACAGGTTATGTGTTATTGGTTTTATTATTTTTATTAATAATATTATTAATCTCTTTTTCTATTTAAAAAAACAAAACACAACAACAAAGAAACTTATAAACTGAATTTGATGTCTGCTTATTTTTCAAGTAGTTTTGTTTCTAACACAAAAATAATTTGATTGTTTTGGAGTCCCATTCTCTCAAAGCTAGAAAGCCTTTTTTTTCTGCTGAATGTTGCTAACTGGGAAATTTCCAAAACGAAAATAATATTTATTTTCATATTTGTGAGCTTTATTTTTTTTTTAATATTTATTGATTAAATTGTTTTAAAAACAAAATTACAAACTGTGGCAAAGCTTTCGTTATGAGAGTCGTAGAAATTAAAATAAATTTAAACTGAATACACTTGATGGTGATGCTCTTGTTTTGTAATAAATGCACAAAATGATTATAATTATTATTAATTACAAAAAAGATAATTATTACATACTAAAAAATTATTATTATTCCAAACGAATAACATTTATAACATAGAAAAATTATATAGTTATTATATACAAAATTACACAATCCTTACATTTGTAAAAAAATTTAAATCCTTACATTTAAAAAAAAATTAAATCCTGGCATTTAAAAAATGCCAGGATTTAAATCTTGACATTTAAAAACATTTACACTCCTTACATTTGAAAAAAAATGTACACTCCTTACATTTTTTTAAAAATTTACAGTCCTTACATTTAAAAAAGTTTACACTCCTTACATTTAAAAAAAATTACACTCCTTACATTTAAAAAAAAATTTACAGTCCTTACATTTAAAAAAAATTACACTCCTTACATTTAAAAAAAATTTACACTCCTTACATTTTTTTAAAAATTGACACTCCTTACATTTAAAAAAGTTTACACTCCTTACATTTAAAAAAATTACACTCCTTACATTAAAAAAAAAAATTACACTCCTTACATTTAAAAAAAAATTACACTCCTTACATTAAAAAAAAAAAATTACAGTCCTTACATTTAAAAAAAAATTTAGAGTCCTTACATTTAAAAAAAAATTTACACTCCTTACATTTAAAAAAAAATTTACACTCCTTACATTTAAAAATGTTTACACTCCTTACATTAAAAAAAGTTTACACTCCTTACATTAAAAAAAATTTACATTCCTTACATTTAAAAAAAATTACACTCCTTACATTAAAAAAAAAATTACACTCCTTACATTTATAAAAATTTACACTCCTTACATTTAAAAAAATTGTAATTAATTTTACATTTCAAAACATTACGCTTATCATTATACACTAAACTATTGGTTATTTTTACACACTAAACAATTATAATTACTGTTTAATACAAAAGTATTATAAATATTACATTATCATTGCATTAAAAATGCAATTATTAGATACAAAACAGTATTTTTTTTTCATACAAAACAATTATAATTATCAACACACCATAACATTATGATTATTGTTACTTATGAAAAATGTATTATAATTCAAAAACAAAAAGCTGCTTTAAAAATTGCGAGAGTTTACTTCTCACTAAAATATTTTGCAAAGGAATTTTATATTAAATGAAACACAAAAATCTTGATAATGTTTCGACAAAAAACTCAAGGATTCAAAATATTTTCTAATTTTAGATGAGAATAAGATCTTTTATAAAATATCTAAAATCATTCAGTTTCATCCCTCCTATTCTCTCTCTCATATATATATATATATATATATATATATATATATATATATATATATATAATAATCCATGGACAAGTGTTTTGTTGTCTACAACTCATCAGCATAGTTAGACTTAGCGAGATACAAAACCGAGACCCCAGAGTTGAATATGTTCAATTATCAGTATCGCAAATCAAAATTAAAAATAAATAAAATTACAACAGATATATATGTGTGTGTGTGTGTGTGTGTGTGTGTGTATGTGTGTTTATGGCTAATATGGTGTGTCTGCATCTAAAGACAGATTTAATTATAATATAAAAAGTTTGAATGAAATAAAAGAATTATCTTTTTTCATTTTCTATCTGGTCCTTATTGCAATAATTTCTTATTCATACGAACAACATAAAATATGAAAATCAATTTGACTGAAATAATTCTTTTTGTTTTGTCCTTCTTTGGTACTTTAGAGGACAAAAAAACAATATTAACACAAAAGTGACTTGGCTACCTCAAAACTGAAACTGGTGCTCACGTTGATACATTAAGTCGATTTAATAAAAAATTTGCATAATTTTTTTGATTCAGCTCCTTTATAAGATAAAGATGGGCTCACTCACTGGTAACACCAACTGTGGTCACCGTCTGGAAGAATTTCTATTCAGTTGAACTTTATCAGCCATGGCCGGCAGCTACAACAAAGCACCTGTAGACATTAGCCTAAAAATAGTAACTCATGCAGAAAAGCACACTGCTTAAATATCAATGAATTAACAATCCAAAAAGTGTACTTAGAGTGTATTATAAAGACTTTTTCCCCATCTTTGGAGTGGCATCCATAAAATGTAAAAAAATTTTTTTTTTAATTGTGTGTCTTAAGACAAATTTCTTCATCTGTGATTCTTGATATCTTGACTGTTAGTTCTCAAACTGTTATCCGCTATTTGAAATGTCTGTGAATGCCCTTCCTAGCAGTACAGGTTTCCACAATTCCTAAACAATGTTGCTAATTACTTATGTGCTCAGTTTTTTTTTAAAGGGTAAGTCTTTGCATACAAAATATGTGTATAAAAAAAAAAATAATAATAATTTTAAAAAGTTGGATTTTTCTAATAATCACTAACCATAGGACATTTTTTTTGTAAAATATTGTATTTTTCTTACAGGAAAAAAGGAAAGAATTGTTTTTATTTATTATTATTATTATTATTATTAGATCCAAAATATATCTTAGTGATGTAAATGTTAAATGTTTTAATGCCACACAAAAGTAGACGCAATGTATTTTGATAGATTTGCATTAGGATTTTGAATCGTTGGCAACAATAGTTGAAAAGTTTGTTTTCTTAGCAAGAATCTCTCTCTCTCTCTCTCTTTTAATGAATGGAATTATTTACAAAAACCTTTTGTTAAACTGTTCAACTTTTGTTCTCATTTTTAAATCATTTATATTTACAACCACTTCCCCATAGATAAAGGGGTAGTGGAAACAAAAACTCATCTCATTATTATTCAATGTTTTTTGTTAATTCTCTCTCTCTCTCTCTCTCTCTCTCTCTCTCTCTCTCTCTCTCTCTCTCTCATTACTAACTCTCTCCCTATTATAATTAAGTAAATCTTCCAAAAATGTTAAATTGTAAGGGAATGTTTATATAATTGTTTTTATTCACACAAATATTTGCTTCTCACTTTTGTTTTTCATTCATTTTTGTTGAGAAAAAAATTCTGTTGAAAATGAATCACCTTAAAAATAATGATTTTTACTTTCAAATTTTTTTTTTTCAAATGAATGTAACTCGAATATGTTGATTTTTTTTTTCAATGTTTTCTTTTTTAATTTTTTTTTTTTTTTTAATTATTTTTGTTCTGGCTAATATGTATTACAATTGTGCCCTAACTTGGTTCATGACATCCTCTAAGATAAATTGGCAGTGAATCAAAATGTTCTGCTTTCTTGAACTTCTCTCCTTAGACAAGATTTCTCCCTCTTTTTATGGTTTTAAAACTGAAGTAATATATCACTTCTGATATTCCATATTTTTACACAGTCAGGATAAAGTGTCTTAAAAATTGGATTTGAATTGAAATTTTATTTTTTCTTATAAACAACTACATTCTGTGACCATATTTGTTTTTTCATTGGCGAATATGGAATTGTCATTTTTTTTCTAAAAACATAAAATAACTATTGTTTTTGAGCAAATTTAGGGCCCAGTAGGAAATTCCACATAAAATAGTAAAATCTTGTCTTTAAATAAAAATCATAAAGAAATACTCTAAAGTGTTTGCTTATACAAAGTAAAAACAAAAAATAAAAAAAAGTATTCCTATTCTTTTTTAAAACAATCATCCTATTCAACCATTTATATATAATCCGATTTGGCTCTTCATATCATTTCTGATAGAACCGATACTGCTGCTGCTGATCCAGCTTTAAAATTGAATTTGATCACTTAATCGCAATTTTCATTTTCTCTTTTTAAGTTCTTTTAAAATAGCCAAGAGTCAAGGATTCTTGTTAATAAAGTATTGTCTCCTGAGAAAAAGATTTTTTTTTTTCCAACTCATCAATCATCAGGGGAGTATCGTCAAAATCTAATTAACATAAAACCATTCAATATAATGATGATTATTAATAATAATACAAAATGATTAATGAAATCTTTAGAGCGTCTGCAAACGCTTTGAGGAGGAAACAAAATCCTTACATGTCGGCCACCTTCATTGTGAAGAGCAAGTGTGGGTAGCCTTTTCCGATCCCTCCCTTCCAGCATGAAATATAGCTGATCGAAAGGCGAGCTGCACGAATCATCACGACAAATTGTTATTACCGGTGGAGTATGAAAACTTAAATCAATAATTTTCATTGGTTGATGTAATTGCTTGAGTAGAGATGCCAATTTAAGGTTCTTGAATGTTTCGTTGCAGATGGACTATGAAACAATGAAAATTACGTGGATGACTGATGATAGCAAATATTTTTTTAAAAGTTTTCTGATTAGTGTACCCACGATAGAGCAGAACATATTAATAAGTAATGGATCTTAGACATTAAAGAATTATTTCCCTTTGCCGCCAGTTACCACCAAACACCTTCAAGTGAGTGTGTCAACAAGTGAGAATGAAACAAACCATCATACACAAGTGAAATATGGCAGTTCAAAATCAAATAATCAGAAAACTATTTGATATACTTACGTATCAGACAAAAGTAGATGTCTACACCAAAAATTACGGAAAATTATCGAGTAGAATTTTAATAAAAGATAGAATCAGTTTTTTCGTATAGGTCCAATTCTAGGTTGGACCGAACCGATTTTACAACTGACTTATCGACCCTTTTCTCCCTTGTACGTAACTCTTCTAAAGTAAAGACGTAAAATGGGTTCGGTTCAATCTAGAATCGGACATATACGAAAAAAATGATTTTTTTTTTTTTTTTTTTTTTTTTTTAGTTAAAATTCTACTCGATAATTTTCCGTAATTTTTTGGTGTAGATATCTACTTTTGCCTGATAGTAAGTATATCAAATAGTTTTCCTGTTATTTTATTTTTAACTGCCATATTTCACTTGTGTATAACTGGAAACAAGCAACCAAATTATTATTTTCTAAATGAAATTAGACTTGTCATTTAGAAAGCTAAAAGAGTCGCATGCAGACTCTGTTCACTTCAGTTTACCCATAACTGGTGTAGACTGAAGAATAAGTTCATTTTCTCTTGCAATTTTTTTAGCCATTTTGTAGTGAGTTTGTTTATTTGATATTATTTCCATTATCACATTCAGCATCTTTTATTGTCTGTCTGTTTATGCCTATTTTTGGGGCATCTCCCTTTTTGCCTATCTTTTCAATTCAATACTAAAAAAAAGAAAACTTGGACAATTTATACTATGAATACAATATCAATATAGAGATTAAATTCTGTTAAATATTTCATCCGATAGTCGCCAATAAATTCCCCCTTAATTCCTTCTTTTTTTTTTACCATTATTTCTGAATTCATTCAATTTCATCTTAAAATGTTCCAATGCTATTGCTCTTCTTAATCTGATTTGCAACTTGTTAAAAAAAAACTATTACTTTATTAGCAAAAACGCTGGCGATTTAGTCGATTCGCAACTAAAATGGCGAACAATGAACCGTCTGCTAATTTTCGAATTCACCAATGAGTAAGTAAACTCAAATAAATTGTTTGAGACTAATTTCAAACGTACCTTAAATTATTTTAAAGGAAATACAGTTGGGAAATTAATCTAAAACAATTTATTTGGGTTTCCTTACACATTTATGAGGTCGGAAAAAAATCAGAAATTAGCAGACGGTTCATTGTCTGCCATTTTGGCTGCAAATCGACTAAATCGCCAAAAAGCTTAATTAATATATCTTTTTTGTTTCGAGGAAAAATATTAGTTCCAATTATACTCTGACGACACTCCTCTGATGAAAGGAAACATCTTACTAACCTGAATCCACTTTTCTTTTTAGCTATTCAAAAATTCTGTACCCATCAAAATTCTTTTAAGCAAATCATTTTTAGGTTCTCATCAGTTGTAATTATGTCAATTTTGTTGTAAGAATTTTGTTGCTTTCTTCGAAAGAAAAAAAAAAATCTTTTAATTTGCAATATTCCAGATTGTCATTTTAGTTCTATGTCGCAATTGCCTAGAAATAATGTTGGCAAAATTTCATTAACAGGGATCATAAATTTATCGTAAACACTTGTCCTGCAGTTAAAAATCAGTCTTAAATTCACATAGCTTAATAGTATTAAACTACATAATTTAATAATGTAATAATCATCTTTAATGAATAACCAATTTATCCTTATTAATCAATATGATATAACTTAATATTATTAAATTACATCATTCCAACAGTGATTTAATAATGTGAGAATCATATTTAATGAATAAAAATAAATTGGTTATTCATTAAATATGATTATTATATTTTTAAATCAACTTTTAACTGGTGTAGTTTAATAATATTAAGCTACATAAATTTATAACTGATATTTAACCGCAGAAAAGGAGTTTATATCAGATCTTATGTTTTGGGTCTTTTTGAAAATGATCTCTGTTAACCAAATTGTCCCATAATTTCTTTTAAGAGATACTCCCTGTTTTAATAAGAGTGAGATTCGAAAAGAGTAAAATGTATAAAATATATAAATCATAATCATAATAATAATAATAATAATAATAATAAAACCTCATATTATAATCTATTATAGCGGAAATAGTTGGTCACTTTGTAGAAAATGATTCACTCCTATTTCTCTTGCAGTTGACCTCGCGGTTGACTCTTCTTCAGAGATTCAACTAATTAAATCTTCAATCGTATCAACCACGTTTTATAATGCTGAGAATTTTTTGCATATTACAATTACAACACATAACTATCGCGTTTAACGTTTTCATATATTTCAGAACATTACAGTAAAGAAAATAAGTTTCTTTATTAAAATATAATTTTACTTATATTTTCCATATTGAATATAAATAAAATTTAAATAATTTACAATTATCTTTAACACACACACTTATTTAACATTATCTTTACATATGATACAAATTAACAATCGCATCCCCGCCCCCCCCCCAAAAAAAATATTCCTAAAATCTTTAACTCTACATAATTTCTGATAGATATTCTAGAATAGGTAAACACTTTAATTAAAAATTGTGGCACTTCTACACTTTAGGGACGGTGAATTTATTTGTTTTCATTTCAGAAGAGCTACAATAGTGTAAGGGACAGACAACCCTTCTTTTTTTTAAACTTTTAGTACATTTTTAGTAAATAATTTCTCCGAAAATGAACGTGAATGCTCTGAATATGATTTTTTTATTTTCAAAATTAAATCGGGAATAATAAATAAGAACTAATGCAAATTTAATTAATTAATAGAATATTTATTGAAGAAATTAAAATTTTTGAAAATCAACAGTATTTTTTTTTTTAAACGAATTTTTTTTTTTAAATTAAAACAGTCATCTTGTTTGAGTTAACAGATTTTTTTTTTACAATTTAAAATTAAAACACAAAGTCTTTATTTACAATATAAAAAAATTAAATATTCAGGGGATTCATGTCCATTTTCGGAGAAATTATGTACTAACAGTGAAAAAAAGAGGGGCTGCCCCTTTACACTATTGTAGCTCTTCTGAAACGAATACAAATAAATTTGCTCCGTCTCTAAAGTGCAGAAGTGCCAAAATTGCTTTTACAGGGTTTATTTTAAAATAAAGCTAAAATAAATGAATAAAAATTCATCTAAAAATTATTGATAATTGAAACAAGTTTAAAATAAAAATTTATTTTCTTAGGACATTTTTTTGCTTGCTTTTTTTTTTTTAGTCCATTTCTATAACATGATCCAGTTAAATGCTTTTCTGGGGAGAATCTCTTTAAAGGAACGGAAAATATATTTTGTAGTCATTTCAAATGTTGTCTGGTTGTTTTATCTTTCTTGCTGTGATAGAAAAATAACCCTTTTATTCTGTAAAAATTGTCCCAATTGGTTTCCTGTTTATTTTGTTGAATTTCCTTACGATTAGTACAAAATCAAATTGACAAATGTTCATTGAATTAACGAAAAGATTAAACAAATATGGTTTGCTAAATCGATTTATATCGGGAGAAATGAATTAAAAACAAAACTTTATAAAAAAAACTAATGTAGTGAACCTTGTTGGCACTTGTTCCCAGAGAATCTGTGGGTGACATTTTAAAAGGGTGTCAAGTGATTACAACTTATGTCACTCGCAGACAGATTGGTGCAATGAGAGAGAAAGAAAATAATTGGTGTTGGTCTTGTATGACGCTTCTACCCCCACCCCACCCCATTTCTAATATGTTTGTTTAATTTTTTGGGTTCTGGTGTACAGGTATAGTCCCCAATTTCTGGCCTCGCTCACACGCTCCTATTCCGAATCCGTGGCCAACGGTCATAAACAACATTTTAAGTGTAATTTAGACGGTTTATTCGAGTTATTTAATGGTTTTCAGTAATCAATTAAAAATTCCATTTTTAATTGATATTTAATTTTCATGTAAAAAATGATTCCAGCAAATTGTAATTCATTTTAATTATAAAATTGTTCAATTGAACCTTTTTACATGTAATCAATATTAAAGGTTATTAAGTCGCATAAAATCTTGTTCAGGAAACAATTTTATTATTAAATATGATGGACACTTTTAGTTTCCTTTTTATTTATTACCAAATTTGAACTTTGACATCAGCATTTAATAACCTTTAGTATTAATTACGTGTAAAAAGGTTTAATTTTTAAAAATTATAATTAAAATGAATTACAATTTGCTGGAATAATTTTTTAAATGAAAATGAAATATCAAATAAAAATTACATTTTTACTTGATTACTAAAAAAAACATCAAATAATTCGAATAAACCGTCTAAATTACACTTAAAATGTTGTTTATGACCGCTGGCCACGAATTCGGAATAGGGGCATATGAGTGAGGCCAGAAATGAGGGACTACACAAGTATACCAGCACCAATTTTTTTTTAATCGATTTAGCACCAAAGTTTCAGATTCTGAAAAAGAAATGTTTAATTTATCTGTGTTCGTTTACCATGTTAAATTAACGTCAATACGATTCCCTTTCACCATTTTATATTTCAATTTCTTGGTTTGTAAATGGAAAGAGGGAGGTCATTTATTTTTTTTTTTAATAAGTTTGTGGTGTGTAAGTTAAGAAAGTAACACCACTTTGTAAAATGGCTTACTTACGTTAAATTAATATGGCATCCCCCACCCTCTCTCTAAATATTTAACATATAAGTTTTTCAAAATTATTTTTTTATAATCTGAAAACGTGGTGGTTAATCGAAATAATATTCTGAAGAATTAAAAAAACAAAATTGAATTACAAAACTTTTAGAGTTGGGAGTAAGCGTCGTCGTACACCTCCACCAAAGAACCTTTTTTTTTTACTAATCATGAATGCCATTCGTTGCTACCAAATTTTGTAAAAAAAAAAAAAATAATCAAATAACATCTTTTTTCCCCCTCCCCCATTTTACTTGTGGATTTAAAGTAATTTTCTGGTTTATTGCCTAATTTAAAATGTTTTTTCTTTCAAGTAATTTATTGAAACGTTTCACTGAAATTAGTTATTTTGGTTGGAAGTACCTAAACTGCTTTTGGAAAGGATTTGTAATCAAGTTGTGTTCATTCTGTGAACAAAAAACTTCCACAAAAGCAAATTTTACTGTGTTCTATTTTCTTAATAAAATATGATTTGCATGTTACCTTAACCTTTTTGTCTTGTTCATGTCTTTTATGCTTCATCATCGTACGGCCATTTTGTGCCGCTCTCTTTCAGGTGGTGAACGACAACTCCAATCAGTATAATTTGGATTATTTTGACTACTCTTCTCATCTTCAGTGTTATTCTCACAACGTTTCGGCCGATGTTTTTGTTTTTTTTATGGAAATTGCTCCAGACAAGGCATGAAGCCACTTTATGTAAGGAGCTAAAAAAAAATACTACTTCAAGGTCAAAAACATAAGTGTTAAGTGGATAGATTCCAGTGCGGACTAAAGGACAAAATAAGGGAAGCGAGAGTTACGAGGCTGCCGAAAGTAAACACAAGGTTCACTTTTTACTCTTCTTGTAACCTCTGACCTTCTTCAAGTGTATCAGGTAAAACTCGGGAATCTGCACAGAATTTTGAACGGACCCCTTTATTTAATCCATGGGGGTAGCATGCTCTCGTTCCATCAACCATGACCGGGTAGAAGTCTCCAGTAATTCACAATTCCTAGTATTGCCCGCATTGAGGATTGAACCTTCAACCCTCAGAAGACTGAATTTTACTTAGTACGTAAGAACCCGTGGCATAACGGATAAAATACTAAGTAATCAAACAAAAAGTTGAAGCTAAAATGCAAATCATAAGGTTTAGTCTTCTCAGGGTTGAAGGTTCAATCCTCGGTGCGGACGATACAAGGAATTGTGAATTACTGGAGACTTCTACCCGGTCATGGCTGACGGAGCAAGAGAAAGCTACCCCTGTGGATTAAATAAAGGGTTCCATTCGAAATTCCGTGCAGATTCCCGAGTTCGACAGAAAGATTCTCGAGTTTGATAAGATACACTTGAAGAAAGCCGAAACGTTGTGAGAATAACACTCAAGATGAGAACAGTAGTCGAAATGATCCTAATTATCAATCCTCATCTCAAAAATTCAGAAACACAACTCCAATCAGATTTATAACAAACTAGTATGGCTACGCAGCGTTGCCTGGGAGCCCTGGCTAAGAAAATTGAAAAGCTAAAATGTTTTCTCTCTGTGTCTCAGTCACGTTACTTTTTTAACACCCCCCTCTATCTCTCTCTCTATTTCTCTCTCTCTCTCTCTCTCTCTCTTTCTCCTACTCTCTCTCTCTCTTTCATCATTTAGCAATTGATAGAAAGAAAAAAAAAAGCAAACGATAAAGTCATCTTCAGACTGTTTGACCTAGTTTTAGTGTCCTTTTTCAAACAGTTACCAGTTGTTACTGGATTATTATAAAAGAAAGCAATTTTTCCTGTACCCCAAATGCTGAATATGAATATGCAAAATTTGTAAGTGTATTATGGGTAATTATTACACGGGCGGAAAATTATGGGTAATTATTACACGGACGGAAAATTATGGGTAATTATTACACGGACGGAAAATCAGCATGTGGGTAAAACGAATGTGCACATATCCAAGGCAATAGCTGAATCCTTAGAAAATGACTTCCAGTCTGTAGTGAAATGGGGTCATAAATGGATGGTAATATTTAATGCTAGTAAGACAAAGCTCTTTTCATCAACAATTATAAGAAACCTTTTCAACCACCGATTGCCATGGCAAATAGCACCCTACCTGAGAGTTCATCATTCAAACTCCTCGGCCTAACATTCAAAGGTAACAAGAATTGGAAAAATACGTAGAAGACATTGCTAAAGCTGCTGCAAAGAAAGTGGGCTCCCTTTACCGTGCTAGAAAACTTCTCACAGTATCCTATGCATGAAGTATTGTTGTCACATCTGGGCTTGTACACCATCAACTGCGAGGCTCTCCCTCTTAGACAGGGTCCAAAAAAGAGTCGCCACCTTAATAGGTCCCTCACTGTCCACCAAGCTCCAGCCCCTGTCCCATCGCTGCAATGTTGCATCCCTGTGCTTATTTTACAAGTACTATAATAGGATGTGTCCGACAAACTAACAGCTTTGATGCTGTCCTGACGTAAATACACCTAACCCTAACCCAACCCGACAATCAGCTAAATCCCATCCATTCACTAGAGAAGTTCCCAAATGTCGGAGGACTTTCTACTCACAGCTAACCTTTAGAATTTGATATAAAGAAAATCATGTTATGTCAAAATGGCTTTAAATTCTTTCCATATGACGTTTCGGTATATTATATAGATTCTTCAGCTAATCTGCAAAAGTCAAGAATAAAAAAGGATATTTTTAAATAGGAGATAGCATTACAAATGAATTAGGAAAGATAATTGACAGGGGAATAAAGAAGGGAGAAACAGGGAAAAGGGGCAGTTTAAACATTGGTATTGATTTCTGATGACCTACAAGACACATGTAGTAATCAAACACACACAACCCCCAAGCTTTGGTTCCATCAATTTTAGACACAAACGTCTAAAAGTGTCATTTAGCAAAATTGCCATTTAGTTGTGTTGGATTTGAGGTGGAGGCTTAAATACGACACATGTGTAAGAAGGAAAGATAAAAGGAAACAGTTGTGCAACAAATAACACTTAACTTTTATCCAGTTTGTTGGCAACTAGATGTGAAGGCGATTAAATGCACATGAAAATACACAGAGAAAGCAACAAGGAAAAACTGAATTCTAAATCAGAAAAATCATGTTTCATGAAAATACAGAAATGCACGAGTTTTTAAATAGACGAAAAGTAAGTGTGTTAATGAAGAGAAATGTAAAGTTACTTCTATCGTCTCAATGATTGTGATGCACCATTCAGAGTAAATACAAAGTCATTTGGTTCTCTGACCATGGTCTGAGAGACAGTTGACTCGATAAGAAAAATAACCCAAATATTTGAAAAACATGCTAAAAAGCAGTGGTTTGAACAGATGTCCATGCAGTTTGTGTAAACGTGCGTTTGTGTGCATTAACTCCACCCCGCATACAGACAAAGAAAGGATAGAGAGAAAAAAATGCTGCAATTATTCATAGTAATTCTTTCTTTTAAAACCTATCTCTTTTCAGCTGGTATCAAGTGTTAAATAGTAAAGGGTACATTCGCTAGTACATATCTGATGATTTGGGTTCACAGGGCGGCATTTACATGTACACAGGAAATTTTGGTCATGAGGTCAGCGTGTGCATTTAGATGTAACCTCAACCTGCTATAGGTAGAAACAGACGTGGCATCACATGGCTCAAAGAGAGGAGGGAGCGAGAGAAGTGGTGAATTTATTGAGAAACCTTGAGTGGAGAGCATGTGTAAAGAAATGACTTAAGAATCGATTATAAATTAATGTGCTAAGGCCTCAGATATCCATAGCCCGGAATGTCCTCCAACTCAACCAATAGCAGAAGAGAAGGTGACGTCAATAGCTTAATAAATGGTCCTTTCTTCAAATTCCAGAATATTCTTTTTTTGTTTGGTTATTGTGGGACTTTAATTCCAGGCGATAATGCACCCCCATCAGGACGATCGTGGATGAAATGCCTCAGTCATAGAAGGAGCGGTCGACACGAGGTAGGATTTAATTGTGCTGTAATGAGTTTTGATTTGCATTCGATAAAAAACATGTATTTTATTTGATTATGACTTACGAGATATTAGGCCTCCTCTTGGAGGGGAGGTATATACAACACAAGGACAAAACCCTCTCTCTGATTTATCCTAACTAGGATCCTAGTGATCGATATATTCTCGCCTTAGCTTTTATTGTGGTCCAGGCAGAAATTGGATTTCTATTCATAATCCTATTTATACTATAACAACGAAGGAGGGGGCCGTTCCAAAACCAAAAAGAGCCCATAGCAAAACAAGACAAAATGAAGAAAGATGAGTAGAAGAAAAGTAAATTGTTGCCCCCCCCCCCTCGCTCCAGTAACATCTCAGCTGTTTTTTTTTCTGTTTTGTTTTCATCTTCCTTGGTTAATTCTGGGATTGTGCATCTAACGGTTATTGCATCCTGCAGAGTCGATCCTGGTCCCTTGCGTGCCAGATGTGAACTCTTGTGTGTGCCTCTAGCATCTGTAGTATTCTGCAGAGTTGATCCGATGGTCACGACCCCAGATGTGAACATGCATCTGTGATTATCTTCTCGTTGTCTCTGTCCAGATTCTGGGCTCAATTTCAACACTGGCCTTAGTGTCAATCATGTGGTCTCGGTCAGTGCTACAACAGAAGGATCCCCTCTTCAAACAAAACCACAACTCCAGTTTAAAACAAGTAACAAAGTTTTATTTTGTGAAACTACAATGATGCTTCTCCACCGAATGACAGACTTCTTTTCTTTTGTTTCCTATCTGTTATTATTTTTATTATTTTATTACTTTTATATTTTTTTCATCCCTCTTATTTTTTTTTTTTATTTTATTTCTTTATTTGTATTCTTGTTTGTATTGTTCCCCCCACTCCCAACTTCACTTGATTCTTTTCTGCTGGTTTCGTTCTCCTCCCCCTTCTACACCACCCAGTCTGGCTGTCCATTTTCGGTGAGCCCCGTGGTTGGAAGGGCGGCGGTAAAGTTTAGCTTTGTGTCAACATATCATGATAAATATGATTTCGAGGGAATTATCGAAGTATTTTAAAAGTTGTTTTATTTTATTTTTCGTTTCAACTGGAGATACATACTATCTGACCTCTTTATATTTCCCTCCCCTTCTTTTTTTTTGATGATTTTAACTGAAGTGTGCTGCTCTTCCCCCTTTTGTATCCCCCCTCTCTCTGCCTATGCTATTTCTTTTTGGCTGGTGAATGTTTCTTTTTTCCGTCATTTCCAATATGTAGCTGTCCCCGTTAGTATTCTGAAGAGGGCAGGAGGTCGAAATAAATTATAATGCTGACAGTTACAATGTGTATGTGAATTTTTTCTTTCTATATTCTATTCTTGCTCTGTTTTCTACATTGAGCTCTCTTACTCAGATTTTTTTACAAAAATTATTCACTTTAACATATATATATATATATATATATATATATATATATATATATCAAAATTTATTATTACATAATTTTATAATAATTTATACCGAAACCGCGTCATCGGGTTTACAATTGTTTAAAAAAATCTGTAAACAAAAAATTTGTCATATTAAATAGAAATAATCAGAATGAAAAGTTTATTCATCTCTCACTCCAAAAATAGGATTTAACAATGGTTGTGAAAAATGTTCAACGAGTTAAAAACAACCAGGATGCAAATTTTTAAAAATCGGAAGGAAATAGTCAAAAACGCAAATATCAGTTCCCAATGGTTTCCATACAGATGTTCTAAAACAGACACTGAAGAGTTCCGAAAAAAGGGAAGATAACGGTGTATAGTTAAATATAGTTATTTAGTGTTAATGCAAGGGAAACAACTCTTCTCATGTCTAGAGAGCTTTATTACCAAACAATACACTTTATATTCAAAATTAACTAAATTTATAAGTGTATTAACTAATTTACTTAAATTTATAATTTAATTAATAAATTTAAATTTAATTAATGACGACGACCACCACCATTTAGTTTGGATGAGTCACCAATGTGAACTTATAAGATAGCTGATTATCTGTCTAGATTGCATGGAGGGAAAAGACAACCATCTACTAAGAAAATTCAAAGGGAAATACGTTTTAGAAATTGGTAGAGAGAAACACTTAAAAGGAACTAATATTCTGAAACATGAAGAAAATAGAATGTATAGTGACAAGAAGGAAAGGAGGAAGCATTTTTAACATTAATAAATTAATATTTACTTAGAGTGAGGGACAAAAGAGAAAATATAAACGTGTATCAAAGAGAAAGTGAGAGTTTGGTCTTGTATTTGGTTGTACTTTGTTGATGAATTTGTGCATGAGAAAATGTGTGCGTATCAGAATTGATACAAAGGGAGGGTTGAGCATGACTAAGATAATCCATCTTCCTCGAATGCTTTAAAGTCACATTTTGTCTGGCTGTAGGAACCTATTAAAACAACGTCCATTCGACTTGTAGTTCATGAGAAGAAGAAAAGAAAGCATGAACATTAGAAATATGTGTGTGTTTTTTCAGAGTTCCATTTTGTGTGTGTGTGTGTCTTTACCTTTTTGTTGGGCTGTAATTGTAGAGATACGAACAGGAATAGTTAAGGGATTTTCAGTGTGGCATAAGCCGTGTTTCTTGGGTGCGTCATCTCCTTTTGTTGGGCACTTGTTGTTGTTGTTGTCATCTTCACGGAATTGATATGTGCGTATGTGTTTCAAACTGTGTGTTTTTTTTGTCAGTGAGAACCTGTTTGTATTAGAATCAGTTAGTTCACATAGATTTGAAGAGAATCTGTGTCAAACGAGCAGGGATCCTTTTCATTGGTTGAAAATTTGAAAGTTCACACTTACATGTGAGTTGTTGTCAGCATCATTATTATTACTACCACCATCATCATCATCATCAGCAGCAGCAAATATTTTTATTTCAGGATCTCATGCTGTGTTCGTGCAGACGTCAGAGTAAGCAATTGATTTGTGTGCATCCCATTTCCATTGAGTACAAAAGGAAGAAAAGGTGAAAAGGAAAGAAGAGGAAGGAGTAAGCTGAACGAATGGAGAAAGAAAGAAAGAGTATCTGTTTCACGTTCGCTCGTCTCGCATAGCTATTTAGTAATCTACCACAACATCCTACAAGCAGCTCATTGGTCTTCAGAGAACACATTTGCATCTTTTTATCTAAAGGATGTTGCTTGTTGAGGCAAAGGGAATTTTGTAAGAGCCTCCATCTTAGGAACAGCCGGAATTGCAACAGAATTAATTCTTCTTCTTTCTTTTCCATTAGCGAGAATATGCTACAAGTTCTATTCCTTGCATTGGTTAAGTATAGATATCGGTATTGTAGAGTTGAGAGGAGCTTGTTGGAAATCGCCATTTTGTAGTAGGGTCGCTGCGTCTGTATCCATCTTCCTGGCTTTGTTTGGAATGAAGAAAACGCTCACAAAGTTTTCGATTAAAAGGACAAACTTTTTCTGTACAATTTAAATCAACTTTATTCAACAGTTTCATCAACACAACAAACATGGTTCCGAAAGAGTTATGAAAAACAGGAATAGAAAATATATTGAATCAGGAGACATGCATGTACTACAGAAGTATGATTCTTTTACCTCGCTTCTCGCTCAAGTCATGGTGAGAAAGAGATATGATGTCTTCTTAACGCGATGCTCAAAGTCTAACTGTTCATAAAAGACACAAAAATGGTTGGGCGGAAATGCAAATAGCTGCACATGCCTAAAGTGTTCTAGTCGCCCGACGTATCATTATGTGAATGAGAACATGCCAGTGCCAGTGTTCTTATCCAACCATGTGCTAATCACTCTGCGAGTGATAACATGCAAGTGCAAAAGAACATAGATCTTAATGATGTAACTGCTACAAAATAAACTGAGGGTTTTTAGAGTAAACCTCTTATTAATGAGATAGCTATACTTACCTGTGTACTTCTCCCCTCCTCCACTCTTTAAGGATTCCTGGTTATTATAAGGGCTCTAGTTTATCGTATAAAAAGCAAAGTATACCTCCTACCAGTGGAGAGTCCTATTATAAGAGCCATAATTAAAAAAAAAATGTTATTCTCAAAAACAATATTCAGTATAATTGCATTTGTTATGCAGATAAATCACGATCTATTCCCGGCAAAAGGGCAAATCGAATGCCCACAAATGCAAGGCAATGGCTGAAGCCTTGGAAAATGGATGGTCCCATTTAATGCTACCAAGACAAAGCTTATTTCCTTTAACAACTATAAAGAAACCTTTCCAACCACTGATTGTCATGGGTGATGATAGCAACCTTCCCAAGAGTTTAAACTTCCCGGCCTAACATTCTCTGCCAACATGAAGTGGAATACAGAAGATGCTGCCAAGTCTGCCGCAAAGAAGGTAGGCTCCCTCTACCGGGATAGAAAACTTCTCACGACATGACAGTATCCTATATCTCTATAAAGCCTCCAGACAACCGTGTGCAATATTTTTTTACATATATATTGTATACCATTAGAAATGCCTCATACCGTACCGAGATAAAGCAATTTTCTGCCAATATCCCCCCTCAAACAAAACGAATGAATCTCGTTTAAAATGTTGCAAACAACTGCTGAAGATTTAAACCAAATTTTTTCAACTATTTCATCGCGAGTAGACTGTTTAGAGAAGAAGATACTTCATATCAGGCAACAGTATTTTTGGGCAACTATTTTTGGGCAACTATTTTTGGGCAACTATTTTTGGGCAACTATTTGGAGGATGCTTATGATATCTATGAAGGGTTGAAGTTTGACTCAGGGGGAAAAAGACAGACCTAGAGAGTGTGATGAGGTTCGAGGAATTTTTCGTAGGTGAAACGCGCAAAGCTTACAAATCCTATACATTCCATCTTCGCAAGTAAGAAGCATTGGAAAATAGTTACACCCATATAGCTGTTCTGTTCTTCGCAAACTTTTAAAGATCTGAAATTTCGGACAGCTAATAAATAGACTTATTCGAGACCAAGTCGTTATCATAGTTTAAAAAGAAATGCCGTCAGAGAGATGTTGCTGTCAGATAAGCAACTTACTCTAGACAAGTGCCTACAAAAAGGTAGAGCTTACTAGACATCAGAACACCAGACATAGACTATTTCTTTGGTGCAGATGTAACGGAATCTCAAATTAACCGGTTGCAAAGCGAAGTTACATGATTAATTCCACCAAACAACCACATCCAAAAGAAAGGGAATAATACAATTCTTTGCAGAAACGATAAGGCATATGTTAGCGAGATAAAAGAGGAAGAAAAAAATCACGTTTTGGGTTCAGTCACTGTAGAAAATATATGTGCAATCACCACGGACGATATGACAAATCGGCATGTTATGGTCAAGGTCAACACTAAGGTCTGTACAAAAACAATAAATTTTAGGCTAGATAGAGGTGCAGGTGTGACCATAGTACTGGACTGGTAGTTCAGGAAAAATTCCCCACTCGTCCAACCAACTAACAAAAGACTATACGGGTTCGATCATCATGAGATGTGTGAAAACCAAACTGGCCACGAAAAAAGTCAACTCATCGCAAGAACTGTACGCTGTAGCCTACAAGAACCATTATTGAGAGGACCAGCAATCATAGCGCTCAACCTACCAAAACAGTTAATAGGTGTAGCAGCCATCATGCGGGTACACAAAGTAAAAGAGTGAGGGTCGTACCATGTGTCGTTCATCAGGGATTGAACCCAAAGCGTTCTGATTACAAGATAGAATCTTGTTATTTCTGTGCTAAAACAAGAGTACATTTATGCAAATGAGCATTGTTTTGCATAGGCGAATTTTCATTGAAATAAAAAGAGTAGAAACTTTCCTCCCTGGTGTGTGATGATAACATTACAATACGTCGAGTGTTAAGCAAGAAAAGGAGAAAGAAATTGAACTGGAGTTTTGTGCCGGGTTACTTGATTGACGAGAGTCGGATTTATTTTTAGAGTTGGCGTCGTCGTGTTTTGGAAAATTGTTAATACAATTCGAAAGTCGGACTTTTGATTTTTTTTTCATGTGTACGCATTTTGTTTCCTATTTTTTTAACTTTAACTTCTACAATAGGGTCACAAATGAAGGGCACCAGTATAAGAAAGAGGGAAACTGGAACATGTGTACCAGATAGGCATTGATGCAGAAGCTCAGCCCTTTTCTATTGTTATACCTAGAAGATTACCACTGCCCATGAAACAGAAAGTTCATGAAGAACTGAAACGCCTGGAGAAGGAGGACATAGTCCGTTCAGTGAAGTCACCAACAGATTGGTATGGACCAATAGTTGCAGCTAACGGTAGAGTTAGATTATGCGTTGACTTTACCAAGTTAAATAGAAGTGTGAAACGAGAGGAATTTCCTCTATCCAGACCAATTACTGACTGAACTCGACAGAGCCACAGTGTTTAGCAAGCTTGACTGCAACAGTGATGGGTTAGGGTTAGGGTTATCAAATCATCCGACACGAAAAAATCACAAGAGTTTACCACATTCATAACACCTGAATCAGGGCAGAGATATACACGGGTTGAGAAGGAAGCACTAGCTGTCACATGATGTTGTGAAAAATTTGTGGATTTCTTGGTCGGATTGGCAAAATTCACAGTGGAAACAGACCACTGTTGGCACTGGTGAAGTCAAAGAGACTCAACGAATTGACTCCAAGAATCCAACATTTCTACATAAAGCTAATGATATTCTCCTACGATATTATTTGCACAGGAGGAAATGTCCACACAACAGCAGACACTTGGGAATAGTCTAGTTATACAGGATATCCAGTAGGAGACAGACACCGACTCATTTATCCACTTAATCATAGGAAATATCTTGGCAAGTGACAAACGCTTGGAGGGTATCAGACTGAAGCAAAATTCAGCTGTGATTAATTATTACAAGATTGGCCACTAGCCGGAAAGAGCAAGGCAAGATCCTGAACTAAAACAGTACTGGTTTGTTAACCAGGATCTAAGTTTACCAGAGACTCTTAATGTAACAGACCCGGCTCGTCATTCCTGCCTAACTTCAAAAAGACATATTTGCGAAAGTGTGGTCTCTCTAAGGAAATTGCAAACAAGGTCGGGGGATGCGATATCTGTGAAAAAGAAAGAAAATATCTTTCAGAACCACTACAACCCACCAACCTATCGGAATACCCATGGCAGAAAGTAAGAATGGATCTTTTTGTATTCACGGGACACCAATACCTTCTGATCGTTGATTATTTTTCTAGATGGATTGAAATAGCCCATCTATGGACACCCACTTCAGCTAGTATAATCGAGAATTGCAAATCAATATTCACTAGGAATGGCATCTCAGAGACAATCATATCAGACAATGGTTCACAATTCAGCTCAACGAAATTCATGAACTTTTTAAACGTTTTTTACTTTTTACACGTCACAAGTAGCCCCATCAGCCTCAAGGAAATGGTGAGGCTGAACGTGCAGTCCAGACTGTTAAAGGTTTATTGAAAAAAACAAGTGATCCATGCATAGCTTAATTATCAAGGCACTCGTCTGCAACACAGCAAGAGTCCTGCAGAGTTGTTAATGAATATAAAACTAAAAATACGTATCCTTACCATTCATCAACGAAATTAATTTGATGAGCAAAAACTTTGAGGAACATAAAAAGGCAAACATTTGGCTCAAAGCCAGACAAAAGCAAAATTATGACTAACGTCATCGGGCTAAAGAAGGTCCTTCCTTTGAGAAAGGACAACTAGTCTTGGTCAAGGTACCCAAGACCAGTTCAGCTATAGTAAGTAAAACTATGTCACCAAGGTCAATCCTAGTTAAGACAGATTTATGACTGCACCAGCGCAACAAAAGTAATCTTTGCCTAAGGAACGGAGAAACCAGCTTCCTCCAGGCGTCAATACCACAGGAAGCAAACACCTTACCACAAAGTTATGTATAGCTGTGACTCAACAGATCTTCCCAGTAAGCAAACAAAAATCCTACCAGTGACCAAAGGAAATATACAAGAAATGGAAGGTAAGTTCGGCCACTTAAAAGATTGTCCTTTTAAAGAACTTTACAACCGCCGATAAAATCTGGGCTGGTACACTAACCACTAGCCTCTACCTCTTGGACAGTGTGCAAAAAAGAATTCCTAACCTAGTAGGTTTCGCACTGTCTGCACAGCTCAGCCCCTGTCACATCACCATAGTGTCGCATCCCTATGCTTATTTTACAAGTATTTCCATGGAATGTACTCTGAAAAATTGACTGTATTTGTACCCCCTCAATGTAAATACCTCTGACCCACTCGACTATCAGCAAATTCCCACCTCTTCACGATAGAGGTCCCTAGATGCCATAAGATTTTCTACTCTAATAGCTTCTTTCCTCGGACTGTTTGCCTTTGGAATTCCATTCCTGCTACCTGTTTCCCCGCCCGTACTGACTTGCAGAAATTTAAATGTAATGCGAACAAACATCTTGCTGCCCAAATCCTCATCCAGGTTGCCCCTATAAATCTGGCTCCTATCACAGTAGCCTCTTACGCTTCTGCAGCAATATGCTTTGTTTGGATGAACAAAAAAATATATATTTACTTTGAAACTCAGATTAAACATTTAAAAAATAGATTAAAAGAAAAAATGGCACTTGTATAGATCGGGTACACGAACCGAAATTTATTTTAGAAGAGTTCCAATGGTGTAAGGGGCAGACAACTCTCTTTTTTTTAAGTACATAATTTTTAGCTTCTCCGAAAATGGACGTAATCGACGTATTTCCGCACCCCCCTACAGAGTCTTTTTGAACAAATTTCTGAATTCTATCCCGTTAAAAAAAAAAAAATCAAGAGAAGACGAAAAAAATAGATAAATTTATTTTTTAAACTATAAAAAAAAAAAAATCAAAAATGTTTAAAACCAAAACCGATGGCTGTTCGTTTTGAAATGAAAAAATATACTGTTGATTTTCCCAAATTCTATTTTCTTCAATAAATGTTCTATCAATATACTGTTGATTTTCTCAAATTGTTATTTCTTCGAAAAATGTTCTAATATACAAGTGCCGAAAAAATTTCTATATGAGATTTTTTAAGTCTTTCTTAACAGCCAAAATTAACGAGAACGAGTTTTTATTTTACGAGTTTTTAATTTGTTTTTTTTTGTTGTTGTTAGGTAAGTTAACAAGAGCGAGAACCTGTTGTAAACGGGCGTCGAAAGTTTGCGGGACTTTTTTCAAGTAACACCGTAAAGTTATCTCCCCTTGAAAACTTCACACCACATGTTTCCATTTTAATCTTCTTTTTTGAAGGTGAAAAATAAATCAAAATGTACTCACGAGTAATGAAATAATTCTCATACGATTTGATGCTTGAGTTTTATTCAGGATAAGCACGGGTAAAATTAGTCATCGTAAGTATTCTTTTAAAATCAATCCATTCTATGTATCTCATTAATTGTGTAGTATTTATAGCGACATCGTCATAATGCACGTGTTTTTTTTTAGTATTCAATTGCGTCTTATTGTTAAACGCTGTTTAAATTCCTGTATTTTCTTGATTTTCGGAATTGTACTTAATCTCAAATTGTCGTTAAATGTAACAATATTGTTTCATTTAGTTCAGTAATATAAGTGTTAACTCCTAAATAAATGTGAATGGCTCAAAATCTTAATTTACGAACACGTGTTACCACGTCTGTAAAAAGTCAAGATTATATCGATGGTTTTCCTTTCAAAACCACTAATAATAATTTGTTTTTTAAACTCAGCGAATGTGGTTAACATCGACAGTTTATATCAGTTTTATTATTTACTAAATCTATCTTTTGAAATCAATTTACTTAAGCAGGTAATTCGGAATTCAAAATAACTTGGCTCTTATAAAATAAAACTGATCACTTCTCGTGTGTAGGTGTTTCTCGAGTCTACGTGACTTAGACATTATTTTTTATTATTTACTGTCATTCGAATATCTATTGTAATTAAAAGTAGCGTCAAGTACTAAAACAATGTTTTTTTAAAAAATAATTTAATTGCGAAATTAAATCCACCACAGTGCATTTTGGTTTCTTCGTAAACAAATTAGACATTTTAATCTTTCGTTAATAGTTGAAAAAAATGAAGGTATTGTTGTACTTGTAGATTAGGATCCTCAGCTAAATCAGCCACCCAAAAAATTAGATCTCCCCTCCTTTCAGGCGATCACGTGTGAAATCCCTGAAAAACTTGAGGGGGGACAAACAAACAATTATTTTAGAAGTTAGTGTGGGGGATATGGTGCCGACGAGATGGTGCTTCAACGACATGTAACCATTTTGGTTTAATCGGAGATGTAATCATGTTCGGGGGGTCTGTTGCCACCTGGACTTAGTGGTAGGGTTAAAGGAGGGTTTTTTTGGAGGGTACTGTTGCAACTCGAACTTAGGGTTAAGGTAGGTTGTTTTTTGGGCACTTTAGGGACGGGGCGAATTTGTTTTCATTTCAGAAGAGCTACAATAATGTAAGGGGCAGACAGCTTTTTTTTCTGTCTGGCTGCTGTTTCCGACTGGTGGTAAAGGAGCTCTAACTCTTAGGTAGCGCTAAGAACGGCTGCTCCATCAACAGTTGTATAATATCGTGGGTAACTGTATGTGCCATGTTGTGCTTGGAAAGGGACCTTACAGTTATATCCAGTGGGTTTTCCCGAGGCCACAATCCCCATGGATCAAGTCTCGATTCAAGCACCCACGTTGCCCTCCCCACTCTATCTAAAACCAAAATGACAATACAAAGTAAAAGAGACAAACCTAAACCAGACACCCACCAAAAAACATCTTCGCCTAAGCCTAGCATGCACAAATATCTGAGGGCTTAGAACCAACATCAATGGCGTAGAAACTTTTCTCCTAGTAAACACCCCGGATATCCTAGCACTAAGTGAAACAAACCTACAATCCTCAATCTCCTTACACCATTTCGACATGACTGAATACCTCCCACTCTACTGTAAAGACTCTGACAAACATATGCATGGGTTAAGAGTTTATCTTGACTAGAGAACATGGCTAGAATCAGATGATCAAGCCTACACGTTCTTTAGATTAACCTGATAGCACAGCGTTAGTTATATTTTTTATACCATTCTCCTTCGACCCAGGACTATACCCTGCTTAATTTTGTTTTTGAAAGCATAGATACAGCACTCTCACTTGACTCGAGTGTCCAAATACATGTATTTGGGGATTTTAATGCACATCACTGTGACTGGCTTTGATTCTCCAGCTATACAGACGCAGCTGGTAACTCCACGTATAGTTTCTCTATAGCGCACTCACTCACACAGACTGTCAGTTTCCCGACCCGCCTCCTTGATCGTGTTGACCAGCAAGCCTCACTTCTCGATCTGTTCTTGACTTCACTGCTCGAGGCTTGTGTGACGAATGGTAATGATTGATATCATCCTAAAATCTCGTCCCAAAGCTGATGAGCTGTTGCTCAAAACAATGAGAAACTACGAGCAGACTGATTTTGATTCCATCACAGACGCCCCATCGAGTGAAACGTTTTCTCTCTCTGCTGATCAGTGTGCAAATGAGGATCACTCAGAGCAGGCATTGAATAACATGTCCGCATGCGAAAATTCTACAGCAAGCCCCACTCTCCACAATGGTTCACCTCGAACTGTGCAGTTTCTATTGCTCAAAGGCAGCAAGTATTCTGGCAATTCAGCCGCCATAAGTCAATAACGAATAGACAGAAATTTATCGTGGCAAGAAAAAATTGTAAGACTGTTATAGCTGAAGCAAAGAGAAGGTACACAGAGATGACGAGAAAACACATTCAGTCGCAGAAACGAGGTATTTGTGATGTCTGGAAAATCTTCAATAGTATCATGAACAATGGGCAATCAACAATTCCCCTGCTTTCCAACCACAATGATGTCGTTTGCACGACAACGAATAAGGCTGAACTACTTGCCCAGCGTTTCGCTTTAAACTCAACTTTGGACTCCGCAAACCACTGACTACCAAATTTTTATTGTGGACTGAAGCCACACTTAATTACTTGGCCATCACCCCATTTCATGTCCGAGACATCATGAAAAACCTTGACGCCGCCAAAGCATGTGGGTCTGATCTTATACCAGTAATAGTAATAAAGAAATGCTCTGCTGAACTGGCCCCTGTCTTCTCCAAACTCTACAACAAATGCCTTGCCGTATCTTGCTTCGCTGATAGCTGAAAAATTGCCTCTGTGGTACCAGTCTTCAAGAATTCTGGAGATAGAACTGACTCTCAGAATTATTGCATCATCAGTCTAGTCTCGCTCTTAGCTAAAAAAATTTAATCTCTAATCAATCTAGCGATAGTCCGGCACCTCGTTAATGCTAAATCTTTTTCTGACCATCAGTATGGATTTAGGCAGTAGCTAAATCCTTAGAAAAAGTCTGTAGTGGAATGGAGTCATAAATGGATGGTAATTGTAATGCTGCGAAGACAAAGCTCCTTTCATTCAATAACTACAAGAAACCTCTTCAACCATCGATTACCATGGCAAATAACACTCTATCTAAGAGTCCAACATTCAAACTCTTCGGCCTAACATTTACAGGTAACATGAATTGGAACAAATACATTGAAGACATTGCCAAGGCTGCTGCAAAGAAAGTGGTCTCCCTCTACCGTGCTAGAAAACTTCTCACGCCTGACAGTATCCTATATCTCTACAAAGCCACCATCTGCCCATGCATGAAGTATGGGCTGATGCATTATCCAATAGTCTCTCCCTCTTAGACAAGGTCCAAAAAAGAGTCTCTAATCTAATAGGTCCCTCACACAAGTACTTCAATGGAATGTGCTCCGATGAACTTGCTGCTCTGGTGTCCCCTTGATGTGAATACACTCGACCAACCCGACAATCAGCTAGATCCCATCCATTCATATAGCTACTTTCCTCGTACTGTTGGCAATTGAACTCCCTCCCTGTTTCCTCGACTGTACCGACATGCAGAAATTTAAAACTAATGTGAACAAACATCAAGCTGCACAGCTCCCAATTTAGGATGACCCCCAAAACTTTCACCCTAATTCTCAGTAGCCCCTTATGTCTACAGTAGCAACTTGTCTTATTTGAGGTAAACTAAGTTAAAAAAAGAAAGAAAAAAACCCAGTCGTTTGGAGCAACCTCTTTTATGATATGATTTGTCAAGTCCGTGATCATCTCAATGCCTGTTTCACCCATAGTCTTCAAAATTTCTGTCCTTTTTCCTTACCAACGGATCATCTACTTGAGTCTTTGCTGTTCCAGATTAATGCATAAAAAAATGGTTTTCGCTTTTCTTGAAAATAATATTTGCAACGATACTGTAATGATTAAATTTAATAGTTTAAAATCCCTTTTTCTTTTCCTTTTTTCTAATAATTTAGTGAATAAAATAAACAAACAAAAATGAAAGTAAAAAAAAAACTCTTGGGCCATGTCGGATAAGTACAGCTATTTTTTTTTTAATAAATTCATAGTTTCTAATTTCTATGTTGCAAAAAAAAAAAAATAACATCAAATTAATTTTTAAAAAACAAAAAAAAACCTATAGGTGGTGGTGGTGGTGATTCAGTTTTCCCCATTATACAGTCATGAAAAAATTGCCACTGACTTTATAGTCCAAAAACTAATTCTCCCTCTTTGTAAAATTATATTTTTAATTACAAAATAAGTTTTTTTTTCTAAACTAATTTCCGACATCGAAAGTAAAAAGTTACTTTTGCCGTTGTAAACTATTTAATAATTTGTTACGATTCATTTCATATGCGAGTTGTATGTAGTATTTGACAGTTTGGAAATAGCTTAAATAAAGAAATTTGCTGATTGTTGCTATTCTCATCAACTCGATATTTCCAAAATTGTTACACACCAATCATGAGAAAAGGAGAGACTATTGATGATTTACAACATTAAACAAAATGAATTTCCCTCGTGAAATTTAGATAATGATTTTCAAACATTTTTGTTGGTCAATTCCTATTTTAGTCACGTAGATTATTTAGAGTGAAATGCTTTCGGCATTACTCCCAAACAATTCATTTTTACTTAAACCGTGTTTTAGTTTTTAAAAAAACATTAAAAACACTAAGTTATAGCAAGTTTTATCGTACATGCAAAACACCGAAATGAAAACTTGCCATGAAACATAGTCGCCACTTTCATAAACAAATGAAAGAGTTTAGCTAAGGAAGACCGATAACTCAAGTTTATCCTTGTCTAACTGAAGGACCTAAATTTAGTATGTCAGTAAAGATCTTTATTAGTCTCACAACAATACATTTGTATAAATACAAGATAGTATTTTTAAATTATCTAGAGTAACAAAAATTAAACAAAGTAAAATTGAAAAATGAAGTTCAATATAAGGTTGTATCATGATGGACACGCGAAGGCTTAGCGTCCGGCCCGCTACCCTTTTATGCTTTATTATTGCAATCTGGCCCGCGGACCTCCCAGTAAAACTCATATCATTTTGTGACATAGACGTAAAAGTAGGTTTCAATGAAGATTTACAGTGGGATAAAAATGTATGAATATCAGCGAGCGATGATGCATGTATATTTAATTTTTCTTTAACTATTAATTTCAAATCCTTGGCCTGAGATAAAAAGAGAAGGAGAGAGGCAAAGAGGAAACGAGAGATGAGGAAAGGGCATGAAACATAGAACTTATGTGAGGTGTGTCAAAACGAATGCTGGATCAACTTGCTACTTCCCCCGTCATTATTTTTTATGATTCCAAAATGGCTCTTTGTCGGCGCCTTTTATAACATCACATACAGAAGTCTCTTGAGAAAAAATATCAGATTTGTAGAGTGTTCAATGCAATTTTTGTACAACTTATTCATGTAAACAAAATATAGTAATTCTGAGATTTCGTTTTTCACTCCGGCCCGCGATCTCCTTCCAAAAGTCTCATCTGGCCCTCACTCTGAAAAGGTTGCCTGCCCCTGATCTAGAGTAACAAAAATTAAACAAAGTTTAAGTAAAATTGAAAATAAAGTTCAATATAAGGTTGTATCATGATGTCTCTATCCGGCATTGCTCAGGATGCAGTGAAGTCATTTTATTTTTTATTTGTCAGCACATCATCGCGTTTGCTGATTTATATTTTTAGGTGATTATTTAAAAATGTTTCATATTAACAGTCCTTGTACTGGACTAAGTAATTTTAAAATATAAATTGTAGTTAATGACATTATTATATTGTGAATAACATAGTAAAACATAAACAAATGAAAATTGTCAGATAGAAAATTTTTCAGCTTAAGTGCTATTTGAGTCTGACTTTGAAAATCCGTTGGTAACTGTCCCAATACAGGAAGTCCCCAACGAATATCAATTATGTCACATTTTCGTGACGTAATCTAAAAAAGGTTTAATTTGAATAAATCAACGATAAAAATATTTCTCAACAAATTTACCGATGCAATAAGTAACTACGGGTAAGTGGAATAAACTTATTTGGTGTTCGTACCAGTCAAGGACGTATCCTCGACAAACAGTCTGATAGAGGGTGGGCCGTTGTGGTTTCTTCTGGCCCTGCTTTGTCGGGCTGAGGTATGATTCTGTTCAGTCCCAGGGGGTCCACCCCCAAGGCTTTACTTCTTTTTTGAGAACAGGGTTGGTTTATTGCTAATCGCCTGAGGTGCCCTTACCAGGGAAGGCTGACGGGGTTGCTCAGGCATTTTTTGTAAACCAGAGTGTGCTAATCCAGTGCACTGACTTTTCAACTTAACACCTGACCTGGAAAGGTAAATAAAATAACTACTGGTGTTCTTCGTCGGATATTACAATATTATGATTGGAGCCCTTTATCGTCAAGGCCGGAATAGTATATTTGTGAAAATGGACGACGTAACATAGACTGGCTCATGTCTTTTCCCCCCCTCCCTTCGCATATTATTTTAACTCCATGAAATATTAACTTTTATAAACAGTTGCATCATCAAGTAAAAAAAGCCCAAATTGATAAATTTCAAAATTTTAATTGAACTAGGAAACATGTGACCCATTTGGTCACACACTGAACTCCGATAAGATTGTTTGAATCAGAAAAAAGTGAGTTTGCAAAGCCAGGTAAATTTTTAAAAAACCTAAAAAGACAAAATCCCAGATTAATCTCTTTCTGTTCGCTATATCCCCTCCCCATATCTTTTTTCTCCATCTATGGTTTAAATAGTATTACTACTAGTGTTGATATTCCCTATTGTTTATAATGGACTATTCCAATCTTCTGTTTTATAGTTAACTTTATTACTTTTGACTGTTAATAAACAGAGAGGGAAAGACGGAAGAAAGAGAGTAATAGACAGAAACGTAGTAAGATAGGGGCAATTTTGTGAGTTAATTACAAATTACGGCTAATTAAAAAAATTAAAATGGAGTTTTCTTTTTTCAAACATAACTCAATCTCAACACCAAGGAATATTTTAACATGTATTTTGTGTGATGAAAATATATAGAAGAAAGTCTTTAGGGAAACAAACATTGATTAACTCACCTTCGTATAATAAACTAAAATATTTTAAAGAATCTTGTTTTTTTTTTGTTTCTTTTCATGAAAAACTTGAGTATTTTGGAAAGTTTGTGCCAAAGTTTCATAACGAGTCAGTTTTTTCAAATGGTCTAAAGCGTTTTGGTCTTTTTTTTTTCTTTTTTTTATAAATATTTGCCTTCTTTCTGGAATTGCCTTAAACAATTAAAGATGTCAATCAAGATATTTTGCAATAGGTATTTTGTCTCTCGCGGCTCATCGTTCAAGCAGGATTTAATTCCACTGATTTTTACAAATGAACAGAATTGAACAAGGGTTAATGACTCCAGAGGTTTCTACTGCCACATAAATCACAATAATCTGTTCATAAGAGATGAATATTTATTTTCTTAACTTCATCTCGACCCATAAAACCTGGTTCAATTGCAGATCTGATATAAGTTTCCAGGCAGAAATTAGAAACTTGTTGCCTTTCTAAGGAAAAATAATGATTACTTATCCGGTGATTTTCCATTACGTCCCGTTGAGGCCCACTTTAGAACATGAGTAAAATCAAAATCTTATTTTGGTATCAAATAGAAATTGTGTGGCCAGAAATGTCGTGCAAATGTGAATTTTGCACATTTTTATTTTTGTATCAATCAGTAATCGTTAAGAGTTTTTAGACAACAATCTTATTAGGGGTGGGACGTAATGGGTGAAAATTTCAGATTCATGCGAGTAGTATTTTTTTGTATTCATTTATACATAAATAACACTAAACAATCAAACATTTTGAAAATTTTGCAAAATTCAGAAGGTGCAGGCCAAAAATAGCCGTTAGTGGTTTCATGCGACATTGCAGGTCCGAAAACATCCTCAAAAGCTATGAATGGATATAGATGGTTAAATCTGATATAGTACTTTAATTTAGGACCATTTTCAGGCTGTGAAAGTGTTTTTATGAATGTAAAATAGCCAAAAACTAGTGAAAAATAGCCCAAATTAGCCAAAATCCTCCGTTAAGCAACCTAATTGGTTCCCAAGCCTCTACAATGGTTATGCATGGCTGTAGATAGTTGAAACTGACAAGACACTAAGGTTTAACACCAGTTTTGGGGTTTTAGGAGCCCCCACCCCCAAAGGTAGAAAAGTATAGTATTTCATGACTATTTTATGGTTCGTTGAGTGTAAAGCCTATTCAGGATCACACATACTAATAAGAGATCACCAAAGTGTCCCCAAATATCATTAAACGGTGATAAAACAAAGACTGTTGGACATTCATGACTGAAACTTGGTGGACAAGTCAGGCAGAGACTGAGGTTTATTTGTACCAAATATGGTTTGATTGAAGAAATTTGTTTTTCTTTGCTAAAAAAGAAATCTATTCCTTTCAAAAAGAAAAAAAACTCTAGTCTAGTTTAAGTTATTGAGTCCAAACTAAAGTTTTTTTTTACTAAATTCAGTGTTAAACTGCAAAGCCCCAGACGAAATGTTTTTATTATCATTCCGAAAGACAATTTTAATCGTCCAGAATTACTCATTCATTTAGTATGAATCAGATGATTCCATTGTTGACATAGGTTTCTCAGATATCTTTCTAGTTAGAATTCTTTCTAGAAATACATTGGGTACTTACAGGAGGAACCACGTGAAAGTTGCCGACATCCTAAGTGAAAGTGTTTCTGTGACACGAACTGGATTCGAACTTAGCACACCCAGATTGTCAGTTCTTGTCGTTAGCCACTGTCACCTCTCCAGAATTACTTAAGTTGACAGAACAAAAGTTTTTTTTTTTTATTACTAAATTCTAAACAGAAACAATATTTAATTTTATTCACAATTAAACTATATTTTTGTTAGAATTACTGCACAACAATTTTTTTATATATTTTCAAATACATCACAAAATTGCAGCCATAATTCAAAGAAATTTTATCTGAGCTAAAACTTAATTAAAAAAAAAAAGACTTCCACTTTTTTATCCACCCTCTCTTATCTCCCTTTGATTAGAAATGCTTGACGAAGTTGCAGTGAAGATCAACAAGAAATAAGATAGGTAGGACATACATTTTTATTAGCTAGAAGATGGACAAACATTAAGGATTAAAAATTTGTTGAAAAGTAAGGGTTGGGGAGTAAGAAAATTGTGCAATATATTATTTTTCCTAGGAAAATTAAAGGTGCATCCATGGAACGCACAGATAGGGAGTTTACTGCGGGGTAATTCCATGTCAAATCATCCAGAAATTTTGGATTTTGAAACCCATATCCTCAGATTTTGTTGTAACTTGCACCACAGATGGACATCATAAAAACTAAGAAATCCTGAAAATTTGAGCATGCAACTCCAAGCGGTTTCCAATTGAGAGCAGTTTCTGTGTCGGGTAAATAGCGCGAGATGTCGCCCGGGCGACATCTTAATAATTACATTTTCTTGAATATTTTCAGTTTGGAACATGATGTGACGCTGAAAATTCACACAGGTATGTTCTTCAACCCAAGGAATCCAAAAATGGCACCAGCTTTGCTCAGAAATGAAGCCTTCTATGAGATTTTATTAAATTTTGAAATTTTTTACATGTGCACCAATATGGGGCAAAAAAATGATGTAGCTGATATGGTAACGGTGTTTTTTCTTTTGGGCATTCATTTAGACACTATGAAGTACCTCTGGACTAAAAATGGTAAATAATACTTTTTTTGTTCACTCACAGTGTCTATTCAAAGTTAGGTCTTTTTCCGAGAGTTCAGAAATACCCTATTGGAGAAGCAACTAGTTTGGGTATGTGAGATGAAGTTGGAGGGACCGTTCATCTAAATTTATATAAAATTCACATTGAAAAGTTTTAGAAAATAAAAGTTAAATAGTAAAAGGTAATAGTCTCACAGTGATCAGATATTTACCATAAAAGCGGACTTCACAACAAAAACCAGCATACAATAACATTATCTACATACTGTTATTTTCTTTATGCCACTGAAATGCAGAAATCGTTTTTTCATACTTCTCATCAGTTATCTTGTATGTTCTTCCTGTATATATTGTTGGGGAGACAACACAAAGAATTTTCTTGATTGGAACAAACCATGTATCATCAATTTGCGGCCAATTGAATGTCTTGTGTGGTCCATGAGGGTGCATGAACTTGACGGTTACATCACCTTCCTCTGCATTAATTTCATTCACAATGCCAATCCACCAGAAAGAATTATAAACACAGGTTACATATTGCATTGGTGAAATGTCAGAGATTTCAAGAATTGATGGCAAGTTAAAATCATGGTTGTCTGTATAGCAATACACGTCGACCAGAAAACTGTTTGGATAATCACAGATTTGAGGGTAGTTCTATTAAAATAGTCATATCTTAAAAACTAAAGCACTTTAAGTGCTCAAAATACCATCATTTTGTTAGGAAATGAATATCCTTTCAGGTGCATTCATGAATAATAATATACATTATATATTTTTAAGAGTTTTGAGCAAATAAAGGCAAAAAAATGTTAACGCTATTTTCAGCAATTTACGTCACTTTTTTTTTTAACCCCCCCCCCTTCGTTTAAAAGTCGTACCATTGCTGTATGTGGAATTTCGTCCTGAAATTTGGAAACTAATCAGGGAAAGTATCACTTTTAATGTTTGTCGGTGTACGAAGTAATTCGGCTCATTCATTTTTTTTAAATTTAAAAAATAAGACTTCAACTCGACGTCGGTTGAACATTTTTGAAAAATACATTTCCGTCGCCCAATTAGTAAGTAAATCAATCATTTTACTTTTTTATGCATTAAAATTATAATTGTATATATGTGTTCTCTTTTGGTAGTCATGATATTTCATGACCCTATTCGGAAAAAAATGCGTTTTCTATTTATAGTTTGAAAAACATTGTAGTAGCAGCAGTAATAGCAGCTATAAACATGAGGCGATTTTTGTTTATTTTCATTCTAGAACGAATTTTAAAAATGTTAAAATATGAATATAGAAAATGTTGTTACATTTTTCGTACCCAACTAGTAAATAATTTAATCTTTTATCTTTTTTTATGCATTAAAATTATAATTGTATGTTGTTTTGTCTTTCCGTAGTAGTAATTTTAAATTACCTTATCCGAAAAAATATTGTCCTTTTTTTGAGCGAAAGTCAACAATGGCTGCTAGTATTGCTCATATAACAATCAATCAGCAGCAGCTAACTAGTCTTGTAAAGCTTTGTAAAAATAAGACAAAAATACTTGTACTTAAAAAGTTAATCCTATTTGGTTCTTTTATAAAAAATACTTTAAAAATACTGGTTTTCACTCAACTTTCGAACTTCTAGTAGTAATGACTTTCTAGTCGCCAATTTAAAAAAAAAAAAATTAAGATTCTACTTTTTTAGGCGATTACGTGTGAACACCCTTGGCGAAAAAAAGAAAAAACAAAACAACAAAAAATAATGTAGAGTGGGGGATCAGTTTCGCATATACATTTAATGTAAAATGATCTCCGATTTCCCGGCCATTCTTGCCTTTTAGTGAAATTTATAAAATAAATAATTACTCTACCATTAACTCTAGGTACGACTAACAAGCCCACCTCCTAAAAATGCCTTCTTGAACGTATCGTACCATTAACCTTAAATATGAGTGGCAAGCCACCCCCTAAAAAACTCCCTTAACCCTAACACTAAGTCCGAATGGCAACCTCCATCCAAAACAAAACCCCTTCCTTAACCTTATCACTAACCCTAAGTCCGAGTAGGAAGCCCTAATCCTACACAAAAAAGCCCATTAAAACCACACATAATCGTCTAAAAAAAATAAATAAATAAAAAGTAGACCCCCATAAAAAAAAAACGCACAGGATTTATTTCCCATAGAAAAAAATTGATTAATGCCCTAAAACGCTAGAATGGCCCGGAAATGGTGAATTATTCTACATTAAATATATGTGAAACTAATCCCCCACTCGAAATTCTAAATGAATTGTTTTTTTTTCTTTCTGCTAAGTTTTCAGGGTGTTCACACTTAATTGCCCCTAGCCCTACCACTAACCTGAAGTTCAAGTGGTAAGCCCCCCCCCCCCCTCCTCCTCCCACAAAGACCCTCATAATCGTCTAAAAAAAAAAAGAAAAAAACAAGAAAAACGCACAGGATTTATCTCCCATAGAAAAAATAATTAACTCTCCTAAAACGTTGAAATGGGGGATATGTGAAACTGATCCCCACTCTAAATTCTAAAATAATTGTTTTTGTTTCTTTCTTTCTGCCAAGTTTTTCAGGGTGTTAACGTGTAATTGCCAAAATAAAAAAAGTAGAATCTCATATTTTGGGGAGGTAAGGGGGTGTGTTAGCAGAAGGTGTTAATCTACAATGATGCAAAGAAAACTTGCAATATATTCATTTTTAAACAGTCCTAGTATTAGATTTTAGTTTCTTGTACATAAAATGTATTACAATTCAACTTTGAGTTTTCTAACTTCTTTCTTTTAATGGATTCATGGTATTTTTAAGGTATTGCAGCATATTTATGTGCACTTAGTGCAGATTACTTGGAAACCATTAATTTCTGGAGATTTTCAGTGGCACATTCTGATTCCTTGTACAAAAATACATTTATATGGTAAATTTCATTGCTTAATCTTGTATTTTAACAAAGATATAACATTTTTACTGAAAAATTAGTGTAAAAAATGTGACGAAACGCATATGGTCTTAAAGAGGGGAAAATATCCAATCGTGTGAGGCACAAAAATAGTCATAACTTCCTTATTTTTAGTCAGATTTAAAAAATTTAAAAAGATTCTTTCTTAGATCATCAAGCTCTTTCTATATATGCCATTATTGAGATATTTTAAGCAATTTAAATTTTTTCATGTGTATTGCTAGTCTGTATATGATTCATCCTCGCTGGTCAGCTTATGGCCAATGTTCGATGTTGACAACGGGGCAAAATGGTGGCTGCTTCTGCTTCCTGGTACTGTGTTTCTCTGGCAAATCTTGCCCCAAGAAACATTCTCACCTCCTCCATAGTTTCCATACTAATATCAAAGAACTTGATTGCAGACATCTCCAGGCAGACTTCTAGCATGGCTTTATAATCCAGGATTTGGTTATTCAGAGGACGCTGAAGCGACCGTTTAGCCACATGCCGTTTTACTGGACCACCGATTCCATCACAAGGGGATTTTCCATGGCTTGTAGCAAAGAAAACTCACTCTGCATCAATCCCAAAGTCCTGTTTATGCAGACATAAATTTATGAAGTTTTTATAATTTTTATATTGACTCCCCCCCCCCCCCCCCCACAGCCATCACTGAAGTAAGTCATTTTGTTAACATGGGGCAATAATGCACAAATGTAGTGAACTGTCATTGTCTGGGTTTGATACACGAATGCAGTGTCATGGGTGTTGTCATTAGAAATAAAACACAATGAAAGATACTTCAGTGTTCCATCGGAATCTTGGTAGTAAAGCACTGCAGGGTGCAATATTCCTTGCTCCAATGAAAACTTTGGATTTCGTCATGTATGAGAAATTGATAATTTTCTGCAAAGTCTACAAGGACAAGAACCTCATTCGAACAGAGATTCTCTTTCTTTTTAGTCAAGTATCTAGTTTGACATTTTGTTATATATGAGTGTCGTGTGAGATTGTCGATTTTGTCAATCAAGAAATCTTTGTATTCTTCATACATTGTTGTACGAGTACTTAATGTGGCACGGTCGGTTGTGTCCCATTGACTAAAATGAAATTCATCATCTGGATCCACATCAACCAGCTTTTCATCCAAGACCTTCTGCAATGCTTCTCTGCCAGGACATGCTTCACAACGGTGCATCATGCATTCCTTGTTGGAAGAATCACAAACTAGTTTTGAGATCAAATCCTTGTAAGTGATGTCCCAACCAATGGCGTCTACAAGAAGTTTCGCATTCTGATGCATGCTACACACACAAACAGAATGGGTACCTTTAGATCCAGCTAATACACACCACTTTGGACGCAACTGAGAAAATTTGGAAAACCCCACCTTGACATTGGGATACTTCTGTTTAAAAGCAGCATACAATTCATCCAGGTTACATAGTATTAAATGCTTTTGTTTGTGAACACCCTTTGCAATACTAACGTAGTCCTTTTTGCCTGGCATTTGACGGCTGTATTCATCATTTTCATACATATGTACTACCAGTTCTGCTGTCTCTGGGAAGAGTTTTTTCCCTTTTTTAGGGGCAGACTTTGAGAGAATACCACTCACATTCTTCAGTTCCCTAGCAGTTCGAACAACGTATTCTGACACCTTGAAGAATTTGAAACAGTATTCACGAGACCACGAATCAGGAGCAAGTGTCATGATTTGGATTTGATCTGGAGTCGAGGCTTTCTTCAATTTCTCCTTCATCAGATCATGTAATCTATCCAATTCTAATGCTTTCTCTTTGATTTCTTTTTCAATATGCACTGAGTCTGACACGGTCAATTCTTCAGTGTTGACTTTGTATACAGTCGACAGGTCGCTTTTGAGTGTTCCAATCACTTGTTCTAATTTCCTTTTGGCACTATAAACACGACTATGAGGAACAAAACCATGTAAAGCGACAGGAGAAATGTCCATGGATTTCAGATTGATATTCAAGTTTTTTTGTGGGGTTTGCAAAAGTTCACTGGTGTAGTCTGTATCTATCCTGTCTGTATCATCGATCAGTCTCACATATTTCATCATACACTGAGGACAAAGAATGTGTCCTGGTGTTACATTGTACCCTCTCACCTCCAGCTATTTTGCTATCACCAACGATATCAGCTGTGCGCCTTTGACTTTACTTTTATGTTGTAACACTCCACCACGGCACTTTTTTGAGGCCTTTGCTCTATGTTCAGACACATTTCCAAAATATTTTTTGTTATGAAAGCAATGGTTGATAACTCGCCTTTATGTTCCTTGAGCCCAGCTCTCCACAACGTCTCAACAACGTCTTTGTTCAAGTCTGACAGCTTCTCAATTCCTTTGGAACGATCATAGTCTAATTTGTGACATTCCAAATTGAGTTCGACACCAACAGAGCAAGCTTCATCAGTCATCTTGTTTTCTTTTGTTTACTGTTGAATTGAAGACAAAATAATAAAATAGAATATATAGAGAATCAGGTAACTTAAGTTTGGTAGCAGGGGATGAGTAAGCAGTTAGTGAAGAGATTTATCTACATTTTTCCAGTGAATTGCAAGGAAAATAAAAACATTTAAAATATTCATAAATTTGTGTCTACCTCAAATTCTTTTATATTTTCGACAGCTAATTTCTTGGTATAAGAATTAAGTGCTGCCTAACTTTCTTACCTGCATAATGGAATAAACAAATTGCACCAACTACTATTATATATTTTAATTAGGTATAGATAATGTTTTTCATTTAAAATTATTTTAGGATTGTTGCAGTACATTATGGTGAACTAATCCAGCTCCGTTGCATATGGGACACGTTTTACTGAAAAAATTAACCACCAACTAATGCAGGCATAATAGGCAAAGAAAACTTTGTTATACAAGAAATATGATCAATATTTAAGCAGCTATTGTGGTTCAGTAACCAAAATTGGCATAATCATTGGATTCTGGTGACATTGGACCAAAGCGCCGTTGCGCATGGGACATTTTGACGATGTTTCGCTCAGTCATTTTACAATGGATGGTGTTAACAACCCGTAACTTTTTACCTTAGTAAAAACTGCTATGCAGTTATTAAATTGGCCACAAATAGTGCTAACTTCATCTATCTTATAAGTCATAAGTAAAACCATTCAACATTTATTCTCAGTTAAAATTGATGAGAATAACCCATGTAGATAATGTTGTCGTGTGATGGTTTTTGTTATGAAATCAGCTTTTATTGTAAATATCTGATCACTGTGAGACTCTTTTAACTTGAATTTTATATAAATTTTGATCTCGCATATCCAAGCTAGTTGCTTCCCCAATAGGGTATTTCTGAACTCTTGGAAAAAGACCTAACTTTGAATAGACACTGTGAGTGAACAAAAAAAGCATTATTTACCATTTTTAGTCCAGAGGTACTTCATAGTGTCTAAATGAATGTCCAAAAGAAAAAAAACCGTTACCATATCAGCTACATCATTTTTTTGCCCCATATTGGTGCACATGTAAAAAATTTCAAAATTTAATAAAATCTCATAGAAGGCTTCATTTCTGAGCAAAGGTGATGCCATTTTTGGATTCCTTGAGTTGAAAAACATACCTGTGTGAATTTTCAGCGTCACATCATGTTCCAAACTGAAAATATTCAAGAAAATGTAATTATTAAAATGTCGCCCGGGCGACATCTTGCGCGATTTACGTGACACGGAAACTGCTCTCAATTGGAAACTGCTTGGAGTTGCATGCTCAAATTTTCAGGATTTCTTAGTTTTTATGATGTCCATCTGTGGTGCAAGTTACAACAAAATCTGAGGACATGTGTTTCAAGCCTTGGATGATGTGACATGAAATAACCCTGCGCCCTTTTTAAATTTGTATGCATCTGCGATGCAGAATGTGTATCTAGCAGCATCACTGCCAGTCTTATACAAAGCAAGCAGTGACAATAGGGGTATAATCATAGAATATTAAATATAGATTTAAATAAGTGATGCTAGACATTATTCTATGAATGTGTTTGATAAAAAAAAAGTTTTTAGGGTGTCAGCAAAAGAAGTGAAAAACATTTTGAAAAAGAATAGGATGTCCGTATATGTCATTATCACTGCTAGTTAAGTGCTATTAGACAGGGCTAGTTTTTAGGAGAGTTGTAACTTAAAAAAAAAGGTTTAATTTTTATAAATAAATGCTTTTTATCTTTTGTATCAATTTCTCTGTTTTTAGTCTTCATCATTTTTTTTCTTTGCAGATGGGAGAAAAAATCGGATCTGCGAAAATGACCAAAAATCCGGCTTATATTGAGAAACGAGGCAAAAAACGAAAGAAATCAGCAGCAGCAGAAAAATCAGAAGAAGAATTTAATTTGGACGAAGTTCTGAAATTGGGTGGAACAAAAGCTGATTTTGACTTTCTGCAAAACTTGGATGATGCCGACAATACAAAGAGTTGCAAAAAAAGTGCTACGGATGTCGGTGGTGACGAGATTCGATCGCTCATCAAAAGTATGGGTTTAAAGACAGCGGCAAAATCTGGTGGTAAAAAACTGTTGCCAGAAAAGAGACTTCCTGACGACTTTAACTGGGGTGAAATGACGCCTGACCAAATAGCACCAAAGCCATTGAAAGGGGCCACCAAAAGCAGAAACAATGCTAAAGACAACAAAGAAACCAGTCAGAAGGTACCGGACAATAGTGTTGACACAAAAACAACGGCGCCTAAGAAAAAGAAGTCGAAAAATAAGTACAGACCTGAATCGGTTGAGGGTAAACCAACAAAGAAGTCGAGCGATGAAGAAATTCAGAATAATCAAGTATCCAGCAGCACGAATGTTTCTCGGAAGCAAAAAAATATCAAAAAGGGCAAAACTGGTGGTTTGCTTATCAAACCAGGAGATTCGTGGTTCAACTTACTTGAAAATATTGAATCGAAACAAGATGTTACCCCACTGACACCAACCTCCAATTGGAGCAGCGCCAAATCCTTAGAACCTGAAGCAGCTCAGTTGTACCAGAAAGACGTAGAAAAATATCGTGAAGACAGAAACAAGTCAAAGAAATCTGAGACGGAATGGTATGAAAAAGTTGTTTCATCAGGCACGCTTAGCGACAAGCAAGCCGCATTACAGCTGTTTATTGCAGAGTCTCCCGTTCACAATTTGTTCTCGCTTGACTCGTTGCTAGCCATGTCCAAGAAAAAGGGCCGTAAAGAGTGCATCATGGCAGCAGAAGCTATCAGGGATGTCCTCGTCAAAAACCTTTTGCCGAAGAATCGGCAACTGAATGCGTTTAATGCTCACAAGATGCATGAACTTCAGCAAAACAATCGCGAAAAGCAACTTCTGCTTTGGTACTTTGAAGGGGAGCTGAAAAAACGGTTTAGCGTTTATGTGGAATCGCTTGTTGCGATGCTCCAAGACAATGTCGATGCTCCGAAGGAAAAGGCTTTAGGGATAATGAGCAGCCTCCTGGCTCACACTTCGGAGGAACAGACGATTTTGCTGAACGTTTTAATCAATAAGGTTGGGGATCCGAATTACAAAATTGCCTCAAAAACTGTCTACATTCTTACAAAATTGATAAAGAGTTGCCCCCTCAAGAAATCCGCTGTCATCGATGAAATTGAGAAACTCATATGCCGCCCAAACATGCAACAGAAAGCTCTTTACTATTCCTTTTGTTTCCTATCGAATATTCGCCTTAAAGAAGGCGAGAGCAAACTTGCAGAACGACTGATCAAAATTTATTTCACTTTCTTCCAACGGTTTATCAAGCAAGGAGAACTCGACAATCGAATGCTGAGTGTCTTGCTGGCGGGTGTTAATTCTGCATTCCCGATCGTTTTAGAAAACCGTGAATTTATACACGACCAAATGGACACATTGCACAAAATTATTCATTTGGTAAATTTCAACACGAGTCTTCAGGTATTAATGTTGCTTTATCAAATATTAGAATCCGGTGACAACCTCTCTGATCGTTTCTATTCCGTGTTTTATCGCAAAATGTGCGATCCGGCTTTGAAAAGCTCCAATCGGCAGGTTCATTTTCTGAACCTTTTGTTCCGTGCCATTAAGAAGGATCACTCTGTCGCTCGGATTAAGGCTTTCATAAAACGTCTGCTCCAGATTTGTTGCTACCAGTCGCCTCCCTTTGTGTGTGGAGCTCTTTGCCTCTTGTCGGAGGTGTATAGGGAAAAACCAGACCTTGTCAGTTTAAAGAACATTTCTGAAAATTTTGATGACGGCGAAGAACATTTCAAGGACGTTGATCCGAACAGTGATGATGAAAACGGGGGGGAAAAAATTGAAAATCAAAAAGTTTACGATTCGGACTCCGATTCAGAAAAAGTAGCGAAATCTGAAAAATGTTCAGACGAGTCACAAGAAACACCTGCATCATCTTGGATCCATCACAAGAATCTGCAAACTGTTCCAATTGAAATGTCATATACTCCCCATCATCGGAATCCTCTCTATTGTCGGGCGGAAACCACCCCTTTGTGGGAACTGCAGAAGCTTTCATTACACTATCATCCGACCGTTGCTCTTTATGCCTCGACGTTATTGTCTGGAAAATTTATCGATTTTGATGGTGATCCCCTTGAAGACTATACACTCATGAGATTCCTCGATCGGTTCGTCTTCAAGAATCCTAAGAAAGTTGAAAAGGTGAAAGACCCGTCAGCACCAAAGAAGCATCAGTACAAGCCGACAGGAATTAAACTGATCCCGGCCAACAGCAGTGCGTACCTTGAGGACGAATCGTCTATTCCTGTGGAAGAGAAATACCTTTACCAGTATTTTGCCCATAAAGACGCTGAGAGCCGGAAGAAGGGGATTTATAGCGACGACGAAGAGGTGGACGACGACGAGTTTGACAAGTTTATCGAAGGCCACGAAGGCTGCAGCAAGGATTACGAGCTGGATGATTTTGATTTCTATCATGAGCTCAGCAAGCAGACGGGCAAAAAGAAAAACATCAAAGATGATTTCAGCAGCGACGATGAGTCGGAGGCTGGAGAAGCAGAGGAATCAGACGAAGATGTTGATTTTGGAAATGATTTCATGTCGGAGTTCAAAGAGTTGGATGATGACGGCGATGGTGATGATGTTAGTAAGAATGATGATGATGCTGATGAGGATATGGAAGATGATGACTTTAGCCAGGAAAGAATTTTCAATGAAGAAGATATCAGGTTTTCTGACAGTGATTCAAATGCTGATGATATTGATTTCGAAGGGGAGGAGGAGGATGGTGGTGGTGGTGATGATGATGATGATGATGATGATGAGCACGTTTCCCAGAAGAAAAAACTGAAACGGTCAATTGAAAATTCCAAAGAAAATCCCAAGGATGTTTCCAAATTGTTCATGGCTGCTGAAGAATTCTCCAGCATATTAGATGAGGGACAATCCGAGAAGGCGCTCGGCAGCCATGCTTTGGTGAATCGAGACAAGGCGAGCGCCAAGCAGTTGAAATGGGAAATGGAACGTGATCGTTGGATGAAAGGAATGAACTGGAAGTCAAAGAAGCGAACGCAGCATAACTGGAAGAAAAAGAAGAATAGCGGCGGTGGTGGAGGCAGCAGTGGTGGGCGGAAAAAAATCGCCTCTGCTGGCGTTTCCAAAAAATTAAAAAAGAAAGGACAGAAAAATATTAAAAAGGACAAAAGAAAGATGAAAAAGAAATAAACTTTTTATTTTTATTCAATAAAATTTTTAATAATTCAAACAAATTTCTTTTAAATTCTTTTCAACTGTTTCAAATGAAGTTAGATCTGAAAGCTTATTGAAGAGAGTTGGCATGCAATCAATATCATTTTTTACACATGCTCGTAAGTCCATTAACTGTTATCCCGTGTAATTGCACCTCTCAATTGTTATCCCATGTAATTGCACCTAAGCATATATATATATATATATATATATATATATATATAATATGAAAATCAGACCTTTTTAGTTACCTGTAATACATAACCTGTAATCTTGCATGTTTCTCCAGCTCTCCTGAACAGTATCCCAGTCTAATAATACTAAACCAGCAGAAACAATAGCATAAACTCTCAATGTCCTATCCTAGTCTTTTTCACTCTGTTCTGGCTTCTTCTTTACACTCGTTTTTGTTTTGCTTTCTTTTTCTGTTGTAATTACTGTTTTGTGGGGTCGTCAAGAGATTTCAATATCAACCAAGATGTGCGTTTACCAATCTATCGTCCGGTCGATCCTTTTCTATGGCTGTGAGACATGCCTAATTAGGATGGTCGATCAGTAAAAGTTGTAAGTCTTTGACAATGACTGCCGTTGCTGTATTTTGTGTTTTCTGACTGCTGCGCTCGACCTGAAGTCTCTGTCATCCATCTTATTATAACAACGTCTTCGATGGTTCGGGCATGAAGCTTATTGTACAGATTGGAAATTAATTTGCAACGTAATCCTCTGATTCTCTATATGGGTGGCACAAGTGTATCGGTGAGCAGCTGAAGACTTGACTGAGCTCATAGGTCCACAAGTGGTCGGTCTTCGAAGGTGGAATTTAATTGGTTAACCATCTTGTGAACTTACTTGGGACCCCCGTGCTGTGGTGCAGCAATGGAAAAAGCCGGCTCAATCCAACCAGAATGAACACTGTTGCAACAACAACATGCCTGTCTTAGCGTCACTTATTTAACTAGATTTTATATTTTATGCCTATACCCCACATTGTCACTGCAAAGTTAATATTATTAGAATAGGCCAAGGATGGGAAACTTCGAATTAGAATTATGGAGAAACACGTTATTTGGTGTCTTAAGTATTGTTATAACATTTTACTTAATTAAAATATACAACATAAGGATATAAAATCAAATATATTTAAAAAATAATACATAAAAATCATAGAAAAAGTAGAGTATAATTATTTTAAATATATAAAATAGAAGTGGATATTTACTAAAATATTTCCATGCTTTTTTCTTTTTTACACAAGTACTTAAGATCTACAAATAGTTTGGTTGTTTTGTTTTACGGCATATCAACCCTTTTGGGGCTATTAATGTCGAATCCAGTCATTTTGGTAAAAGTTTGTGTGCTCCAAGTTCTTTATAGCTTCAAATATTTATTCATGATGTTTGGTTTGGTTTGGTTTGGTTGCTTTGTAGAGGAAAATCTTTGTTTTTGACTTTGCAGAACATGATTGAGTTTTGCAACGGTAAAGGATAAAAACAATAACATCAAGGTTTGGTGCATTTTAAGTCAGGAAGTCGGTATCTTCAGACAGCCTAATCTGGTAGCACCAGATCTACAAATGAAGTCTATTTGTTTATCTGTGTGTCTGTTTTTGACTCCAACTATTGATCTCAACTTATTTTGACATGCAGATCGCCTATGGCATGGATTACCATATATGTAATGTTGACTGATATTTATTTTGTGCACTTCCATATAAACAGGTAGTTTTTATTTTACTTGCTACATAATAACATGATGGGCGTCGCTATGTTGTTTGTATCTGTAAAAAAAATGGCAAACGCTCTCTATTTTGGTGTTACGGTGCACAAAAAATCGACAAAGTTCACAGTGCACACAAAATAGTGAGCGTTTTGTGTCAACATAGTTTAACCTCTTCCCTTAATATCCCAATTATATTCAGAAATATAATGATGTTTTTGTTTTGTATGAATATATTCATTATTTTTTAATTTTTGCACATAATTGAAAAATAAATTAAACAAAAAGGGAAGAAAGAGGTTACCCAAAAAGATTATTTCTTTATAGTAACTATTTAAATAAAAAAAACTCAATCATATTCGTTTGTAGAATAAGCAAACAAAAACCAGCAGCAGCAGCTAAAAATCTCCTCGATTTTCAAGGTCAAGGTTAAGTGGTGACAGACATAGACTAATAGAGATGAATGTCTCCCAAGATTAATAAAATATTTTAGTTTAACCTCTTCTCTTAATATCCCGAGTTTAATCGGGGAATATGATTTTTTTTTTATTACATTCATGGGTAGACTCTTTTTTTTATCCGAGTTACCCCCCCCCCAACAGTTTTTTTCATCCCGTATAAACTCGTTAACTCCTTTGCATTCGTTTACCATGATTTCCAAGGTCACAGTAGAATTTTGGTGTACGCATTATCAATAGATTAAATAACAACTTTCGGCAGCCTCGTAACTCTCGCTTCCCTTATTTTGTTATTTAGTCGTCATATTCCATGAGCGATGTTTCTGATAAAGGTGGGGGGGGGGAGAATTGCTGTTTTCTGGGTCGGAATCTATCCATATATCACTTATTGTTGGCTAGTTTTTGACCACGAAGTATTTTTTTATTTATTTTCTAGCTCCTTACATCAAGTGGTTTCATGCCTTGTCTGGAGCGATTTCCATAAAAAATTTTTTTAATTCATGGCGTTAGTAGTTTTATTCGCATACATTATTCAGTGTTTTTCACTGTCGAAACATTCGAAATTTTCTTTTCATTTTGACCCCTGAATCCTTTCGGATGATTATTATGATGACAATAATTATGAAGACTTGATTACTTCAGGAAGCGATAGTATTAGTTAATATTCATCTTTGAGGGGGGGGGGGGGCTCAAATGAAGAAAGTTTACTGAATGTTGAAGGTAAAGGATGGAAGAAATAAATAATGGAATTCCTGCTGCTTCTTCATTTCCTTTTTTTAGGGATGACTGAAATGCATGGCTTTTGATGAAGATATTTTCCAGTATTTTCACAAATATAGACGATGATTTGATCAATCTTATTGTTGATTTACTCAAATGGAAATGTAATAAAGTATATTTCACAGACACAAAGTCAAAAATACTAAATATTTCTTGAAACATTTCTTCAAACTGTCATTATCTAATAGAGTACACCTTCCGTCAAAAATGACAACAAAAAAATTATGCTTTGCTAGTGTTCATATAAAATCATAGAATTATGTCAATAATTTAATTTCCCATGTATAAACTATCATTTCTGATGATCTAAAGAAAATTTTAAAAAAAACACCAATGTTGACTTTTTATTTAGAGTGGAGGGTTTCTTTCCGAATTCATTTCAAACGACTTGCTATTTGCTTTCTTGTTTATGTGTAAAATAAAACATTTTTTCCAGTTGTACATCCAGCCTCATTTTTTGGACGCAGGCAGCCGACTTTTCATTCAGCTTTTTCCGACCATCTACGTAAACATCCAGAAACACCCAACGCTTAGTCGATTTTAGCTTGGGTCCTAATCTGGACAAGTACCGATTTATCTTCACAAAGTCTGATTTCAACTCTTAATGTCAGTTGTAAATTTTTGCAAGTAGCCTATCTATAAAAATCTGTCTGATTTTTTATTTAAATATTTAGGAATCTGTATGCCTATTAAATTCCTTTCTGTTAAAAATGTATAATTATTATTAAAATCATTTGCTTTAACATCAAACAGTGTTTTAATTCTAATGATCGCTCCATTGTAATGTTAAAACATTTCGTTCAAGGAAGACTAAATTAACTTCTCCCGACTTTGTGAATGATTTCCTGCCTTATAAAGTGTGGAAGCTTTTTAAATATGATACCGCTAGCTAGCCTATTTTTCTACCAAATTAATTTCAAAGAAAAATCAAATCATATGATCCTTTCAATCCAAACAAACCTGCCCTTACTTCTGCTAGAAATTGATTAATGTCTACAAATTTGGAATCATATTTTGGCTTATACGCCATTAGCTAACAAAATATTTTATTGACTATAAAATCAACATCCAAGAATTCCTTATGTAGCAATTCTAATGCTACTTCATAATTGTTATTTTCTGACGTTAAATGCGATACTAGTCGCAATATGTACTCCATCAGATAACATTTTAATGATGCTAATTTAACTTTATTTGTAATCGATCTTGTTCACACAGTCGCCAACTTAATAAGTCCCTCACTATCCACCAAACTCCAACTCTTGTCCCATCGCCGCAATGTTGCATCCTTGTGCTTGTTTTACAAATACTTCAATGGATTGTGCTCCGATGAACTTGCTGCTTTGGTGCCCCCTCGACATAAATACACTAGACCAACTCGACAATCAGCTAAATCCCATCACTTCACTGTGGATGTCCCCAGATGCCGGAGAGCCTTCTACTCCAATAGCTTCTTTCCTCATGCTGCCGGCCTCTGGAACTCCCTCTCTGCTCTCTGTTTCCTCGACTGTACCAACATGCAGAGGTTTAAAACTAATGTGAACAGAAATCTTGCAACACAGCTCCCAACTTAGGATGACACACTAAACCTACACACTAACTCTCAGTAGCCCCTTACGTTTACAGTGGCGGCCTGCCTTGTTTGGGGTGAATTATGTTAAAAAAAAAATTCAGAAATTGGGTCAGGAAGTTTTTATACTCAAATTCTGATGGCTTAACGCCCGAAACTTGATGTACTCAAGTTTTAGAATCATTGTTAATATAAATTATAATATAATTATATTATTGTTAATATATAATTATTTTATTTTATTTTTTATTTATTTAATTTAATTTTATTTTTTTCCTCTTTTTCCTTCTTAATTTTGAGTTTCAACTATCTTCTCTAGCGATTAATCTATAAATAGCAAACTAGTGTCCCTTAACTGGCTGTAAATCTCGATGCCCCCCCCCTGTTTCAAAAGCTCCCTCGACCATTCCTAAGATGTACTCGATATGATTTCGTTGAGAGGCTCATTTGCAAAGTAGCCCATCTTCATTTAATTCCATCCACATGGCAGAAATACCCGACTAGTACATGGGTGCAGGCTATTTTTACCCCTCTCGGAGTGTTGGACCCATAAGACCTTGTAAGACTATCCATCTAAGAGAAGGAAACCTCTGACTAAAAAACCTTGCTACCAGCTACTTACGCCGTGGCAGTAAACCGTTGGGGAGGGAGGCCTCCTTAGTCCCGATCGACAACCTTCCTAGAGTTGGAATCTCAAACGAAATATCCGGTTTGCAAACCTACAATTGCTTAAGGAGTAGATAGGTTCTGCCTATCGCCGGCCCTTGCCCTTGCACTTTTTCTTTGTTTATTAGTCAGGCGCAGAGGTAACAGCGCTGGGACGCCTCTAAACACTCAGTGCCTAGCCTTGTTTCCTTACTAGGACAATGAACGCCGTTCTTTTCTCTCTATTTGGACAACTTGGGGAAACTTTTTTCGTCACTAAGTCTTACATGACCAGTCTGGGTCTCTCTTGTTCCGACAGGTTGAGGGTACAGGTTAGACAGCTTGTCTGGCTGCTGTTTCCGACTGAAAGCAAGGAGCCCAAACTCTTGGGTAGCGCCAAGAACAGCTGCTCCATCATCAGTTGCATAATACCGTGGGTAGTTGTATGTGCTATGTCGCACATGGAAAGGGACCCTGCAATTATTTCCGGTGGGCCACAACCCCCATGGACCAGGTCACAACTAATGGACTGGTTGGGTGAGCTTATTGGCACCTAACATGAACCCACTTTGTCCACCCCACCTCTATCAAAAATAAACATGACATTGCAAAATCAAAAAATCAAACCTAAACCAGACACCCAACACAAAACATCTTCGCCTCTGCCCTTGAGGCTCGTATTCACAAATATTCGGGGACTTAGAACCAACATCAACGACGTAGAAACCTTTCTCCTGACAAACTCTCCGGATATCCTAGCTCTAAGTGAAACTAACCTTCAATCCTCAATCTCCTCTCACCACTTTGACATGACTGACTATCTCCCACTCTACCGTAAAGACTCTGACAAACATATGCATGGGCCAGGGGTTTATGTTCGGAACACCCTCCCCCTGACTAGAGAACATGGGTTAGAATCAGATGACCAAGACTACATGTGCTTTAGATTGACTTTACATCACAGCGTCAGTTACTTATATTTCTTATACCGCTCCCCGTCTACCCAGGACTGTACTCTGCTAAACTCTGTCTCTGAAAGCATAGATAGAGCACTCTTAAGTGACTCGAATGCCCAGATACATGTATTTGTGGATTTTAATGCCCACCACTGCGACTGGTTGGGATTCTCCAGCCTTACTGACGCAGCCGGCAACTCTACGTATAATTTCTCCTTAGCTCACTCCCTCTCTCAGACTGTCAATTTTCCGACCCGCATCCCCGATCGAGTAGACAACATGCCTCACTTCTAGACCTTTTCTTGACCTCAATGCCCGAGGCTTGTGTGACAAAAGCTCATAGCCCACTCGGGAATGCTGATCACATTGTGCTAATAATACATATTACCCTAAAAAGTCGTCCAAAAGCTGATGAACCGTTGCTCAAAACAACAAGATACTACATGCAGGCTGATTTTGAGTTAATCAGAGATCACATCAGTGACGCCCCATCGAGGGAAACCTTCTCACTCCCTGCCAACCAATGTGCAAACGAATTAACTGAATGGGTCAAAGCAGGCATTGAAGCCTATGTCCCCATGCGAAAATTCTTTAGCAAGCCTCACTCTCCTCAATGGTTCATCTCGGAATGTGCAGCTGTCATTTCTGAGAGGCAACAAGCATTCCGTAAATTCGGCCGCCATAAGTCAGCTACTAATAGACATAAATTTATAGTCAAGAAATAATTGCAAGGCCGTGATAGGTGAAGCGAAGAGAAGGTATAATGAGTTAACAAAAAAACGCATCCAGTCACAGAAACTAGGTACTCGTGATTTCGGGAAAATCTACAATAGTGTAGTGAATAATGGTCAATCAACGATTCCCCCACTATCAAACCACAATGATGTCGTTTGCACGGCCACTGATAAGGCTGAACTACTTGCCCAGCGCTTCGCTTCTAACTCTACTTTGGACTCAGATAACCACTCCCTCCCCAAATTCCCTTTGCGGACCGAAGCCACACTTGATAACCTGGTCATCACCCCATCCCAGGTCAGAAACATCATAAAAAACCTTGACACCTCCAAAGCTTGTGGGCTTAATCTTATACCTGTAATAGTAATAAAGAAATGCTCTGCTGAACTGGCCCCTGTCCTCTCCAAACTCTACAATAAATGTCTAGCTGAATCTTGCTTCCCCGATAGCTGAAAAATTGCCTCTGTGGTACCAGTCTACCAGAGTTCTGGGAATAGAACCGATCCTCAGAACTATCGCCCAATCAGTCTGCTGACGATCTTTGCAAAAACCTTTGAATCCTTAATCAATCTAGCGATAGTACGGCACTTAGTTAATGCTAAACTTCTTTCTGACCGCCAGTATGGATTTAGACAAGCACGATCTACTGCAGACATCCTAACGGTCATCTCTGAACGCATGTATCATACACTCGACAAGGCAGGAGAACCTAGGGCAGTAGCGCTTGATATATCCAAGGCCTTTGACAAGGTATGGCATGAAGGGCTTCTCCTGAAAATATGCTCATATGGTATTACTGGGCAATTACTTAATATAATTAGATCCTTCCTAGACAAAAGAAAAATTCAGGTTGTCCTCGATGGCCGTTCATCTAAGCAACATGACATTAATGCTGGTGCACCCCAGGGATCTATCCTTGAACCCTTGTTGTTTCTGATCTATATAAACGATCTCCCTGATGACATAGTGTCTGAGATTGGTTTATTTGCTGACGACACCATGCTTTACTCTCGCCATGTTGGCAAAACCGACGCGATCATATCCGAGGCAATGGCTGAATCTTTAGAAAATGACCTCCAGGCTGTAGTGGATTGGGGTCATAAATGGTTGGTAACTTTTAATGCCACTAAGACAAAGCTCCTTTCCTTCAATAACTACAAGGAACCTTTTCAACCACCGATTGTCATGGCAAATAACACCCTACCTGAGAGAGTTCATCATTCAAACTCCTCGGCCTAACCTTCACAGGTAACATGAATTGGAACAAATACATTGAAGACATTGCCAAGGCTGCCACAAAGAAGGTTGGCTCCCTCTACCGTGCTAGTAAACTCCTCACACCTGACATTATTCTGTATCTATACAAAACCACCAACTGCCCATGCATGGAGTATTGTTGTCACATCTGGGCTGGTGCATCATCTACTAGTCTCTCTCTCCTTGACAAGGTCCAAAAAAGAATCGCCAACCTAATAGGTCCCTCACTGTCAACCAAGCTCCAGCCCCTGTCCCATCGCCGCAATGTAGCATCCTTGTGCTTGTTTTACAAATACTTCAATGGATTATGCTCCGATGAATTGGCTACTCTGGTGCCCCCTCGACGTAAATTCACTAGACTAACTCGACATTCTACTAAATCTCATTCATTCACTGTGGAGGTCCCCAGATGTCGGAGAGCCTTCTACTCAAATAGCTTCTTTCCTCGTGCTGCTGGCCTCTGGAACTCCCTCCCTGCCCCCTGTTTCCCCAACAGTATAGACATGCAGAAATTTAAAACTAATGTAAACAGACATCTCGCTGCACAGATCCCAATTTAGTTTGACCCCCCCCCCCCCGACCTTCTCCCCTTTTCTTTTTTCTCAGTAGCCCCTTACGTCTACAGTGGCGGCCTGCCTTGTTTGGGGTGAACTATGTTAAAAAAAAAAAAAAAATTTTAAATAAGAGGCAGAATTTTTATCATTAAGATGAAATGATGCTTTACCAGGTGAAACAAATTATCTTTCCAGAACTCCGCAAACACTTATTAATATTTAGGAAAAATTTACTGTTGCAACTCCAATCTTTTTCAGTCCACTAGAGGTCAGATTTAACAAAACCTTTCTGTATTTTTCTTGTATTTTTTCATTTTTCATTTTTTTTACTTTTACTTTTTTTAATAATAATAATAATAATAATAATAATAATAGTAGTAGTAGTAGTAGTAGTAGTAGTAGTAGTAGTAGTAGTAGTTGTTGTTGTTGTTGTTGTTGTTGTTGTTGTTGTTGTTGTTGTTGTTGTTGTTGTTGTTGTTGTTGTTGTTGTTGTTGTTGTTGTTGTTGTTGTTGTTTCTTCTTCTTCTGTTGTTTCTGTTATTATTATTATTATTTCTATTATTATTATTATTATTATTATTATTATTATTATTATTTCTATTATTATTATTATTATTAAGGGCTTTTTCTTAAAAAGGGGATTTCTTTCTAAATAAATCTCAAATTCTGAATTTTCAAAACTTAATTTAATTGCTTCCGCTATAAGAATTTTTGTATCAGTAAGATTTTCAATTCCTTTGTGCTGTAGCCATTCTTGAAATATTTTATATCTGATTTAAATATCCCAAAAGAGAAAAAATACATTAGTTCATCAAACAATTAATTCACAAATTAACTTAATTGTAGCAATAGAAGTTAATTTTATACATGAAGTAAAGTCATCTTTTTCCCTTTTTCATTTACAGGAATAGCTTTTATAACAAAAGGTATATTAAAAAAATCTGTTTTGTCAGTGATTTCGTAGACTAGAAAGACAAAATCTCATTCTAACATTTCAAACAACTTTATATCGGCCATCTTCGTTGTGGTGTAAATAAAAGGGAATGAAAGAGAAGGGTGTTAGTAAATGAATAAATCCATGAGTATGGACAAAAACAAAAGGTTAGAAAGTCTGGTACTCTTATAGAGAACGTACCATGACTTTGTGTCGTCAACGTTTGGGCAGGTCTCGGAAACGCCCGAGAGTTAACCAATTATTATTAACCAATCAGGTTGCAGCAGGCATTAGACAATCAGGTTTCAAGCAAGAAGACGAAAACTTTTGGAAAAAAAGGAATTTCTATGATCTGCAGCGCGTTAAAAAAAAAATGAATTTCTACGATCTGTGTCAGCGCATTGAATCTTCGGAAGGACTCGTTGAGTTCTGTTAGCAACGGTCACTTCTAGCGAAAGACTAACCCTTAACCCTAACCCAGGAAATGTGAAACAGAAAAAAACCATTGAAAAAAATATGAAAAAAAAAAAAATTGGCTACAAACAGTTGTTTCGTTGTTTGTCTTTTGAAACTTTTTGGTGCACAAAAAAACATTTGATTTAAAAACATTTGATTAATAATGGTTCCTTTGACAAAAAACAAATAAATAAACATCTTATTAATAACACTTGTTTAGCTATGGTTTGTTCGGTTTTTATTTTTATATATGTATTTTACTTTGATTGTATTCATCTGAATTTATCGTCTGCCAGTCTTCAATTTATTGTTTTCGCCTCATCAGCTCTCGGGCGCTTCCTTGACTTGCCCGAATGTTGATGACACAAAGTCATGGAAACGCATTGTGTTCTCTATAAGAGTACCGAAAGTCCATGAGTGGGATAATTATTCTGTATGTAGAGAACAGTTAAGAGTTCATATTATGAGAATGTTTGTATGAGAAAGTTCGTACTTATGCAGGTGTTAAAATAAGGCCGTGCCATGTGTGACTTTGTTACATTAAATTCACATGTGTGCGGTTGTCGCCATGCGGGATCCTTATCCCTTCTTGTCAAAGCCAGGGACAGACAGTCCTGGGCCTTTGGTTGTGTTGCAAGAGAGAAGTTTGGGGGTTGAAAGAAGCACCGTGGATGAGTCAGCTCACTGTGCAGTCTCCTGGCTGAAAAAGAAAGCAGTGGGTGATCCCTTTTATAATCTCCTGTCACATGCTTAGCTCACATGAGAGATGGCCTCTGATTGGGTAAGCCAGAAACGAAGTGAAATGCTTGCAACAACCAGAACCCAGCTTAGAAATTAAGCATAGATTCAAAATCGTTAATGGCAGCTTGTTGTAGCCATTGTTGTTATTCGTTTGTGTCTTAATAAACAAAAATTCGATTTTCAATCGATTTCATTGACTTTAATATTTAGTCCTGATCAATATTTTATTTTTGAATAGTCATAAATAAAGGAAGAGGAAGGAGCGCTTACCCTCATACCCAGAAATCCTTTCACTGTCATCCATAATATCGGGTACGATTTTAATAACAAAATTTTCCCATATTTTCTGTAACATAATTTTTTAAATTTGTTCAGTAATACTTTTATTATTTTTTCATTTATTGAATTCTTTTGTTTAAAAATTTATTATTATTGTTACTTACTAGGAGTTCTAACACAGGTCGTCATCAGTGATTGCTCACTGACTGTAACCGGTGGTGTTCCCTGGAGTCTGAGTGACAACAAATCTCCACAGATTTCAAGTACCCTCCGCCTCTTTTCATAACCATTTCAAATGATCTTGCATTATCTCAACAGTTGCTTACCATTGATTTCTTGCTGGCAACAACCATTGGTCATCTGAAATTTGGGTAGCAATAAGCCTCTTCAAGGTTTCAATACTATCCGCATTCTTCCAATGGGAATCAGGTTGATGTTCCCCTTCTCGGTCTTTCCATCCCCCTTGACCCTTCACAATCATTTCTGTGGTATCAGCCGAAGCTGGTGCCATCAGAGTGTGTTTTTGGGGGGGGGGGGGGAGGGGGGTAGTTTATGAGATTTTTTTGCAGTTTCAGTTTCCTTGGATATGCGTGGTGTTTTTTCTATTTCTTAATATATATTTTTAAATTTCTATTGCGGCTTTCATGTAGACGGTCAGCATTTGTGGTTTATGTGGGTTGATTTCCGCATTCAAATATTTTCCTTAAGATTTCAACTATTTTCATCATTGCCATCTGTTATTTAGTCTCAGTCTTCCTTTTGATTCCAATTTCTCATAGACTTTTTTTCAGGACTGTTCCTAGTGTTCCTATGATTATTGGTATTATATTGACTTTCTTCATGTTCCATATCCTTTTCAGTTCTCTGGCCAGTTCTGTGTATTTGCTTTGTTTTTCTGTCTGTAAACTGCTGGGACGACAAAGTCTATGATTTTGCAGTTTTTTACTTCTTGTTAACTATTATGACATCTGGTCTCCTTGCTTGGATGAGTTTATCTGTTTGTACCTCTGTGTCCCAAAGGATTTTGTGATTTTCGTTTTCCAAGGCTGCTTCCGGTTTGTGTCTGTACTATTTATCTGCATGTTCAAATGCAGTCATGTGCATAGTTCCTAGTGTACTGCCTTCCCACACAGTTGTGTTTGTTATTGTATTCTTTTGGGGCTAGTTTGCTGCATTCACTTATGTGATTTACCGTTTCATCTCTTTGTCCACAGTCTACATTTGCTGTTTTCATGGGTTTTGTTTACTTAGCTTTAATATAGTTAGTTCCAATCGCATTATTTTGTGCAGCTGTTAGTAGTGATTCCATTTCTGTGTTTAGGTATTCTTTTCGTAGCCATGTCCAGATGTTTTTGTGAGTCTCTTCTCTTGTCATTCTTATGAATCGTCCATGTAGCTGTTTCTCTTCCCACTTTTCTTTTCTCGTCTTTTTTCTCGTTTCTCTGTTCCCTGTATTGTTCATTTTGATGGTGTCCCTTGCTGCACTGATTAGCCTTTTTGTGTTCTCGGTTATGTATTTTTAAAATTCTTTTTTGTGTCATTCACGAAGTCTTCTATACTTACCAGTCTTCTTTTTTCCTTTCCACATAGAGTCTGTCAGTATCGTCCTTCGTGTGTAGTGCATGACCATTAGTTTCCTAGTCTTCTGGTCAAGATGCCTCAGTTCTTCTTTGGTTCAGCCTATGAATGGTCCAGAGTATCTTATTAGTGATACTACCCACATGTTTATTCGTTTTACTAGATTCCTGCTATATAATTTTGTTTCTAAGAGTTTCCTTGTTCTTCTCAGATATTTTTTTCCAATCTTCTCTTTCATCACTAGCAATGCACACTTTTCCATTGTGAATTCCACTTGAATGTCCTGCCTGAAGTATTCTTATTATTAAATCAATAAACTGAAATTAAAAACAATTAAATCGAGCCGAAATAGCAAGAAAAAACTCATTTCTTTTCTGCAAAACTGCACTTCTAGCCACAAGCATTTTGTGTTGTCGTAATTCAAGCATAACACTTGTAATGTTATGAAACAAGTATAATTAAAAACAATTTAACTTATTTAACCAATAATGCAAACATTTTTCATATCAGATTAATTGTAAAGCACTACAAAAGTTCACGTCAAAATACAACTTCGCTTGAAACGTCAGAAATATTGTTGGATCATTCTTATTTTTACAATTTATCATAATATAATCTTTTATTTATTTGTTCGGGAAAGAAACAATTCTTTCATGACCATAATGTATCACTCAGCATAGAACAACCGTCTGGAAATATGTGGAAAGCGTGTAAATCAAGTTTCAGCAAGAAGCAACCATCTTGAATCGTCTCCAGCTATCGTGAATAGCAGCCATTGTATGTTAATTAAATTAAACATATTTTTGTTTAAAAAACATCGAATTTAATAGTTTTATTCAATAACTAGCTGGACGCAAATAGGTCACATCGGACAATTTTAATGTTTAGAAGAAATGTTGTCCTGAAATTGTGGAAAATCTATTTACTCACGAAAAGGATTACTTCTGAGTTGAACAAAAAAATAGAAATTGCCACAGTGTAGAAGGATTAATCCTTCACTGACCGATTATGGAAAAGGTTACTTGTTTCGGGCCGGGATATTTGTAAGTAAATTATATTTTAGGCAAGTAGGATAAATATATATTGTGTAATAATAAGAAGATTTAAAAAATGAAATCAATTTTGATCTGAATTGCGTTAATTAAGGTGTTGATTAATTACTATTTTAGTCACGTAAATCCCAATTTCATATGGAGCTAAAAATGTAAAACAAATCTGAGGTGTCGATCACTAAAAACTGTATGAAGCAAGTATGAGTGTAAAAATACAAAACTGATTATTTGGTATTGGACACGTGTATAATAGCTATTATTAAAATGCCGAGAGAACGCAAATAGGTCACATTATCAATAGCAGTTTTAGCAAAAAAGAAAGTAAATAAAAAAGTTATTTTAAATGTTATGCCGGTCTGTGTTCAAAATTGATTTCGAAGCTTTTTACTGTTGTGAGTTTAATAAATGAACATTATTCGTCATTATAAGAATATACTTAAATAAATCGACGAATGCTAATTTAAATCGTATGTGAGCAGAAAGAAATGTACGTATCTTTGTAATGTTTATTGGCTGTGAAAATGTAAACACGTTCTTTTTAGAAAATGAATATATATATATATATATATATATATATATACAGAGAGAGAGATAAAGATATGGGAGGAAGTGTGTGTGTGAGAGAGAGAGAGAGAGAGAGAATGGACGGTTATAATAGGGAAATGTAAAGAAGAAAAGAAAACGTCTTATGTAAAATATCCACGTACACAAATAAAAAAAGAATACCTAACGTGAAAATGAAAACACAAATGTTGGATTAATGTTAAGTTTGTATGGATGGTCGAAAGTGAAACAATGAATTTTTGTTGTCTGTTAGTTAAAGTAGTGTAAGGTTCGTAGAGAAACTTATATTATGTGCTTCCATGGAATTGGTATCAACAATTGAATGTTATTGAAATGAACACTGCAGCTTGTTTTACGCTGTAAGTAGTTGGAAAATGATTTTAAGCCTTAAAGGTGTTATGTATGAAATTGTGTAAGTGTTTAAGTTAAAAAAATGAAATTGTACCTGAAGCAACAAAGAGTGATAAGGAAAATGTCTAAAGTCGCCATTTTGAATCATGGAACACTATAAGTAATTATGTTTGTTAAATGTATTCCGGAAAAAACGGAATGAGAATAAGTCTATACGAAATAGTTAGAAATAACGTAATCTGATATTCTCAAAATTCATCGGAATTTGAGAGAGCGGCTATTAAATTTGTGCGGATGTAATGTATTATGTATTAAATTAATAGCAGATGAATAAAAAATAATAAGGGTTACGCTTTTATAAAGTATCTGTTGTTTATAAGTTCCCTATGTAGATGAGGAGAGTGTTAGTAAAATATTATAGGGAAAAGTGTTTGCTACCACCTCTATGGAGTATGTTTTGGGGAAAGTCTATGGTGGGCCAAAAGTAATATTTAATGTTAGATTAAGAAAATAATCATAAATTTATTATTTACATGCTTGATTGAATAAGCTTAATATAGTGATGAGTTTAGTAGCCTATGATGCATGGTTATTTTCTTACTCTTGTCGAAGGTACAAGGGAAAAATGTCTTAACTTTATAAAGATAAGGTGTTTTGAAATAGTGCTGTGTGGCAAAGGATTTTCCTAAAGCTAATATTAACCAAAAATAAAAAGTTTGTAATCTGAAAATGTGGTGCTTCACCCATAATACTTCGAAGAAGTAAAAAGAAGCAAAAAATGGGTAATGCAAAGTTTAGAGGGAAAGCGTTGCGCATGTTCGCCTGCTATTTGTTTGATTTGGTCAACGTAAATTATCAGATGTATTTTTATAATTTTGCAAATAAATAATTCAAAGTGGAGTATCTATTCTGTCTTCAGTCAGTGAAGGAGAAATGCTAGACTGAGGCAATTTTCATTTTTGTCTCAATCCAGAGTGCCCGTTTTTTGTTTGTGTGTGTGCATGTTTTTGTTTTTTTCGGGGGGGGGGGGGAGGGGTAGACCCCTCTTAACCCTACCACAAACCTTAAGTCTGAGTGGCAAGTACCTCCCTTAAAAAAATTCCCTTAACCTTACCACTAATGCTAAGTCCGAGTGGCAATCCCCCCAAGAAAATTCTGGTATTATTGTAGATTAACATCCTATGCCAAATCGCTCCCCTCCCCCCAATTAAAAAATAAGATTCTATTTTTTTTAGACCATTACGTGTGAACAGCCTGAAAAACTTGGCAGAAAGAATGAAAAAAAGAACTAATCAATTATTTTAGAATTTGGAGTAGGGGATCAGTTTCAGATATGAATGTAATGTATAATGATCCTCTATTTCCGAAGCATTCTAGCGTTTTGCAGCAATTAACCTTTTTTGTGCTATGGGAGATGAATGCTAAGTGTCTTTTTGATGGGGGGTCTACTTTTTCAGGCGATTACGTGTGGTTTTGCCACTCGGACTTAGGGTTAGTGGTAAAAACATTGGTTAATGCTCTAAAAAGCTAGAATAGTCCGGAAATTAACGTTAAATTTATATACAAAACTGTTCCCTCATTTTAAATTCTAAAATAATCGTTTTTGTTTTTTTCTTTCTTTTTTTTTTCTTCTTTCCGCCAAGTTTTCAAGGTGTTCACACATAATCGCCTAAAAAAGTAGAACCTCATTTTGTTGGGGGGGGGGGAGGGGGGCTGATTCAGTGGAGGGTGTTGATCTACAAGTTTACGAAAATTCTGTTTAACTGCCCTAAAATGCTATTCGGTTCGACAATGGCAAGGAAAACTGATCACTCATTTTAAAATAATTGTTTTGTTGGTTTTATTTACTCCTCCCCAGGAGTTAGGCACAAGGCCAGTTTTATCTTACTCCCACAAGTAAGATGTGACCCAAGATCGAGTCGAGAAAGTGGGGTTTGAAAAGCCAGCGCTCGAGAGGTGAGCACTCTGGCCATTTAAAAATTGCCTGGGCAGCCCCGTCGGCATTCCCCGGTAGGGGCGCCTCAGACAGTAAGCAATAAACTTACTCCTGCCCAAAGAGGGGAGGCAAAGCCTGGGAGGGTGGACCTCCTAGAACTGCACAGGACAGACCCATTGACCGGCGTAAGTCAAGCCCCGAAGGACAAGACAATACCAGTATGGAGTGCAGTATCCATCGGAACAGATAAGTTTGGTACTTTCAGAGATTAAAACCCACGCTAACTTTGACCCTAACCCTAGTCCCTAACGACGAGGTCAAAGTTAGCGTGGGTCCTAATCTGTGAAAGCACCGTTTTGTTTTTCGGTGTGTTCACACGTAATCGCCTAAAAAAGTAGAATCTCATTTGGTATGGGGTGGGGTTCGCACCCTCAACTACAATAATACCGTTTCTTTTTTTTTTATATAATATTTACTGAAGGCGTCCTCGTTTGAGAAGTAGTGATGACGTACGTCTTATCCAGATTATCTGTTTGGAGGAGTTGGATTTTCCCCCACCTTAAAAACCGAACTTGTGTTTAATTTTGCCCTCGTGGGGAGGCGAGTAAATAGGGGCGTTGAGTTGTACGATCGAATGAATAAAGTTTTTTCAAATTTTGTAAACTAAAAAAACGGAAGCGGAACCACGTGATGCATACAAACAAGTTTTTTTGTTTTTCATTTCATTCACGCTGAACGCATTTTGAGTTCACTTCGCCCAGTCGTCCAACATGGCAGAGGTGAAAACAGAAGGATGGAGTAATAATAAAAATAATAGTGGCAGAGAGAATGCCAAGCGCAAGAACTATCTTGAATGGGACGATTACTTTATGTCGGTGGCCTTCCTTTCGGCCCAACGCAGCAAGGACCCGCGAACCCAAGTTGGGGCCTGTATAGTCAATGAAGACGAACGAATTGTCGGTATCGGTTATAACGGGATGCCGCGTGGTTGCAGCGACGATGTGTTCCCCTGGACGAGTGTAACTGTGAGCCCAAATGAGGGCCACAACGATGAAGAATTGAATGACAAACATCTTTATGTTTGCCACGCCGAATTAAACGCTATTCTAAACAAAAATTCGGTTGACGTACGCAACTGTAAGATTTACGTGGCGCTCTTTCCTTGCAACGAATGTTCCAAAGTTATCATTCAATCCGGCATTCAAGAAGTGATTTACTATTCGGATAAATATCGCGACAAGACGAAATTCAAAGCGTCCAGGAAAATGCTAGAAGCGGCTAAAGTTGGATGTCGACAGTTTACACCCAGGCAAAAACAAATTGTGATCGATTTTGATTCTGTTAATCAATACAAAAGTTTCGAAAACAACAACCAAAACATTGATGACAAAAACATCCTTTCGCCGTCGCTCGCTCCTTCCAACGACCTTCATGAAAAGTTTTCTGCGGTAAATATAACGGAAAAATAATGCCAATAAACCAAACAGATGACATGAAAAAAAAAACATTATTTCATAAATTCGGTGCCTTAAGAATGACTTTTTCTTAAATCTTTATCCCGGGTTATTATTTTTATGACGTTTTTTAAAGTTCAAAATTCTGACTTTATAGGGAAAAACCGAAAAATGGTTTCGCCTTTTCGCTTAATTTTTTGTTTTTAATTTTCACTCAACTTGTCAATTTGGTTCTACGCATTTCTGGTTGTGTGATTTTAGCCCGTCCATTCTTTTATAATTTTCAAACTGCTTCCAACTAAAAATCGAGTTTATTTTATGTAGAAGAAAAGCCGGTAAAACTGCAAAATAGTTAACAGTCGAGAAATCGCACTAATAAGAAAAACAACAAATAACTCATAGTAGTAGAATTAACTTCTCTACCAACCCGTATACTTTAAAAGTGTAGAAACTGATTGTAAAATTTGTTTTCGTTTAGTTGACTTATCGAACAAAAAAAAATGGCCGTCGATTTTCTTGGGGTCGCTTATTTTCGGATAACTTCATGCTGAAAAGATAGCAAAAAAAAAAATGACTTAACCTACCACTAATCCTAAGTCCGTATGGCAAGCCCCCCCCCCCCGAACTTATGGTTCGTGGTAGGGTAAGTATTTTTTATTTTTTTTTTACAGTTTAAAAGTATACGGGCGAGGCTATCGTTAAGTTTAACAATGGCCTCGATATGAGTCAGTAGAGAAGTTAATTCTACTGGGTGTTCTATAAATTATTATTTTTTTTCATTTATTAAAAAAAAACTTACGATTTCTCGACTGTTAACTATTCTGCACTTTCATCGAAAAGTCAATACTTAAAAGCAAGTTATTGTTTAATTCCTATTTCAGTCACCTAAATTAGAATGAAATGGTTTCGGCATTACTCGCAAACAGCTTATTTTTACTTAAATCATATTTTAGTAGAAAAATAAATAAAATATTAAAAACAGTTACAGCAAATTAATGTTTTTCTTTTCTTTCTCTATCCTTAACAAGAAATTATAAACTTTCGACTTAATGGCGACTATATTTTTACGATCTAGTCTTTATTTTTGTGCTTCACATGTCCGATAAAACTCACTATAACTTAGTGTTTTTATTGGTATTTTGGCTATATTGAAGCGATTAGCGCCAAAAATGGCTGCCACATTTTAGCGACTAGTTATGACTTTCTAAACGGTGACAGGGCAAATTAATACACCGTGTTAATTTGTCTGATTTTTGCAGATGTAGGGAATCTTTTACTATCAACAGAACGAAAAAAGGGTGAAAAAACAAATATGCAACAAATAAATGCTAGCAAAGGCAAGTTAAGTGACTCATCTACCTACCTGGATAATTTAATTGTGTTTTAACTTATTTTAAAGGGTGGTTTTCTTGTTCAAAGCAGTCGGTGTTGACTGCTCGAAAAGAAATTCAAAATGGAGACTCGCCAGGACTTGAAAATCGATAAAAAATCGAAAACTGATAGAAACGCATACAATAAATGTCAGCAATCATGCGAAAATGTAATCTTCTATCAGTTTCTACAGTATATTGTTTAGTTTTCGATTTTCAAGTCCTGGCCATGGGCGAGCCTCCATTTTGAATTTCTTTTCGAGCAGTCAACACCGACTGTTTTGAACAAGAAAACGACCCTTTAAAATAAGTTAAAACACAAATAGAATTATCCAGGTAGGTAGATGAGTAACTTAACTTGCCTTTTCTAACATTTATTTGTTGCATATTTGTTTTTTTCACCCTTTTTTTTGTTCTGTTGATTGTAGTAAAAGATTCCTTAGATTTATTTTTTTTATTTTGCAAATATTAATTTATTTTCTGATTTTTTTACGGATTAGTCCGGTTTACAAATCGTCCATGTTATAAAAGAAAATTTCATCGGCAATATTCTATATTGGATACGTCATTATTATGTTTAATTTTTAATATATTTCAATTTCATTTGTAATAAAAACGGTTTGATTTTATTATTTGTTTCTTACAAAACAAAATCCTCTCCCTTAACCCTAAATCTGGGTGGCAGCCAACCTCTCCCCCAAAAAAACATCCGAACGAAAGAAACAGTAGTTGCCACCCCTACAAGGTTAGTGGTAGAGTTCCTATTTACTTGCCTCCCCACGAGGGCAGAGTTAGGCAGAAGGTTTGTTTTTAGTGGTAGAGTTAAGGGAGGTATTTTTAAGTTGCTGAAAAACACTAATCTTGAATCATAATTCGGGATATTTGCAAAATAAAAATGAAAAGAAATCAGCAAAAAATCAAAACAAATTAGTATTTTCAAAATAATCTGCAGAAATTAAACAAATTAATACGGTGGATTTGCCCTGTCACCGCTTGTAAAATCAGACAAAACTAATCGCTAAAATTTGGTAGACATTTTGGGAGCAAACCGCGTCAATATAACCATTATTATTATTATTATTTATTATTTTTTACTAGAATGTGGTCATTTCACTCTTAATAATTTGGGTGACTGAAATAGGATTTACTCATCTTATTTATTTTAATCTGAGAAAACAAATTAGTTAATTTTTATTTTTTTGTGAGTATTCTTTTTAAAATGTGTTTTATTTCATTTAAATGTCAGAATCGCATTAGTCAATATGAAATTATCCTCTCCAACTCAGGGAAATTGAACGCCATGGACACATGAGAAGTACACGTGTTGCAAGTCCTAAATAAAAACAAATATTTTAATTAAATTTGAACAAGAGTCACTTCACTTTTTTTTTTTAATTTTTGACTTCTAGACTTTTTTATGACAACCATGGAGGATGGCTGAGAAAATGACTTGTGCAATTTGAAAATATCTACTTTTGTTTTGACAAATAATTACCGTCAACCTACTTATAAGTTATGGGGCATTTCTTCCCACTGCGCCGCTCTCGTTGTGCAAAAAAACAAAAAACGAAGCGAATTGCCAGAATTAATAACACTTGGGTTTTGATCTTCTCAAAAAAATATCATAGTAGCCACTCCATTATTCTTTTATTTTTATAAGAAATAAATACATTATGTATATATATATATATATATATATATATATATATATATATAAATACTCAACCAGAAATTTAAAAAAATGAAATTTTATTCTTTTAAAATTCTCTGCATTCTTTTTCATTAGAATTCTTTTTTCATATTTTGACAATTTATTCACAGTTCCTAAAAAGATTTGGAGAAAAAGAATAGTAAATGTAAATAGAAAAAAATGATTTTTTTTTTTTAATGGAAATTGCTCCAGACGAGGTATGACGCCACTTGATGTAAGGAGCTAAAAAAAAAAATATTATTTCAAGGTCAAAAACTAGCCAACGATAAGTGTTAGATGAGTAGATTCAGACCCCAAAAACAGCAATTCCTCTCCCTTTGTCAGAAACATCACTCATGGAATGTGAGGACTAAAGAACAAAATAAGGGAAGCGAGAGTTACGAGATTACCGAAGGTAAAGCCAAGATCTGCTTTCTACTCTATATATTGCTAAATTAATTGGAGAAGTATATCTGTCCGGTTGTCCTTCCCGAGTTCCAGTCTGGTTTTAGAGGAGGATGAGGGGCCGTAGACATGATATTTTCTGCTAAGCAGCTTCTAGAAAAGTGTATTGAACAACATGTACCTTTTTCTCAGGTGTTTGTGGATTTAATCAAGGCGTTTGACACAGTCAACCGTGACGCTCTCTGGAACGTGCTGGGAAAATTTGGCTGTACACCTGCTTTTACTGAGAAGTTCAAGCAACTTCATCGTTGTATGAAAGGTTGCATTAATTTCAATGGTCGACTCTCAGATAAACTTCCCATTGATAATAAATAGTGGAGCCGGGTGATATACCCGCACCAACATTGTTCTCACTTTTTCTGACAACGTTGTTCTAGTATGCTTTCCACAATTGCGATATAGGTGTCTATATTAGATTCCGAACAACTGGTAAAGTATTGAACCCGGGGAGATTCCAAGCCCAAACCTTTGTTAGTGATGGATTACTTTGTGAAATCGTGCACGTGAGGTTGTGCTCGTATGAATATTTGGTGCTTATGCTGATTAGCGGCCATATGAAAAATTATTTTTATATAAAAACAATAATATATACTTATTAAGCATTATATTCTTACTCACTGTACGAAAAAGTAGAAAAAATTATCCACTAGAACTTTAATTACAAGTATTTTTCCATTCTGCGTATCATAAGAGCGATTCGTTCAGTAAGCCTCCATCTTGTTTTTTAAGATTTCAAGGGCAGATAACTGAAATCGTCTTAAAAAAACAAGATGGAGGCTTACTGAACGAGTCGCTGTTATGATACGCAGAATGGAAAAATACTTGTAATTAAAGTTCTAGTGGATAATTTTTTCTACTTTTTCGTACAGTGAGTAAGAATATAATGTTTAATAAGTATATATTATTGTTTTTATATAAAAATAATTTTTCATATGGCCACTAATCAGCATAAGCACCGAATATTTTAGTGTTGGGTTTGTATTTTGGAGAGGAGACAGGATTCTTTCTAGAAAGGGTAATGTCCACTTCAGATGGCTATGCACACCGAGATATTTGTAGTTTATAACTATCCTTTCTTCCTTTTTCATGTTAACTGGAACTTTAGGAGGATTGAAGATTTTGGGTGTAGATAATAGAACACAGATGATGAATTACAAAACCTAAGAAGTCGGGGAGCAGGAATCTGGCTAGCTATCAGAGCAGTGAAGTTCTGGCTTCTGGAATGGATAGACGAATTGAGTTTTGAAGTAAGTGAATTGTTGCCGAAATGGGAAAAATAGTTGTTAGCTCCTGCCCGGTGAATTCTACTGTCTAGCATCTTTCAATGTTATAAAATACAAACTGTACGGATTGTGTCAATAAATGTTAACTCAAACAATAAAGGTTGCTAATTGTTAATAACACAGCGTTGTCTCTTTATTTGAAAGCCATTTTGTTCCAGCATGGCTTGTATCTGAATCAAACACTTATTTTCAGTGACATACCTGATTACATGTGACATGGCCATCCTGACACACTTTGTGACATACACCCCCCCCCAAATCTTTGAGCAAAATAAAAGCAAATATATCGCCTTAATTTTATTCAGTGGTATCTTTGTGGCTGATGCCATTTTGCAAGTTTTTTTTTAAAAGTCAGATTCCATGGATGTTACAAACAGACGAAGATCACCTCTACTTACAATTTGTTGCAAGCTTTTTGTAATAGTTGAGATTTTTAGCTATAACGTGACTTAACTAAGACGTTGGAAAAGCAATGAGTGTTCGCTTTGTGGAACCCTGATATTTGTCACGGTACTTTCGGGGACCATATGGCACCAGGTTGTGAGTCATTGATTTAAGGTACTTTTTTTCTTCTTCCTTCCAGGTTTTCTAAAATGAGGTATCCAGTTCTTAAAGTTCACCAAATTCTTTGTAACCCCCCCCCTTTCATTTCTCCTTTACAAGTAAACTAGCAGGGTTACTCAGTGTTGCCTGGGTATTAAAAAAAATGATAGATGTTATGAATAATAAAAAAATGATAGATGTTATGAATAATAAAAAAAATGATAGATGTTATGAATAATATAAAAAATGATAGATGTTATGAATAATAAATAAAAAATGATAGATGTTATGAATAATAAATAAAAAATGATAGATGTTATGAATAATAAAAAAAATGATAGATGTTATGAATAATAAAAAAAATGATAGATGTTATGAATAATAAAAAAAATGATAGATGTTATGAATAATAAAAAAAATGATAGATGTTATGAATAATAAATAAAAAATGATAGATGTTATGAATAATAAATAAAAAATGATAGATGTTATGAATAATAAATAAAAAATGATAGATGTTATGAATAATAAAAAAAATGATAGATGTTATGAATAATAAAAAAAATGATAGATGTTATGAATAATAAAAAAAATGATAGATGTTATGAATAATAAAAAAATGATAGATGTTATGAATAATAAAAAAAATGATAGATGTTATGAATAATAAAAAAAAAATGATAGATGTTATGAATAATAAAAAAAATGATAGATGTTATGAATAATAAATAAAAAATGATAGATGTTATGAATAATAAATAAAAAATGATAGATGTTATGAATAATAAAAAAAATGATAGATGTTATGAATAATAAAAAAAATGATAGATGTTATGAATAATAAAAAAAATGATAGATGTTATGAATAATAAAAAAAATGATAGATGTTATGAATAATAAAAAAAATGATAGATGTTATGAATAATAAAAAAAATGATAGATGTTATGAATAATAAATAAAAAATGATAGATGTTATGAATAATAAATAAAAAATGATAGATGTTATGAATAATAAAAAAAATGATAGATGTTATGAATAATAAATAAAAAATGATAGATGTTATGAATAATAAATAAAAAATGATAGATGTTATGAATAATAAAAAAAATGATAGATGTTATGAATAATAAAAAAAATGATAGATGTTATGAATAATAAAAAAAATGATAGATGTTATGAATAATAAAAAAATGATAGATGTTATGAATAATAAAAAAAATGATAGATGTTATGAATAATAAAAAAAAAATGATAGATGTTATGAATAATAAAAAAAATGATAGATGTTATGAATAATAAATAAAAAATGATAGATGTTATGAATAATAAAAAAAATGATAGATGTTATGAATAATAAATAAAAAATGATAGATGTTATGAATAATAAATAAAAAATGATAGATGTTATGAATAATAAAAAAAATGATAGATGTTATGAATAATAAATAAAAAATGATAGATGTTATGAATAATAAATAAAAAATGATAGATGTTATGAATAATAAATAAAATGATAGATGTTATGAATAATAAAAAAAATGATAGATGTTATGAATAATAAAAAAAATGATAGATGTTATGAATAATAAAAAAATGATAGATGTTATTAATAATAAAAAAAATGATAGATGTTATGAATAATAAAAAAAAAATGATAGATGTTATGAATAATAAAAAAAATGATAGATGTTATGAATAATATAAAAAAATGATAGATGTTATGAATAATAAATAAAAAATGATAGATGTTATGAATAATAAAAAAAATGATAGATGTTATGAATAATAAATAAAAAATGATAGATGTTATGAATAATAAATAAAAAATGATAGATGTTATGAATAATAAAAAAAATGATAGATGTTATGAATAATAAAAAAAATGATAGATGTTATGAATAATAAAAAAAATGATAGATGTTATGAATAATAAAAAAATGATAGATGTTATGAATAATAAAAAAAATGATAGATGTTATGAATAATAAAAAAATGATAGATGTTATGAATAATAAAAAAAATGATAGATGTTATGAATAATAAAAAAAATGATAGATGTTATGAATAATAAAAAAATGATAGATGTTATGAATAATAAAAAAAATGATAGATGTTATGAATAATAAAAAAAAAATGATAGATGTTATGAATAATAAAAAAAATGATAGATGTTATGAATAATAAAAAAAAAATGATAGATGTTATGAATAATAAAAAAAATGATAGATGTTATGAATAATAAAAAAAAAATGATAGATGTTATGAATAAAAAAAAAAAATGATAGATGTTATGAATAATAAAAAAATGATAGATGTTATGAATAATAAAAAAAATGATAGATGCTATGAATAATAAATAAAAAATGATAGATGTTATGAATAATAAATAAAAAATGATAGATGTTATGAATAATAAAAAAAATGATAGATGTTATGAATAATAAAAAAATGATAGATGTTATGAATAATAAAAAAAATGATAGATGTTATGAATAATAAAAAAAAAATGATAGATGTTATGAATAATAAAAAAAATGATAGATGTTATGAATAATATAAAAAAATGATAGATGTTATGAATAATAAAAAAAATGATAGATGTTATGAATAATAAATAAAAAATGATAGATGTTATGAATAATAAAAAAATGATAGATGTTATGAATAATAAAAAAAATGATAGATGTTATGAATAATAAAAAAAAAATGATAGATGTTATGAATAATAAAAAAAATGATAGATGTTATGAATAATATAAAAAAATGATAGATGTTATGAATAATTAAAAAAATGATAGATGTTATGAATAATAAATAAAAAATGATAGATGTTATGAATAATAAATAAAAAATGATAGATGTTATGAATAATAAAAAAAATGATAGATGTTATGAATAATAAATAAAAAATGATAGATGTTATGAATAATAAAAAAAATGATAGATGTTATGAATAATAAATAAAAAATGATAGATGTTATGAATAATAAATAAAAAATGATAGATGTTATGAATAATAAAAAAAATGATAGATGTTATGAATAATAAATAAAAAATGATAGATGTTATGAATAATAAAAAAAATGATAGATGTTATGAATAATATAAAAAAATGATAGATGTTATGAATAATAAATAAAAAATGATAGATGTTATGAATAATAAAAAAAATGATAGATGTTATGAATAATAAATAAAAAATGATAGATGTTATGAATAATAAATAAAAAATGATAGATGTTATGAATAATAAAAAAAATGATAGATGTTATGAATAATAAAAAAAATGATAGATGTTATGAATAATAAAAAAAATGATAGATGTTATGAATAATAAAAAAATGATAGATGTTATGAATAATAAAAAAAATGATAGATGTTATGAATAATAAAAAAAAAATGATAGATGTTATGAATAATAAAAAAAATGATAGATGTTATGAATAATAAAAAAAAAATGATAGATGTTATGAATAATAAAAAAAATGATAGATGTTATGAATAATAAAAAAAATGATAGATGTTATGAATAATAAAAAAAATGATAGATGTTATGAATAATAAAAAAAATGATAGATGTTATGAATAATAAAAAAATGATAGATGTTATGAATAATAAAAAAAATGATAGATGTTATGAATAATAAAAAAATGATAGATGTTATGAATAATAAAAAAAAAGGATAGATGTTATGAATAATAAAAAAAATGATAGATGTTATGAATAATAAAAAAATGATAGATGTTATGAATAATAAAAAAAATGATAGATGTTATGAATAATAAAAAAAAAATGATAGATGTTATGAATAATAAAAAAAATGATAGATGTTATGAATAATAAAAAAAAAATGATAGATGTTATGAATAATAAAAAACATGATAGATGTTATGAATAATAAAAAAAATGATAGATGTTATGAATAATAAAAAAAAAATGATAGATGTTATGAATAATAAAAAAAATGATAGATGTTATGAATAATAAAAAAATGATAGATGTTATGAATAATAAAAAAAATGATAGATGCTATGAATAATAAATAAAAAATGATAGATGTTATGAATAATATAAAAAATGATAGATGTTATGAATAATAAATAAAAAATGATAGATGTTATGAATAATAAATAAAAAATGATAGATGTTATGAATAATAAATAAAATGATAGATGTTATGAATAATAAAAAAAATGATAGATGTTATGAATAATAAAAAAAATGATAGATGTTATGAATAATAAAAAAATGATAGATGTTATTAATAATAAAAAAAATGATAGATGTTATGAATAATAAAAAAAAAATGATAGATGTTATGAATAATAAAAAAAATGATAGATGTTATGAATAATATAAAAAAATGATAGATGTTATGAATAATAAATAAAAAATGATAGATGTTATGAATAATAAAAAAAATGATAGATGTTATGAATAATAAATAAAAAATGATAGATGTTATGAATAATAAATAAAAAATGATAGATGTTATGAATAATAAAAAAAATGATAGATGTTATGAATAATAAAAAAAATGATAGATGTTATGAATAATAAAAAAAATGATAGATGTTATGAATAATAAAAAAAATGATAGATGTTATGAATAATAAAAAAATGATAGATGTTATGAATAATAAAAAAAATGATAGATGTTATGAATAATAAAAAAATGATAGATGTTATGAATAATAAAAAAAATGATAGATGTTATGAATAATAAAAAAAATGATAGATGTTATGAATAATAAAAAAAATGATAGATGTTATGAATAATAAAAAAAATGATAGATGTTATGAATAATAAAAAAAAAATGATAGATGTTATGAATAATAAAAAAAATGATAGATGTTATGAATAATAAAAAAAAATGATAGATGTTATGAATAATAAAAAAAATGATAGATGTTATGAATAATAAAAAAAAAATGATAGATGTTATGAATAATAAAAAAAATGATAGATGTTATGAATAATAAAAAAATGATAGATGTTATGAATAATAAAAAAAATGATAGATGCTATGAATAATAAATAAAAAATGATAGATGTTATGAATAATAAATAAAAAATGATAGATGTTATGAATAATAAAAAAAATGATAGATGTTATGAATAATAAAAAAATGATAGATGTTATGAATAATAAAAAAAATGATAGATGTTATGAATAATAAAAAAAAAATGATAGATGTTATGAATAATAAAAAAAATGATAGATGTTATGAATAATATAAAAAAATGATAGATGTTATGAATAATAAAAAAAATGATAGATGTTATGAATAATAAATAAAAAATGATAGATGTTATGAATAATAAAAAAATGATAGATGTTATGAATAATAAAAAAAATGATAGATGTTATGAATAATAAAAAAAAAATGATAGATGTTATGAATAATAAAAAAAATGATAGATGTTATGAATAATATAAAAAAATGATAGATGTTATGAATAATTAAAAAAATGATAGATGTTATGAATAATTAATAAAAAATGATAGATGTTATGAATAATGAATAAAAAATGATAGATGTTATGAATAATAAAAAAAATGATAGATGTTATGAATAATAAATAAAAAATGATAGATGTTATGAATAATAAAAAAAATGATAGATGTTATGAATAATAAATAAAAAATGATAGATGTTATGAATAATAAATAAAAAATGATAGATGTTATGAATAATAAAAAAAATGATAGATGTTATGAATAATAAATAAAAAATGATAGATGTTATGAATAATAAAAAAAATGATAGATGTTATGAATAATATAAAAAAATGATAGATGTTATGAATAATAAATAAAAAATGATAGATGTTATGAATAATAAAAAAAATGATAGATGTTATGAATAATAAATAAAAAATGATAGATGTTATGAATAATAAATAAAAAATGATAGATGTTATGAATAATAAAAAAAATGATAGATGTTATGAATAATAAAAAAAATGATAGATGTTATGAATAATAAAAAAAATGATAGATGTTATGAATAATAAAAAAATGATAGATGTTATGAATAATAAAAAAAATGATAGATGTTATGAATAATAAAAAAAAAATGATAGATGTTATGAATAATAAAAAAAATGATAGATGTTATGAATAATAAAAAAAAAATGATAGATGTTATGAATAATAAAAAAAATGATAGATGTTATGAATAATAAAAAAAATGATAGATGTTATGAATAATAAAAAAAATGATAGATGTTATGAATAATAAAAAAATGATAGATGTTATGAATAATAAAAAAATGATAGATGTTATGAATAATAAAAAAAATGATAGATGTTATGAATAATAAAAAAATGATAGATGTTATGAATAATAAAAAAAAAGGATAGATGTTATGAATAATAAAAAAAATGATAGATGTTATGAATAATAAAAAAATGATAGATGTTATGAATAATAAAAAAAATGATAGATGTTATGAATAATAAAAAAAAAATGATAGATGTTATGAATAATAAAAAAAATGATAGATGTTATGAATAATAAAAAAAAAATGATAGATGTTATGAATAATAAAAAAAATGATAGATGTTATGAATAATAAAAAAAATGATAGATGTTATGAATAATAAAAAAAAAATGATAGATGTTATGAATAATAAAAAAAATGATAGATGTTATGAATAATAAAAAAATGATAGATGTTATGAATAATAAAAAAAATGATAGATGCTATGAATAATAAATAAAAAATGATAGATGTTATGAATAATATAAAAAAATGATAGATGTTATGAATAATAAAAAAAATGATAGATGTTATGAATAATAAAAAAAATGATAGATGTTATGAATAATAAAAAAAATGATAGATGTTATGAATAATAAAAAAAAATGATAGATGTTATGAATAATAAAAAAAAATGATAGATGTTATGAATAATAAAAAAAATGATAGATGTTATGAATAATAAAAAAAATGATAGATGTTATGAATAATAAAAAAAAATGATAGATGTTATGAATAATAAAAAAAAATGATAGATGTTATGAATAATAAAAAAAATGATAGATGTTATGAATAATAAAAAAAATGATAGATGTTATGAATAATAAAAAAAAATGATAGATGTTATGAATAATAAAAAAAATGATAGATGTTATGAATAATAAAAAAAATGATAGATGTTATGAATAGCAAAAAAATGATAGATGTTATGAATAATATAAAAAATGATAGATGTTATGAATAATAAATAAAAAATGATAGATGTTATGAATAATAAAAAAAAAATGATAGATGTTATGAATAATAAATAAAAAATGATAGATGTTATGAATAATAAAAAAAAAATGATAGATGTTATGAATAATAAATAAAAAATGATAGATGTTATGAATAATAAATAAAAAATGATAGATGTTATGAATAATAAATAAAAAATGATAGATGTTATGAATAATAAAAAAAATGATAGATGTTATGAATAATAAAAAAAAATGATAGATGTTATGAATAATAAAAAAAAAATGATAGATGTTATGAATAATAAATAAAAAATGATAGATGTTATGAATAATAAATAAAAAATGATAGATGTTATGAATAATAAAAAAAATGATAGATGTTATGAATAATAAAAAAAAATGATAGATGTTATGAATAATAAAAAAAAAATGATAGATGTTATGAATAATAAAAAAAAATGATAGATGTTATGAATAATAAATAAAAAATGATAGATGTTATGAATAATAAATAAAAAATGATAGATGTTATGAATAATAAATAAAAAATGATAGATGTTATGAATAATAAAAAAAATGATAGATGTTATGAATAATAAAAAAAATGATAGATGTTATGAATAATAAAAAAAAATGATAGATGTTATGAATAATAAAAAAAATGATAGATGTTATGAATAATAAAAAAAAATGATAGATGTTATGAATAATAAAAAAAATGATAGATGTTATGAATAATAAAAAAAATGATAGATGTTATGAATAGCAAAAAAAATGATAGATGTTATGAATAATAAAAAAAATGATAGATGTTATGAATAATAAATAAAAAATGATAGATGTTATGAATAATAAAAAAAATGATAGATGTTATGAATAATAAAAAAAATGATAGATGTTATGAATAATATAAAAAAATGATAGATGTTATGAATAATAAATAAAAAATGATAGATGTTATGAATAATAAAAAAAATGATAGATGTTATGAATAATAAATAAAAAATGATAGATGTTATGAATAATAAATAAAAAATGATAGATGTTATGAATAATAAAAAAAATGATAGATGTTATGAATAATAAAAAAAATGATAGATGTTATGAATAATAAAAAAAATGATAGATGTTATGAATAATAAAAAAATGATAGATGTTATGAATAATAAAAAAAATGATAGATGTTATGAATAATAAAAAAAAATGATAGATGTTATGAATAATAAAAAAAATGATAGATGTTATGAATAATAAAAAAAAATGATAGATGTTATGAATAATAAAAAAAATGATAGATGTTATGAATAATAAAAAAAATGATAGATGTTATGAATAATAAAAAAAATGATAGATGTTATGAATAATAAAAAAAATGATAGATGTTATGAATAATAAAAAAATGATAGATGTTATGAATAATAAAAAAAATGATAGATGTTATGAATAATAAAAAAAATGATAGATGTTATGAATAATAAAAAAAATGATAGATGTTATGAATAATAAAAAAAATGATAGATGTTATGAATAATAAAAAAATGATAGATGTTATGAATAATAAAAAAAATGATAGATGTTATGAATAATAAAAAAAAAATGATAGATGTTATGAATAATAAAAAAAATGATAGATGTTATGAATAATAAAAAAAAAATGATAGATGTTATGAATAATAAAAAAAATGATAGATGTTATGAATAATAAAAAAAATGATAGATGTTATGAATAATATAAAAAAATGATAGATGTTATGAATAATAAATAAAAAATGATAGATGTTATGAATAATAAAAAAAATGATAGATGTTATGAATAATAAATAAAAAATGATAGATGTTATGAATAATAAATAAAAAATGATAGATGTTATGAATAATAAAAAAAATGATAGATGTTATGAATAATAAAAAAAATGATAGATGTTATGAATAATAAAAAAAATGATAGATGTTATGAATAATAAAAAAATGATAGATGTTATGAATAATAAAAAAAATGATAGATGTTATGAATAATAAAAAAAAATGATAGATGTTATGAATAATAAAAAAAATGATAGATGTTATGAATAATAAAAAAAAAATGATAGATGTTATGAATAATAAAAAAAATGATAGATGTTATGAATAATAAAAAAAATGATAGATGTTATGAATAATAAAAAAAATGATAGATGTTATGAATAATAAAAAAAATGATAGATGTTATGAATAATAAAAAAATGATAGATGTTATGAATAATAAAAAAAATGATAGATGTTATGAATAATAAAAAAATGATAGATGTTATGAATAATAAAAAAAATGATAGATGTTATGAATAATAAAAAAAATGATAGATGTTATGAATAATAAAAAAATGATAGATGTTATGAATAATAAAAAAAATGATAGATGTTATGAATAATAAAAAAAAATGATAGATGTTATGAATAATAAAAAAAATGATAGATGTTATGAATAATAAAAAAAAAATGATAGATGTTATGAATAATAAAAAAAATGATAGATGTTATGAATAATAAAAAAAATGATAGATGTTATGAATAATAAAAAAAAAATGATAGATGTTATGAATAATAAAAAAAATGATAGATGTTATGAATAATAAAAAAATGATAGATGTTATGAATAATAAAAAAAATGATAGATGCTATGAATAATAAATAAAAAATGATAGATGTTATGAATAATATAAAAAATGATAGATGTTATGAATAATAAAAAAAATGATAGATGTTATGAATAATAAAAAAAATGATAGATGTTATGAATAATAAAAAAAATGATAGATGTTATGAATAATAAAAAAAAATGATAGATGTTATGAATAATAAAAAAAAATGATAGATGTTATGAATAATAAAAAAAATGATAGATGTTATGAATAATAAAAAAAATGATAGATGTTATGAATAATAAAAAAAAATGATAGATGTTATGAATAATAAAAAAAAATGATAGATGTTATGAATAATAAAAAAAATGATAGATGTTATGAATAATAAAAAAAATGATAGATGTTATGAATAATAAAAAAAAATGATAGATGTTATGAATAATAAAAAAAATGATAGATGTTATGAATAATAAAAAAAATGATAGATGTTATGAATAGCAAAAAAATGATAGATGTTATGAATAATAAAAAAAAATGATAGATGTTATGAATAATAAAAAAAATGATAGATGTTATGAATAATAAAAAAAATGATAGATGTTATGAATAATAAAAAAAATGATAGATGTTATGAATAATAAAAAAAAATGATAGATGTTATGAATAATAAAAAAAAATGATAGATGTTATGAATAATAAAAAAAATGATAGATGTTATGAATAATAAAAAAAATGATAGATGTTATGAATAATAAAAAAAAATGATAGATGTTATGAATAATAAAAAAAATGATAGATGTTATGAATAATAAAAAAAATGATAGATGTTATGAATAGCAAAAAAATGATAGATGTTATGAATAATATAAAAAATGATAGATGTTATGAATAATAAATAAAAAATGATAGATGTTATGAATAATAAAAAAAAAATGATAGATGTTATGAATAATAAATAAAAAATGATAGATGTTATGAATAATAAAAAAAAAATGATAGATGTTATGAATAATAAATAAAAAATGATAGATGTTATGAATAATAAATAAAAAATGATAGATGTTATGAATAATAAATAAAAAATGATAGATGTTATGAATAATAAAAAAAATGATAGATGTTATGAATAATAAAAAAAAAATGATAGATGTTATGAATAATAAAAAAAAAATGATAGATGTTATGAATAATAAATAAAAAATGATAGATGTTATGAATAATAAATAAAAAATGATAGATGTTATGAATAATAAAAAAAAATGATAGATGTTATGAATAATAAAAAAAAAATGATAGATGTTATGAATAATAAAAAAAAAATGATAGATGTTATGAATAATAAAAAAAATGATAGATGTTATGAATAATAAATAAAAAATGATAGATGTTATGAATAATAAATAAAAAATGATAGATGTTATGAATAATAAATAAAAAATGATAGATGTTATGAATAATAAAAAAAATGATAGATGTTATGAATAATAAAAAAAATGATAGATGTTATGAATAATAAAAAAAAATGATAGATGTTATGAATAATAAAAAAAATGATAGATGTTATGAATAATAAAAAAAAAATGATAGATGTTATGAATAATAAAAAAAATGATAGATGTTATGAATAATAAAAAAAATGATAGATGTTATGAATAGCAAAAAAATGATAGATGTTATGAATAATAAAAAAAATGATAGATGTTATGAATAATAAATAAAAAATGATAGATGTTATGAATAATAAAAAAAAAATGATAGATGTTATGAATAATAAAAAAAAAATGATAGATGTTATGAATAATAAAAAAAAAATGATAGATGTTATGAATAATAAAAAAAATGATAGATGTTATGAATAATAAAAAAAATGATAGATGTTATGAATAATAAAAAAAATGATAGATGTTATGAATAATAAAAAAAATGATAGATGTTATGAATAATAAAAAAAAATGATAGATGTTATGAATAATAAAAAAAATGATAGATGTTATGAATAATAAAAAAAATGATAGATGTTATGAATAATAAAAAAAATGATAGATGTTATGAATAATAAAAAAAATGATAGATGTTATGAATAATAAAAAAAAAATGATAGATGTTATGAATAATAAAAAAAATGATAGATGTTATGAATAATAAAAAAAATGATAGATGTTATGAATAATAAAAAAAATGATAGATGTTATGAATAATAAAAAAAAAATGATAGATGTTATGAATAATAAAAAAAATGATAGATGTTATGAATAATAAAAAAAATGATAGATGTTATGAATAATAAAAAAAATGATAGATGTTATGAATAATAAAAAAAATGATAGATGTTATGAATAATAAAAAAAAATGATAGATGTTATGAATAATAAAAAAAATGATAGATGTTATGAATAATAAAAAAAAAATGATAGATGTTATGAATAATAAAAAAAAAATGATAGATGTTATGAATAATAAAAAAAATGATAGATGTTATGAATAATAAAAAAAATGATAGATGTTATGAATAATAAAAAAAAAATGATAGATGTTATGAATAATAAAAAAAAAATGATAGATGTTATGAATAATAAAAAAAATGATAGATGTTATGAATAATAAAAAAAATGATAGATGTTATGAATAATAAAAAAAATGATAGATGTTATGAATAATAAAAAAAAAATGATAGATGTTATGAATAATAAAAAAAAAATGATAGATGTTATGAATAATAAAAAAAATGATAGATGTTATGAATAATAACAAAAATGATAGATGTTATAAATAATAAAAAAAATGATAGATGTTATGAATAATAAAAAAAAAATGATAGATGTTATGAATAATAAAAAAAAAATGATAGATGTTATGAATAATAAAAAAAATGATAGATGTTATGAATAATAAAAAAAATGATAGATGTTATGAATAATAAAAAAAATGATAGATGTTATGAATAATAAAAAAAAAATGATAGATGTTATGAATAATAAAAAAAAAATGATAGATGTTATGAATAATAAAAAAAATGATAGATGTTATGAATAATAAAAAAAATGATAGATGTTATGAATAATAAAAAAAATGATAGATGTTATGAATAATAAAAAAAAAATGATAGATGTTATGAATAATAAAAAAAATGATAGATGTTATGAATAATAAAAAAAATGATAGATGTTATGAATAATAAAAAAAATGATAGATGTTATGAATAATAAAAAAAATGATAGATGTTATGAATAATAAAAAAAAATGATAGATGTTATGAATAATAAAAAAAATGATAGATGTTATGAATAATAAAAAAAATGATAGATGTTATGAATAATAAAAAAAAAATGATAGATGTTATGAATAATAAAAAAAATGATAGATGTTATGAATAATAAAAAAAATGATAGATGTTATGAATAATAAAAAAAAAATGATAGATGTTATGAATAATAAAAAAAAATGATAGATGTTATGAATAATAAAAAAAATGATAGATGTTATGAATAATAAAAAAAATGATAGATGTTATGAATAATAAAAAAAATGATAGATGTTATGAATAATAAAAAAAAAATGATAGATGTTATGAATAATAAAAAAAAAATGATAGATGTTATGAATAATAAAAAAAATGATAGATGTTATGAATAATAAAAAAAATGATAGATGTTATGAATAATAAAAAAAAATGATAGATGTTATGAATAATAAAAAAAAAATGATAGATGTTATGAATAATAAAAAAAATGATAGATGTTATGAATAATAAAAAAAATGATAGATGTTATGAATAATAAAAAAAATGATAGATGTTATGAATAATAAAAAAAAAATGATAGATGTTATGAATAATAAAAAAAAAATGATAGATGTTATGAATAATAAAAAAAATGATAGATGTTATGAATAATAAAAAAAATGATAGATGTTATGAATAATAAAACATTGTCGGATAAGATGGACTGCTGTTAGTAGTAGTTGTAATAGTTATAAGAAGTTATCTCTCTTTATTAGAACTCTTCAGTGATGTCATCCCAGAAATAGAAATGAGCCTTCAGACGTTTTCATCACGAATGGTGTTCAGATCAAATGTATAAAGCACAGCTTATAAAAGCATGTAGTGAACATCACGTTCGTCTCAATCTATTACAGTAGTAGTAGTAGAAGTAAGTAAAGTTTGTAGAATCAATGTTGCGTTGAATTAGTAAAATATTTACTTTTGTATTCATTTTGAGGGTGTGTATATATATATATATATATAATAATAATCCAGGTAAAACATCCACAGGGTAGTAATCCAAAGAATTTCAACCGGGGTTTATAAAAAGTGCTCAATATCAAATAGAGTTTTTATATATGATTATTTTTATTTACACAGACATGTACAAAATCTGCGACACTGGCAGTCGATGTTATCGATCAACAGCTATTATAAACTGAGATCTCATCAGGCAGTTAGAATCCGATCTTAACCTTAGATCATATTTGGAAAGAACCCAACTATATATATATATATATATATATATTCTTTATGTACAGGATAACCCAAATTCAATGCCACCCATCCATGAAATTGTTAATAAAATTCAAAATCTTTTCTTCAATCCAACCATATTTGGTACGTTAGAATCCGATCTTAACCTTAGATCATATTTGGAAAGAACCCAACTATATATATATATATATATATATATTCTTTATGTACAGGATAACCCAAATTCAATGCCACCCATCCATGAAATTGTTAATAAAATTCAAAATCTTTTCTTCAATCCAACCATATTTGGTACAAATAAATGTGAGTCTCTGCCTGACTTGTCCATCAAGTTTCACGCATGAATGTCTTTGTTTTATCGCCGTTCAAGGACATGCTCCAAATGTGCACCACTGCGTCGCAAGCCGACCTGGATACGACTGATTTGGGCTGTGATGGCCCATTTTTTAGTTCAGAAATAATCTGGTGATTATTTTGATACACATTATCTGTGAAATATTCCCACAGATAAAAATTGGGGATGGGGGGGGGGGGTAATGTCCAGTGAACGTGAGGCCCGTTCAGAATCACCTCTTATTGATGAGACGATCACCAAAGCCCCCCCCCCACACACACACACTCACATTTCATTGAATAGTGATAAAAAAAAAGACTTTTGGTTATGCATGACTGAAACTTGGTGGACAAGTCAAGCATAGACTAAAGTTTATTTATGTCAAATATGGTTGGACTGTGAATGTTATTAGCGATTCCATGGGTGCCATTTTGGGGAAAGAGGAGAGGGGGGGGGGGGTCCTTATATTAATCTACCAAGTAATGCAAGGGAAGTAACTCCCATGGTATTTGGATCAAGTAAAGTTTGCATAAATGTTGCTTAAATACAGTAAATTAAAACATGGTACCTTTTCTTAGAAAAAATTGTACCAGATTTGAACCACTTTCATTACTGTCTCTGTTTAAAGATAATCTGCTGAATATGTATGCAAAGTAATAGAAGAGCTTTCTACTCCAAAAGCTTCTTTCCTCGTGCTGCTGAACTCTGAAACTCCCTCCCTGCTCCCTGTTTTCCTGACGGTACTGACATGCAGAAATTGAAAACTAATGTAAACAGACATCTCGCTGCGCAGCTCCCAATTTAGGTTGACCCCCCCCCCCCCCCCCCCCCAAAAAAAAAAACTTTCACCCTTTTTCTCAGTAACCCCTTACGTCTACAGTAGCAGCCCGCCTTGTTTGGGGTGAACTTTGTTAAAAAAAAAAAAAAAAAAAAAAAGAAAAATACAAGGGAAATAACTTGTATTGGATTTAAATCGTTCTAGCTTTAAGAGATAATGCAATCCTGAGATGAGCGCTACATAATAGCATTTTCTGCTTATCTTTAAAATAAAAACAACTATTTTGTATGTTACGCGTGCACTATAAGTCTCGAACTATTGAAGTGATTCATATGAGATTTCAAATGGGAATTCCGTCTAGCTGTATGGGTAACGGAAAAAAAGTTTTGCATCTAATTTTAGTGAAATTTAAAATACAGACAAAACATTTTACAAATTGTCAACATTTGAGCAAGTTTCTCTCATTTTTTAGATCCCGTAATTGGCGGCTTGATTTCTCAAAATTCAACTTTTTCTAAGTTCGTTACTACATCAGTTGTGTAAAAACAGATTTGGCACAGTTTTCACCATATAGTATTTTGTTTTTTCTACAAATAAGTCACCACTTGCGAAGGTCAAAAGCCACTCGAGGATAAGCGTTAATGAGATTGTCAGTTGGATGATGAACAGTACTATGTGAGGAATGGACAAAATTTGTTGACATTGGACTTGAAGACGACCATGTTGTAGTCAGCAGGGAAGCAGTCCCATGGCAATGTGTTCTAAAGATTTGAACTTCTTGGAAAGCACCTCTGTTCATGAAAAGTCCGTTTGTTTTTTTACAGTGGTGGCAGTAGACGAGTTGTTGCTGTGAATGTTTTACAGGAGAAAACTCCTTTCATTGAAATAAAGATAGATGTTTTTGGTTGTTTTGAAGCATCTTGGGGATCTGACCTCCTCAAATTCATTAAAGGGTCTGAGAATATTCCAGTATTCTGAACCTACACTGAATGGCTACTCTAACTATTAATCATAACATTTAAGACATTGTTCATTTCTGATTTCAGTGTTGCAAATATTCATCTTTTAAAAAGATTAGCATAGTTCACTCAACTTTTATCATTCTTCGAATAAAATAAGAGAGATACATTTTGTAGACATGAAAACCATGGATGTTTTTGTTTTGTAACTTTCAAAATCACACTTTTCTGGTTTTGCAACACGGAGAATTATATATAATCCAGGTTCTACATACTCCCTCCACAATATCACTAATAATCAAGAAGTCTTCTTGTAAATGTCACCTGGGCATTACCGTCAGCAGTGAGCAGCTCTTTGCATTGGACAAAGCACATCTCTAAAACAGTCAAGAAGGCTGAGGCTGTCTTGACATCAATCACTTGGCATGACCTTTGTTAGCCGCTCTCCAGCTATCTATCTAAAACTGTATTCAGCTTAGAATTCGCCTCATCAGTCTGGAACTCTCGTCTTCCCCAGAGTGCTCAACCCACAATGGTGTGTGTGTGTGTGTGGGGGGGGGGGGCATATGTAACCGGTGACAGGGATGGTTCAATTCATCTGTTTTGCTTAATTAGGTAAGACCGTGGATTTCAACTAAATCATGTTGACACACCAGTACCGATCAGATCACCAAAGTTAAGCAACATTGAGTCTGGTCATACTTAGATGGGTAACCATTGGAGAATACTAAGCGCAGTTAGCAAACACTCCGACCAGGTTTATAAATAGGTACCAGCCTTGCGAGGAAGTATAACCAGTGACAGAATAGTATCCTGCCACAGGGATAGTTCAGGCCATCTGTTCCACTTAATGTTATAAAACCGGAAGTAAGCACTGGACCTAAGAGTTTTTCAGCCTGAGAAATGAACTGTTGCTATGTGTGTGTTCGTTTTGTTTCTTGAATATGTATTTTAAAATAAATTTAGCAAAAACATAAAGGAACAAAACGAAACAAACAAAATTTCACTCTAAATAATTTACGTGACTGAAATAGGATTTAATCTTTACATGTAAAAATGGCCAAAAATAAAAAAGAAAAAAAGACGAATCTAATTTTTATTTTTAGGTGAATTAGCCAGGGTTCCTAGCATGAGCTACGTTGGTATCCTTTTAACCAAATAATTATTAGATCAAAGCTGAAATAATTTTAGACAGAAATGATCAGACATCACTTTCTCTTCAAAGCGTCTTGTTTATCCACTTTGCATAAACCCAAGCACTGTGACGTCAGCAGGTAAACCCGACTCAGTGACCAGGCCTTTTTAATGTAAGTCATGGTTTCTATTTACTTGCCTTCCCACGAGAGCAGTTAGACACAAGGTCAGTTTTTAATGTGCGGAAAATCCAGCTCCTCAAAAAAGGGCGCTCTGGATTGGGAAAAAATTTTTAAATTACCTCAGTCTAGAAAGATGTTTTCCTCACTGATAGTATCAAAACCGATACTAAGACTCAGAATTTACTAAAACTGTCCATTCAAAAGTAATTTTACTAAAACTGTCCATTCAAAAGTAATTTCGGGCTAAAATTAAAATTATAGGCAAAAAAGTCGGAAGAAAATAGCAATATCTTCCACCGAATAAACCATATTGTCTTCTTGAAAACTTTATTCGCATTTGTTAAACAATGAGTTTATCAAAATCTTGGATACAACACATAAAAAAGTTTGTCAAATTGAAAAGAAAATTATATCAACATTTAAAAGTGGATGAGGACGCTCAGCTAACTCCCCCCCCCCTCCTAAAGAAAAAATGAGATTCTACTTGTTTCATATTATGTGTGAACACTCTGAAAAATTTGGGGAAAAAGAAACAATTATTTTCGAGTTTAGAGTCGGGGATCAGTTTCACATAAAAAAAGAGCGAATAAGCATAATTTTCTTTTTTTTTCTGGTTAAGGGAGATAAATTGTGTTTTTTGGGGGAAAGACGATAAAAAAAAATACTCTTTTAACCTTATCATTAATCCTAAGTCCGGTTGGCAACAGCCCCTTAAAATAAAACCCCTTAACGCTACCACTAACCTTAATTCTTGGTAGTAGTATACCCCCCCCCCCCCCCCAAAAAAAGAAACAAACAAGTACATGGTTGCATCGAAGATTTAACACAAGAAAAAAGAAAGTTTAATGTTTTATTTCAATATTAGGTGGGGGGGGAGAATCTTAGCCTCTATTTAAAACTATAGGCGAGGGAAGCTATCACAATGGCATTGTGTTCCACAGACGGGTAGTTCTTGGAAAGAAACTTTGCTCATGGAAGTTTCGTTTAGTTTTAGGTACACAGAGGAAGAAAGGAAAATTATTTACAGTGGTTGTAGCTAGACGAGTTTTTGTTGTGAATGTTTTACAGGGTGAACCATGGATTGGAGCTCAGTCGAGCACCTACCATAAAAATAACAATAGAGTAGAGAAAGACTAACCACATCACTTCTGTGAGAAAGAGTCTGCAGTAAAGAGAAGTGGACATCCCCCACCAGATTCCGACGTCGGTTTTGTACTCTGGCAAGGCAGGAAAGGATGCTCTCAGTTGAGCACCTACCATGGAAATAACGATAGAGTAGAGAAAGACTAGCAACCTCTCTTCTGTGAGAAAGAGGCTGTAAGGAAGAGAGGAAGACATCCCCCACTAGATTTCGAAGTCGGTTTTGTACTCTGTCAAGGCAAGAAAGTGTGCTCTGAGTGGCACCTCCCCAGATGTGGCAACCGTACACCATCTTAGGACGTATTTGACTCTTATACAGCGAGAGGATTGTGTCAGGAGTGAGATACTTTCTGGAGCGATAGAATGATGCAACCATTTTTCCAGCGACCTTAGCAACAGATTTGATTTACGTCTTTCATTTCAAGTCTGGAGTGACGGTCAGTCTTAGAAGCAGGTGGCTTCCTGAAAGCCATTCATTTCAATTGGAGCAAAGTGAGGATCCGAGTGTTGGTGGTGAAAGGAGAGATGCTTGGTTTTAGACATATTAAAAGTATCCAGCCAACAACTTTTTCCTCATTTCACGATTGTTTTCCCCAGAGAATTTTATACATATGATATAAATTTAATCAGAATAGGATATATTTGAAGTTTTAAAGGAGATTCAGCCCCCTATAGCTCCCTTAGGTAAGGAGGTCACTTAGAGATTCGGTACCACTTCCATTGTCTTCCCCAGAAAATATTATACATATGATTTAAATTTCATAAAAATAGGATATAATGAAGTTTTAAGGGTGTTAATACTCTCATAACCCCCTTTTCTTTTTTTTTTTTTGACGTGGTTGTTTATACGTCTGAGGAGACCTAATTAAGGGGTCGAAATAATTTATAATGTATACAACCTTAATGTGTGTATAGTTTTTTCCTTTAAATAATTCTGTTTTGCTCTGTTTAAATTACATTGAGCTCTGTTATTCGGATTCTCAACACAAAATTGAAATCTACACACTATATATATATATATATATATATATATATATGGGGTAAGGTACACGATAAGTCATGAAAATGAAATGCCGTGGTAGACAAAATGTGTGAAAAATGACAAACAGAAAACAGGTTAAAATGCAGGAGAAAAACAAAAACGAGAGATTTGACCGGTTTCGTTCAAACATAAACGGAACCGGTCAAATCTGTTTTCCGTTTGTAATTTTTCACATATATATATATATATATATATATATATAGATATAAGATTTTGATGCTTAACTAGAATTACAGAGACATGAGAGGGGGGGGTAAGACAAACTGGAAATATATGTATGATTTACGTACCCGTGACATAAATTAATAAATAGTTTTTATTTTATAAAAGAAAATCAAATTTTAGCGATAAAGGAATAAGATTGAAATATCTGTGCCATATTGGTCATATTCAAGGGAAATAATCCAAACTTTTGCAAACTAAAGAAATAAAGTCTGGAATTTTGGGTGTTATCTCCCTTAGCTACCTCGAATATGACCAATAATAGCGCCGATATATCAGCGAATTTAGGAAAACTCGTCACAGGAAAATTCGTCAACGGAAAATTCGTCACTTTTGGCCAAGTAGGATAATTCGACAATTATCGAATAAATATCGATTGAAAATAGATTTTAGAACCGTTTTTTCAGGAGATATACTTGTAAATACGAGGCTACCCACCCCCAGTGGAGAACATTTTTTTATATTATTTTTTGGTACTTGTGCAGTTTACGAACCGGGCTATTTTTTAGATAAGATTTTCAAGTTAAATTAAATTTTTACGATATCTTTTGTTTATTAAATTGTTAGGTGAAAGTACAGAATAGTTAACAAAGCACCCTTCTCATTCTCCCTGTGTAAAAAATCGTTGTCTAAATAATGTTATTAGTTCAAGCCTGTTTCGTAATTAAGTTACGAGATGAAATCCATCATAATTCATTTAGATTTCTTCGTAAACAAATCAGCCATTTTAATCGACAAAACATCAATTACTTCGTGTGTGTGCAAAACTTGAAAGGAATTTATAAACTATGAGTAAAAAGTCATTTAAACTGGCTTTAAATTCTTAGAAAATTTCCATGTATTTAAAAAAGCAAAATTGTAATTCAGTGTTTTTTTTTCATCTTGCCTAAAACTTGTTTTAACTAACAACTTTATTTAATACTTAAAAAAAGAAATTCTTCTTTCAGACAACGATTTTTTACATGGGGAGAATGGGGGGGGGGGTGCTTTGTTAACTATTCTGTACTTTCACGTTGTAAAGAATAACCCGGTCCAAACCTTTAATTTCGTAACGTAATTACGAACCCAATTATTTAGAAAGCCATTCTTAACATGGAGTGAGGGGGTGGGGCTTTGTTAACTATTCTGTACTTTCACCTAACAATTTAATAAACAAAAGATATCGTAAAAATTTAATTTAATTTGAAAATCTTATCTAAAATATAGCCCGGTTCGTAAACTGCACAAGTACCAAAAAATAATATAAAAAAATGTTCTCCACTGGGGGTGGGTAGCCTCGTATTTACAAGTATATCTCCTGTAAAAACGGTTCTAAAATCTATTTTCAATCGATATTTATTCGATAATTGCCGAATTTTCCTACTTGGCCAAAAGTGACGAATTTTCCTACTTGGCCAAAAGTGACGAATTTTCCGTTGCCGAATTTTCCGTTGCCGAATTTTCTGTTGACGAACTTTCCGTTGACGAATTTTCCTGTGACGAGTTTTCCGGGCACCATATCAGCATTACCTGTTTAGCGATAAAATTTTCTTTTCTTTTATAAAATAAAAACTACTTGATTAATTTATGTGATTTTTGGTATACGATATATTCATTCCGTCACGGATACGTAAATCATACAGTTTTTCTTATTTTTTTTATCCCATGTCTCTGTAATTCTGGTTTAGCACCAAATATTTCTTAATTAGAATTATTAAAGAACATTTCTTCTTTAATGAATAATAATCCCATTTGTAGCAGTTACCTCCTCCTTTCAAAACATAACTGCACCGGTTGGCCGTTAGGTGTCGCTTTTTCACCAACAGGTGGCGCTGGAAAGCGACACCAGAGTTATCTGCCCTTCGGACTATAAAACCAGGTGCAAACGGAAATTCTCTCTCTTCTTCACCGACCAGCCTCGACAGAACGCTGGCACCAGCGCTCCGTTTCACTCGCTTTTTCCTACTCAATTGGCCTCGACAGAACGACGCTGACACTAGCGTTCCGTTTCACTTTTCTCTGCTGGTCGATTGGCCTCGGCAGAACGACGCTAATACACTAGCGCTTCGTCTCACGCTTTTCTCTTCAAATGGCATCGGCATAACAACTACCAACACACGTGGTCAAACAACGGTAAGAGTTCTCAACTCATTTTCTTTGTGTACGGCTTTCAAAGACTTTTCCCATGCCGGTTTCATTTCTTCTCGTACCTATTCAAGAACTGTTTTTCCATCGACACACATGCATACATCACACACTTCATCATTCCACGTACACACACGTTCAATAAACGTTATTTGAACTACCTCATTTTGTTTGTTAATTATTACTCTGTCTTTTGCATGCAACATTGCTTGATTTACTGAACACGTTTATAATCGGGGGAACACGAATCTCGATCCTAACACATTCATAATCTACGAAGTAAACTTTAATAATCATCAACACTTTGGTTTGGTTTCGTCATGTTCACTGTACAACCGTCTCATTATTCCTTAATTAAACATTGCTAATGTCCTAATGTATGGTCGCCTTTTATTTACATTGAAAAAGATAACTGTTTCTCATAAGTGACAGAGTTAGCGAGTTTTCAAAAGCAAAGAAACACATTATTTTACCATTTCTGCGAGGGGGGGGGGCATTACTCCCAAACAATTATTTTTACTTAAACTATGTTTTATTTTTTAAAAAATAACATTAAAAAGACTGTTATAGAAAGTTTAATCGTACACGTAAAACGGCGAAATGAAAACTAGGCAAGAAAATATAGTCGCTATCTTCATAAACAAGTCGAGAAAGAGGTGAGCTAAGGAAAACCGATAACTAAAGTTTATAATTTTCTAGTTAAAGCACAGGGGTATGATTTTGACCTATTGTTCTTCCTTAGCTAGTCTTTTTCTCACTATGCCGTTTTAATGATATTTTTATTTATTTTTTAAAAACATATTTAAAGTTATTTGAGAGCCATGACGAAACCTATTTTACTCTAAATAATTTACGGGACTGAAATATGAATTAACCAAAGAAGTTTTTTTGTTTTTTTTCGATAATCTGAAAATATGGTGCTTTGTTGCGGTGTTTGTCGGTGCCCGGAAAACTCGTCACAGGAAAATTCGGCAACGGAAAATTCGTCACTTTTGGCCAAGTAGGAAGATTCGTCACTTTTGGGCAAGTAGGAAAATTCGGCAATTATCGAATAAATATTGATTGAAAATAGATTTTAGAACCGATTTTACAGGAGATATACTTGTAAATACGAGGCTACCCCCCTCCCCAGTGGAGAACATTTTTTAATATTATTTTTTGGTACTTGTGCAGTTTTGTGTGTTAAGAATGGCTTTCTAAATAATCCGGTTCGTAATTACGTTACGAAATTAAAGGTTTGGACCGGGTTATTCTTTACAACGTGAAAGTACAGAATAGTTAACAAAGCACCCCCCCCCATTCTCCCCATGTAAAAAATCGTTGTCTGAAAGAAGAATTTCTTTTTTTAAGTATTAAATAAAGTTGTTAGTTAAAACAAGTTTTAGGCAAGATGAAAAAAACACTGAATTACAATTTTGCTTTTTTAAATACATGGAAATTTTCTAAGAATTTAAAGCCAGTTTAAATGACGTTTTACTCATAGTTTATAAATTCCTTTCAAGTTTTGCACACACACGAAGTAATTGATGTTTTGTCAATTAAAATGGCTGACTTGTTTACGAAGAAATCTAAATGAATAGATTTCATCTCGTAACTTAATTACGAAACAGGCTTGAACTAATAACATTATTTAGACAACGATTTTTTACATGGGGAGAATGAGGGGGTGCTTTGTTAACTATTCTGTACTCTCACCTAACAATTTAATAAACAAAAGATATCGTAAAAATTGAATTTAACTTGAAAATCTTATCTAAAAAATAGCCCGGTTCGTAAACTGCACAAGTACCAAAAAAATAATATGAAAAAATGTTCTCCACTGGGGTAGCCTCGTATTTACAAGTATATCTCCTGTAAAAACGGTTCTAAAATCTATTTTCAATCGATATTTATTCGATAATTGCCGAATTTTCCTACTTGGCCAAAAGTGACGAATTTTCCGGTGATCAATTTTCCATTGACGAATTTTCCGTTGACGAATTTTCCTGTGACGAGTTTTCCTAAATTCTGTTTATCAATATATCAATGGAGTAATCAATTAAACTTTTGGTGCTTTGGGCTATTTTTTAGAAAAGATTTTCAAGTTAAATTTAATTTTTATGGTATATTTTGTTTAAATTGTTAGGTGAAAGTACAGAATAGTTAATAAAGCCCCCCTCTGCATGTTAAGAATGGCTTTCTAAATAACCTTATTATTTCAGCCAGGTCCGTAAACTGCTTAAGTACAAAACAATTTTTTTTTTTTTTTAAATTCAGTAGACTAAATAAACTGTAAAGAATCAGCATATTTTTCGAAAATCAAATTATCAAAAATGCTGTATGCTCAATTAACAGTATTTTTTTACCAGCGCAGTTTACCCTTTAAAAAAAGTTCAAATTCTACTTTTTTGTGCAAATACATTTAAACAGCCTAAAAATATCCGCAAACAAGGAATTACATTTTTTTTTTTAATATTTAAGATTTTAGAGTGGGGGATCACTTTTCTTTATGAATTCAACGTAAAATGAGCACGTATTTCCTGGCCACTTAGCGTAAAACGAGACATGTAACCGACTTGAGTTTTTAATTTTGTCGGGGGGGGGGGGGGGGAGATTTAAAAAAAAATAAAAACACGTAAAACTTTAGCCAATTTTGTTTTTTTAGGGGGGGGGGTTAGGGTTTATTAAATAAGTAACCCCCCAAATAATAAATTGGCTACATTTTTACGTATTTTTATTAAGTAAAAAAAATCCCCCCTCCCCCAACAAAAAACTAAATTGCCTAAATTTCTACGTTTTTTATAAAATAAGTAACTCCCACCCACAATAGAACTAAATTGGCTAAATTTTTACGTGTTTTTATTTACCCCCCCCCCCCCAAAAAAAATTGAAACTCAAGTAAGTTACATGTCTCGTTTTACGCTAGGTGGCCAGGAAATGGGTGCTCATTTTACGTTAAATTTATAAAGGAAAGTGACCCCCCCCCTCCACTCTAAAATCTTAAATATTTTTAAAAAAATTTAATTCCTTTTTTGCGGACATTTTTTAGGCTGTTTAAATGTATTCGCAAATTAAAGTAGAATTTGAACTTTTTTAGGGGGTAAACTGCACCGGGTAAGATAGTAAAAATTTACCCAATTAACTTTATTTTTAGGAGTTTTAAAAACGCAATAAATTAACGAATTATAACCACCTTTGTAAAGTAAGCATATAATGATGACGTCACACGATTCTATGGTGCGCTTTGGAGGTCTAGGTCCCTAATGTTCATTTTAAAATGAAAATTATTCTGTCATTTAATTAAAATATGTTTTGTCGTCTTCAATTCCAATATCAACAGATTCCTATCAAGAATCATCCCCACAAATATTCGAATTTGGTCTTGACACTCATTCCATCTCATTAACCTTTATCCTCGAGTGGCATGTGGCTTTGATAAGTGTTGGCCATGTTCTTAGTAAAATAAAAATAATAATGAGAAAAAGAAAAGAAACAAGAAAGCAATAAAAAAAAAAACACCTAAACAACAAATCCAAGGGAGATAATTCACTGCGAACTCTTTAACTTGATGAAAATAGGCGACGCCTTCTTCTTCGTCGTCGTCGTCAATCGAATTAAGTGCTATGATCTAACTTTAAAGCTACATTTCTTCATTACAATCCACTAATGACGGTACGTAAGTCAGGGCGGCATCGACTTTCTGTTGCTTGTACGGCTTCTTCCACCGACGAACTGGCGGAAGGGGAATCAACAACAACAAGGGACAACCTCGGAGTCGGGATGGCAGCTGCCGAAGATGAGAAACTGAAAGCAGAAAAAGACTGTAGTCAAAACAATCTGTTGTCTCGTCGAGTCAGTCCTGCACGGGAATGCCTAATGGATTTTAACGAGGAAGAGAAAGACAAAGTTGAAGTGGAGGGCGCCGAGGACGATGACGCTCGATTCTGCGACGATGTTGCGCATTTTGCCGCGAACAGGTGCTCGTGTGAAAAACAACTGAAAACACGAACGAACGACGAACAATCAGAAATGGCTGCAACATCAACGAAGACCATCACAGGCACAACAGAAATGTCTCCTCGGAAAGAACTGGTAAATATTGATGCTTTAACTCCGTCGCAAACAGCTGGGGACATAGTTTTAGAATCTCAGCCGAAAGCAAGAAAACTCGCCATCATCTCCTCCGGCTCCAGGTTGTTTATCTCATGCCTGTGTTTATTGACATTACTTTCACTGACGAGCAGACTTTATAAAATTGAACAACCTACCCACGTGTGTTGGGATGAGACTCATTTTGGTAAAATGGGAAACTGGTACATTCAACGGGTTTTCTTTTTTGATGTTCACCCACCCCTTGGTAAAATGCTTATTGCAATGTCCGGTGTCTTAACAGGCTACGATGGCAGCTTTCCTTTCTCCAAACCTGGTGACGAATTCGAAGCCGACACCAACTACATTGGCATGAGGATCTTCTGTGCCGTTCTTGGTTCGTTAATTGTGCCAATCAGTTTTCTCATTGTCTGGGAATTAACTCATTCGATTGTAGCTTCTCTTTTGGCCGGTGCGATAGTCCTGTCCGACACGGGAACACTTACATTGTCAAGGCACATCCTTTTGGACCCTATATTGCTCTTTTTTATTATGATGTCGACATATTGTATTCTTAAGTTTGTATCATTGCGAGAGAAACCGTTCACATTTCAATGGTGGTTTTGGCTTGCTTCTAGCGGGATTTTTCTTGCTTTCTCCATCGGAGTGAAATTTGTGGGTCTTTTTGTTATATTACTGGCGGGTTACACAACTGTGAAAGATTTGTGGGACCTTCTCGGCGAAATGTCGATGTCCATCGCCCTGTTTGTGTGTCACTTTGTGGCCCGTGCGTTGTGTCTGATATGTTTACCTATTGTGATATACATGCTAATCTTCCATATCCATTTCAAGATCTTAAGCAAAAGCGGAAATGGCGACGGGTTTTTCAGTTCAGCCTTTCAATCTCAACTCATCGGCAACAAACTTTACAATGTAAGTATGCCGGAGAATGTGGCTTATGGCAGTACGATCTCTTTGAAGCAGCGGCGAGCTGGCGGGGCCTATTTACACTCCCATCATCACCTATATCCCGAAGACCACCCTCCTCGACAGCAACAGGTCACAACCTACAGCCATAAAGACGAGAATAATTTGTGGAAAATCAAATACCCAGACAGGGAAACGTCTTTTACGGGGACTCCTCAGATTCTGAAAAGTGGGGATTTGATTCGATTGGAACATACAATGACGCACAGAAATTTGCACAGTCATCGTGAAATTGCCCCCATTACGCAGAAACATTATCAGGTGACAGGTTATGGTCAAAATGGAGTCGGTGATGGTAATGACATGTGGATTGTTGAAGTTGTCAGTTCTACGGATAGGACCCCTGTGCAGACGGTGCGTAGCAAATTAAGGTTTATTCATTACTACATGCGCTGTGCCCTCCAATCCCATGATAAAAGATTACCTAAATGGGGTTGGGAACAGCTTGAGGTCACTTGCAACCCAAACATCAAAGATCCTAAAACATTATGGAGTGTGGAGGAAGTCTGGGATTCAAGATTGCCTAATGTGAGCTTTGAAGTGTATTCGCCAAACTTTTTGGAAAAATTCCTTGAGAGTCATGTTGTGATGACACAAGGCAATAGCGGTCTGAAACCAAGCGAGGGTGAATTAACTTCGAAACCATGGCAATGGCCTATCGATTTCAGAGGACAGATTTTCTCCGGCAAAGATCATCGTATCTATCTGCTGGGTAATCCTATTATTTTCTGGTCTAATCTCATTATCGTTGCCCTCTTCATTGCCATCTACCTGACTTATGCTGTCCGTCACCAGCGGAAGAGTATCCATCACGAACAACTGGCAGCATTCAATACGAGGACCTTTAACGCTTGCTGGTGGTTGTTGCTTGGTTGGGCTTTACATTATCTCCCTTTCTGGGGCATGACCCGCGTCCTCTACTTCCACCATTACTTTCCAGCTTTTCTCTACAATGCCATGTTCACGGGAGTCATGTTAGACTTTTTGATCACACACACAACCCTCAGTCTTCCGGAACACCTGGGTAGTAGTTACTTCCATTGGTGCATGGGAATTATTTTATCTGGAATTTTCTTTAGTTTTTATTTATTTTCACCGCTCAGTTATGGAATGTCGGGACCAGAGGCGGCTGATGAAGCGAGTAAAATGCACAAGTTAAAATGGCTCAACAGCTGGGAATTTTAATAATCATAAATAAAATACTCATTTCTCATGCTTATAAGCTCTGTTATTATGCATTATCTCCACCTTTCGGGTTGAAAAGTTGTTTTACGGATTTTATCAAAGTAATTTATTTGATATAGGATTCTTCAAAGTACGGGTTCAGCCAATCCAGTAATAAGTTCACTATAAATGAATGGATATGGGGGGGGGGGGATATTAGTGACAGTGAAATAATTAAGAATTCTGGGCAGATATATATGATCCTCCCTTACCCCCACCCCCACCCCCTCCCCCGCTTCTTCTCTAAAAATGTTATTCCCTTTTTCGGAAAAAGATTTTTGATTATTATCTGGTTAAGCACCAAATATTCAGATTACAAAAAAAAAAAAGAAAACTTAAAAAAAAATACCTGTTCGATTTTAGGAAGGGGTTCAATTTTCTATGTAATTTTAATGTACAATGGTTCAGCCCCCCCCCCTCACCTCTTTGATTTTTCGACTGGTATTTAACTAAAATAATTTTGTTTACAAATGCCTTTTTCGAATTTCGAGCAGAGGAAATCATTTTATATTACCTATACATATCAAAATGAACACTCTCTTTAAAGAATTGGACCAATAATTTAGAAAAACAAAATGTATAATTTGAGAATTTGGTGAAGATTATTTAAAAAAAAAAAAATGAAATAGCAAAAATTTTAGGGGGTGATGACGAACTCCTTGGAAATAACAATTCCATGGTGAATCATTTTATTCTTATATAGTAAACTGCCCCCCCCACCCTGCAAATACCTGCCACACACCTAAAAATTGAGCAAATGGAATTCTTTTTAAATTAAATAATAAAAATTATTATAATGGTGAAGAAATGCGTTTTATATGCGCGCCAAATTTTGAAATAATCTAATTACGTTTTCATAATTTTTGAAATCAAGATTGATTATTTGGACTACTATTCTCAGCTTGGTTGTGATTTTCACAACATTTCGGCTGATGTAACACAAAGAAGATCGGAGGTTACATCGGTTGAAATATTGTGAAAAACCAAGATGAGAATTATAGTCCGAATAATATTAATCTTATTAAGTTTGCAATCTTAAATGTATTTTATTATTTATTTAATCGTTACAATAGTAGAAGTTTTGGCAATGTTGAAAAACTATGAATTTATATAGTATATAACGTTAGTTAAGATCAATATAATTTGAATATTGTTCCAAGAATTTAAAACCAACTACTATTCTGCGTATGATCGTTTCCAAGACTGATATATATATATATATATATATATATATATATATATATATATATATATATATATATATATTTTGAAACCAGTAAAATGCAGACTTTTTTTAAATAAACATATTTATTTAAATTCAAATTTTCGATTCACACAGGAATTTTCAGCAAGATAATAGACAATATATTTTTTTTCTACCTTTTTTTTTTTTCAGTGACATGGTGTCGCTTGATCTTGTGTTTCAATTGTTAACGAAGCTCGTTGTGTAATGATGTCCACAAGTCGTGTGTGCCCTGGTCGCACGCTATAAGTATTAGTAAAATGTTTCCACTGTATAAAATGCATTTAAATTTTGTAATTTGAAACGGTTTTTGAAACCAGTAAAATGCAGAGACTTTTATTTTTCAAAAACCTTTCAAATTACAAAATTTAAATGCATTTTATACAATGGAAACATTTTACTAATATATATATATATATATATATATATATACTTCTTTGTAGAATGGTAGGAAAAATCCCAGCAGAGTGCTCGATTAATTAAGAATTAAAGTTAAAAATTAAGAGCATAATATTTATTTATTCTGGTACAGCGAATGTTGTACTAATTTTTCTGTACCAGAATAAATATATATATATATATATATATATATATATATATATATATATATATATATACACACAGTGACATGAAGTTATTAAATGGAACTAAACAGCATTGCAATAACAAAAGTGAAGAATCCTATCATATTTAAAGAACTATTTAAAAAGATGAGTAAAACAATGATGCAATATTGGTTGATATTTAATTGCAAATAATCTTTTCATTATTTAATAAACATTATTTTATTCAATTTTTCTTGCAATATAAGAGATTTTTATTCATTAATATTTTAATGAATGAATAAAAATAATTCCCTTTTCAACCAGATCCTGAATTGGTTAATTATTTTTTCTATATAAAATATAATTTACCAAAAGATTTAAAAAAAATAATTTTCGCTCATCTAGTCATTTTTTTTTTTTTTTGTTGTTGCTTTAATTTTGACAAAAACAAGAATGGATCCATTCTTAAGATGTGTCCATATAATATGCGCATTTAATGGTGAAAATGTTATGATTTGTGCATGACTGACAGACGAAGCCTCATATGACGATGCTTGGGCACATCTAAAATAAAACGCATCCTTTCAATCGGCACGTTTAGTGATAAAAATGCTATTTGAAACACAAGCGTGACAGATAGACGAAAATACTATTTCTAACTGTAGCGTGACATACGAACTGGATGTATTTAATATAAGATACATCTATTCAATCTGCTTTTAGTTTGGAAATTTTCTGGGCCTTCGGGTCTTGATTTACGCCAGTCTATCGGTTGTCCATTCTGTGCAGTTCTAGGAGGTCCACCCTCCCAGGCTTTGCCTTCTCACCCTTTGAGAAGGGGTTAATTTATTGCTAATCGTCTGAGGCGCCCCTACTGGGAAATGCCGACGGGGCTACCCAGGCAATTTTTAATGGCCAGAGTGCTCAAATTCTCGAGCACTGGTTTTTCAAATCCCACTTTCCCGACCTTGTGTCACATCTTACCTTGTGGGAGGAAGATAAATAAAAGCATGAAAGACAGACAAAAATGTTATTTCAAACTTAAACGTGACAGACCGAAAGACAAAACTTCTCATAGAGATCCAAGAACAAACCCCCCAAAAAAAGAGAAAGATAAATTATTTAAATTTTCTTCAATAAATGACTGCATTTGTTAATGACTGCATTACAATTTCCCCTCGGGTTTATGTTTTCAGTATTATTCTAATATAAAGTTTCTTTATACAACACTTAATGCATAATAACATTATATGACCAATGCTTCAATATTTCTATTATAAAAAAAGGCCATGCAAAAATCATTGTATTTTTTACATATTCTATTTTAAACATCCACATCAAAAGATCTCATCTCCTGCGTCTCCATTTGAACCGTTTTCAAGTTTTCTTCTTTGGAAGCTTCATTCAGTATTGAACAGGTTACAAATAAACTCTTTTGAAAAAAAAACAAAAAAAAAACTGTGCTGGCAACAGGTTTTCGTTAAAACATAAATGAAATAACATTGAAAAAGAACATATTTTCATAAAAATCTTTGACATATTTACAAATAATTTTATTTATTTATTGATCTTCTTAAATGGATTATTTTTCCCTTATTCTATTCGACTGAAAAATAAACTGGCTATATTTAAAAAAAATCATTTTTATTATTAAGGTTGGTGGATTTGAGTCTTCATTCATAGCAACTGCATCTCTCTCTCTCTCTCTCTCTCTCTCTCTCTCTCTCTCTCTCTCTCTCTATATATATATATATATATATATATATATATATATATATATATATATATATATATATAAAATCTTTAATTTTATTTTAAACTTCTATCACCTTCAAAAAACTTTGTGTGATTATGATTTTATCTTAACAGGCATAATTTTATTTCGAGGCCTGATGATCGGGAGTCCCCCAAACTGCTCTCGTGAAACAAAATCAATTTTGTAGTCAAAATGAAATAAATTATCATTTATATTTCTGCTCTATATTTTTATTGAGCACTCTTGTAAGCCCGGTTCAACTCCCCTGGAGTTATACCCTGTGGATCTATACAATACTCGGATTATATATATATATATATATATATATATATATATATATATATATAGGTTTCCTTCCTCTTATCTACTTGCCTATCTGGTACTTAAGCTTTCTTTTTTTTTCAATGCAACTTTTATTCCTATATAATTTTATTGCTAGCTACCATATCGCAGAATGGTTATTAGGTGTAGTGTTTGGAAAGTATTATTATTATTATTGTTGTTATAATTAATGTTATTTGATCTGCAAATTACCATATCACACGGTAGTCTTAAGGGTAATATATTATTATTATTATGTATATATTAGTGAAATTTGAGCTGAATTGTTTCTACACTTGATTATTGGGGAAATGGTCGTTTGATCAGTACCATTAGAGAGCCATGAATATTATAACTGTCCTGTTTTTAAATCTCCGAAACAGTTACATGGTAAACAGCTGATGCTCCCCGTTTTAATGTTTCACACTTAAGTTAAGGTCCCCTGTTTTTGTTTCACTGTTAGATACTTGAAACCCCCCTTTTTTTATTATTTATGAATTTTCCAATGAATGCTAAGTCTGCGATATCTTGGATTTAGTTAGTTTCTCTGGGAATTTAAACTGCATTTTCCTGTTTTTTTTTCTTTTGTTTAAGATGACTCAAAGCTTCTTTAGACTATATATATATATATATATATATATATATATATATATATATATATTAAAGTGAAAAATACTAATTGTATAATTTTCATTCATAGTTTTCTTTTTAGTTTTGAAAACTTCTAACTAATCTTCTTATGTTAATCTATTATATTAAAGATGAGTCAATTGACATTTAATCACACAAAATACATGCTAAAATATACCTTATGTATGGGATTGAGTTATGTTTAATAAGTCACTCGTCTTTCACTTAGCTATCTATGTGCTTCACTCACTCTATTGATTTTCTAATATTTTTTAATGTCTCTGAGCATTTAGAGAAAGTAACTCTTTTTTTTCAGTGTTGCCATCTAATTTACATAATTTCTTTACACACCACAAACATGTATGTAAATTAGATGGCAAAATTACTCTACAGGGATAATATAGAAGTAAAGAGATTTATTATTTTTAGTTTTGCAAGAATAATCTTTTAACAGATATATCACAGTTTATGAATTTTGAAATAAAATCAAAATAGAATAACTATTGGTACTCGTTGTGACCCAACCGGTCACGAATACGTCGGGTATTGAATATAGAAGAAATACAAAAAGGTTTTGTTTATGTCAAATCAACCCCCTTTTTTTAAAGGTTATTTAATGCTGAAGTAGAAAACCTATTATCAACAATTAATTGAACAGAAATTACTGTTTTAATAATACCGGAGGGGGTGGGGGGTTCATACCTTTTTCTACAGTATTAATACATAAATGATTACCACAATAGATCGGATAGGATTTGAACTCAGCATAACTGATTCCATAATCTGCATCGTTATCCATTTGGCCTGTCACACATTAATTTATTTTTGAAAGAAATTATGTTTATCATCAAATTATTTAAAAAAATGTTTCTTTATTATAAATCAAAACTTGTCATTCTACCACCGCTACAAAAAACTTTCCTTTCTTCCTTCCTCTGTATTTAAAACTAAACAGAATTTCCATGAACAGAGTTTCTTTCCAAAAACTTCCAATCTCTGCAGACTACAAATTGTCGTCTTCAAATTTAATGTAAACAAATACTTGTCAAGCTGTCCTCTTGAATAATCAAATTTTGACCGTTACATTCATCATTTTCAATCCTCTCATAATATTGTTCATCATCCAAATGACCGTCTCATTAACTTTTATCTTCAAGTAACTCGATAGTATAAAAATCTTTCTTTTTAAAAAAATTTTTTTTATAAAAAACCTCCAATGAAAATTATTACTTTTTAATTTTTATTTTGAAAATAAAGAAGAAAGTTTTTGTAGTTGGACTTGAGATTAATGTTCAAGGGGGATGATATTCAAGCATTAGTTCAGAATGAAAAGATGTCTATTTAAGGACCCCTGCATATGAGGATTATAGTTACCAGCTGGTCCCATGTAAATTACACAGTGTTATTTGAAATTAGTTATCTAAAATACAATTAGGACACAACTTGATTCAGAAAGTGCTGACAGACTATGCAGGTACTTTCGTTCACATCCAGAATGACCCTTTTTGGGGAGCTGTATTTCCCCACATTAAAAACCGACCTTTTGTCTAACTTTACCCTTGTGGGAGAGGCAAGTAAATAGGGAGATAATTTTATATAGGTTTAAAAAACAATTTACCTAACGAATTTAAAACAAAACCGAACTCCACAAACTTAATGTATTCAATAAAGCAGTGGTTGCTTAATAATTTTTAGGATTTCATAAAGATTAGGGAAAATAACCTTTGTGCAAAGTTGGACACAAAATAAAGAGTCCAGTTTTTTTTATTGTATTTTACATTTTCATAAGAAACAAATTTAATTAGGGGTGGGACGTAATAATGGGTAAAAATTTCAGATTCATGCGAGTAGTATTTTTTGTGTTCATTTATACATAAATAACACTAAACAATCAAACATTTTGAAAATTTTGCAAAATTCAGAAGGTGCAGGCCAAAAATAGCCGTTAGGGCTCCACAAGACTCAAAATCCATCATTTTTCGGTGAAAAAGTGGTCTCATGCGACATTGCAGGTCCTAAAACATCCTCAAAAGCTATGAATGGATATAGATGGTTAACTTTAATTTAGGACCATTTTCAGGCTGTGAAAGGGTTTTCATGAATGTAAAATAGCCAAAAACTAGTGGCCTGCACCTTCTGAATTTTGCAAAATTTTCAAAATGTTTGATTGTTTAGTGTTATTTATGTATAAACGAACACAACAAAAATACTACTCGCATGAATCTGAAATTTTCACCCATTACGTCCCACCCCTAATTTAATCCATTTCACAGAAACGTCAGCTTCACTGCATCAAATATGGTTGCAGTTCTTTGTTAAAATATTTTGTTTCTTTCTGCAATATGTCATTAACAACTATAGATAATTTCAAAGTAAAGAAACAATATTTAGATTTGATGAGCATTAACTTTTTTGTTTAAAGTTTTTGGTCCTAGTGGCACTGAGATTAATTGCTTCACATATAACTTTTATTTGCACTAGGTATTTCTTTTGTCTCCCTCCATAAAAGTTGAATTCACTGCTGGACAGTGGAATCTACTTAAGAGGAATTATTTGTTGCTGACCTATAAAATTCTAAGATCTTTATTACTTTATTGTGGATTGTGTGTGTGTGTTATAAAAATCTTACATATTCAGCTCAGGTTAGATTGTTTGAACCAGGAAAAAGTGAGTTTGCAAAGCTAGTTAAATTTAAAACAAATAATAAAAAGACAAAATCCAAAAAATTGGTCTCTTTTGCTCACTATACTTCCCTTTCTCTCTTTCTCTCTTCAGCTATGGACTAAATAGTATTACTAGTAGTGATATTTCCTTTTATTTATAATGGACTGTTCTAATCTTGGGATTTATAGTTAGTTTTATTACCTTTTACTGTTCTTTAATAAACAGAGATAAAGAGGAGTGAGGGAGCACGAGTAATAGAAACCATATAAAATACGAGTGATGGATCAAACAACGTAGAAACAGTGAGAGAGGGTGAGACTGATAGACAGACAGATAGTTAGAGGGGTGCCTTGTTAAGTTAATTGCAAATTATGGATAATTAGAACAATTAAAATGGAATTTCTTTCTAACATAACTCAATTCTAAAAATAAGGAATATTTTAGCATGTAGTTTTGGGTGATTAAAATATAGAGGAAAAAAAGCCTTAGGGAAACAAACGTTGATTAACTCTGCTAAAGTGGGTTTTTTGTCTTTAAATGATGAATTTCTTCACATTTGACAATTAAAAATAACCTTATGGAAAACATAAAAGTGTATAAATTATGTGTTTTTATCATTTTTCATTTTAATATTATATGAAAATACGCTTATGGCAAACTACACAGAAATTTGCATTTTTTCACGGAGTTCATCTGACTACCTAGATAACTGATGAGCTTTTACTAAGTATTGATTTACTCCTCTCCAGGAGTTGGGCACAAGGCCAGTTTTTATCTTACTCCCACAAGTAAGATGTGACCCAAGGTCGGGTCGGGAAAGTGGGGTTTAAAAATTGCCTGGGCAGCCCCGTCGGCATTCCCCGGTAGGGGCGTCTCAGGCAGTAAGCAATAAACTTACTCCTCCCCAAAGAGGGGAGGTTTAGAAAACTTATTTTTTATGAGTTAAACAACCATTGGTGTTTTAAATTATTTAAGTCCCTATTAGGTCTTAAAATGATTGACATTTACTTGAAGTGGTGACAGTGGTTACTGACATGGACTGTTGGCTTGGCATGCCGTGTTCAATTTTAGTCAGTGACGTTGCTCTATTTTCACTCTGGGATGTTGGTAACCTTCATGGGATCCTTCTTGTGAGTATCAAATTTTTAAAATAAAATTGAAGAAATGAATGCCAATATCTGAATGAGGCCATTGTTAACTGTGAAGTGAAAATCTAATTAATCAAATTAAAAAAATTCTTTATTGTCTTGCCCTAATAATCTGGCTCGTTCAAAATAATTGTCAAATTTCTTAAACTCCTTCTTCTCCACATTATCATCATAATTGATAAAATGCAATGAAAAGCAAAGTGCAGACGATCTGTCTTTTTTTCTTACTTTAAACTTTTTGTCATATTATTGCTAATGGCTATTTTTAAAAACAAATCTTAGTCATTTTTATCAAATATTTTCTGCCAACACAGTGCATTTTGAGAAGTTTTGAATAAATCTGGGTACTTCTGCATTTTACAGACCATGCTGAAATAATAATGTTATTATTTAGAAACCCATTCCTTACATGGGAGGCGGGGATTTGTTAACTATTCTGTACTTTCATTTAACAATTTAATAAACAAGATACCGTAAAAATTGAATTTAACTTGAAAATCCTATCTAAAAATAGCACTGTTTGTAAACTGCATAAGTACCTAAATCTGGATCAAACTTTTTCAATTCTCAATTCTCAACAATTGTCATAAATCTCAATTCTCAACAATTGTCATAAACCTCAATTCTCAACAATTGTCATAAACCTCAATTCTCAACAATTGTCATAAACCTCAATTCTCAACAATTGTCATAAACCTCAAACTCAAAAATTGAATGACATTTACTTGACAATACTCATTGTGCTCATCTCTATTCAAATGATTGTTCTGAGTTCTTTTTATTCAAAAATTTTGGAAGCCACTAACATTTCTTGTCAGCTTTGTTTTATCTCAAAATATTGTATAAAATTTTTACAGATTTAATTATTGTTTTATTATTAGTTATTATGTTTGATGGTTTCATGTCAATTATATTCTGATCAGTTGAAAGAAGATCTTCTCGGGAGACAATATTTTATTCACGTGAATCGGCCTTTCTTGACTATTATGAAGTTCTGTACTCATCAGTAATCCTACAAATAATTACAACAAAAGTACACAAGAGATACAGCATTTCAATAATATTGTACAATTCATGAAGTAAAATAAGATCAGCCCATCTCTCAGTTCACTTTCATCAACTCAGGCAAATTTCCTCTATGCTTCTATGACACTCGTCTGCTGTAGACATATGGCATCAGATCTTTTTTCAGCCAACTTTCCCCACTTCTGAGGTCGTGCGTTTGCAATTTTTTGCAAGAATCAGAAATCAGGTTGATTTTTTTTTTTTTCCCCAGACGACTGTTTTTTTGCCTTTTTACAAAATGAACATTTTTCTCAAGAATATTTGCTCCACTATTCATCAATATATGTAGCAACTTTTTACAAATCCCTCAAATTACAAAACGGTTGTTTTTTTTTTTGTTTTTTTTAACGTTATTTTGTTATTTTGCTTGAAAACTGTTTTTGTTGAACGTCAGTTCATGTTTTTGATATACTATGTACCTCCTTCTGATATGCAAAAGCCGAGAGAAGAAAGACGTGTTCACATCGGAGATAGAATTAGAAGTGAATAAGGAAAGATAATTGACAGGATAAAGAAAATTAGGAAATTGATTTATGGTGACCTTCTAAAAGGGATCCAAAGTACTTTTATTTAACTGTCTTAAAGTTGAGCTCTGTCAGTGAGAAGATTTTAGTGAATATATATATATATATATATATATGTCATCCACGAGCAACTGTTTTATAACGTCTACACCTCATCAGTGCAGCTAGACATAGTGAGTGTAGTCATGTCGAGATTCGAAACTTGAACGGTCAGTCACATATGCATGTGATCTAGCAGTCCAAGTTCAACCAGGGGTTTTTACCCCGCCTAATAAACCGGTATCGTCCAGGCCTTAGGGTCTGGATTTACGTCGGTCTATTGGGGGTTGTCGGTCCTGTGCAGTTCTAGGAGGTGCACCCTCCCAGGCTTTGCCTCCCCTCTTTGGGGAGGAGTAAGTTTATTGCTTACTGTCTGAGGCGCCCCTACCGGGGAAAGCCGACGGGGCTGTCCAGGCAATTTTTAAACAGCCAGAGTGCTCAAATTCTCGAGCGCTGGTTCTTTCCCACTTTCCCGACCTTGTGTCACATCTTACCTTGTGGGAGGAAGATAAATAGAAGCAGTCCAAGTACCTAACTCTCTGCACCAACAGACATCATCATTGATAATAGAAGAAATTTAAGCGCTATACATGTAGTCTCTCTGTTCACATATATATTTTTATTACGCTTGTCGGAAAACCTGAGACATCTAGTCTTAACAGAAGATTATTACTTTACGCTAATGGGAAACCATTATTTCCTCTACTAGAGAGATCAACCTATAGATAGAGGCATATATATATACTTTATAGTTGCATTCTAATGACCATAGGAAAAATCAATCTAAAACCATTAAATTTGGAAAAAATAAATTTAAAAAAATTTTGAGAGAAAATGGTAGTTTGCTTGAAGCATTGCTGGGAATTGTAATAAATGCATTAAGAAGGCTGAAGGCAATGCAGAGAGCCGGATTGATGAAGCTGGAAAGAACAAAAAATAAACAGTCGAAGGAGAGGTCTTACAACTATCTATTTATTTTTCTTTTCAATCTTACAGCAAGTATGGTGTTAGCTGTGTGTGATGTCCGGATAATTGGGAGAAAAAAAATTTGTTTGTGATACAAAGAAGAAATACAGGTATTCACCGAAATATGAAAATAAAGAAATTGTAAGAATAAATGAAAATTATGGTTTTGGATTGATTCTTCCTATGGTCATTGGAATCAAACTATAAAGTATATATGCTCTGAAGCTTGTAATACAACTTCATTGAGCTTGCAAATTGAAACACTTTTGGATATCATGAGGAGTATATACTTAAATATATATTTTTATAAGAACTCACAAATATATATATATATATATATATATATATTCACATATAATGATGCAGAAAAAGTTCTACTTATTGTGTTGTGTCGTTTAATGATCTCTCACTCAAAAGGAGTTGGTATTAGCTGTAAACCCATATTTAAAATTATGGGGAAGCCATAATTGGTCTAATGGATACCGTCATGGACTATGAAATCAGCTCTGCTAAATTAAAATCCCATTGCATCTATTCTATTCAAATATGAATTAATGCTTTTTGGAATGGCATGAACTCACAATTCCCTTGCACCAGTTATGGGTATAATAACAATTTGTGTTCAGTTAATCATATACAATATGGATTTTGAGCATTAAGTAGCTTAAAAAGGATTGATATGCCACAACACAGACGAATCAACCATCAAAATTCAGACTTCAACATGTTTAGTTGAACTTGAAATGGGTCCAATTTTGATTTTTATTTTGTGTATGCTACCTGTGAGGTTTGAAATATGAAACCCATTTATACATTAAAAAAAAAACAGTTTTTGGCTAAGTAACAAAGTTTATTCATGTGTTTTTACCTAGAATTCATACTTTTTATTAACCCTTAAATGCTTTATTTTTATATTGGTTTGAAAAAAGTGAAAAATGTTTTATAGGGTTAAATAGTATAGTATAAATGATTTTTGAAAAAAAATAAATTTATTGAACAAAAATAAATGATGTTGCAAATATGTAACAAATGGCATAAAATTTTACATGTATAACAAAACACTACGATATATGCATCTAAATAATCATAATACACTAGAGAATCATAAAATAATTTTTACTTACCATTATAATGACTAGATTTAAAAGTTTAGACTCTTGAATTAGGCAGATTACACACCGATGACACTTGTCCGTTACATCGTAGATACTGATTACCTATTTAGCGGGTGTGCGGATGCAACATCATACTAATACCTACTCACACTTGCCAACAGGCTCGTTGCAGATGTGAAACAAGTTGCAGTTTGACACATTTTCGTTGAATATTATATTAAATGAACATTTTGTTGGAATGTGTCATATTTGAAACAAAAATAATTTAAGAGTTAATAATGTATTTTGTTTTTTAAATTATGTGAAATCTGTCTTCAAACCATAATATATATTTTTCATCTAAATTGTTTCTTTTAATAATTTCCCATCTAATATTCATGTTATTATTAGTTCATGAAACTGTAGTTGTGCAGATAAGTAGATTTTTTTCCTTATTGTTATTATAATATAGCTCTATTGTATTGCTATTGAGCACAGTATTAACAAACACTGCAAACTGCGTTTTAATTTTAACAAATTAAATTCGAAGAATTGCATCTTTTATTATTATCATCATTATTATTATTCAGCATGTATATATACTCTGAAAGCATCAATCGAAAGACTATTCGGGGGAAAAAAAGTATTTTATTATTCAAATTGGCCAGATATTTATTTTTAATTGACAGTTTTATCTGATATGCTGATGTTGTAAATACAATGTGCCTTATGTTATAAATGGAATAAAGAAAATTAAAATTTGCATGTTTTTCATGTCTTCATTTAAAAAAATAGAAAATGGCTATGCATGTTATTGGTTAAAAATGCATGAAAAACGTTATTCAACATGGCCCATTTATGCATGACACCAGACACCAAACCTAATATATTAGACTATAATATTTGTGTGCCATAATGAAAATCGACTTTAGTTATTTATTGGCAGAGTTCTGTCACTTTCAGTAAGCAGACAATATGGAGGAAATGGTAAAGGAAAGAAATAAGCGGAATCAATAATGACATAAGTAAACAAAATTTGCAAAATTTAATTTCCAGAATATCTTTGCTGTTGGTAGGTATTTACAATTTCTGTCGTTGTTGGCCCAGAATTATCTGACTTATTATTTTGGATCTGTTCTCAGCTCATGTTAGAGAAAGGTCTCTTCTACACAAGGATTTGTAATCTCATTCCACCCACATGCGCAATTTATGGTGAGATCTTAGCCTCTTTTTGGTGTATCCTTCAAAACAGCCAGACATTTCATCCAGCTCCTCCCAGGATCATGCCTTGCCAAACCTTTGCAGGCTTTGACTCTAGGTTACATCTTCTGATAGCAGTAGCATAGACTCTCAGAGACACACAGCACAAAGTAAGTAACATTTGTTGTTTCCGTTTCCCTACTAAAAATTAGCATTGTTTACAAGACACTCTTGTACAAAGTATGTGAAATTATTTTTTTGCTAAAAGTACTTGAACCCCTTTCATAATAACACACAAGACATGTCTGAAGTAGATTTGATGAACATCCAAAGGGTCATGCATGAATGGGTTAACACATACTTTTTTAAAATCATTATTTGAACAGGATTATCTCCCCTGTATACGTTCTTTTATATTTTTCATGATGTTTTGTGGTAAATGAAGTTAAATGTTTATTAGAATTCCAGGACTGATTTGTTATTGTTTGTTTAATTTGTGGAAGCGACCAGAAAAATAAGATTTTCAAGTCTAAAAGTCATCCGATGAAAGTTTGGTTTGTACACATATAGTCCCATGCATCACTCCCAGTTTAGTTTCAAAGTTTAATAATGAAAAATATATATTATCTAACGAGTCAGGTCTGTTGGAATCGGGTCGTGTTTCCGACCGTAAGTGAGTTCATAAAATCGAGCAATTGTTGCATGCAAAAACAGAGTAATAATTAACAAACAAAAGGAGGTAGTTCAAATAAGGTTTGTTGAATGTGTGTGTATGTGGGATGATGACGTGTGTGGTGTATCTATGTGTGTCGATCGAAAACACTTCTTGAAAAGAGTATGTGAAGAAATGAGTCCAGCGTGGGAAAGTCCTTGAAAACCGTATACAAAGAAAATGAGTTGAGAACTCTTACCGTTGTTGAACACGTGTTGACGGAGCGCTGGTGTCTAAGCATCGTTCAGCGAGGCCAATTGAATAGAGAAGAGTGATTTTCCGTTTACACCAGTTTTTATAATCAGAAGGGCAGATTACTCTGGTGCACTTTTCAGCACCACCTGTCGGTTAAAAAGCGACACCTAACGGCCAACCGGTGCAATTATGTTTGAAAGGAGGAGGTAACTGCTACAGGTCAATTCCTGCTAAACTTAAAAGTTCCCATTTCTGATCCACTTTCGTTTGGCTCACACATAGAAATAGCTGATGGTGGTAGTAGTAGTAGTAGTAGTTATCGACAGACTTCAGCGTCCACATCAAAGTTGTTTATGCTACTAATACTTACATACTCACCCTGGACCCCTACACACAAGGCTTAGCTTGTCTATATAAAACTTTAAAATGCTGAAATCGTAGTACACCATGCCAGTCACTTTGCAGCCATTTAATTTATATTTTAATTCAGTTAAATTATTTAAATTAAATGAATTAAAATGCACACATTAATTTTATTTAAAAAATAACTCTTTACCTCTCTCCCTACTCATTTAATGTCACATTTCCCTTCTCCAGGGGTCAGCGGGTCAACTGTCTCCAAATTCCACTCTGTATGGTCTTGTCTAATCACTTGCTTCCAAGTTTTCCTTGGCCGGCCAACCTTCCTGCAATTCAAGAAATACATGCTTCTGCAATGGATTTCCAGTTGAATAAACGTTCCACATGGCCGTACCAGCGTAACCAATTTGTCCTTAGGATAACCTCTGCTGAGCAAATGTAGCACTTTCAGTAAATCCTTCAACCTAATGTGTTAGGTTTGGTCAGATTTCACATTGCTGATCCATCTAATCATGGATCTGTCATTGCACTGCATTTGAGCGAAAGAGGACTGATGAGGGCCAAGCTAATAAAAAACAAATTTTGTTCAGATATAAATTGTACTTACTGAGACAATATGTTAGATATAATCATTCATTTTACTTTATTTTTACTTTTATCTCACTTTGAAATTTTCTTTTATCTCCATATTTAGAGTGTGAATTATTATGAATAAATATAAGCAAACACCCACAAATCTTGCTTCATTGTACTTTTAAGGGGTCGGGCCCAATTTTTTCTTTTTTTTTTAACTTAAAATATTTCTCAGGGTTGGGGGAGAGTGAAAAACAATTAGGGTGGGGGCTGGAGAAATTGAGGTGTCAGGGAAAACTTTAGGGGTCGGGCCAAATTTTTTTCTTCTTTTTTTTAACTTAAAATATTTCTCAGGGTTTGGGGAGAGTGAATAACAAGTGGGGGGGCTGGAGAGATTGAGGGGTCAGGGAAACTTTTAGGGGTTAGGCCAAAATTTTAGGAGGTCAGGCCAAATTTTTTTATTTTTTATTTTAACTTAAAATATTTCTCCGGGTTGGGGGAGAGTGAAAAACAAGTTGGGGGGGGGGGCCTGGAGAGATTGAGGGGTCGGGGTAAATTTTAGGGGTCGTGCCTAACTTTTTAAGGGTCGGGCCAAATTTTTTCTTTTTTTTTAACTTAAAATATTTCTCAAGTTTGGAGGAGAGTAAAAAAAGTTGGGGCGGGGTTGGAGAGATTGCGAGGTCAGGGAAGTTTTTAGGGGGTCGGGCCAAATTTTTTTTTTTTTTTGTTAAAATATTTCTCAGGGTTGGAGGAGAGTAAAAAAGCAAATTCGGAGGGTGGGGTTAGAGAGATGGGGGAGGGGGTCGGGAAAATTTTAGGGGTCGGGCCAATGAATTTTACATAACATATAAAAGTGTATTCTTCCTGAATCTATAAACCCACCCCTTAGGGGTCCATCGGGGCATATTTCATCGGGGGGAGGGGGGCTTTTCAGTTATTTTTCATTATATTTTATAGTAATGTGAAATTGCTGGGTCATATTGTAATTTAATTACGTAATACCTCAAGTTCATAAAACAATTTATGGTTTCTAATGAAATTTATTTGTTAGAAGATAGCTAAGGAAGAACGATAACTCATGTTTAAAAACACAATTTAGGTTTTTAAAACAAGGTTAGAGAATATACATAACATATAAAAGTGTATTCTTATGTAGAATTCACAGAGTAAGATGATGAGAGTATTCCTGAATCTATAAACCCACCCCTTAGGGGTCCATGGGGCATATTTCTTCAGAGGTGTGGGGAGGGGCTTTTCAGTTATTTTCCATTATATTTTATAGTAATTTGAAATTGCTGAGTCATATTGTAATTTAATGACATAATACTTTGAGATAACTTTTAATTTTATTTAACGTTTCTTAGCGTCAATTCTATTTACATGAAGAGGAGGTAAGAAACTATTGAAGATCCGCCACTAGCCGACACTCTGTACGTACACAAATACATGTACATGTACATTTTATAATATCTTATATAAGAACAGTATTCGGCGTTGTCCGGCAAATTATACCTCAAGTACATAAAACAATTTATGGTTTTTAGTGAAATTTATTTGTTAGAGGATGGGTAAGGAAGAACTATAACTCACGTTTAAGAACACAATTTAGGTTTGTTTAAAAAAGGTTAGAGAATATAGATAACATATAAAAGTGCATTTATATGTAAAATTCACAGAGTAAGGTGATGGAAGTATTCCCGAATTTATAACCTAATCCCTTAGGGGTCCATGGGGCAGATTTCATCGAGGGGGGGGGGGGGCTGTTTTCAGTTATTTTTCATTATATTTTATAGTAATTTGAAAATCCTGAATCATATTTTAATTTAATTACCTAATAATTTGAAATAACTTTTAATTTTATTTAACGTTCCTTAGCGCCAGGGACGCGCCTCTAAATTTTTAGTTCTTTGGTATTGTTTTTTAAATAAGCAACAAACGCTAATCAAACTATTGCTACTATTTTACGAAAGAAAATTATAGGAAATGACAACATGGCCGCCAGCGATTAAGTCATTGCATTCAAATTCGATTTTAAAGTCTTGAAAAAATAAAATATAATTTTATTTCGTGATCAAAAATACAATGTAAGAATAATTAATAACTTTCATCCAAAATGTTTGTTTGTTTACATAGCATATTTCTTTAAGAAAATCCACAGTTACATAAAATACATATTTAGTAAAAAGAATTTACGTGAATTACATTATTATAAGTTTTTAACACATTTAAACAAGATAAGAATCATATGGAGAAAAAGGGAAATAGAGGGTTGAAGGAGGGAGTGAAATAATGAGGACCAGGGAAAGAAAGACGGCTAAAGAAAGAAGAGAGATTGAAGTTTTTATATAAAGATGTTACACACACTCTTTAATTTCTACTACTTTGTTTTTTTATTGCCCCGGGCAACGCCGGGTAGCCCTGCTAGTGTTATATAAAATTAATGATGGAATCCTTGTAATTCTATGAATTTATTTTTAAAAATTCAGTAATAAAAATTTTTATCTCCATATTTAGAGTCTGAATTATTATGAATAAATATAAACAAATTCTCACAAATCTTGCTTCATAATTTAATTTTAAATAAATGTTATATAAAATTAATGATGCAATCCTTGTAATTCCATGAAGTTATTTTAAAAATCAAGTAATAAAAAATGTAAATGGGGTTATCCACTTTTTTTTTTATTACTGAATTTAAAAGACAAATATGATTTTTGGAATACTATTTGAGTTTAACATAAAAATGGTCGTTTCGGAATCTTGAGCAGAGAGGTTCGTTTTACCTCTCTAAAAATTGAACGGTTGAGTTTTTCCAAAACTTTTTATAATCTGAGAATCTTGTGTCCAATACAATCGATGAAATAATCCAACAATTTAGTGCTTAATCGATAGTAATCCAAAGATATTTGAGAAAAATAAAATAAAATAGTAAGAGGAAGATGTAAAGCCCAACTTTAAATTTTATTGTTTATCCTGAATTTTTTCCCCACAAATATTGAATTTCATTTAATAAATTTATTAAACAAAAAACATTGACACAAATTTCCTTCAATTTGGCATTTTCTGATTTTTCGATCATTTTTAGAAAGAACAGGAATAGACGTAGAGTTTCACTAAACGAGTAGCATTTTTGTTATGTGTCTTCTGGAACAAGAATTTCAATAACATAAAATCTTTCTTCTATTTATCAAAACGAATTTAATAATTTTGTTTTTCACGTAAAACACTTTTCTGTGATTAAATATACCATAAAATTTCTGTACCCTGTAGTTTAATACAACTAACTAACGTATGTACAATCTGTTATAATGAACCTTCTATCTTAGTAGATTTCTTAAAGTGGACAAAATTTTTAATTTAAACTAACAATCCTTTTCATTAACAAGCGGTTATGGTACTAGGAATTATTAAATTGTTTTATTTTTTCATTTATATATATTTAAGTTTTATAATTATAATTTTTTTCAAGTATTATAATCAAAAACAATTTTGTCTTTTATTTTTAAATTTAATGTAACCGTTATAAGTTTGGACTTAGGAGGTTAACAATTTATTTTCCTGCAATTATTATTACATTTTCTTTTTTATTTAGCAGCATTATTATTTGCTTTTTTTGTTGTTGTTTTTTTAACTAAGTTGAAGTGAATTGAAGTGTGTATTTTATCTTTAAATTTATAACCTATATCTGTTCAGACATTAACATAGTTTTAAAATGCTTTTTGTTATATACATATATATAATTAATTAAAGAAGTTCAAATATACAAATGAAATTAACTTAAAGCCAATATTTTTTTCAAAGTGCTTAATACTGGGTGGAGTTGTATAAATATTTATTATATAAATATTTAAAATTGGTCTACGCAAATACAATTACGTTTCCACACCCTTGTGTTTCGTCAGAGCCAAAAGGCGATAATGAAAGTAAACTCTTACGATGGGTACAAAAGAAACAGAATCATAAATCCGAAATAATAAAGCTCCCCAAAATTATAATAACAGCAGCAAAATCTCAGCAAAATCTCAGCAAAATCTCAGCAAAATTCCGTCAGACAGATACGTTTATCTCCTTTACATGGTTAAATCTAGAGGGAGGGGGGCGTTAAGTGTTGCAAAATCTGCCAAAACATTTACCACCTTAAATTCAAATACTTTTTCCTTCTCTCACTTTATTCATTTAATATATAAAGTAGAGACGTTTTTTCCCCTGTTCCTTCTCGGAGTATAGGAAAATAACCACATGCATTACAGGCTACTAAACTCACCACTATACTACACTTATTCACTCGAGCATGTTTTAGTAAATTTGTTATCATTTTTTTCTACCTAACACTAAATATTACATTTAGCCCACCATCCACGTCTCTCCGAAAAACCAGCTCCATATAGGTGGTAGCAAAAACTTTTCTCCCTAACAATTCTGTACTGTCACTCTACTCATCGACACCGGGAACTAATAAACACAGTTTAATTTTCACAAAACACCCAGTTCTTATTTATTATTTACCTGGTATTAATTTACTACATAATATAAAACAATACGCAAAGACTTAATGACCGCTCCCGTTCACTCCGATGATTTTCGGCGAATATCAGATTACGTTATTTCAAATTCTACGTATGACTTCTACATTTACATTGATTCCAGGATTAAGCGAATGAAATTAACGAACACAGTTTCTGCAACATTTATTCATTCAACATGGCGGCTACAATTTCTTGATCGAATCGACTTCCTATTTAATTCAATAAGCACCACGATACTGGTAGACCCCGATACATTTACATTTTCAAAATCATACACCTTTAACACGCATATTATAGAAAACTTGCCCAAATCCAGTCATTTTCATCATCTACAAATGACATAAACCGTGTCATTGCTGAATCTTAACATAACACGCATGCCCATAATCAAGCTTAGCTTAATTGACCTATTTTCACGTATTTTTAACTCGAAACGGTGGCGCATGGTTACGAAGGCAGGTTTCATGATCGCCAGTTTCAGCGTTCGATCCCATTCTACTATACCACTTTTTTCTTTTTTTTTTTAAATTTCTACCATTCGCAAACACGGTAGAGGGGGAGGGGGAGAAAAAACAATAGGCCGTTTCTTTTTTTATTCGACGTCATGCAATAGGTAGTACTTTCTCCCGTAGTTTATTATAAAGAAACGTGTCATTTTATTTCAAATGACTCAATCGACCATAAAAGGCCTATCTATAAATGAGCATTGCTGATATACATATATACATAGCATACACATATATAAAATATATATATATATATACATATACTTATACTAACAAAGACAAGTATTAAAAGCTCAGACAACACAAAGAATATTTAACTTTGCTTTATTTCCAACTTTTAGTTTCCTTTAGCTATACCAGTACTCCGCTAAGAGAGTTACCCATAGAGGGTCCGAAATTTTGCTTATAGAAATTATTGTTAAATTAAAAACAAGTCAGTTATTAGTTTGATTATTTCTGTTAGGGTGTTGGGAGGAAACAGTATGTTAATGTTGATCTTCTTTAGATGGACATGGACTAAATTTAAACATTTCTTAACGAGGAAATTAGTATATAAAGATATTACATCTAAGCTGTGTTTGTTTTGTACATTAGTGGTTTTCTTTTGTTTAATAAGACTCCAGAGTTTTCATGTGGGAAGTGCTGATACTGTCCATAGGATTACAATATTGGCTGTGGCTCGTGTGACACTACCGATGCCAGATATTATGGGGCGCATAAGGATGTTCGGTTTTTGAGTGTTGGGGAGGCCATATAATATGGGAATATTGGAGTGGTATTCAATATGTATTGTCCATTTTTTTATTGTTTTTTTTATAAGGTTTTTAAAAGATTTGTTAAAAGTTTCAATGCTTTTGTTTATAGTTTTTAAGTCTGTGTTGGTGTATGTATTTTCGTCTGATAGTAGTGTAGATATTTTCTTTAAATATGTGCTTTGCTCCATAATTATTATACCACCACTTTTATCTGCTAGTGATATGATGATGTTTTTGTTATTTGCTAGGTGTTTTAAAGTATCTACATATCTCTTTGGTCGTACCGAATCATTGGGTTGAGTAGCTGTGCTTGAAATAACTACTTGTATGAAACCCTTTCTAAAATCTGTATCTTCATGTCTATAATTATTCAAAATTGTGTTGGTGATATTTGAATGCATATCAGTTGCAAATTTTAATCAAAAACTAAGAGCTTTGTGGCGGAATTGATGATCTTGAGCCAGAATCGAGCGGTGGAGGTGGCCCGGACTTAGGCACATTTCATCAGAGTGCCAGGGAAACGCCCAAGGGGAGGAGACGTCAGCGCCAGCCTTCTAGCCGTAATGGTAGAACATGCTCGATTTTTTCCATGGCACAGAGTTCACAAACTAACTCCACATTCTCTATCCATTCAACGATAGGCATGTCAGCTGAATTCTGGAATTAGCCGGATGTCGAAAGCCTTGACATCCATACCAAGTATATATGTGCAGCAACCAGTAGATTTGTTACTACGAGGTTGTGAGTTCAATCCTCACTAGAAAACTAGTAAGCCAAAACTTATTTCCCTTTCCATCTGCAAGCCAGGCAAAGGCGGACCCTCTTACTGCGGGGAAGAACTAAGTCCGGGCCATCTCCACCGCTCGATTCTGGCTCAAGATCATCAATTCCGCCACAAGCTTCAATTTTTATATCTAAGAGTCCTTTGATGATGAGATCTTGTATTAGATCCAGGTGTCTTATGGTTCTCCATTTGCTGTTCAAAATTAATTTAGTGAGTTTGTTTTCCAGTTGTAATATGTGGTGGACGTTGAATTTTTTAAACTGATTTCGTGATGTTTGTGATTGAATTGGGTATCATTGTGTGGTTCTGTTGTAGGTTGATGGCCAATGTTCTGGCTTCATGAAATAGATAAGAACTTTGATGTTTCAAAAGATTCACTGAAGATGATAAATATTTTTTAATGTAGTCCGTGGAAATATGGTGTGAGTATTTCAAAGATTTAAATCTACTTGTGGATATAATTTTTCCTTCGATGCATTTCAGCAAAAATGTTCTGTTGGAGTTGGCTGTGAATAAGGTGTTTTTTGTATCAGTTTGGTTTTCGATTACGACAGAATTATGAAAATTATGGAAATAATATTTCAACGTGATGATAAATGAAAAAGGAAAAACCAAAATTATTTATATATACATCAACATTTCATCTTTGTTTTAAGACTTTCTCAAGAGGATTTGATTTCAAGAAGTAAAATACAAGTACAATATTTTAAAATATGTGGTGCGCTTGTGACGTGAAAAGAATAAACGTACCACGCATTTTAAAATTCTAATGGCTATGTTTCGTTAAGAAAAAAAGAGCAAAAACATCTTTTGAATTCTAACGACTATGTTTCGTTTAAACAAAAACAAAAAATATTTTTTATTAGTTATCACTATAGATTACTACTTATTACTATATATATATATATATATATAATATATATATATATATATATATATATATATATATATATATATATATTTAATGGTAATTTCATCTATTATTTATGGAAACCATTAAACATAAATATTAGATTACTATTAATATATATATATATATATATATATATATATATATATATATATATATATATATTAGAGGTGAAAGATAAGAATAAAACATTGTAAAGATACAATATTTATTAAAAACATCAAAGGTTCAGAGCAAGGAGCCTCATATCCTTAATCCATGGATTTTCAAAGAAAATATTTCTTCTCATCAGAGGATGGGGAAGCCGACAATGTGATTATAAATATTGTCGGCAACAATTAACTTTGAAAATTTTATATAAAGTAAAACAAAGCAGAAGTAAAGAAACAAAATTAGGGCCAGGGGTGAAAAGTCTTATTTTGAGGTGTGAGCGTAGAGTCAAAGTGGGTGAAATAAAAAATAAAAACAAAAATAAAGGTATCCGTTATTTAGGGATGAATGCTTGAAAAAGAAAGCGATACTTAAATTGTTCAGGAGTCCAAAAAGTTTTTGCAAGATGTTGGTGGTCTTTGGTGATTGGTAAATTCCAGTTTATGCTGTGTAGTATTTGTATCCGTTTGTTGCTGGGATTTTTTTCTTTTGTTATGGTTCGGTGTATATAAAAAATTGAGGATTTCGACCAACCATCGCTTCCTGGTTGAAACGAATATCGGTAGGTTATATATATACATCCATATATAGAAATTCGGTATTTTAGGTCAGAGCCGAGTTTTAGCGTTGTTAAATACTGAGGCGTTGGATAAAGAAAGAAAGTGCTTCTTCTGTCGAGCTGGGTGGGAATATTAGCTGTTTATGATGGTTGGGGGAAGGGTTACTGGGTTCAGTCGAAGGAAGCGTAGGGGTTTAAGGAAGGGTTGAAATGTTAAGTATACATATCCACGCTCACACATACACGCACAACAGATATATATAGGATGTACACTAAACTTGATTCACAGATACTAAGATAACACAGATATATACATACACAAAACATAAAACTGTGTTCGCATATATTATTGTTTAAAAGGATCTTCTTACATTTATTTTTTTATCTTATTTATCTATCAGAGTGGGTGTCAGATTTCGCTTGGGTTTTTTAAGCTTAATGATGTTTATGGTGGGGGTAGGTAGGATTTGTTTATATTTCGTTTGGTTGAATGCTTTGTTTAAGGGTGCTGCTAAACTTGTAATTCATTTCTTGGCTTTTAAAAGGTTAGAGAGTTAGGGTTATTATTTTAAGGCTATTTTTATAGAGAGATTATTGTTAGGACATTCTTTTAATGGAATATTTATGTTTAAAAACGATTTTTTCTTAGGGAAGTTATTTATCAATTTAAAAAAAAAAATGAAAAATCAAATTCGCCTAAAGAGATTTTAAATTTAGAAAGGTGGATGGTATTAGTTTATTAGTTTATTGTCTGTTAGGTGTCAAAAAAGATATGGTTGCAATAATTATGAATTCAAATTACGGATTCATAATACATCTATATGGTTTTAGGGTGATAGAAAAGCGAACAAAAGTGTACATCCCTCATACGGATGCATGTGGGTGTACATCTACATATAAAGGGTTGTTGCGCGGGATAGTGTATGGCACAATAGAGGTACGTACATAAAACAGATTCGCATACAGATAAAGATGCAAATACATACACATAATATACATCCATACAACATATAGAATGAAGTAAATCCAATGCAAGTATATATACACACACATACATACATTCATACATATAATACCCATAATTCGATATCTGAGTTATAAATTCTACTAACTTATTTATTATTTTTATTATTATTATTATTATTATTATTATTATTATTATTATTATTATTATATCCGTGTATGGTTTACATATACAGTAGATATAATATATCCTGATCCATACATACATACCCATATATATACAATACATACACATATATATACAATACATACACATATATATACATATACATACATACATACATACATACATATACACATATAATCCAACATATATAGATAGACATACATACAAATACACATAAATATACATATATATAAATATACATATGTACCGACATACACACACACATATAGATATACACATATATATAGATAGACACATATACACACATACACATGTGCAAACCTACATGTACATAGACACAAGCATCACATATATAGATATATCCTTCATAGATATAGGATACATATACATACACATAAACATACAACATAATGTACATATATTCGGAAGTGCAAGCTTACTTACGCACATATAGACATGCATACATACACATCGATCCAAAAGGGGCATATGTGGGATACGTATGTTACGGGTCGGATTTATAGGTTCTATGGTGGTGGGGGGGGGGGTGTCTATTGGGGTTATAAGTTGGGCGTATTTAAATTTTCTTTTATGGTGGCAGTATGAAATTATCTCATTTCTTGAGTTTACGATATTTTTCTCTCTTGCAGTGGTGATTATCATTAGTGCTTCAGAAGTGCAAAGGTGGCAATGCTTTGCACCTGGGGTGTATGATTTTGATTTTTTTAGGATTGACCATTTTAGAGAGAATGGGATATTATTTAATTTTAAATTTTTGACTATGTTTGTTAGGAAGGTTTTATTATTGGTATTGTTGTTGAAAGAGTACATGTGTGAGGAGATGCGTTTCTTTATTACTTGGGATGTCGAGCCTATGTATGTGTATATAGTAGGTCTAGTTATTCTAGTGTTAATTGGGTTATCCCTGTTGTTCGGATTTGTGGTGGTATGGGTGTTGTCTAGGTGTGCATTTCTGGTATTAGGTAGTGTTAATTTCTGGAGTGGTGGATATTCGTTGGTGTTATTGAGATTGGAGGATTGTTGGGATAATTTAGTTATAGTGCAAGCATAGACTACGTCTTTATGTATGCAATTGTTATTTAGTGGACATTGTTGTGGGTTATGGCAGTTACAGTTATTAGTGGGGTTTGAAGGGGTAGTGATTGATTGGGCTTGTCTAATTTTGTTGTTGTTAGTGGTTATTATAGTTTGGGATAAGTTAGGCATTGTGGAGTATGAGATCTTGATGGTATTTTTATTCAGGATAGTGTTATATTTGTGTGGGTATTTAAATGAATTTTCAATTATTTTGAAGAATTCCTTAGGGATGTTTGCCTTAACATTATTATTGTATGGAGGATTGAACCAGATATTTTTTATTTCTCCTTAGGGTTTTACGTTGATTTTTACTTTGAGGTTTAAAATGTATGTCTGGTTCATTAGGGGTATTGGATTCGTCATCTTGAATGTTGTTTGTATTAACTATGTTATTATTGGTGTTAATGGCATTAGTGTTAGGTGCATTTCTGGGATTTCTGCGTTTTTATGTCATGTTGTGTGTGATAATATTGAGGGGTCGCTTATGGTATGCAGGATGTTCCTGTTTGTATGTAATCTTATTGGAGTAGCCTGAGTTCAATAGTGCATTATTATAGAAATTAGAATGTTGGTCGAATGTTAATTTGTTTGCTGAAAGTCTGGAGATTCTATTTGAGATGCATGGGATTATTGAATTTATGATGGATTTAAGGTGGTTGGAGTGCTTATGTACATATAATAGAGTCAGGCTAGGTTTGTGGTAAGGGGAGAAGGATCCAGAGTTTAGGTTTAATGCAACGTCAAGGAAGTTGGAAATTTTTCTCTGAGTCAATAGTTATTGAAAGTCTGAAATTATTGAAGAAATTGTGTAATTGGTCAATGGTTTTGCTGTACATTCTTTGGAAACAAAGAGGGCATGATCTCTGTATAAGCCTCCCTGGAGATTTTTGAATTTATGTTTTAGTTTGTGCAAGAGAAAGAGGCCGACTAAATCTGTGACTTGGGCAGAGTCAGATGCACCCATAACTATGTCGTAATTGTTAGGGGTGTCTTTCCTCGTCCAGTATTTATTGTCGAAGCTAAGTATAGATCTTCTAGCTAGTAGTATTAATTCTATTTCTGTGTTAGTGAGGTCAGAATTATTTCTTGCTAGAATTAGTGCTCTATTAAGGAGGTTTAGAGTTATTGATTGGTAGTAGTTATCAATGTCGAATGTTATGAAGTTTAGTCTAGATTTATCTTTAAGGTTACGGAACCACTTAATCACGGTATCTGAAGATTGCCATAGAGAGAAGGACATTTTTTCCTTAATTCCTGGTATGATTCTGTCTAAGATTTTTTTACTTATGATGCCTATGTCCGATTTAGATGGGCAAATTAACCTGATTGCAGGGTTGTCGTAAATATTATTATAATATATATATATATATATATATATATATATATATATTAGTAATAAATAGTAATCTATAGTGATAACTAATAAAAAATGTAAGACTACACATCTAAAAACCAAGAATAGGTTTTAGGTTCCTAAAATTCATATTAGAATTGTCCGCAAGGATCCGTGGCATAACCGATAAAGTGCTAAAGTGATAATCAGTCCTACGTGACAGTCTTCTGGGGGTTGAAGGTTCAATCCTCAGTACGGGCGATACTAAGAATATAATTACGAATTACTCAAGACTTCTACCCGATTGAGGCTGACGGAATGAGAGCAAGCTACCTCCGTGGATTAAATTAAGGATTCTGTTCGAAATTCTGTACAGATTCCTGAGTTTGACAGAAAGATTCCCGAATTCCACAAGATACACCTGAAGAAGTTCGGAGGTTACATCAGCCGAAACGTGAGAATAACATCGAAGATGAGAACAGTAGTCCAAATGATCCAAATTACAAGAGAATTGCTTGAGTTTGCTTCTTTTCCAAAATTTTTTTAATTCATCAAATTTACAAGAACGTTGCATTTAACACAAATCTAATAAAAGAGGGAATTTTGCACCTTACAATGGTGCATAACATTAACATATTCAAATAAGCGTTCATTTCAAAATTAAATGGCAAATCTGAATAAGACAAAAGCTGACATTATTTTCTTACAAACCTAATAATCAGAAATTGTGTACAATTGAAATTGAATTTATCTCAATTTATCTAAAACCTCAATTTTGACTTAACATAATCTTATGGCAACAAGAATCTCTGACCGTTGCCGTTCGTCTTTCTCCAGCACTGTCTAAGATGGTTTGGGTCCGCAGCTCGACACCTAGAGGGATAGCTTATCCACAATGTTCTTTCTTCCCCCTTCTCTACCTGGTTAGCGCAAATGTGCTGGTGGGCAGTTGAAGAGCTGGGCAGCGACAATTTAATCATATTATCCAAACGCATGCAAACTTTTGAGACGTTCTCTACTCAAGTGCCCTTGACCCAAAAAAACACCGTCTTTTATTTAGCCTTCTTTGCCGCACCTGATTTGCATAATGCAACCCTAAAAAACACCGCCTTTTATTTAGCCTTCTTTGCCGCACCTGATTTGCATAATGCAACCCTAAAAAACACCGCCTTTTATTTAGCCTTCTTTGCCGCACCTGATTTGCATAATGCAACCCTAAAAAACACCGCCTTTTATTTAGCCTTCTTTGCCGCACTTGATTTGCATAATGCAACCCTAAAAAACACCGCCTTTTATTTAGCCTTCTTTGCCGCACCTGATTTGCATAATGCAACCCTAAAAAACACTGCTTTTATTTAGCCTTCTTTGCCGCACCTGATTTGCATAATGCAACCCTAAAAAACACCGCCTTTTATTTAGCCTTCTTTGCCGCACCTGATTTGCATAATGCAACCCTAAAAAACACCGCCTTTTATTTAGCCTTCTTTGCCGCACCTGATTTGCATAATGCAACCCTAAAAAACACCGCCTTTTATTTAGCCTTCTTTGCCGCACCTGATTTGCATAATGCAACCCTAAAAAACACCGCCTTTTATTTAGCCTTCTTTGCCGCACCTGATTTGCATAATGCAACCCTAAAAAACACCGCCTTTTATTTAGCCTTCTTTGCCGCACCTGATTTGCATAATGCAACCCTAAAAAACACCGCCTTTTATTTAGCCTTCTTTGCCGCACCTGATTTGCATAATGCAACCCTAAAAAACACCGCCTTTTATTTAGCCTTCTTTGCCGCACCTGATTTGCATAATGCAACCCTAAAAAACACCGCCTTTTATTTAGCCTTCTTTGCCGCACCTGATTTGCATAATGCAACCCTAAAAAACACCGCCTTTTATTTAGCCTTCTTTGCCGCACCTGATTTGCATAATGCAACCCTAAAAAACACTGCTTTTATTTAGCCTTCTTTGCCGCACCTGATTTGCATAATGCAACCCTAAAAAACACCGCCTTTTATTTAGCCTTCTTTGCCGCACCTGATTTGCATAATGCAACCCTAAAAAACACCGCCTTTTATTTAGCCTTCTTTGCCGCACCTGATTTGCATAATGCAACCCTAAAAAACACTGCCTTTTATTTAGCCTTCTTTGCCGCACCTGATTTGCATAATGCAACCCTAAAAAACACCGCCTTTTATTTAGCCTTCTTTGCCGCACCTGATTTGCATAATGCAACCCTAAAAAACACCGCCTTTTATTTAGCCTTCTTTGCCGCACCTGATTTGCATAATGCAACCCTAAAAAACACTGCTTTTATTTAGCCTTCTTTGCCGCACCTGATTTGCATAATGCAACCCTAAAAAACACCGCCTTTTATTTAGCCTTCTTTGCCGCACCTGATTTGCATAATGCAACCCTAAAAAACACCGCCTTTTATTTAGCCTTCTTTGCCGCACCTGATTTGCATAATGCAACCCTAAAAAACACCGCCTTTTATTTAGCCTTCTTTGCCGCACCTGATTTGCATAATGCAACCCTAAAAAACACTGCCTTTTATTTAGCTTTCTTTGCCGCACCTGATTTGCATAATGCAACCCTAAAAAACACCGCCTTTTATTTAGCCTTCTTTGCCGCACCTAATTTGCATAATGCAACCCTCACTTTCTTTCTCTCCGGACCCGCGTGATGGCTGCTACACCACAAGTAGTTGGTCTTCAACTATGGAATCGGGATTGGTTAGCCAAATCATGTGACCTAGCTCACAACTGGCGAAAGTGGGCTGCAATTATCAGAGGTGATGTACCTGCTCAGAGGAGGGAGAGGGGCTCACCTTGATCAGCATGATAGCCGCTACAAGTACAAGTATGGTAACAAAAACGACTTTTAGCGAAACAGTTAAAATTACAGCTGATTCTAGAAATCTTACCTTAAAATTCCTCATTGAAACACAACTTCTCGTCAGATCACCAAAAGTTAAGCAATGTTGAGCTTAGTACTTAGATGGGTGATTGCTTGGGAATACCAATTGCCATAAGCAAACACTCCTAGGGAATAGGCTATGCATATTCAAATCCCAGTGGATCCATTGTGGTCATTTAAACATTAATACAAAACAAACATACAATTTCCCCTCATTTATGAATACTAGTAACTTGTATTCAATTAATCGTATACAATGAATTGTTTCTAAAAAAAGTATTGTGTTTAGGCATTAAATAATACAATAACTGTTGACTTGTCCTGGTGTGGCACGCACCTTGGATGGGTTGAACTAGCTTTCTTCAAAGGAGGAAGTTTCTAGGGAATATTAAATTCACAAACTGCCCCCAGTCACATGTGTATCTCATTCAGATGAGATAATTTTAATGACATTAGTTTTTGCAGTTTTTTTGTAGGAAAGTGTATTCATCCTCCCACATACAGCGCCTGGTATTCCCAAATGGTCACCCACCTGGTACTGACCAGGCTCAACGGTGCTTAACTTTAGCGATCTAATGAGAACCGGATTTTCAATATGATTATGCCATAAAATAGATAAGCTTAACCGATCACCCAGGCGTATAAATGGCTACCAGCCTAGCTAGAATAAAACTGGAGACAAACTAGCGTCCTGTCACAGAGGTGGTTTATGTTATCCATTCCATTTGTCACTACAATAATCGGTCGTCCTCTGAACCTTCGGCATTAAAATGGACATTTATTTACTTACCTTTTTAATTTTTTTATGTCATCTTTTTTATTTTGGTTGTAACGTCTACACGAGGGAATATTCAACTTCATTTAATTTTCAACAACTTTATTTTACTTAACTTGAAAAAAATGACAACTGGGTGACAGTAGTGTGGAGGAAGAATATATCACACATCAGATTGATTTAAATGAAAACGACTTGAACTTGGACCCAGCTACAACGTGTGATTGTATCAGAAAATTTAACAGATTGCCATAAGGCACATTAGTGCAAACAATGTAATTCTATTATCGGAAAATGTAAATCGAATGATGAGATTATGAATCAGGATTACACCCACAGTGTTCAGGATACCATTGATGATCGACAGAACTCAGGTGAAATTCTAAGCAAGCCAAAACTTATTGAATCAACAGTAAAATGAGTGCACAGGATAGCATTTCTCATGTTTATCAAATGAGGATTGTTCTAATGTTATCAACGGTCAAAATAAATGCATTTCAACAAGACATTATAAAACTGTTTCTTTTTTAAATAACAGAAAAAATAACAATGTTTTAATTTTTCCTCCCTTTTTATATGGATAACATCCATTTTCGTGATGTCAGATTTTTTTCCCACAATGCAATGTTACTGTTTACAGTAAATAGAATGAATTTCTAATTCCTTTGCTTGCAGATACATTTTGTCACACTGTTTGCATACAAATGTCAATGTTTGTGTCTGGGTTTGAGGAGCACTTGTCCGGCCTGGAAGTTCAGTTTCAAATACTTGAGATTTTCCTAAAAGAAAAAGAAAAAGAAGTTGATTTAGTAATTACTTATATTAGTTGTATCCAAGGAAATTCTACAGAGTCTATACAAATGACAGAGATAGCTCGTGACAATGCCATTAATATGTAGATAATCTTTCTGAATAAATAGTAGCTTTTTTTTTTATTATTAAACAAACGATTTCGATTTTCAGACCCAGTGCAAGATGCAGCACCCTAATTATTCTAGCAAAGTAAAGGAACATGTTTAGCATGACATGGTATTTGACGTCACTCAAATGCTACACATCCCCCCCCCCCCCCAAAAAAAAGTATTTACAAATTGACTTGGTCTCAGAGTAACATTTTGTCCATTCAAAATCTGAGAGCAATGTATTCGAAGAGCAATGTATTCTAGGAATATAAATGATTATCCTGCCTATAGAATTATATTTTTATATTTGACAACTTTATTCGGCATTAAACAATGATGGTTGATATGCCATAAAACAAATCAAACCGAACCAAACCAAACCATTAAAAATCGCAAAACTAACATTTTTTAAAAAGATTGGGTTAGTAGATGTGGAACAGTTGAGGCAGTAGGGTCAGTTGGCAGGGTGGGGCCAAAGAAAACATGGGAAGAAGTGATAAGGATGAATTTGAGAGAAAGAGTGATAAAGACCAGAGATAGATTTTGCTTGCAAGTCAATTTCTAAAAGCCAGCATGTAAAACAGACATTAAACAAATATGATGATGATGATGATGATGATGATGATGATGATGATGATTACATTTATGTAGACCATTATCTCCTTCTGTGTTTCTGAGAAGGATATGTTTTTTTTTGTTTTTTCTTCAATTATTTCTTTTTCTTGTTTATAGTTGGTGCAGTTCTTGGAATTGGCAGGAATTGTTTTCAGAGCAATTTGAACACATAGTCTCGTTTTAGCAGTTTTTTTGGTGCTTGTATAATAAAAGTCTGAAAAAAATTTTTTTTTGTCTTTTACTGTTTGAGAGGTAAATAAGGGGCAGGTAACTCCAATTTGACGATTGTGTTGTGACTCCTAAGTGTTCGGATCTTAACTCTTTCAAATTTGAAGACATACTGTATTTTACATCAGACCGTGTGAAACAGATTGATTATTTGCAAGCACACAGACTTATTTCTGGTGCAGAAACCTGCAACTGTGGCCATGAGATGCGACTTGTGCCATCACTAGTAAAAACTGATGGCTTCAATTGGCGTTGCACATGGGGATACTGTGCAAGTAGAACATTGATTAGACATAAAAGTATATTTGACAAATCAAAATTACCTATTTGGGAAATATTAAAATTTATTTATTTATTGGCGCGTGGAAAAGCTGATTTTGCTTATGGGCGCGTGGAAAAGCTGATTTTGCTAACATAAAATCAGAGTGCACACTTCAAACTTGAAAGAGTTAAGATCCGAACACTTAGGAGTCACAACACAATCGTCAAATGGGAGTTACCTGCCCCTTATTTACCTCTCAAACAGTAAAAGACAAAAAAAACTTTTTTTCGGACTTTTATTATACAAGAACCGTTTTTTTAATAGTATTCTATCATATGGTTTGGATCTTTTGTACCGTATTTTCCACATATTTGTTTCTACAGTTGTCTTTATAGTGACCAAATTTCCGACACCGGAAACATTGAAGAGAATTTGGTATGTATTAATCTACTCTTGTTATTTCATATTCAATCTTGAGGTATAAATTTGTGCAAGTTCATTTTTTTTTAAGCATCTTTGAAATTTAAAACTTAGAGAAAGAGGCAAAATGCCTTCAAAAAACCATGTGTTAGATGCAGATATTTTTTATGAAAATCAAAATAAGTTTTTTTTTTTTTTCATCTTGATTTTTTTTTTTCTAATAATTTTGCTCGGTATCACGAGCTTCTCAAGAGATAGAAATGTAAATTTCAAGTATGCTTAAAAAGAATGAACTTGCCCAAATTTATACCTACTTGCGACCATGCAAAATCTAAGTTCATGTTTAAAAGAGACATTACATTATTAGTCCACAAAACATCGGATGTCACTTCAACAAGACCAGGAAGGACCCTCACGAAAAAAAAAAAGGTTAATACCTTTTATTTGTTTAAATCTCTATCTCTGAAGAAGCTCGTGATACTGAACGAAATTATTTTTTTAAAAAGTCAAGACGAAAAAAAAATGATTTTGATTTTAATAAAAATTATCTACACTAACACATTTTTTTTTTTTTTTTGAAGGCTCTTTCTCTAAGTTTTCAATCTTTAGAATTTTGGGTATTTGAGAAGTGTTGAAAGTTAGGATGTATGTGTTGGTATTTAATTGTTCTGCGTTCTTCCTTGTTTACATCAGTGACACCTTGGTGTTTCAAGTCAGACTTTATTTTTACCATGATTCATAGGGGAAAATTCTCTGTTCCTTATTATTTACTCCTTTTTGAAGAATTTAAGGATCGGTGAGAGTAGATTTTTAAACTGTTTTCATGCAGTTTATTAATTTGTAGGAATTTATCCGCCAACTTTTTTATCGACTTTCACAAGCAGTGTTCCATTTCGAAGTTTTTGACATTTTTTTAGTGTGATTCTGCTAGAGAGCAACTTCTGAATCAAGAATTTTTTTTTTCAAGTACGATAAATCAGAGGAATTTTTCACTTTCGTACCTGGTCTCTGAATCTAAGTTCATATGAGATTTCTTTAGGTATGTGCAAAATCAGTGGCCGATTCCCAAAATGTAAAACATTTTGACCCCTCCCTTCACTTAAAAATTCACCAAAATTCAGAAAATCAACCAATTTTAATGAAATTTTCAGTATTTATTAATCAACAATCACTGAATATAATGAAACCATTATTTCTTTTTTTAAATCTTAGTGAAAATGTATTATTTTTATAAAATAAAATACACCTTTACTAAAGTTATATTTTTAAGTATTAATTAAAAAAACGCATGAATTTAAAAAAATTTTTTAATGAAAATACAGCATTGTAGATGTTAACAATGAAAAAAATCTTTTCAAACTATTTCGTATATATTACGAAAAAAGCTCCTAAATTCCGTGTTAATAAAATCACTATAACTCGAATAAAAATTAATTTCTTGATTTAGCGATATTATTATTGAATAAAGCACTGTTTAATCAATATTTTCACCCAAAAAATAATATAATTGCAAAAACTATTTTATGTGATTTTAATGATTAGAGTTTCTGGGAAAATTTAAAATGCGATAAAATTATATCTCCCCTTCCCACATGTACATGTCATCATCAGCGTAAAAAATCTTTTTTATAATCTTGAAAAAAAATGTTAAAATTGAGAATCAGGAGCATAACGAAAAAAAGAATTAAAAAATTGGATAATTTCTACTAACGATTGACTTGGAGAGGTATGGATGCCCTGTTCTGTAATAAACAGGCGGGATTAGCCCTCCACCAACCACTTACTGCGCCACCGTCTTCCAAATTTTATTTTCAGAGATTCAACAATTTTGTTAATTTCATAATTCATCGTCAATTATTTGGGAAAATAAAATGTAAGTCTATATTTGTTTTTGTAATGTTTTCATTAATAAATATTATTTAAGAAGTTTAAAACAATTATTTATTAAAAATAAATAAAATTCAGCTATGACATTTTCTTTCAAAATTGAATTCTATTTATTTATTAATAAATAATTGTTTTAACTTTTTTTCAATGAATTAATTGTCAGTGTAGTCATTGACTTTAATTTACTTTTTCACATTTAAAATAAAAAATACACTTTTAGCTTTATTTTAAAAAGAATTAATGTAATTTATCTTTACATGTTAAGAATAAATCAAGTAACTAAAGTTTTTAATCATCATGTAAAATAAAATTGATTAAATTGACGCAGTTCGTAACGTAAAAATAATTTTTAACAATATTTTTTAAATGTTTTATATCAAATTCTAAGGAAAAATATTGGTAAACAGACGTCATCAATAATTTCAGAGTATTACTGAATTAAAAACCAATACCAAGTTAAATATGAATCTTTTTAGATAAAAAATAAATAAAATCTTAATTGAGTACATTCACAAATATGTTAATTAAATAAGCATTTCCTTTTTTATTACAACAAAATAAGAATACTTAAATTAATTAAATTTCTTTATAACCTTAAAAAGAATAAAGAAATTAATGGATAATCATTTTTCAATTTCTATAAACTATTACAAAACTATTTTTATATATAAAGTTAAAAATTATAAACAGAAATATTATGACATGTTTGTCTTCCATATATTCTGCATAGCGATAGCAACTTTGTTTACTGATTGACTGAAATGCCGGATTTTACTAAACTATGACTTTTGGGGGGATAATTTAGCTAATTTTTAGTAAAACGTAGGAAATTTTTGTTTTAATTCAGTATCTTATGACTTTAATTTAATAATTATCTTTGAAATATTTCCAGAAAACTTATATTTATCTTTCAAGAGATTTTTACAAGTAATTTCTTCAAAGTTCGAAATTCACTGAATTTTTGTTTTTTTAGCCGCCGTGATAACATTTTTCATTATAATTTTTTTTCACACGTAAATATACATTTTTTTTCCTTTTAGAGATTAAGTTTAGGCTTTTATCTTTCAAACACAATCAAAGTTTACATGGAAACTAATTAAATAATTAATGATAAGGGCTTTTTAATGATCGTAGTCCATACAAGACACAGCCATTTTTGCACGTACCTAGGTTTCTTAGATTGTTGTTTTAGGGCCATGGATACTTTTTTAAGCGGGTGTTCTTGGTCTTTTGGCTAAGATCAAAGTGTAGTATCTGTTCCGATGGATACTGCACCCCATAGACTGGTATTGTCTTGGCCTTTGGGGCTTGATTTACGCCGGTCTATGGGTCTGTCCTGTGCAGTTCCACCCTCCCAGGCTTCACCTCCCCTCTTTGGAAAGGAGTAAGTTTATTGCTTACTGCCTGAGGCGCCCCTACCGGGGAATGCCGACGGGGCTGCCCAGGCAATTTTTAATGGTCAGAGTGCTCACATCTCGGGCGCTGGCTTTTCAAACCCCACTTTCCCGACCCGACCTTGGGTCACATCTTACTTGTGGGAGTAAGATAAAACTGGCCTTGTGCCTAACTCCTGGAGAGGAGTAAATCAATACTCACCTTGGAGTTCAAAATTGGGACATGGCAAGGGGGAAACCTATTCGCATTGCCATGACCGGGCTATGTGGAAGATATAGTAATTTGGAGAGGAGTCCTCAAGCATCCACACTTCTTCGTTACTCCTATCTAAGTATATCAGATTGTTTGGGCTTAGCAGCCATGTCGAGTTCCTAGCTTCCAAATTGATTGAATCTAAGCCATTACTTTCCGTCATATGTTTGGAAATGTGTGTTGTTAGTGATGGACGAAGGGAGTGTAAGCTGTTTGCTATGGGTTATGGTACTTGATGTGACCAGCCGATTGATCAGACCACTCTGACCACCCATCGAAGTAAAGGCCAAAGTGGAGTGTTGCAACAAATGACCCTTTATTTCCAGTCATCAGCTTCTCAGTCACCAGAATCCCATCCTCAGGCATCATAGGTTGCCATTAATGGCCAACAGGTGGTCCCATTGGAGGGCGGGGATGAAGTTAATGTATTTTACAGCCCCAGCCGACAGGATGATCATGAGTATTTATTTACTCCTCTCCAGGAGTTAGGCACAAGGCCAGTTTTATCTTACTCCCACAAGTAAGATGTGACCAAAGGTCGGGTCAGGAAAGTGGGGTTTGAAAAGCCAGCGCCCGAGAGGTGAGCACTCTGGCCATTAAAAATTGCCTGGGCAGCCCTGTCGGCATTCCCCGGTAGGCAGTAAGCGTGGACCTCCTAGAACTGCACAGGACAGACCACCCATAGACGGGCGTAAATCAAGCCAAGACAGTACCAGTCTATGGGGTGCAGTATCCATCGGAACAGATACTACACTTTGATCTTAGCCAAAAGGCCAATAGGATTAACATGAGTAGATGGAACTCTTCAGCCAGGTCTAGGACAACCGATCTAGAAGAAGGAAACATGTAAAACCTTGGGCTAAAATGATTACCAGTCATCTTTCCTTGATATATCACTGGGTTATAATCATGGAGGCTCAGAAATTAGTACTCATGTTGTTCGAGCGTCTGTCAGTATAAGCCAATGATGTACAGATGTTTCTCCGTGATCTCATTTGTCATCTTATAATTAAAGTCCTATAGCGAAGGAGGAGTAGCGAAGTGTGTAAATATAACCTGTTGGAGGCATACAGTCACAATTCTGCACATATCAGGACAGGCAGATGTGCAGCTGGTCTAAAAAGCCTCCTACAAAGTCACAAATGAGGAATGGATGACCTTGGAGAAACATGATGTGACAGCAGTCATCTGTGAATATACAGGAAATCATATATATATATATATATATATATTTAAATACATTTTTAGTGGTACAAAATTTGATAACGGCGAGGAATACGGACGTTTGGGACATTTTTTGGAGGGTCGAATGAGATTAAACAAATATAAAAAAACGAGAGAAAACGATTAAAAAGAAATTAATTAATGTACTGAACCGGTTTTCGTCCACACTCATCAGAGTAAAACGTGGAAATGATTGAATACGACTAAAACCTAAAAACAATTTGTAATGAACACTAGTGACAAAGTTTAGGAGAAAAAAAAAAAAAAAAAAAAAAAAAATAATATGGTTCAGTACATTAATTAATTTCTTTTTAATCGTTTTCTCTCGTTTTTTTATATTTGTTTAATCTCATTCGACCCTCCAAAAAATATATATATATATATATATATATACATTTTAGCCTGAAGACCCCCCCGGGGATGAAATGTGGGAGCCTCTGTGTAGCTTAATTGTCATAAATCTATTTTCATAGTTTACTATATATATAGAAAGAGAGAGAAAGAGATAAATAAATTAAAAAATCATTGTCAATCATTTTTCATGTTTCATTACTCTTATTTTCATGTGAACTGTAGCTGGTCTCATTATTCCTGTTAAGATTGCCTGCAAACCAATAATAAATAAACTGTAGACTTTTCTACTGGGACAGCCATTACGGCAAATGTCAGTCGGAGCAATTGCAATGAAAACTAAATAAAATCAGGACGAAAAGAAATAAAAAATAATCTATGTTTATTACAGGACATTAATTGAGGAAGGAAGAAAGGCCACGTTACTTTCATACGAGAATAAATATTTCTTAATTACTTAATTGTCTTTTTTACTAATGAGTCACCACATCAAGACAAAAAGCCACTCGAGAATAATTTTTAATGAGATGGAATGATTGTCATTTGAAAAATGACGAATATTATGAGAGGATTGAAAATGATTAATGGAATGAATTAAGTTTGATTACTTATGGAGACGGTTAATGACAAGTATTTGTTGACATTGGATTTGAAGACGACTATGTTGTAGTCTGCAGGGAAGCAGTCTCGTGATAATGTGTTCCATAAGTTTTTGCTCATGGAAATTCCACGTGACACTAGGGACATGGAGGAAGAAAGGAAAGATTTTTCCATTGTGGTAACAAGGACGAGTTCTTGCTGTGAATGTCTCACAAGAAGTAAACAGAAATTGGAGCGCAGTTGAACCCCTTTCCATGGAAATAATGATAGGGTAGATAGATGTCTGTGAAGAAATGGGCTGTAAGGAACAGAAAAGATCACCCCCCCCCCACTAGATTTCAAAGTCAATTTTGTTCTCTGTCAAGGCAAAAAAGTGCACTGAGCAGCACCTCCCCAGATGTGGCAGCTATACTCCATCTTACGGTGTATCTGGCTCTTATATAGGTAGAGGATTGTATCAGGAGTCAGGTCCTTTCTGGAGTGATAGAATGATCCAACCATTTTTCCAGCGACCTTAGCAACAGAGTGGATCCAAATCTTCCATTTTAGATTTGGAGTGAAAGTCAGTCCTAGGAGCTTAACAAAATAAGGTGCTCCCTAAAGAAGAGAGCCATTCATTTCAACTGAGGCAAAACAAGGATCCGAGTGTTGGTGGTGAAAGGAGAGGAGCTTGGATTTGAGATCTTAAAAGTAACAAACAATTTTTTCCTCATTGCACCATGTGCCCCAGATAATCAGAGAGACGATCAGCGAGATGTTGATCATCAGTGCTCTTCTAGGTGCTACCATAGACAGTTGTCATCTGTGTAGATGTCCATAATTACTTACCTCCCCACGAGGGCAGAGTTAGACACAAGATCAGTTTTTAAATCTGGGGAAAATCCAGCTCCCCCAAAACGTGCAGTCTGGATTAGGACAAAAATTTTAATTGACTCAGTCTAGAAGGATCTCTCTCTCTCACCAACCGAGGACAGAACAAATCCTACATTTTGATCCCAACTCAAAGGCCGAGGTCACAGAATACGATTTGGAAGATCGTTAAGGAATCTCAGTAAGAGGATTGGGTTCAGAATAGATCCTTGATGCACACCAGTGTTTATATTATGTGATTCAGACTTCCAACTGTCAACCAGTCATTTTCTAGACCTATCAGAGAGAAAGGATTCAATGGTTGCGAAAACATTGCCAGATATTCCATAGCTAGCAAGTTTGTGAAGCAACCCTATAAAAGGCCTTTGATATGCCGAGAGCTGTTGCTCCAGAAACAAAGCCCGTATCACACGATTCACTGATTCTATGTGATATTACAGTTAGTTCATCATCAATTGACCTTGCATGACGAAATCCATATTGTTGATCACTAAGTAGATTGCTTTTGCTGAGGTGGTTGACAATTTCCTGATTGATCACAGATTCAAACAACACCTACTCATGATGCACAGGAGACTGATCAGTTTGTACTGGGATGCAGAAAATTGATCACCAGTATTTTTAAATACTTGACAGACCAACAAAGTTTTCTGAAGAGATGGAAATAATTTCTCCTTTAAGCAACGATTGAATAATTTTGTTAGGATAGCAAATTCTTAAGCACAATGACTGGAATGTTGTTAGGACCATTTGCTTTGTTGGCATCAAAGTTCCTTATAAGTTTGGCAACATCCCGGACAGATGTGTGTATATCACTTATGAGTATTAAGAAATGTTGTCCTTGTTTTAGAAAGCATTGTTTATATGGTAATATGAATTATTAAAAATAATAATGAGCAATTAGAACGCCATACAATGCATTTTAGTTTTATTAACTTTTTTTTTTCTCCAATTTAATTTTCAAAGATATACTTCATCATAAGAATTTCAATAAAGATATATTAAAATACCTTCCTTTTTTTTTTCCTTTTCATCATCTCGTTTTTGGTGTTATCAATTCGGTGTTGATAACACCAAAAACGAGATGATGAAAAAAAAAGAAGGTATTTTAATGTATCTTTATTTGAAATTTTAATGATGAAGTATATCTTTGAAAATTAAATTGAAGAAAAAAAAAAGTTAATAAAACTAAAATGCATTGTATCGCGTTCTAATTGCTCATTATTATTTTTAATAATTCATATTACTTATAAGTATATTTTCATATTACTACATAGGTTTACTCATGTAATAGACATTGAGCACTTTTGAAGTAAATACCGAAACAAAAATATTTACATAATAGATTATCTTAATATAAATATATATATGAAACAGTAACATATATATATATATATATATATATATATATATATATAATATAATAATCAGAACTAAATAGTAAATTATATTTACCTACAGACAACGTTGTTTCGAGCTTATGCTCTCATCAGTGCAGGGAAGTGATGATTTCAGAGCTGTACCTAACTGGCGTTGCCAAGAAGTCTTTTAAAATCTAGTGGTGTTACTTTGGTAATGTCTGATTATGATTATCCACTTCAGCGTATGTTTAAAAAGTTAATATCATTCATCTGTTTCATTCATTTGTGAGATTATTTCCCCTGGAACTGCAATTCCAATGTAACTAAGAGAGATCTATCAATAACATAGTCGAATCAATATCTTTCCTTCAAGGATGTTTTGATACAATATATATATATATATATATATATATATATATATATATATATATATATGAGATGAGATGAGATGATGATGATGATGGACTCAATGTATGAGTGCCTCGCCTAGGGCTGCCCGTGCGTGAATTTGTAATTGCAAGGGTTGCGCAATCCTCAACAACCGCTCTACTGAGTCGGCATTGCTTGATTCCAATGGCAAGTAGTAATACAAGACGACTGGAAATAATGCCGAGATAAGCAGAGAGCACATACAGCACCTGTTATTCCCAAATCGTCACCCATTTAGTACTGGCCAGGTTCGACGCCGCTTAACTTCAGTGATCTAACGGGAACCGGTGTGTCAACGTGATTGTGCCGTATAATTGGGAATAACAGGTGCTGTATGTGCTCTTTGATTATCTCGGCATTGTTTCCAGTCGTCTAGTATTACTACTTGCCATTGGAATGAAGCAATGCCGACTCAGGAGAGCGGTTGTTGGATATTGCGCAACCCTTGCAATTACAAATTTACACGCGAACAGCCCCTGGTGGGGCACTCATACGTCGAAATCGACGGGAGAGTCCATATATATATATATATATATATATATATATATATATATATATATATACATATATATATTTCAAATAAGACTATACATTAGTTCGAGTGTTCATCTATATGTACGATTTTATGGAAACACAGGAGTGTAACAGTGAGTGAACCGTTAGTAAGAACACCACATCCATTTTCCATTCTTACGGACTGCTACCAACACACAGAACTGTTACAATCTCATACTTTGACAAAGCTAGGTATACTAGCGAAATGATTAGTCAAAAGATCAAAGTAAAAATGAAAAAAAATCTGTTCTGATTTTATTTTTTTTAATATATATCGCACCTAAACATGCTTTTAAAGGCTTTTAGCCTCATTTATTATTAAATTCTAGATATATATATACAGGGTCGGGCAGCTAAATTGGTACTTTTTTATTTTTACAAACTTCATAATTTAAAGGATTAAATATGGAAAGATATCATTCTAACATTTATTTATTTAATTATTACAGTCTATTGAACAAAATTATTCAATATGAGCACCCTTTGCATCAATTATTTTGGAGATTCTTTGACGAAACCGTGAACAGCTCCTCTTTATTTTATTGGGATCGAGATTGCAAAATGCTCGTTGAATGGCTGTCTTCAATAAGTTTATATTTGGGTGTGGATTGGCATTAGTCTGTCCCTTGACGATGCCGAATAGATAATAGTCACAAACATTTAGATCTAAAGAGCTGCTGGGCCAAATATCCTTCGGAACAAACAAGGGAAGGTTCTCCTTCATGAAATCTTGGACTTTCTTTGATCCATACGCTGGTGCCAAGTCTCGGATGAGCATGACTTTCGTAGGGTCGTAGTTTCTACGGATCCAAGGCAATAAAACATTATTAAGAATGTTCAAATACTCCGCTGTGTTGATTTTAAGACCCGCTTCGATGAAATGAGGAGGCATCACCTTTCCATCACTTGCCACAGCTGCAAAAACCATCACAGAAGCAGGATTTTTGCTCTGCATCACAGGAGGAACTTCCGAAGGGTCACAGGCAATAACTCGAGTGTTCTGGCGATTTGGAACCTCATCCACGATGAACTTTTTCTCATCAACAAAAATGCGCACATGTCCTCCTTTGTGTTTCAGATGGTTGATAAGCTTGGGGCATCTTTCAACTCTGATAGCTTTTGAACGGGTAGTGAGGAGATTACGGCGTCTCCTAATGTAGGACTTCATCCCAAGGTCTTCGTTGATTGCTCTGCTGATAGTTCTGCGACTCACATTGCGCTTTTTTGCTAGTTTCGATATCGACTGACTTGGGTCTGCCTTTATCGACCTTTTTAGTTCCACCAGGAAAGTTTTTGTGCGCTTTCGATCACTACGAGTACTGTGCCGACTACTCTCAACCTTACACTCGGCATCGAAATTAGCCACAACCCGATAGACAGTCGTTTTTGCATAGCCAGTGCTCTTAACAGTGTTCGAAGGAGAATTCCCGGCGCGTCTCATTTCGCATATAGTTATTCTTTGTGCTAATTCCGCCATATTAAAACAAATTTGAGTAAATATAATTATGCTATGTTACAATAAAGTGTTTAAGGATCCTTAGTAAAAAAAACGTAATCATATGATCAAAAAAAAAAAAATTAGCATTTTAAATTAGTTCCAATTTATCTGCCCGACCCTATATATATATATATATATATATATATATATATATATATATGTGTGTGTAAGAAGATATGGTGGTCTCCCATTACATATATATGTACATATATTTCTCTCTTGTTTCATTTTACTTCAGTCGAAGTTCTCAGAAATCAAGGGGTCCCTACCTGGGGCTAACACTTGATCTCTATATGAGATACATAGATATTTGAGTGTTCAACTAAAGTTCTCTTTTACCTCTAAAAAACTTTGAGTTAGTAAAGAAGTTAAGAACATTAATTTTCCACTCCCCAATTGACCAGTTGATTATGTTATAGTATATCTTTCTTTTAGTCACTTGATCTTACCGGATTCCAGGACAAGAATTCATCCGATCTGGTGGAGTATCCGGCTAAGTGTTGTTACTTGAGGTAACATTACTTGGAGAAGGTGTACCATTCCTCGTATGAACCAATGTATAGCCGTGTCGAGGGGATCTTACTTGTGCTTCAAATACTATGTTATTTTGAATATTTGGTCAGGGTAAACTTGTAGGGTGAAGTATCCTCATGTCAGGTTTTCCTGACAAACCCTTGTACAGAAAGACCGAAGACACTCGAAGATGGCGTCTAGTAGTTGAGTCAAACTCTGCAGTAGGTAATTGTGTGTTAAAGAAAACAAATGGAAATGTGGATTTATTTTCGATTGGAAAATAACGTAGTGTTTTAGTTATTTACCCTAATTCATATTGTTGTCTAGCTAATGTAGTGTTAGTAAACTGATGTTATCTTTTTTGTAAATTTAACTGCTTTTTTGTTCATTTACTTCTCCATAATTAGTTTAAGGAATAAAAGAATGAATAAAAAAGCAAAAGAAAAGAAATTGCTTAGTTATATAATCCAGCCTTGACTCTATTCTAATTTTCCCATTCATAAAAAGAAATTAATTACAAAGATAAAACCAACAAAACACATAAAAAGTGTCTTAAGAAAAGGATAGGTGATTGTGTATCTAGTGAGTTTTTGTGACTTTCACCAATGATTTATTTTCGATAGAAAAATTTCATTATGCTTTATTTTTGTTCAAATTGTTGTTAAGCTAATTTATTTGTAATATCTAGTAATGAAAGGATGTTAAATGGCGACAAGCAATTCTATTCAACAGAATGAAGATGTCCAAGTTATTTTCTAAATCCAAGTGCAACAAACTAAGTAATCTGTTTTTTTGATGGGGAAACACAAAAGAAGTCACAAATGTAGAAATGTATGCATGGCACGATAGTTTTCAGGTCAAGGAAGTTAATGATGGCGATTTTATTTTTATACACCATCATAAAGTTTATTTGTATTTTGTATTAATTTGAAGAAAATAACAAATGTCTATATGTGCGATTCAAACGAATGCCAAAAAACAAATGACTTGAATAGCTACCCTCTTTCTTCCTCTTCACTTCCAAAAAGCAAGTGAGTTTTCACAGGAACGTGTTAACTCAATATTTTCCAAGCAATGAATATTGTTTCAAAACACAAACCTTAACAAGTCTATGTCAAATTAATAAGCCGATGCGAATCACCCCCCCCCCCTCCCGAAGAGGTCAGGCGAACAGAAACAAATTGCTACCCACTTACACGCACTAACAGAACAAGGTAAACCTACTCATAATACTTCCTTATGGCTAAGATCAAAGTGTAGTATCTGTTCCGATGGATACGGCACTCCATAGACTGGTATTGTCTTGGCCTTCGGGGCTTGATTTACACCGGTCTATGGGTCTGTCCTGTGCAGTTCTAGGAGGTCCACCCTCCCAGGCTTCGCCTTCCCTCTTTAGGGAGGAATAAGTTTATTGCTTACTGCCTACCGGGGAATGTCGACGGGGCTGCCCAGGCAATTTTTAATGGCCAGAGTGCTCACCTCTCGGGTGCTGGCTTTTCAAACCCCACTTTCCCGACCCGACCTTAGGTCACATCTTACTTGTGGGAGTAAGATAAAACTAGCCTTGTGCCTAACTCCTGGAGAGGAGTAAATAAATACTCATAATACTCACAATGTCACTTACTCACATACATTGTCTATTACCCACACATGCATATTCACACTAACAAATATAAACATACACATCTTTATCCCTGTGTCTGATATTTGCTGTAAATTTTCTACCAAAGAACATGAGTTCTTTTTAAAATAAAATAAAAAAACAACAAATACATGCGTTCAAAGTTATGTCTGATTATGATTAAGTATAAGAGTTTAGCAGCAGCAGCAGCCTACAGACGCCCATCCAGGTCTTCTGTCTTGAAATGATGATGTGAATATCATAGGAGTCTATGATAAACTAATCATTAATTAGTTTTCAAAATTAAATACACTGATGTTGTCAATATTCAGCATATTCATGTTCACCCATTCATCCTAAGCCAGCTCTCAGCTCTGAACACAGAAGACCAAAAGTGACGTCCAGGTTAATCATGTGAAGGGTCCAGATACCAGATAGAACCAGTGAGATAATCAATGGAGAAGAAATATAACACTATTCTAGTTTGTTTCTGTGACAACCATAGAATGCAACACTAGTATATATATATGTATATATATATGTATATATATATGTATATGTATATATATATGTATATATAATATTAATATTAAAGTAAAGATAAGCGATGTATCGTTTAATAATAATCTATCGTGATAATATAAAGCTGAATGTGTTGAATAGAGCAATTAATATATGTGTATATATATATATATATATATATATATATACCAGTCCACCTCTCTTTAATTCCATTTATTCCTGTCACATCCTTTGTCCATGTCCCACACCCCCACCAACAGCTAATCTTCCTCTCCCGGCAGACAAAAATAGCCATTATCACCATCACCTACAAGCAATACACTCACTCGACACCAGCCCGAAAATATCAGTTTTTAAATCCATATTTGGAACCCATCGTAACACTGATCTGCCAGGAAGCTGGATGGTTTGGCAATGCACACTTTGCTATACACCAAACTCTGACCAATAAACTTCATTCTGGATCCTTTGAATTGGATACTTTTACCCTAAAACTTCTACACACACAGGACACACAAACTCTACTGACCACCGTCGAATAATCATCTTCTTAACAACAACATTTGAACTCCTAAATACTTTGAGTATTCGTTTTCAAACATTTATTTCCACTATAACAGCTGTTTTGTTTTTGATGTGTTTTTGACGGTGACTACTATAACTTTACGTTTCTTCTCAACCAAAAGTTCTTTATTTTGTGTATAAATTTTTCAAAGTTAAATGTTGCTGATAATATTCAGTTACATTACCGTTTTTTTATCCTCTGATGAAAAGAGTTTGTCTTTGAAAATCCATGGATTAAGGATATGAAACTCCTTGCTTTGAACTTCTGATGTTTTAATAAATATTGTATCTATTCAATTTTTTATTCTCATCTTTTATCTCTTGAATATATATATATATATATATATATATATATATATAGCGTTGGAACGAGCTGCTGTTGCAAGCATCGAGTCTCATATAAGTAAACGCAGACTTTGTTGGGCTTGTCATCTTATTCGTCTTACTGATGACAGACTGCTCAAGCAGGTGATTTATGGAGAACTAACTGGGAATATTCGCCCACAGCATAAACCTCATAAGCGATTCAAAGATTGTCTCAAAGACGATTTGAAGTGCTTTGGAATTGATGTTGGAGGATGGGAGGGGGTGGCTGTAGATAGGTCAAGGTGGAGGAAAGCGATTTTTGAAGACAACAAGCTTTTTGAAAAGAATAGGATTAAACAGCAGCAGCAGAAGAGAGCAGCAGAGAATAGACGGGACGTGACACCTCCAGCACATCGAGGAAACATGGAACACTTAAAATGCCAAGCTTGCAACTTGGTAACTATGTCACGTGCAGGTTTGTTGAATCACCAACGAGTGCATACTTTGTAAGAGCCACATCCGCGCCTCTCACTGGTTAACTTTACACTAATATCACATCGATACACCAAAAGTGGTCATATTCAGAATCGAATAGACAGCCACCATATACGAGACCTGTCTAAAAAGTATCCGATCTTAGGCCAGAAAAAATATTTCAAATACATAACGGGGTTGGGACTCTAATCTCCTTCAAAGTAGGCTCCTTGTGTTTGCATACACTTATCCCACCGATCCATCCACTGCCGGAAACACCTCTGGAAGTCTTCTTTTGGAATGGTGTTCATCTCCGCTGTTACGTAAGATTCAGCAGGTGTTTAGAGAAGATGCGATGGATGTAACACAAATTAAGGAGTGGTTCAAGCGATTTAAAAATGGCCGCACATTTGCGGAGAGTGATCAGCGTTCTGGCAGGCCCCAAACTGCTTGGAGTGCAGCTGTTGTTGAGATGAACAATATTCTAAAAGAAGACTTCCAGAGGTGTTTCCGGCAGTGGATGGATCGGTGGACTAAGTGTGTGCAAGCACAAGGGGCCTACTTTGAAAGGGATTAGGGTCCCAACCCCATCATATATTTGAAATATTTTTTCTGGCCTAAGGTCGGATATGTTTTAGACAGGCCTCGTATATATACTAAGGCTTTTTTATGCATCTTTTATTCCTATATAATTTTATATGCTAACTTCCATATCGCAGAATGGTTCTTAAGTGTAGTGTTTTAATTGTATTATTATTATTATTATTATTATTATTATTATTATTAATATTATTGTTATTATTAGTATTATTATTTGATATGCAAATTACCATATCACATTGTAGTCTTAAGGGTAATGTTTTATTATTATTATTTATTTATTTATTTACTTATATATATATATATATATATATATATATATATATATATATATATATTAGTGAAATTATAACTGAATTGTTTCTACATTTTGCTATTGGGGAAGTGGTAATTTGATCAGTATCACTGGAGAGCCATGAATTTTATAGCTGTTCTGTTTTTAAATCTCCGAAACAGTTACATGGTAAACAGCTGATGATCCCCGTTTAATATTTCACAATTTAAGTTAAGGTCCCCTGTTTATGTTTTACTGTTATGTCCTTGAATTCCCTTTTGTATTTATAAATTTTCCAGCAGTAAGTCGGCTTATGCAAATGATAAGTCTGTGATATGTTGGATTTAGTTAGTATCTCTGGGAATTTAAACTGCATTTTCTTTCTTTGTTTAAAATGTCTCAAAGCTTCTTTAGACTATATATATATATATATATATATATATATATATATATATATATATATATATATACAGGACAGTTTTTATTATATTCCAATAACCATGGTTTGTTTTATTACTTTTATTTTTATTTTTTCACATTTCCAAAAATTTAAAATTTCTGTGAGATATACTTAACGGTCCGTTTCATTTGTCTTGTGCCAAACAACATTAGTATGTCAATATCGTCTCTGCAACACTACAAAATCATCAGAAAAAGTTCACAAATAATAAAAGAGTTCTTGGATTAGAGTGTCTTGAAAACACCTACACTATACATCAGTTTCATTTTAGGGTAAAAATAAACAAAAAAAACAAACAAAAAATTGAGAACAAAGACTCACACGTGTGAGATCCAACTAATCCGCCATTTTGAAAAAAAATTTTTCCGTTCAAAGCTAGTATTTCCTAAAAAAATTAGTGCAAACAATTTAAAAATTTTAATTCGGTAATATTTCCTAAAATATTTAATATGTACTATAATTTATTTATAAAGTTCCAGTGTATATATATATATATATATATATATATATATATATATATATATATATATATATATAGCTACACTGATGAGTCGTAGAAACGATAAAACATGTGTCTTGATAAATATATTTTATATACATATGCTCCCCTATTGGTGAAGCATTTTGGTGGAGGAAATGATGAATACTCTTCCGTAGAAAGAATTGAGTACTTTCAGTTATCAGTATCGTAAAAAATATAAATAAATGAATGGCTTCATTTATATACGATATAATATCTGCCACTATCACAACTCCCCATGTATGGCACTTCAAATCTAAAACAAAAACACATAACACTAGTAATGATTCACTAAGCCAGAAAAACAAATCACCCTGCAATAAATCTTAATTATAATATAATTTTCAAGTACAAATTTCCATCCATAACACCTCAAACCGAATCACAAGTTTAAGAACACTCCCATGCTACATGCAAAAACGACTTTGTGAGCTGATACCACACCAAACAAATGTTAAAAATTGGTGTTTTAAACCAAAGCTAAAACCCGGCTCTTGCCAGTCTGAACTCACATCCAAAGCTCACAAAAAGTGCCCCCCCCCCACACCTTCCATAAATATAATTTTCTTACCTCTTAATCCCCATGGATTATCATAGTGCAATTTCCCCTGCTGTTTCAGTGATATGTAAGTTCTTATGCTGGACTCTTTAGACATTCTTCCATTTATTTGATCTCTGTCTTTTGCAACAAGCTTTCTCCCATGAATTGAATTTTCTGTTTTTGAACGAAATAAAGTAGAATTATTTTTTGTAGCTGTTGAACATAAATTGTTTCTGAGACTGGCGGCTGTTGAAACTCGTTCATTCCTTGTTTTTTGAGGGGTTTTCTCAATAGCGTTTGTGTTAAAGTTTTTCTCTATTGTTTTGGAAAGCAACAGATTTTGATTTGGGGTGTACTCTTCTTCACATTCTTCAGGTTTTTTCTCCTGAAAATCTTTGTCTCTGTTTTGAGTTGTATCCATATTCCAAAGTGAAACAGGTTTCATATTTTTCTACAAAATAATTCAATCAGAATTATTAAATATCCTTAAAATACATCAGTCAAGACAATATACTCTTTGTAGCATGTAATAAAAACAACATTGTAAGTAGATGTTAGAAGAAACAATATCTTATTTAGTATTATGATATACAATTAATTTTAAGTAGCAAATAGTTTAATGTTTATTGTAAACAAATGTAATTGTTTATCTGATAGCTGGAAAAGATAGATTAATGGCAAAATGTTTTTTTATTAATGTCGTATTAGATCATTATTGAAAAAATGTCTCCATTGTAACAATCTTCCTAGATGGAATAAGTATTTTTTAAAGAAACTAAAGCGAAAGACAATTTATTATAGTAAAGAAAATTGTTGAAGAAAAAAAATCGGCTAGGTCAAATCAAATATAGATTTGCGAGATGCAATGTTATCACTATCTAACTTCGAGAAATAGACTGACTTAATTTTATATATTAGAATAGCTATGTAAAATTTATACAGAAGTAAAATACAACTGGACCTTACTAGATATTGAATATAAATATGAAACAATTATTAAACTTAAATCCAACCAAAATATGCAGGCACAAAATTCAGCCGATTTCATTACATTTTTTCCTCTCAAATTTCCAATATTTTATTTTTATAGAAAAAAATATTATAAATAAATTTTATTATGACTCTAATTAGTTGGCTAATCCACTCTCCAAATCTATGGTATGGTGGTTCTATTAAGCAACTATTTGTAAAATAGATTGTGTTAATTATTTTTTACTCACCACAAATTAGAGAATTATCCAATTTTAATGAAATTTTTAGCATTTTAAAATAAATTATAAGAAATACAAATTTGCAAATTTTACATCGTAGCGATTTTCAAATGAGTAAAAGTTTGATGGAATTTAAGTTTTGGATAAATTAATGCACATCTTTTCCCCTTTAATATATTGTTACTGTAAAACGTGACTTTATATACTTTTTTCTGATAACATTTTCATAAAAGTGATAAAAACTAAAGACGCCTCGAGAGCACTGCTGAAATCACCCCTTCCAGATCTGACCCCACCCACCACAGCCCCAATAGCACAATAGTAGGTAGTGCAAGTTCTGGCTCCGTTGTATTGAAAATGCTTTAAATTTCAAAATTCCTCTAATTCTGTGTCTAGGTTCTTATAATATATCCTTTTATCCACATAAAAACAATCAGCGTTTTTTTTAGATTTTTATGTGAACATGGCTTCCGGTTAAATTGATGGCGTCACGTCCGCTACGGATGACTGTAAATGTAAAAAAAAAACCGTTGTTGTTAGACTTTCTTGTTTATGCGATTTATAAGTACCGTTCCTTCGAATTATAGTTTAATAATAACAATACATTTGTTTAATTTTTTTTTTTAGTTTAATGTAGTAATAAACCAATAATATTTCCATTGAAAATACACATTTTCTTATTAATGTAAATGTTTGAAAGAAATAAAAACATATGCTACAATAATATGTCTAGCCAACCAATTCATTGTACTGCTAGTGTCTTTCGTTTCTATCATTAAATTGTTCAAATTGATATTTATAAAACATAATTCTGCAGCTGGAATGATATCACTAACTAAGTTGTCCATTACTTTAATTTTAACTTTATGGGAAAGTAATCATTAATTAGCAATGAAAAAAGGAAGCGGAAGTCGAAATTAAAAAAAAAAGTTTTCGGTTGATAATTTGTTTGTCAAAATTAATTCAATATTATTATTAAACTATAATTCGAAGGAACAATACTAATAAAAAAAAATCGCATAAACAAAACTAATTTATGAAAATCGTATAAACAAAAACTTTTTTTTTCCTTTACGGTCATCCGTAGCTGACGTGACGTCATAAATTTAACCGGAAGCCACGTTCACATAAAAATCTAAAAAAACGCCAAACAATCCTTGTGGCATAATAAATAGATAAGAAAGTACATTCTTTCACTGTTGAGCCTGCTCTCGGCCTGCTAAGCCAACAGGACATCAAATGAAACTTCCTGATGTTCTAAATATACACTTTTTAAATTTGGTGGTTGAAATAAATTTTCATAAACTTTTAAATTTAAACTCTATTTTGTCAAATGTTGAATTATGCATTTATTGAATAAATTATTGTTCGCCTTAAAAATATCTGGTTTGGTTCGTCTGTTTTCTGGCAACTCAATTCTTTTTTGGTTATTATATGTTTAGTATACTACCTATTGTAAATGATTAATTGTATACAATTAATTGAAACACAAGTTGCTATTTTAACCATATCTAGAGTGTAATTGCAGATTCACAGCATTTCCCAATAGTGTTAGTGCATAAATGACCACAATAGATCTGATTGGATGTAAACCCGTCATAGTCAATTCTATCGCCACAATCTGAACTCTTACTGATGATTCCAACCCGAATGTCAACCATACTGATGCATGTTATAAAACCTATAGACATAAAAAAATGTTACTATTTGAGGGGCTTGCAAGACTTGATAGGATCACATGTGCATGACATTGTGTGTAAATGCTTGCCTTCCTTTTCTTAGTGTGTGAATATGTATGGTAATTAACAGGAAGTGATTGCAGTTTTTATTCTTCTACGTAGCTGGGGTGAAAGGGTGGTTAGGGTTAGGGTTTTTATTCTTCTACATAGCTGGGGATGAAAGGGTGGTGTGTCTTTTCTTTTGGCTGATCTGTGTGACTGTTTATGGCTGCATCTTTTTTTTGTGGCTATTTGAATTTCTTTTAGTGCTGACCGGTTTGCAGGACAAATTTATTTTTTGAGCGAGCAAAAATGATTTAGCCTGCAGACAATTCTAAACAGGTCACATGATTGTTATTTTTATTAATTTCGTTTTTTTTCTGTTTTGAGCCGATTTTGTGGAAAATTGTGTTAGCTTTATTAGGTATAACTTCCCGTTTTGATTTCAGCCCGAAAAGTCATGGTAAGTGGTCGCTCCTGACAAGTTACCCCCCCCCCCCAAACGTGCCCAGATGAGTTTGGGTATATAAATACACGAACAAGAAATACTACACTCTACACCCAATGTTTATCTGAGCTCATAAGAAATAATAAAAATATTGGAACCATATATTGTCCTTTATGATTATTTCATCTAAACAGAAACTGACCACATGAGAGATAAAAGAAAGATGGCCAACCACCAGTCGCGACAACAATGTAACAAATAAATATTATTCCTGTTTTGTATATTTGTCTCTATTTACATTATAGGATTAACATATGTTTCAATCCTGTAATTATTAACCTCTGGTGCTACCAGATCAGTCTGTCTGAAGATACTGACTTCCTGACCAAAAATGCATCAAACATTGATGTTATTGTTTTTTTAACTTTCCTTTTGAAAAACTCAATCATGTTCTGCAAAGCTAAAAACAAAAACAACATTTTTCCTCTACAAAACAAACAAAACAAACATCATGAATAAATACTTGAACATATAAAGAACTTGGAGCTTAAATGACCAGATTCGGCATTAAATAACCTGAAAAGGGTTGATATGCCGTAAAACAAACCAACCAAACCAAACACCATGAATAAATACTTGAACATATAAAGAACTTGAAGCATAAAAACTTTTACCAAAATGACCGGATTTAGCATTAAATAACCCGAAATGGGTTGATATGCCGTAAAACAAAACAACCAAACCAAACCAATTATTAACCAATAGCATGAACACAAACACACAAGCCATGCCTCAGAATTATACCTGAATAAGGTAATACAATTTGTTACAAAATCGGCTCAAAACAGAAAAAAAAACGAAATTAATAAAAATAAAATCATGTGACCTGTTTACAATTATGTCCGCAGGCTAAATCACTTTTTCTCGCTCAAAAAATAAATTTGTCCTGTAAACCGGTCAGCACTAAAAGAAATTCAAATAGCCACAAAAAAAAGATGCAGCCATAAACAGTCACACAGATCAGCCAAAAGAAAAGATACACCACACTTTCATCCCCAGCTATGTAGAAGAATAAAAACTGCAATCACTTCCTGTTAATTACCATACATATTCACACACTAAGAAAAGGAAGGCAAGCATTTACACACAATGTCATGCACATACTCGCACACTAACAAAAAAGAGCAAACATATATACGCACACTTTTTACGCAGACTAATTCCTCTTTTCTATTCTACACACAGAGAAAAACAATTTAACTGTTTAAACTCACAAACACAAATAAATATTGAAGAATTCACTCATACAAACAATTTTCATATCGTGTAAATTTGTATTTAAATGTATTGTTTCGTAAATCCCGCTTTTGCTTTCCTCTTTCCACAAACGTCTATTTTTACTTCTATTTGTTAGCTTGAGTTTTGATAAACAAAGACAAAATCTTATAGTCTATATCTCATTCTCCCAGGATTCATGCTACAACATAAGTATGTGAAATATAGAGTTATAAATTTGACGAGGTCTAGAATAGACATTTTTATTAAAGTTTTCATTTGCCAAACCACATAGATAACAAACCAATAAAGTAATAAACCATAAAATTCAACGAAGGTAAATACAATTGACTCAATATTATATTTGTACATACATTAAATATTTAAGCAAATGAGTTGAATGATGCTAGAAAAGCTACGCAAATAGTTTGGAAATATTTGAAATACTGTCACATTCTTTATTTAGTCTACTATAATTTGTTTGTATGTTTAACTAGCAAAACCTACTCGCCTCCGGGCAGCAGTTGATTGGGGGGGGGGGAGGAGGTGCTTTTATTCAAAGAATTCCATAATTTTAATAACAAACTTTGGTAAATTTGTAGATCAAAATCCTTCCCCAAATTACACCCCCCCTTAAAAAAATGAAATTCTTTTTTAGGGTCATTCTAAATTATTAGAGAAGTTAACTAATATATTTTTTGACACTAACCCTAAGTTCGACTGGCAAGTTCGTAAAACTACACGCAATCGCCACAAAAAGGTTCCTCCCAAAATAATAACGCACAGAATTCATCTCCAGTGGCAAGAAAAATGGTTAACTGCCATAAACCCTAAAATGGCCTGAAAATCCCCACTCTAAATTCTAAAATATTTGTTTCATTGTTTCTCATTCCATCAGGTTTTTCAGGGTATTCACACGTAATAGCCTGAAAAAGTAGAATCTCATTTTATCTGGGGGTGAGAGTGTTGATCTGCAAACTTTTAATATTTTTATTTATACCATAAAAATAAGGTATTTAATTAGTTAGATCATTTTAAAGTCATTTATTTAATTTTCACGGGAAAGGTAAACACAACTAAAATCAATTATTTAAAATAAAAATAAAAAAGGGACGTATAGATTAAAAAAAAATATAAGATTAAAAAAAATAAAATATGGGTAAATTTGCAGATTAACACCCTCCATTAATCCCCCCTCCCGGACAAGAATGACGTTCTGCCTTTTTTAACACCGTGGAAAACGTGGAAAAATATTTTAGAATTTAGTCAGTTGTATGTATATTTAACATAAAATGTTCCCCAATTTCCGGGCCATTCTATCTTTATAGGGAACTTAACATATTTTTTTTACCATTAACATTAAGTCCAAATGGCAAGATCATAAAACCACACGTAATATCCTAAATATTTAGCCCCCCCCCCCAAAAAAAAAGTAGCATATTTAATTCCCATAACAAAACAGAATTTAGTTAACTGCCCTAAAATTGGCCCAAAAAATGGATTTTCCCCCACTTTAAATTCTAAATTATATATTTTTTTCTTTTATTCTTTTTGTCAAGTTTTTCAGGGCGTTTAAAAAGGTAGAATATTTATTTCTTCACCTGCAGAGTAAGGGGGTAATTTAGCGGAGGATGTTAATCAACAATCATACCAAAATACGAATCTCTATAAATAAATGTTGTTCGTAATTTGGACAGATCACGGTGCTACTAAACTTTTGTTTTCATGTGTCAATTAGAATAGTGAAAAGGTATTTGTGAACATTAAAAAATAAGTTTGTTGTTAAAATGTATGAATTAGGCATTAACTTAATTAATAAAAAAAACTTATTTATTTTTCGCGAAAAATGTAAAAACTGCAAAAAGAGGGCAAGAGAAAGGGGCCAGAGAGAGAGAGAAAGAGCGAGCAAGACAGCCACACTCTCCTTCCCCCTTTCTCTTTTCGCTTCTGCCTTGCTCGTAGTGAGCCACAACCTTTATTAAGGTCGTCAGCGAGCACAGGTAGTTTAAACTTAAGGTGTTTTAGTTATTTTTCCGATTTATTTATTAAATAACTTTAATTAATCAGTTAATATAGACGAAACTATTGCATATAGATAGCAAGCATAAGCCAAGACAATTCCAAATTAATAATACCAAACATTAATTAATTATGAACAGTTTAAAAAATAGTTATGCTAATTAGGCAGTCAAAAGATTCTCTCTTAATCATTTATCTGCACTATATATACAGAATAGCAAGAATTTATGTTGTGTGATTAATTTGAATAACAGTAATCCGTTTTGATTGTAATATAGGAGTGATAAATGAAAAAAGCTTTCGCATTTATTCATTTAGATGTATGTACAGAAATAAGTTCATTGTCATTTATAGCAATATACCTTGGTTGACATTAGTTTTAAAAATTTCTTTTTCCTACTTTATCCTGAGTTTCTTTGTGATTCTGAAACAGATATGGTGAACAAATTTCAGTAAATATCAAGTTGATATTAATTGGTAGGCAAAATCTCAGCCTATTTAACTGGCATAAATTTTTTCTTCTTCTTTTTCTTTTGGGGGGGGGGGGCGTCTTTTTTAAATTTATTTTAAAACAGAGGTTATTTTGCTTTATTCTTAACTCGTGTCTACAATATTTTTGTAATTCTATTTTTTGTTTTTGGAAAATTTCAAAACTTGAAAACTCATGATTACTGGAAATGTAGCACGAAAACCACATGGAAAAGAAGACGCCTAGAAAATTTAAAGTTGAATCATTTAATTGTAATATATTGGAATTAGAATTATGTTTTTTTTATCTTCACAACTGTAAATAAAATGAACTAAAAGGAACGTCTTCTTGACTGCTGATAAAAATTAACTGAATAGCATCTTTTTGACTGCTAAATCATAGCAGAAAAGGAAAACTTCAGACTTGACCGAATCTATCCATTAGTTACTTTCTCGTCTTTATTCATCATTTTCTCTCTTATATATATATATATATATATATATATATATATATATATATATATATATATATACATATACATATATAGAACAGTTTTTTATTATATTCCAATAACCATGGTTTGTTTTATTACTTTTATTTAAAATATATATTTAACGGTCCGTTTCATTTGTTTTGTGCCAAACAACATTTGTATGTCAATATCGTCTCTGCAACACGAATTTAAACGAATTTCAACATCACCGCAGAACCAACACCGAGACATCAAAAATGTGCAAAAAAAAAAAAACCCAAAAAACCCCCCCAAAAAAACCATGGTTATTGGAATATAATAAAAAAACTGTTCTATATTTTGCTCTGTTATCAATAATTGACAAACATTGAGCTGAATCTTCAAAGGAGACTACAAAGTAAAAGGATCTGATGATATATGATAATACATATATTGTCTTTAATAATTAATTATATATATATATATATATATATGATAAATATTTGTTTTCTTTATTATCTATGTACGTATACGTTTCGTCCTTTATAATCGGTACTCATCAGCATAGAGATATGACTATTCTCTACCGGTCATGCGATTCAAAACGCCGGATTCCGAGTATTTTTGCAACTCAAATCCTTACGCCCTGAACCACTCGGCCCATGCTGAATAGTGAATAAACAGTGATAATTTTAACACTTTATCTGGCGGCTTGATGTCATAAGAGCGTTCTACTTAATGAAAGGAACGATGCACATATAGCTAGCGACGTCGTGCTGTGTTTATATATATATATATATATATATATATATATATATATATATACAAGCCCCCTCACTTTTTGACTCCCCCCCCCCACACTTTACGGTCATCAATAATTAAGTTGATATGCATGTGTTTAACCAGACCCCGCCCCACTTTTTAGGAGACCCCCCCCCGCCCCACTTTTTAGGAGAACCCCCCCATCCCACTTTTATAACTGTCCCGCCGGCCCTGATAAAGATGTCAATATGACAGCAAATTCTCTTTTTTTAATTTCTCCCCACCCCTTCACGCTGCATGAGGTATGAAGTTCATTTCTCTTCCTTCACTCCATCATCCGCTAGGTACATCATTTTTTATTTACAAAAATATAATTTCCAAAATTTACCTAAAAATGCAAAACCTACAAATGTACATTAAATCTGAAAGAAACATCAGTTGATGTTTAAATGTTAATGTTTCTTCTTTTTTTTTTCTTGTGATGGAAACGCTATTTATCATCATGATTTATGTAGAATTCGATTTTTATTTGTCTGATATGCCTCTTTGGGCGGATTTCCCTTTTTAATTATTTTCTCAGTGCTTTTACAGATTAGGAACCCGGGCTAAAATCGACTTGGTGCCGTTAGGGTTAGAGTTAGCTTGGGTCCTAATCTGAAGAACTACCATATTCTCAATTCGACATCTAAAAAGGAAGATTGTATAGAGCATTTAAACTATTAATACATTATCAATATACAGATTAAATTATGCTAAATATTTCATCCAATAGTTCCCCCAAAATACCTTTTTAATTTTTTTTTAACCATTATTTCTGAATTCATCCAATCCTATCTCAGTGTTCTATACGGATTTCCATTTTCTCCTTTCGTCTCAATTCAAAAATTAAAAAATAAAATTTTGCCCAGAATATTTACATTATTATTAACACAATGTCAATATACCGATCAAATTCTGTTAAATATTTCATCCAATAGTCTCCAAAGATGTCCCCTTAATTCCCTTTTTTACCATTACTTCTGAATTGATCTAATTCCATCCTAAAATGTTCTGTTATTGCTGTTCTTAATCTGACAACTTGTTCCAAAACTATATTACGCTATCAGCCCCCCCCCCCAAATAAATTTGTTAATAAATCTTTTTTTAAATCTGTCTTGACAATAACTTTCCAGGTCAAGGAGAAATATTTAAAAAAATTCCCATCATAGTTAGAAATGATATTATTTTGGAAATGTCAATGAAATCGTTTCATTTTTCTCTAGTAAAGTAGTTAATCCTATTTTTCCCAAGCTCTCCATTTATCTGTAATTGTTTACTCTTTATTATCTATGTAAAAATATTACCTAAACAAGCTTTAAATTAATCTTCACACTTCACACTTCACTTCTTGTATATTTGTAGATTCGTTTCTAATTCAATATTTCGATTACATTAAAAAAATAATCAGATTTCTTTTAATTTAACTCTAACTGAATGAATAACTAATTAATGAACTTGTTTTTATCCAGATGACCATAGAGGCATAAAAATATTTTTGTTTGCAACAAATTACCATTTTGAAATAATTCCTCAAAGATTTCTTCAATTCAAAACGAATATCATTTATTAAAAAATGGAATCCACGATTTTGTTGAAAAATGGCAACAGATGAACAGAGACGAAGGAAAATGTTTTGATGAGGGACTGAAGATTTTATAAAATTAATTGAATTAGACATTTTATTCAATTAAATACTGAAGACTTTTGTATCAGCCTAATAGGATAGAACTTTAAAAACGATTCTCTTTAGAATATTAGTAAAAGTTTCAAAACAAGGAAAATAGGGATGAATTCGTTTATCTTTAAAACCAAAGGCCAAACTCTTTTTCTACTAGACACCAAGAAGCTAGTCTAATGCAAGAGCCATGTATTCTATATTTCCCAAATCAACTGATTTTATTTATTTTGTTACACATTTAAAGGTTTTCTTACCTCATTACTTGGATTCAACTCGTATTTTTCATTCATGGAAAGTGACAATCTTAATGTGTGATTCTGTTTCTCTAACAACTCAATACGAACAATGTTAGCTTGGATCTGCAATTCCATGTCATGAATCAGATCTCCATTGCCTAAAAAATAGAGAAAATTGGGTTGACGAAATGCTTAAAAATAATACACATGAATCTTCGTAGACGCAGATGACACATTTTCTACCTTCTAGAATTTTGTTTTAATATTTTAAAACTCTTTGGATTATTATCGATTAAGTACTTGTAGTGACACAGAAAACCAGATGTTCAGTTTGAGACGCCCAAATAAACAGTGTGTAAAATGGTTCGCTCATGCGCATGTGGATCGACACAGAACGGCCAATAAAAATAATAAATATGAAATGTTTATATTGTAAATCAATCAAAAGCTTCTCCACTTCAATAAAAAGTTGTGTATTCGTAGGCTTGTGTGAAGTCGTTGAAATTTTAAAAAGCTAAAATAATTCAGAAATTAATCAGTAGAAATTTGACATCCAACACTCTTTTTGCTCATCACTCCCAGCTTAACCTACTCACCACTACCTTTCAAAAAATATTCACCCATCATCGCACCTATTCACCAACTCAGATTTCAAAAAAAATTTAAGTATCCAGTTTCTTCATCTGTCTCTTTCTGATCACTCCTTAAAAATGAACACTCTGACACCAGTCACATGATTCTATCTTTCTCTTTCCCTGCTAACTTTAAGATAAGCGGACTCTTTTTTGACATCTTTCTCTTTCTACAATTCCTTTCAAAATGTGACACCCAAACATCCTAGAAAATTGAGTATTTGATCCATACTATCGAGACTCCCTATTTTATCCATTCTGTTACATGCACATAGATTTTCTCTCTCATTTACCAACAAAGTATAAACCAAATATATGAACCAGACTTTCAATTCCCTTATACACGTGTATATCTTCTATTTTGCACCTCACATTTTCTTCTTCTTCTTCTTCTGTTTTTTCATTTAACGTGTCATTTTCACATCAGATGTGGGTTGCATGCTGACCATGGCGGTACAAAATGACTTTCTCCATGAAATTCTATTATTTATGTTGGTTTCACTGTGCCATTGTTTGAGGTCATCTTTGACTGAGTCTTGATTACCCTCAATTAAGATGTGTATACATTGGTTTATCCAACCAGAGCTTCGTTCAACATGTTCATACCACTGTAGGCTATTGCAATGCAGACCTGACTCTCGTCTGGGCAACTTCAGTCTCAATAGCAGAGAGTAGAACTAACTCTATCATCAACAAATCCACCGAACCATAGCCTTGCCATTTCTCGCTGGGAATACGACCACTCGCCCATTTCCACGATGCAGTCCATATTTTTGTACTCTGATCAAATGTTACAACAAAGTCGGGTTCGTCGATAAAAATGGCTGCACACTTGTTCAGGTTCCCGAATCGCACGTTACCAGATTCAGTCAGGTGTACGCCGCCAAGCTCTCTAATCGCATCAATTCTAAGAAGGAGATCGAATCCTAAAAACTGCCCGTCCACAACTAAAACCTCAATATCCACAGGCTGAACTTGCTCAACACCCAACTTGATTTTTCCGTAGCCCAAACACTTAAGAGTCTTTCCGTCGGCGGTCAATACTCCCACCTCCTTATCCCTCCAGCAACGACACACGACCTTGCTCACCAGCGTCTGTGAGCATCCGGAATCCACCAGAGCTGGGCACTCTTGTCCATCCACGTAGACTCTTACTGCAGGTAAGGTGCGGGTTTTTACTTGGTCGGGAAGAAGGCTGACGCTGACGTCTCCTCCCCTTGGGCGTTTCCCTGGCACTCTGATGAAATGTGCCCAAGTCCGTTGCATCGAAAACACTATTTCTCGCTGCCAAACCTCCGCAATTTACTATCTGCCCCCTTCAAGGGTCCTTGTGTACAATTTCTGGCCATATGGTTAGGCTCAGCGCACTTGTAGCCGATGATTGCTCTGTTGTATCGTTTGGCGGGGGAAAGTTCTGCATCCAAACACGGTCGTCTTACAGATGTGGCGGCTGATACTTGATGCCCATTGTCATCCGTCATGATGGCTCTTGCCTGATTCAGGAGTTGTTCTATGCTCATTACGTCCATCCTGAACGAGGCTCTGAGAAGCTGCCTGACATACTGTGGTAACCCCGCCACAGATGCACAATCGGGCAAAGGTTCGCCAACCAGCCGAGTAAAACGATATATTTCAGCCAGAAATTCGTCTACCGTTTCCTCTGGGCGAAAACGCCTCACCACAAATTGGTCGAATGCGTTGAATCTATCCGTTGCCTACGCAGTCATAAGGGCCTGCTTAATTTGTTCCGCGTCTGCCCTTTTCTCCTGACTCAGCTGTCTGTACACGGCAAGCGCGTCGCTTCGTAGCCATAATGGTAGGACATGCTCAATTTTTTCCATGGCGCAGAGTTCACAATCTAACTCCACATTCTCTATCCATTCAACGATAGGCATGTCAGTTGTAGCACCACTGAATTCCGGAATTAGCCGGATGTCGAAAGCCTTGATATCCATACCAAGTATATGTGCCGAAATAGCTTGAAAATGGGAATTCAGAAGTCTATGACTAAACTCCAAACGTTAAACGAAAAAAAAAAAAAACCTAGTTCGGTTCAATTCCTGTAGAAGCACAAAAACCCTCTGTGTAACTTTGAGCTCCAATGAACGAAAAATAATTCGGCTCACCGCAGAATCTCACTCGACACTCACTTCCCCTTCTGATTTTCTTCTCTTTTTATTAGCAGATTTTCCTTCAGTTAATTCGGCTTGACCAATCAGAAAAAACATAATCCGCTGACTCACTATTTGTCGTCAAGGTGAATTCACATACTATTGTGCAGCAACCAGTAGATTTGTTACTTCGAGGTTGCGAGTTCAATCCTCACTAGAAAACTAATAAGCCAAAACTTATTTCCCTTTCCATCTGCAAGCCAGACAAAGGCGGACCCTCTTACTGTGGGGACGAAGTAAGTCCGGGCCATCTCCACTGCTCGATTCTGGCTCAAGATCATCAATTCCGCCACAGTTTCCCTAACACTTTCTTATAGTTTTACAGGGAAATCGCCTCAACTGTATGATCCCATTTGTCACTCAAAATACATTCAGTTTGACTACGCTTCATTATTTAATTCATTTTGTTAATGTTTTTAGTTTCATACTAAAAGCATTATGAAAATGAATTGCTATTGTTACATAAAACGTCATAAAAAAAGAGAATTATTGAATACCAATTACTTACACAGTGTTTCGTCGAGAACTTGTCCATTCAAATCAGGATATTGGATAAGTAAATTTTCATTTTCTTTAACTTTATTTAATTCTTCAGCGTGATTGCTATTTTGACTTTTCATTTCTTCCATTAAATTTTCCATCTCTTTTTTTTCAACGGAAAAGAATTCCATCTTTTTCTAAAAATAGAAAACAACAAATTAAACGAAATATATAAAAACATAAATTCATATCTAGGAACGTTCACAACGACCCCTTTAGTTTTCCTAACATTATATCATAAATATTTTGACTTTTTATGGACATTTACTTGAAGACTATCATTTTGTTTAGAATTGCATAATGGATACTTACACAGAATATGGAATTGGCCAATCAAACAAAAATCTTTTCAGATCTATTGCATTCACTTATTTTGGAAAAGGCATTTGCATACGAAAAACCCAGGAGTTTATGTTGATTACTAACCTGTGAAAGTGATTTAAAAATAGAAATTCCTATTGCAACAATTTATTTCTAGGCTGTATAAATAAATATATAGCATATATATGTACAAATAACATCCTCTGCTCTATAATAAAGACCAATGTGTATTTATTTGTATATAAATAAATATATTTAAATGTTGTATTAAATTAAAGATAATTGAATTATCGTTTAATAATAATTTATCGTGATAATATAAAGCTCAATATATTGAATAGAGCAATCAATTCTAGAGATGAAAGATGAGAATAAAAAATTGTAAAGATACAATATTTACTAGAACATTTACTAGAACATCAAAAGTTCAGAGCAAGGCGCTTCATATCCGTAATCCATGGATTTTCAAAGATAAACTCTTTTCATCAGAGGATAGGGGAAAACCGACAATGTAATTGTAAATATTATCGGCAACATTTAACTTTGAAAATTTTACATAAAACAAAACTAAAGACGAAAAGGTAAAGAGTCAGGGTGGATGCTGTCCAAAAACACGTCAAAATACAAACAGCTGCCGATAATATTTACAATTACATTGTCGGTTTTTCCCTATCCTCTGATGAAAAGAGTTTATCTTTGAAAATCCATGGATTAAGGATATGAAGCGCCTTGCTCTGAACTTTGATGTTCTAATAAATATTGTATCTTTACAATGTTTTATTCTCATCTTTATCTCTAGAATATAAATAAATATATGTACTTCTATCCTGTCATGCAAGGGTTAGTGAGTAAAACGTGCGCCTTTTTCTAGACCCCGGACGAAACTATTCCATGTGGTGAGGGGAAGCAAGAAAGCAAATAGAAAGTCAGACAACCACCTCTGACTTATCCTGCCAATTAAAATGAATTCAAAAAGAAATCATCTACTCTATAATAAAAAGTCAACGGTGAGTGTTTTTTTTTTATCTTTAGAAATGATAATAATAAGTTATATATGAAACATTAAATTAGTAACATGATTCCATGATTTTATATGAATATTTTAGTAATATATGTAGATAAATAGCGAGTGCAAACACTGGCGAAGCATAATATTTTTTCTGTTATTTTTGATGGAGTGTGTAGACTAGTACATCAAATCAAATCAAATTTATTGCCAAAAAAAATAGCAAAGTGCAACAAGCCATGTGAAACGACACTTAGCACCTCAGCACTTCCTACGCAATTGGGAAGTGCCAGAAGAGACGAGGTTAATAATTATAAAGAGAAAATATAAAATTGATATTTTTTCTTGTTGATGGTCAACTTGTCATTATTTACGTCATCATATCTTCAGGGTTAATACCAATGTCGTCTTCTTTTTGTTTAGGTTGGCCACTCACTGCCCTATTTACTGCCTCCTCATGGGGACTGGATGTGACATAAGATCGGTCAAATGTGGTGGACATCCAACTCCCCCTAAAAGGGACACTTTGGATGAGACAAAAACTATCCCAGTCGAGAAGTACCTCTGCTCTTCATACAGAACAGATACTTCATACATCACATCTGTCTATGCACTTCATCGAGGACCTTCTCTCACTAAATCAACTCCATTTATAACTCTTATAGCTTCTTTCCTCGAACTGCTTGCCTTTGGAAATCCCTCCCTGATCCTTGTATCCTAGACTTTACCAACATGTAGAAATTTAAATGTAATGTGAACAAACATCTCGCTGCACAACTCCCCACTTAGGATGCCCCTGTAGGTATAGCCCCTAATTCAAAGTAGCCCCTTACGTCTCACTGGTAATGTGTATTGTTTGGAGTGAATATAAGTAAAAAAAAATAAATAAATAGATAAAAAAAACCCTCAATATCTCTCACGTATGCACGATTTCAATAAAATTTGAATCATTCAACAACTTAGCACACATCTTACCCCATCCTCCGCGATTTGTTGTTGTAATTCTCGTTGTATTTTCTCCAGATTTTCAATTTCATCCTGTTTTTCATCAAGCGTGTCTTGCAGTTCAGCCAACTGATTTTGCAAATCTGTGTTTTCATCGTTTAGTTTCTCAACATGATCCAATGTGGAATGTTGTTTCAGCTGAATCGACTGGAAGAAACAAACAATGTTGCAGGGAAATCAAATAAATAAATAAATGAATAAATAAATGAATGCTAAAAGACGGTTGATGAAAGTCTAAAAACGATTGGGCGCTGTCCACTGCAAAGTAGATATAAGGTATGGTGTCTTCAACACATGCTCATCCCAATTCTGTTATGGCCTCTTCTCATACATGAAATCACTATGAGCACAGTTGAAGCAATAGAAGCAAAGATCAGTAGATATACGAGAAAATGGCTGGATTGTCAAATGTAACACTATATAGCAAACAGGCCAGATTAAAATTACTGCTCAAGTCTATTGCAAAAGAATTCAAAGCTGGAAAAGTCAGGTTCCAGATGATGCTGAACGATTCCAAGGACACGGTGGTAAAGGCAGTACAACCTTATCTTCAGATAGGAAGGAAGTGGAAAGTCAGAGACGCTATAACTGAGGCTAAAGAGAACCTATGTCTCAAGGAAGTCATCGGATTCACTTAAACAGGAAAATTTGGGCTGGGAATGACCAGCATCCAAAGATGGTCCACGGCTTCAGTCAAAGATCGCCACGACCTGGTCATTCAGGAAATAAGGAGCAAGGAGGAATACAAAAGGCTCGTAAAAAGTGTCCAACAGTCACAGCAGGGACAATGAACGAACTGGGAAGAAGCTATCCAAAGATCACTTACATGGAATGACATTTGGCATATGGCGTCGCTTAGGTTGAACTTTATAATACGCTCAACTTACGACGTGCTTTTTGTAAATGACCAACCTCCTCAAATGGAAAAAGGAGGACGATTCAACCTGTTCTTTATGTAAGGAAAAACACCAAACAATGGAACATGTTCTTAGTTCCTGCAGAGTGACCCTTGCTAACGGCCGCTATACATGGCGGCACAACAGGGTACTGAATGAACTGACCACAACAATTAACAATCATATGAAACCCGAAGCAGCTAACATCAGCCCAAAGTTTTTTGCAGAGGGAGGGAAGATGTGGATCGGGTCTAAGCACACAGCAGGCCAATTATTAGTACCCGGCCAAAATATTCTTGGACCGGATGGCGAGTGGATGGTAGCCGCAGATCTTCCTGATTGGCGCAATAATTACCCCAAAGTTGTTAGTGAAAAGGGGCAACGGTCAGACATTGTTCTATCGTCAAGAACAAGCAAAAGACTCATCTTGGTTGAACTGACAGTACCTTATGAGAACCGGATAGAAAAACAAAACTAATATAAGATAGAGAAATACGAAGATCTAAAGAGAGAGCTGACCCGTGAAAGTTATAGTGATATCCTTCGAGCCATTGAAATTGGAGCATGGAGTTTCCTTTCAGGCACTCTGTATTAACTCCTAAGTCAGCTTGGCATTAAAGGCCAAAAAAGGTGCAGCCAGCAAACGCCTCATCGAGATAACTGAACAATGTTTATATATATATATATATATATATATATATATATATATATATAAGCCCACAAGGTAAGCTGTTTCTTCCAAACAACAATATCTTCTGTTGTCAGCTCGCTTCAAAGTGAGTTTCTGCTACTGTTCCGGTAGCTAGTTTCACTCACATGGCGATTACACATTCCATGTTTTAACAGTAATAACTCTTTCACAACAAATGACGTGGACACTAGAGACATTCTGAGTTTACCCTAACGAATAAGCGAATCATCCACCTTATATGGAGCTCGAAATGACGAATCATTTGTAACCCAGAGATCGACATGTTTTAATATTTATAACATTACACCTCTTGTCGTTTGAGGTTTTTATATACGACACAAGTAATTCTTTGTTGTTTACTTCAGGGATCAGCTTTACGAATTACACCATGGCTGTCCAATCTTCCTGCAATTCAAAACATCCATGCTTCTGCAACGGTTTATCCAAGAGGATGAACGCTTTACATAACTGATTCATCTTTAGGATAACGTCCTCCAACAACATGACCATAAATTCAAATTTGCAATAATGGGGTAAAAACATTTCTTAGAAATTTAGACAAATGTAATTTTGTATTATTTGGTTCATTCAGACAATTATTCTCATCGTGGTTGTTATTTTCACAACGTTTCGGCCAATGTAACCTTCTTCAGATGCATCTTTTCAAACTTGGGAATGTTTATGTTGAACTCGAGAACCTATATGGCATTTTGAACTGAACCCTTTCTTTAATCCATGGACCGAGATTGTTCTCATTCCATCAGCCATGACCAGGTAGAAGTGTTAATTTTTATGTTGTTCTTAGTTATTATCGCCTGCATTCAGGATTGAACCTTCGACCGCCAAAAGACTGTCACATAAAACTGATTGTTAATCAATGCCTGTTATCCCATGGGTCCACATGGACGATCCTAATTAATAATCGTATATGTTCTACGAGCATTGACAACATCTCATTCTAATTTATGATAATTTTGGATCAATCGCAAGCATTCTAGGACAAATAAGAAAAAAAAATGTCAAACAATAGCCACATTTTTATCAATCAGGAGCTTTCCTGCCTAAATGTGGTATGAGTACCTGTGGATGGAGGACCTAGCAGGACATAGCCATATAAACGGTCAGCAAGAAACACATCCTAGCAAAATCCTTCTGATGAACACAGTATCAGCAACAGCCAATAACACAACATACAACAAAAATTACTTAGTGTGAGTAATCACACACACACACACACATATAAGGTTCTGCTAGGGGACGACTGCTATACAATGTGACACAATGGAGTGTGTAAATATTTCCACTGGACCATCTGTAAAAAATTGAATATCCAGTGTAGCAGCAAGTCGTGGGAACATATACCATAAAGAACTGATGGAAATAAGTCATACACCATCGACTATGACTATACAATCCCTAAAGCTACATACTTAGAAAATGGAGCTGTTAAACCTGACATAGTGATATGGGACAATAGCAACCCTAGTTGAAGTCACTTTCTCTAATAATGTTGACTTAAACCGGATGCATCAAGTTCAAGAGAGATCAAAACAATTGCACTTAAAAGGGCCGGTTAGAATCCTAAAAAGATCTCTCGGTTGAAGTCTCTGAAATAGTGGGTGAATGTATGGCATTCAGTAGAATGCCCCATCGCCAGCAAAAACAAAAAGATAAAAAAATTGAAAAAAATAAATTGTAAGAGTTATGAGACAATCTTCCCATTTAGAAGTTTCTGAAAGAACATGTGGTTATTGAGAAAAATATCGCATTCAATGGTTGTGTACATATATTTGTTTCAGTATTTACTTTAACAGTGCTCAATACACAAGTAGAGTTTAGTAGTAATATAAAATATATTTATACAAGCAAGCTACACAGAAACGTTTGTGTTTCACTTCAATAAGTGGTTTTCAGAATAACTGCAATGATTAACATTCTCCAATCCCTTTTATAAGAAAATATGTTTACATTAACCTCCTACCAATTAAAGCGATTAATTCTATTGCCTATACAAAGACTTCTGAATTTTGCAAAATTTTCAAAATGTTTGATTGTTTAGTGTTATTTATGTATAAATGAACACAAAAAAATACTACTCGCATGAATCTGAAATTTTCACCCATTACGTCCCACCCCTACTTAGATCTACATTATGTGTCTCTGGTTTGACACATCTTTTTTTTTTACAAGAACCACAATAATTCTTCTTAGCAGAATAACGTTTGGTCTTTTATTTGCTAAAAGACTTACCTCAAAATGTTTGACCATACTTTTATTTTTTGCTCGTTCTTGATTTAATTCTTTGCTTCCTTCCAAAAACTTTGCCTCAAAATCTTCTGCCTGAATTTTCAAGGTTTCAATCTGTGTCTTTAACTGTTCCACTTCTGATGCCACTTTTGTTTCTGTCTTTAACTTTTCTCTTAGCTGTTGAATCTCCATTTCTGTAAAGCAACAATCGATAGAATTTATTAAAACCGAAGCCGTAAAGTAAATCTTTCAACTAGAAATAAATCTCTTTCAAAATGTTAAAGCATCAAACAAACCATTTAACTGTAAGTAAATTTTTTTCTCTTTTTGTATCGTCATTAACAAAAGTTTAAGACCACTCTGCTTGAATCAAGTTGTTTTCATTTTTGAAAGGTATTGCACCATATGCTTTTGCATAATGTTATCATTCATTGTCATTGCATCAACCTTTATCAACACAGTTTAGAGTCATAATGCTTTTTATCATTATCAAATTAGATGCTATTGCAATGTTAATGTGTAGTAAGTGAAGTTTTAAAGTTTATTTCTATCTAAAAAAATCTTTAAAAAAACAATTTCATAAAAATATGAAGTTAAAATCTACAAAAGCTCAATATATACCAAAGTAACGGAGCTTTATACTAAAATTGGAAGAGGTATTACCGATATTATTACCCACAACATGGCGATGAAAACTGGACCTAGGCACGGTTTTAGTATGAATAATGTGAATGAGAAACAATAAAACTTTGCATCAACGATATGTTCAAATGGATACCAAAAAACCTCTAAAAATGGTAAGAATAGGCGATGTACTTGTCTTTGGTTTAATCTGTCTTTCAGCAAGAATATCCAAACAAATATCCCTAAAATGTTTTTTTGAAATTATTGAAGACAACTTTAGGGTGCCACACAAATATAGTAAGCTTTTCAACAAGAACAATCTTAGAACTTTTTTTTCTGCAGTATCTAACTTAGAATAATGGGTAATAGGTTCCAATACAATGGGTAAGAGGTTCCAATACAGTAAAAATAGATATAGCTCAGAAAAGTAATAACTTTGTTTCCACTGACCCTGAATGCAACTGTCTAAATTGAAATGCATGCCCTTTGAATGGCTCATATAAGCATGAGAGCGTCAATTACAAATGTACAGTAATACATGGTTCAAACCAAGGCAGAAGAAGTAATGATAATAAGAATAATAGTAAAGATAATAATTAATGGTACCATTGATTGAGATGAACTGAATAATAGTAATAGACAATCTATAATAAACTCTCCTACTACAAAGGCTGTATAAATAGGCTCTATGGTGAGATTGTTAAAAAATAGGATCTCAAAACATACATATACTTTTAGAAATAAAGCTCTCTCCAAATTAACGTCTCTGGCTGTTCATATTTGGAACCTCAAGGATAATAGCATTCAGTTCAACCTTAAATGACAGTTGATTAAAAAGATTAGGTCCTATAGGCCCTTAGACAGGTATTGTGGATTCTGTAGGGATGAAGCCGTATTTATTATTTAACACAAAGGTCCTTTGTTGAATAAAAAGGATGAGATTTTGTCCATTTGTAGGCATAAAAACTGATACAAATATAACCATTTCAAAGTATCTTAACCAATAACTTATCACTCCCCCACCATATTTGTCAAACGTTAAACTTTTGCACACTATTGACAGGTTGCATTCCATATGCATTGCTTTTTTACTGGATAATTTGGGTATTCTCTTTTAGATTTTAAATCCAGATATAACGACTGTAAAACACATTCAGGGGCAAAAACACTGATTCAAAACATCACTAACGAACCATTACTGGGAACTCAAAAGAAAGCATAATAGTAAGGTGGGTCAGTACAAGTTTATATTTAGACAACCTGTGTAGATTATGTTTGAACAAGAAACTTGAAATTTTAATTTTAAACATCCCAAAACTTACTAAACTGTAGAAGTGAAATAGCAATCAATTGTAGGCAAAGAATAAACTTTACTTTATGATAACCACATGCATAACAAATAAATAAATAAAATAAATAAATAACTAAATCAACATCAAAAGTATTATTTTAATCATGCAGGTGCTTAAATAAGGTCAACTGTTAACTTAACACACTCACAAAAGGGATGCGCCGCACCCAAACAAAGCAAAAGAAAAAGATGTCATGTAAAAGTCAGCTGGACCTTTGTTTGAGAAAAGCTCAGCCATTGGCTAATGAAAACATTAACCTGTGGAAGAGAAATAACTAATCTGATTGGTTCGTTAGCTCTACTAGACACCACGTCGATCCATAAAAACAAACAGTAACAAAATATCTGTGTACTTAGCCTGACAGTTACCTGCGGGGATGAAACGCGGACGCCTCTTAATCTATATTTAAATAATACTAAGTTAAAATTAATATAGACAGCCCCAATAGACTCGGTACTTTACCCAAAAGGGACACTTGAGAGAATTCAGTGAACGATGAAAGCGGTGATCGTCGGATTCAATTTTTCGAACTGTCTTCATTTCATGAGTCGACGAAGATTTGAAATGTGCTGTAAGGACCTTTTCTAAACAGTAAATGTCTACCTATTTCAATGAAACCATGTTACGTTTTTGAAATATGTAATGTATAGTTTGTAAATACATAATTTGTATTTTAGCTCTTGCATTCTTATGAGTGAGCACTTTATTGATTTTTTAAATCTATATATGGGTATATCTATACTTTCTTATGTGTATATTGTAAACTGAATTTGTATTTAATACAATCTTTCGTATTTATTAACCTTATTTTGGTTAATTTTGCCAAAATACTGGTTGCCTATTCATATATAAAAAATCATTTATTTATTTTTCTTCATTTTCTTATATATATATATACCTGTTATATTTATTTATTATATTTTTATATTTTTTATTTATATTATATTTTTATATATCCTTTTATATTATATTTCATTATTATGTGTACTCACTAGGAGTTCTCAGTGATTGGTTACTAATAATAACCGATTGCCCTCCCTGGAGTCTAAGTGACAACAAATTTCCCCAGATTCCATTACTCTCAATCTCTTTCGATAACTATTGCAAATGACTTTGCGTTATCACAACAGATGCTTACCACCAATTTCTCGCTGGCAACGACCTTTGGTCTTCTCTGGGATTTGGGTGGCAATAAGCCTCCCCAGGGTCCTAGTCCTCTCCACACTCTTCCAGTGGAGGTCTGGTTAGTGCTCTCCCTCCTCGGTCTTTGCATTTTCCTTGACCCGTCACGACTATTTTGGGTGGTATCAGCCGAGATGGGGGTAGGAGGGGGGTAATTTATGAAATTTCTTGCATTTTCTGTTCCTTGGTTTCAAGTGGTGGTGTTATTTCTGTATTTTTGTTTTCTTCCTATTGCAACTTCCATGTGACTGGTTAGCATTCGTAGCATATGTGTGGTGGTTTCCGCATTCATAGATTTTCCTTAAGACTTCAGCTGTTTTCATCATTGCCGCCCTTTGATCCCAATTTCTCCCAGTCGTTTTTTCCAGGTTTTTCGGGACTGGTTTTAGTGCTCCTACGATTATTGACTTTTTTCATACTCCATATTATTATTTTTATTTATTATACTTTTACATTTCTTATCTTTTCATTATTATTATTTTTATGATAATTATTATTATTATTATTATTATTATCATTATTATGATAATTATTATTATTATTATTATTATTATTATTATTATTATTATTATTATTATTATTATTATTATTATTATCATCATCATTATTATTATCATCATAATTATTATTATTTTCTTTATTATTATTTTCTTTATTATTAATTTTGTCTTTTGGTCTTTATTCCTCATTATTATTATTATTTTTATTATTATTATATATCCGCATATGTATTTTCTTATTTATATGTTTTTCCCCCCAATTAATTATGTACTTGAGGATGACTAATGTTAATGTATTTTTTTTACTTCTATTTGTGATGTTTGGAATTGGTGCTGACAAAGACACAATTTGGAATGAATAAAAATCTTTTTGTCTTAGAAACGATCGTATGCTAAAAATATTGTTGATGTTGAATTTCTGGAACTGATATAAATAATATATCATAAATTTATTCATTTTAATTTATTATATATATATATATATATATATATATATATATATATATATATATAATTATTTTAATAAATATTTTTAATATCCACATACATATATGTTTCATCTTTACCAAGAATCATCAGTGTGGCTAGATATAACTATTTCGCTGGTTGCACAATTCGAACTCTGAACTCAAGTTACCTACGACTTATATCTGACACCTTTATTGCCATGGGCATCGTAACAGCTACATGGAATGAAGAGAAATATAGTCTATTATTCATTTAAGCAAATATATAGTAAACCGCCGAGAGTATTCGACAATCCGAAGAAAAGAACTCACAATTTTGCTTAATTGGAGGATTTTCTTAACAGTGCTCATCCGTAAAGGAAGCTTTAAATAATTATTTTAATAAATATTTTTAATATCCTCATGCATATGTTTATTCTTTACCAAGAATCATCAACATATCTAGATGTAACTATATATATATATAACTATATATATATATAGTTGGCCCGGATCAAAGTGTAGTATCTGTTCTGATGGATACTGCACCCCATAGACCGGTATTGTCTTGGCTTTCGGGGCTTGATTTATGCCGGTCTATGGGTCTGTCCTGTGCATTTCTAGGAGGTCCACCCTCCCAAGCTTTGCCTCCCCTCTTTGGGGAGGAGTAAGTTTATTGCTTACTGCTTGAGGCGCCACTACCGGGGAATGCCGACGGGGCTGCCCAGGCATTTTTTGTAGGCCAGAGTGCTCAAATTCTCGGGCGCTGGCTTTTCAAATCCCACTTTCCCGATCTTGTGTCACATCTTACCGCTGTGGGAGGTAGATAAATAACACACATATATATATATATATATATATATATATATATATATAGCTTTGTGTTAATCGAAATAAAATACCATACCAAGGTCTTTTAAAATTGTTTCAAAGTTAATTAATTTATAGAATTTATATCCTTATCAAAGTTCTATTTTCGTCATTCATGTTTTCTTTATAAGAAAATCTGAACAAAGTGAGGTTTAAAAAATGGGTAAAAATTTATCGCTTTCAGAGACATAAAACTCAAAATGCAATTGTACATATGGAAGTCTATTTTCAACTTTCAATTATCATTAAAAATACTGTGTGAACTGACATTGAGATTTTAAAGAAATGTTTGTCCAAGTGAGACTAGTGCTGGAGATAATGACCATTTGACTAAGCTCTGTATTCTTTATGTTTCTCAACAAGTTCTTGGAAGAAAAGACGTCCAACTCTCCTTCAAAAAAGGTGCAAATGTTTTTATATGTCATTAAAAGCAAATAAGATAGCAAGTTTTTACAGAAGATCTGTTTCGAAAAAACCTTAAGAAAAATATATGCCTAACTAAACCTACAAGCATTTACTTATGAAAATCAAACTAGTTTAACTATGGAAAGCCTAAATAATCTTGTACATTCCTCCTTCTCTCCGAAACACTAGCCCAGTCTAATAATACTAAATCAAGGGTGGTAATGGCATATACACTCAATATCCCATCTTAGTTTGTTTTACCTGTTATTTTTTGTACTATTTTTCTCTTTGTTCCTTCTTCTGTTGACTTCTCGGCACCGTTTCTGTTTTTCTGTTTTTCTATCCAATTTATTTATGGACGCCTTTCTTAGCGCCACTAACTAAAATCTATTCTTTAGGATAACTGGGACTCTAGATTGACAGACTAAACATGTTTATTTTTCTATTAATTACAATTCTTCACATCTTATATATAAAGTAAAGTCCCCACACCTTACAATGGTGTTTGATAGCTTCAGTAACAAAACCACATACACAAATCTTTTTGGTTAGTGATTTCTGCCACATATTAGGCAATGTTATTAGAAAACAAAATTTTAGTCTCCAACATAGCATCAAATATTTATTATGTGACCAAAATATTTTTTCTATGGATGACAATCTAACCAAGAAAGTTGTGATATTCAAAGTGTTCCCTACCACCCATGAATTGTGTCATTTATTCATGAAAAATATTTTCTCATATTATTACTGGTTTTATTACTTACCATTATTTTGATTGATATTTTTAACTTTCTTCATTTCATCTTGATTCTGATTAAATTTTTCTCTGATATTTTTCAACTGTGATTCTAAATTGTCCTTTTTTTTGTTGATTTCATTCATTGAAATTTGGTGAGAATTTATTGCATCTTCAAGTTTATTCTTCGACTGCTTTTGAAATGTCTCTTGCGTTTCTCTTTCCAGAAGGTTCCTTTTCTCAAGCGTTTTCTTGTCAATTTCTAAAGCACTAAAATTATTAAAATAAATAAAAATTAAAATAATAACACAAGAAAAATTATACTCAGATGTGTTTGCATTCAGTTTAGCCGTTTTTATTTAGTCTTGAAAAGCTTTTGTGATTCTTCTTTAGAAATGTCAAGAAGTTGAAACCCAAAATACTTCAAATTTACAAAAAACATAAGTGAAAACTGTTTCAAAACACAGCTTACATGGTTGAAGTTATGAGCTTAAAAAGTGTTAAATTTTTGGACTTACTTTGTAGAAGGTCTTAAAGGATAAAACTTTGTTACAATTTTTTAAAATCAGCATAAATTTGTGTAATTTAATGATCATCATCATCATCATCATCATCATCATCATCATCATCATCATCGGTTTAACGTCTGTTTTACATGCTGGCTTTTAGAAATTAACTTTCAAACTAACCTATCTATGGCCAGGTCTTTCTCAAATCCTGTCTTATCACTTCCTCTTATGTTTTTCTGAGCCTCCCTCTGCAAAATGATCCTGCTACCTCAACTGTTCTACATCTACTAACCCAAGAACTCTGATCCATTTTTTCAATGTGACCATACCAACGAAGTCTCCTGTTCTGTACACATCTCCAAATACTGCCTAGATTTAATCTTCCTCAGAGGCAAGCCTGTCTTTAATAACTCACATTACACATCCATGTCATATCATATAAGTGGTGACTCTTCAGTAAAAAAAAATAAAAATATCCTCAATCCTCAGGTTTCACTTCCATGCATCATTACACTGCATACACATGCCTGATAGATTCTTCCCATGGTCGACAGTGGTAACACTCTGCTAGTTAGTAATGGCAACATTTTCTGGAACTTACTCCATCTACTCCTTTTGGACAAGATCAAAGTGTAGTATCTGTTCCGATGGATACTGCACCCCATAGACTAGTATTGTCTTGTCCTTCGGAGATTGATTCCGCCGGTCTATGGGTTTGTCCTGTGCAGTTCTAGGAGGTCCACCCTCCCAGGCTTTGCTTCCCCTCTTTGGGGAGGAGTAAGTTTATTACTTACTGCCTGAGGCGCCCCTACCGGGGAATGCAGACGGGGCTGCCCAGGCAATTTTTAATGGTCAGAGTGCTCACCTTCTCAGGTGCTGGCTTTTCAAGTCCCACTTTCCCGACCCGACATTGGGTCACATCTTACCTTGTGGGAGTAAGATAAAACTGGCCTTGTGCCTAACCTCCTGGAGAAGAAGTAAATAAATACTCCTTATTCTTGTAATCACACTAGCTCCTCCCTGCGCTCCAATGGTATCACAAGATAACAAAACTTCTCAACAACTTCAATAGCTTCACTATCTAAATATGCTTTCTCCACATCGGTATAGATCCTAGTATAAATCACATTAAAATAAAATAAATTTCAATAGTAGGGGGCTGAAGGGTTCATACTGTTCTTGAGAATTCCAAAATAAGAAAAAAGATAAATATCATTGTAAAGCAAATAGACATTTTATATCCTAGCTTTTAAGTTTTTAGCAAATATGTGTTCTGGTATATATTTCCCATACACGATGTCATTTTGTGTGTAGTAACACACACGAGTGTTGGAGTCTTTGAAAAGATTCTGTAGCACCGAAACGTTGGTTGATTGACGTAAAACTGTAATATTGTTTATCTATCTATATATATATATATATATATATATATATATATATATATATATATATATATATATATGTGTAAAATTAAATAAACATTGGTAGGAAAGTCGACACTAGTTAATTTGTGTTTCGACACATAAGCGTCTTTCCAAGATTGCGCCAAAAAAGCGAAAATCGGTTTTTAAATTTGATCAGAAAATCAAAGGTGAAAAAAAGGGGGAAAAAAGTTAAGAGAGTGAATGACAAGATAAGTCGGTCAATCAGTCTAAAACACATCCGGCTGTCTAAGTGCTAATAAAAATTAGATAAAGCAATCCTCCTACCTCCCCTTTCTGTCCTCGCCTCCACCTCCTCACTATAATGTTGTATGATTTCCACTTATATAATTTAATTATGAAATAAAAATTAAACTTTATTTTGAGTTAAATTACTAAGATTTTTTTTTACATATATATATAGAGAGATATAATATATATATATATATATATATATATATATATATATATATATATATATATATATATATATATTAGTATTTGATATATCCACATAAAATTTTATAAGGAGATATAATTTTTTATGTATCAATTTTCAGTATTTACTTCAACAGTGCTCGATACATAAGTAGAGCTAGGTAGTAAGCTATGAAAATATATTTATGGCAATTAAGCTACACAGAGGCTCCCACGTTTTATCTCCGGGGGAATCTTCAGGCTAAAATGCATTGAGTTATTTTTGCCGGGTGTTTTTATATACACCGCTGGCTAGTTAACCAATCAGATTCTTTGTTGTTCTCTCAGCCAATCGTTGGGCTTCCCACAAACAAAGGTGTGGTTAGTGTTACTTCCTTCCTATATTCTGTTCTATTGTTCTTTTTTCTATAAATTGGCCTATATCCTGTTTCCTTTGTTGTGTCAATATAATGGGTGAATTTATTTTATTTTAACACGTGGTTCCTTGTATTTCTATTTTAGTTTTTTTTTAAATTGTTAAATTTTTGTTTAGTTTTTGTTTATTTATTTATTTATTTATTTATCGTTAGCCTAAGGTAAATTTATTTCTGTGTAAGCAGCTGTTTGCTATCTCACTTCTTTTAGCTGTTTGCTATCTCACGTCTTTAAAATTTAGGATTTCAAATTTTTCATTCAGGCATAATCTACATGGGTCGTCTAAATTTCTACATGTACTGGCCTGTCTTACTATTTTCCATTCAATTATTAGTGAGCGTCCATTGTTTTTGAGCTCCCAATACTGGTTTGCTAGTGCTGTTTTAATTCGACGTTCTCTGTTTTTAATATGCTTTTGTGGTCATAATATCTAGTTTTAAAAACAGGGAGGTCATACCCACATAGTACTTCTTGTTATTCGGTCTTTCCTTGGCAAATATTGTGGCTTGGTATACAATACTTTTGGTTAGGCATTTATAAATATATTTTCATAGCTTACTATATATATATATATATATATATATATATATATATATATAAACACACAAAAACAATTTACAATAGCTAACTCTATAAATAAACAGATTAGAATTAGATTAAATTTTAAAGAAGTAAATTCTTATTACCAACCAGCATTTCTTTTCTAATGATTCAACTGAAGCTTTCAATGGCTTGAATGTGTTTTCAAAATATCTTCCAATCACAGTGAGATCCTTATTTTGTTCATCCTTCCACTTCATCACTTCGTTTGTTGTCATCCACTCCGTATTTTCATATGTTGACATGTAGCGGCAAAGACGACTCGGCAGGTTCAGCTCTTGACATAATTCCGACACGAATTTCCCCGTTTGGCGTAAACTTTCTTGCACCACAGAACATGCCTCACACGGTAAAAAAGACGTTTCGACAGTTTGCGTTGATTTATTGTATTCGTCCCGGGACATTAACGTTTTGATGCTGCCATCTGGTGACAGACAAAATGTACTAGACTTTGTTTTCTCGGCTGGAGACGGACTTTGGTAATTACATTCTTTCTCTTCCTGTTCAGAAATGAATTGCTGTTTGTTCTTCAACTGAAAAAAAAAGAAGAAATATATGGAAACAAATTGAAAAACAATAGCAAAAAACTGGCAATAATGATCAACCACTTCACATTCCTATGCAGATGCTGTGATCTAAAGCTAATTCCATGTAAGGCTAACATCCAAGATGAGAACAGCAGTCCGAATAATACAAATATATGAGCGTTGTAATATCTTGGGGGATGGCATGGTAGCTAAGTAATTAACGACGTGGACCTGGGTGTGCCGGGTTCGAATCCAGTTCATTCCACAGACATACTTTCATCAAAACTCGTACCTGACCTTGTATCTTACCTCCTGGAGAGGAAGTAAATAAAATACCTTGATGAATTAAGAGAAAGCATGTGGTGTTCACTTAATGTTTTATTTGCTGTTTTTTAAACATCTGAAGTGAATGTGGTCCATGATAAAAAAGAAATTTCTCGATTGATGTCAGTAAAAAGTTCTACTAAAGGGAGATAAATTATAACTATTACAAAGGTGTTTCAAAAGATTGGATCGTTTCACATTTCAATCACCTAAGTTTAACAGAGTCAATATTTTATGCTTAATTATTTTTTGTGAACTGAAACTCCTAAGCCTCAACCCGAAAACATACTTGAAAACTTAAGTCAAATTCAACCTAAAATCTAATTTCTTCAGAACAACATATCACCTCAAATAGTTATCAGTAATCAATGATGCCATGTACAAAGATTTCCTATATATCAGCTTGACCATTTCCTGCACCCTCCACCCACCCATCAATGGCTCGCTTGACCTCAAACTTTCAAGACTATCTTTTATATCTTGAGCCAGCACCCCAGAATACTCCACCCCAATCTTTCAAAAGTCCAACTTTTTACTCTAAAATGACTGAGAGATAAAGACCTTCCCTCCAATAAAGGCAAAGAGTTATATGCTGTCTCTCGAAAACCTACATCAGCCTAATATCCGAACTCCGAACACTTCAACAATGATAAGCTATGTTCCATCACTATGGAAACAACTCCACACAGATAGAAAATCACATCCACATTACCTGGGCAGACATATGTAAACAAAACAAAATAATCAGTACATAAAAACAATTTCACCACTAGAAACATCAGACTACCTACATACTACCACCCCATGAACCCCCCCTAAAAAACCCACACTGCACTACAGATAAGACCAATTGTCTAGAGCTTAGAATGACTCTTCTATAAAATCTGTTGACTCCTCTCACAAATACTCAAACCCATACTCTCCACTTTCTCCTGACATATCATCAGTTCCTATGAAGTCATCCATAGACTCCACCATCTCAAACTGAACAGGTACGCATTCAACCTCAATGTAATATTCCTCTACACATCTGTACCAGCCATCAGCCTACTAATTGACTATATTGCCTTTTCTAACCTAAACTGCTTCGACCTCACCACATACAACATACACCAACTCCTGTGCATCATCATAGACAACACCTACTCCACATTCAACCAACACACATACAGGTAAATAACAGGATAACATATGGGGTCCAGGCTATCGGAATTGTTAGCAATTGCTTACATACAGACAAATAGCAGGGTTATCCATAGGATCCAGTCTATCAGGATTGTTAGCAATTATTTACATAAACATACTTGAACACCGGACACCCAATACTTGCCACTAATGAATCTTCTTTACCAGATACATAGACGACATACTCATTCTCACATCTACTTGTGAAGATATCATCAAAATATATATGCCTTTTAATAACATGTATGATCATATATAGTTCAGCATAGAACACTCTGATAACACTAGATACACAACCACCTCACATTCCTTTGCAAATGCTGTGATCTAAACCTTGTTCTATAGAACACTCCAATAACACTAGATCCTTCTCATTCATAGATTTACAACTTAAAATAAAAGATGAAGGTGACACACATCACATTCTATAGAAAACCGTCAAAAGGGACATATTTTTCGATTACAAATCAGCTCTCCCTCTCAGCTGGTGCTACCAGATCAGGCTGTCTGAAGATATCAGCTTCTTGACCCAAAATGCACCAAACATTGATGTTTTATTGTTTCTTTTTCTCTTTGCAAAACTCAATCATGTTCTGCAAAATCCCAAACAAATAAACAACAATTACCCTCTATCCCTCTTTTCACTCAACCAAACACCATGAATAAATACTTGAACATATAAAGAACTTGAAGCATAAAAACTTTCACCAAAAATGACCGAATTCGGCATTAAATAATCCGAGGAGGGTTGATATGCCGTAAAACAAAGCAACCAAATAAAACCAAACCTAACCCCTTCTCAGCCCAAATTCTGGATATATAGAAAAGGAAAATACATGTATTTGTAACAAATGTACAAAAACGGAAAACAAGATGACTCACACTTCACACTTTCTACAAGTGTTAGAAACTAATGGTTACCCAGCATCCACCAGGAATCATCTTAGGAAACCCAAGAAACGAATACGTCAAACTTCGTCTGACACCTGCTTTTTGAAGCGAGAGGATAACCATTGCGATCCACAAAGTTATCTGCAGAGAGGGACTACGTATACAATTAGTGCACTTTGAGCTTTCACTATGAGGTTACCCAAAGTAAAAATAAAACAGACAAGAGCATTTGCACAATTAAAAACTGTTCCATCCAGACCATGCAATAAACTGCATACAATGTGACAAGTGCAAATGTTTCTATATACATGGCACGGTCAGATTATTTCACATCTGCATTAAAAAACACTTCAACACACAAAGCATCCTCTTATTTTCAGAATAAAATAGTGATTATTTGCAGAATAGAACCCAAGGAATCTCCTATTTACATTTCTCTTCAGTGTTGGCCAATAAGATAAAAGCCAGTCTTGGGCCTCTGTATGCCATCACTGCCGAACACCAACTCAACTACTTAATTCTAACTATTTCAAACATGCCCTATCACCTAACACATGATCTTGCTCAGTCAATCAAAGCATCCAGCATCTCAGACCTCTTTTTCTATCTAACACTTGCTTGGCATCCTTCGCCTAACTCAGATACTCGCTAAAGTGCACTCACGTAAATCACAGATATTTTATCACTTTCTGAAAACGTTTGTTCAGACTGAAACAAGTCAAAGACAAGATTCCACATTTTACCATTTTCAAAAATGTAATTCTAGTATTTATGTAAGTCTCTTTTGGGAATTATTGTACAAAGAGAAAAATAATTATCTCAGATGATTCTTACCTCAGCCACCAGTTGGTTAGCACAAGACTTAAGAATTTTCTGCAAGTTCCAGCCTTGTTTAACCACTAATCCTACAGAATTTCTGCCAGCGCCATTTACAGAAATATCCAAAGGCAGTGGAGTATTTGGTCTCTTCATGTTTGTAATAATGGGAATGGTGAATTGGCCAGAAGCATGAAGAAGATAAACCATTCTACAAAAATAACACAAGCAAAAACATCAACGTCAAATTGTATTAAAGTTTTATATTTATTATTAAACATTAGGGTGTAACAGGGTGTAACAGGGTGTAACTACACTGGTTAGGAACGTGTAAAATTATTGGAACCGAACAAACTGATGAAGATGAATCTTTCAGTGGAAGTTAGATTCTCTCATAGAAATTTGACTTTAAAGAACACCTGTTTTCAATGATTGACAGGCAATGAGAATATTTAGTCTGGGGTCGAGCGGCTGACCTATCTACTACTACTACTACTACTACTACTACTACTACTACTAATACATCATCATCATCATCATCATCATAATCTTTTGATTATCGTGCAGGATTGGGGGCAATGTCCACGCCCGTGGACCCCCTTCCAGACAGCTGGCTAGCTGCACGCATGGCAGTCCTCACCGCAGATCTACACTTTTGTTGATCCTGAGGGTTAGCGTTTAAGAGCCTCAAGTCTTTGCAGTCTCTCTCTCTCTCTGTCAGCTCCCCCAAGACAACTTTGGTTGGCCAACTCCGCGTCTACCAGAGACTTGTAGGTTTAGTGCACAGTTGATTGCACTGCTGGATCTGTCCACGTGGCCATACCAGAGCAGCCTTCTCTCCCTCAAGATGGGATCGAGGTCTGCAAGACCAAGTTTCCCCAACAACTCACTTGTTTGCATGTTGGAAGCATCTCTTGGGTTGATGTTACAAATTCGTCCAACCATTGCTTTGTCATTGCACTGCAGACGTTGGAGGTCTGGCCTTGTCAGTGCCCAGGTTTCACTGGCATGGAGCATAGCGCTCTGCACACAAGTGCTATACACTTGACCACAGGTCCTGTACGACAGATGGCGTGATGTGAGAACTGGTAGCAGCTCACTGAACTTCTTCCAAGCTCTCTTCACACGTGTTGCGAAATTATTATTTTGAATATAAATGACATTGAAAGTTTGTAAGATATGATTATTCTTGAAAAGAAGAGGAAGTGACCGTTCCTGACCACATTTGTCAATCAAAATACTCTGGGGAAAATGGGCGGAATTCCTCATACATATCGCTGTTTTGGAGCAGAAGAGAGACCTGAGAGAGAGATGGGGAAACAAACATCAGGATTGTTTGATTGATACAAATGCAATTCGCACCAGCTTAAAAAATAATTTTATTTAATTCGCTCATCAAAGTTTGAAATTTCAAATTATGTTCCAAGTCACTCCCCCAACAAGAGATGTTAGGCCTAATTGAACTTTTGTAAATATTCTATTTTTATTTACTATTAATAAATCCAGCAGTATTAACCAAGAATAAGCTTTCCCCCTTCTGTCCGCAAGAAAGCAGTTCTCTTTACTTCAATCAAGTTGATCAAGATTACTATAGCTTACTGAATTAAGATGAAACGGCCCCTCCTTTCCTTGTCAATAAGAAACGCAACTAGATTCTAGATAATCGACGACTTAACTGACATCAAGCAAATTAGATGATAAAAGAGACCAACCTTATCCTACAGCCATCACAAGATGAAGATATGTCCAAATTATTTGTGTGCACGTCAAAGAGTCAAGGGGGAACGTTTTTATAAGTGTACTCATGAAAAACTGTTTGTTTTCATGTTTATGCTTGAATTAGACTTACACCTTCAATAATTAAGTATTACTGTGCACATAAAAATGTTTTCTTTTTACTATATTCACTTAAAAGTTAACATGAAACAATATTCAAGTAAAATTTAAATATATCTTCAAATAATTAAAAAAATTGATAATCAATGCAGTTATCATGTATTTGTTTACTAATAATAGGAGTGGGACGTAATGGGTGAAAATTTCAGATTCATGCGAGTAGTATTTTTTTGTGTTCATTTATACATAAATAACACTAAACAATCAAACATTTTGAACATTTTGCAAAATTCAGAAGGTGCAGGCAAAAAATAGCCGTTAGGGCTCCACGGGACTCAAAATCCATCATTTTTCGGTGAAAAAGTGGTTTCATGCGACATTGCAGGTCCTAAAACATCCTCAAAAGCTATGAATGGATATAGATGGTTAAATCTGATATAGTACTTTAATTTAGGACCATTTTCAGGCTGTGAAAGGGTTTTCATGGATGTAAAATAGCCAAAAACTAGTGGCCTGCACCTTCTGAATTTTGCAAAATTTTCAAAATGTTTGATTGTTTAGTGTTATTTACTCGCATGAATGTGAAATTTTCACCCATTACGTCCCACCCCTACTATTACGAAAACTTCTGTATTTGTTCACAAAAATTATTATCATTATTTGTTATGTTTCTTGAAGAAACTCATCTTGTCTTAGTATTATTTTTATTATATTGACATATTTTTAAAGATATCACAAAGACAAAACCCAATATAATTTAAATTAAATTTGATCCATAAAAAACGAAAAATACATGGCAAATTACAGGTTAATTACTGTCCAAACACACGAATATTTAATGTCATCCCGCAATGTTTCTCTTTCTATTTCATACATCATAATAGAATATTTTTAATATTACAGATAAAAAAGGACCTGTGGCGTAACGTATATAAATGCTAAGTAATAATCAGTCCTAAGTGACAATCTTCTTGAGGTTGAAGGTTCAATCCTCAGTGCGGGAGATACTAAGAATATAATTATGAATTACTTAAGACTTCTACTCTGTCATGGCTGACGGAACGAGCTACCTCCCACCCTCCTGTATTAAATAAAAGGTTCTGTTTTAAATTCTGTACAGATTCCCAAGTTCTACAGAAAGATTCCCGAGTTCAACAAGAAGGTCGGAGGTTACATCGGCCGAAACGTTTTAAGAATAACATCCAAGATGAGAACAGTAGTCCGGATAATCCAAATACTATAAATTATCAATCCTCATCTCAAAAATCTTATTGTGTAATGACTAAGCTGCTACGAAAAGAATGCTGCGTGAGTAAAAATAATCATTTTTAAATCTCGTTTTGAGTATTTTGAGAATAGTCACTCATTTTCGATGCATAACAGAATGTGCAGACAAAAATACAAAGAATAAAAATATTTCAAAATATGAAATATTTTGTTCATAATTCGACAAGATGCCCCTGAAGAAGATCGGAGGATACATCGGCTGAAACGTTTTAAGAATAACATCCAAGATAAGAATAGTAGTCCAAATAATCCAAATTATCAATCCTCATCTAAAAAATTTCGAAACATAACGAGTATTATATTAGTAGATTTGATATTTAAACTAGTTTTTATATGAGAAAAACAAAAATGTATGAAGAAATAAATCTGTAAGAAATTTAATATAAAAAAAATCAGGTTCAAATATGGTGGGTTTTATTTGCTAGATTTTATGTGGGAGGAATAAATACATGAAGTAGTAAGTATATTCAAGTGTGATCAAACGAGCATACTTATTTGGAATACTTCTATGTCCTAGATATCTGGTTTCCTTTATTGGTGAGTTCCAATAGGGGGAGATAACTTAGGTCATAACATCATGGTATTATACTAAATACTGGATCATGACATGCATGTGTATGGAGGAGAAACATCATCATCAGTTTAACGTCTGTTTTACATGTTGACATGTGTTGGATAGGTTTTAGAAATTGACTTCCAAATGAACCTATCTATAGCCAGGTCTTTATTTATCCCTTTTTCTCTAAAATACAGCACTTCCTTCCATGTTTTCCTTGGCCTTCCCCTGTCAACTGACCCCGATACCTGAACTGTTTTATATCTTCAATCTTCTTCTTCTTCTTCTTCAATCTTCTTCTTCTTCTTCTTCAATCTTCTTCTTCTTCAATCTTCTTCTTCTTCTTCAGTTTAATACCTGTTTTACATGCTGGCATGTGATGGACGGCTTTTAGAAATCAACTTCAAAACTAATCTATCTCTAGTTACATCTTTATTTATCCCTCTTTCTCCCAAGTCTGTCCTTATCACTTCCTCCCATTTCAGTAATAATTACGAATGGTAAAAGAAAAGGCATAACATTATACGGAAAATAAAAAGGTCATATAAAAAGAAGGTTAACAAAAATAAAAAAAACATTTCTAATTTTTACCTGTCAATTACCAGTTCGTAAAGGGCCACATGCGCCACTTGCTTGGCATCGTCATCTTGGCTGGAATCAGCGCAGGTAAGGTATCCTGTATATTGTGTGAGTAGTTGGTCAATGTTTACATCTCCTGCCAGCTTGTCTGGGTATTTCCATGATGGACAATTCAGTGGGCCAAGATGGGACACATATTCAGAAATAACTGACTGTAGGTCATGAACATCTTCCAGCAAAGCTTCCATACATGGCAAGGATCCCAAAAGATAGGCCATCAAGACATCGAGGATGGAGAAAAAATAGTTTATAAAGCTAGAAGAAAAAGAAAGAAAATAGAGACCATTTGAAGAATTTAAAATGAATTAGGAGTTTTTATGTTTTGGAATTTTTTAGATGAGGATTGATAATTTGTATTATTCGGAGTAGTATTCTCATCTTGGTTGTTATTTTCCCAACGTTTTTAGCCAATGTAATCTCTGACCTTCTTCAGGTGCGTCTTTTTGAACTTTGTAACGATTAAAGGTGTTGATGAACAATCAGTTCTAAGTGAGAGTCTTCTGAAGGTTGAAGGTTCAATCTTTACTACAGGTAATAATAACTAAAAAATAACACATATATTAACATTTCTATCTGGTCATGGTTCATGGAATGAGAACAATCTACTTACATGGATTAAATAAATGGTTCAGTTCAACATTCTGTATAAGTTTTCGAAATCGACTGTTAGGTTCTTAAGTTCGAAAAGATGCACCTGAAGAAGGTCGAAGGTTACATTGGCCAAAACGTTGTGAAAATGATGACCAAGATGAAAATAGTAATTTGCATAATCCAAATAATACAAATTAGGAGTTGTTCAATTAATTATTTGAACTCTTCTTTTCTCTTGATCCTTTGTCTGACTTTTTGTTTTATTTTAATATGTGAAGAAATTGAAATTTTAATTGCGACCATTTGAATCAAAATATTAAAATCAAGTTGCCAGATAAAAAATATAGATTTGAGAGAGATATTTCTAATTTAATCCACAGGAATTAATCATTAAGAGAAAATAATTTCATGAAACATGTGTTGTCTCCAGAATTATCTAAGTGATCTCCCTGAGATTATATCCAAGTTATCTCCCATGAATTATACTGGCCAATGAGAAGAATTCACACCTTTGCCCAGAAGTAAAAAAAATCTCATTCCACCCAGAGGAGAATTGAGGACAAAATATTATCCTCTTTCCTGCTAGGCTTTTTAAAAGCCATCGGACGTGGTTTGATCGGCTGGCCATCGTCGCATGACTTTCACAAACCCTGACACTATGTTCATCAGGCACTTTCTGGTTGTTGCAGTCACCGAGATTCCCGGAGCACCACAATCAACACAAGATGTAAGTCATATTTACTTATATGATTGTTCATGTATACTCTCTATTCACAGACCCTTGCAACAAATGTTTTATCGATTGTATGGGGGCATTAACGTATTCTTTCACTTTGTAATTATGTCTGTAATTTTACACCCCTTTGTATATTATGTTAAATACCACCTTACATGTTTTTTTTTTATCCTCCCCTCTTTTACGTTTGTCTTTAACAAACTGTTTATGTGAGAATGAATGTGTACATATGTAAACTGTTTCTTCACTTTTGTCCTTTCCTTCTTTTAAACTCGTGTGTTATCTCCACAATAATAGTACATACAAAATGGCGGCCGTGTGTCCAGTAAAGTTACCCGAACACAAAGTCGTTGAAAACATAAAAGCTAGGATATGAAATATTATTAGCTTTACATGTGTGAACAATAGAAAAAAAGACCTTAGTTCATGTAGATAGTTCATATGCAAGTTACCATACTTTCCCTCTAAGCAGTTGCCTCGTTTGTTTTCAACTTGGATGAAAGAAAGGAAAAAATAGCTCATTTTGTGAAAGAAGAAAAAGGAAAAGAAAGAATTTTGTCTTTTAAGTGGACTTTGTTTTTGGTGAAAATAAAATGAACTAAATAAGTTCTTGAAAAATATATGAGGTGAGCAAAAAAAAGGGAAGCTTAGTATTCCAAAACTTAAATGTTTCTAAATTTTTTCCTTTATTATTTTTACTGAATGTTTCCTACATTATCAACTAATATACAGCTGTGCAGATTTACCTTTTGTTTTTCTTGTAAATGAATTAACTTGAATTGTAAATAAAGATCTTCTTTGTTTTATTTTTGCTCCTAATCTTACCTATATATATGATTTTAAACTTTCTCACTAACTAATATTCTCATTTTAGCATTACCTCCCTTTTGTCTACACATTTACACAGACTCTTGCCAGAGGGCGTTTTTAGATTAAAGTTATCTTTCCTTTTTGTGATCGTAGGGGTCATTACGATCTGGTTATAAAAAGGGAATGCATAGATCGCTGTTGTCTCTTTTTCTCTTCCGGCCTCGACAGCAAACACACCCTGCAGACCGTCTCGGCATAGCCATTGCTTTGACGAACACATCATACACCATGTGTTCTCACACACAAGCACACTATTTTGGTACATAAGACTTTTCTCTACTTACACACACACATCCTTCTACTCAAACTTTGTTGAACACATTTTTGTGAACTCAATTTCATAACAGACACTATTTACAGACTTTCCTATACACATTCTCAATGGAACTTTGCCCACATGTGCGCTCACACACAAATACATAATTCAATCTCTAAGACTTCTCTTCTCTACTTAAGCACACATCATTTACAGACTTTCTTATATGCATTCCCAATGGACACAATTTCATAGCGGACCCGGTCAGGTTCGCGACTAATAAATGTTTATTTGAATACTTCTTTGTTTTCGAGTTGTTACTTTGTTTTCATCGGCATGCTTGTATATTGATCACATAAATATGTGGGGGGAGCTACCAAGTGTCGAACACATTATCGTACCTCCGAAACTATGTTATCATAATTCAGATTTTGTGGAACTACATAAAATTACGATACAATCTAATTAAAACCAGATTGTTTCAAAATTATGATTTGTTATTTCACATTTTGTCGTGAGGAGGCAGGTAGACTTTTGCCAGCTTGGGTGACTTTTTTGGCTCACATAAAAAAAAATTAAATCAAATCAAATGAGTTTAGCAAACACTTCACCCCCCCCCTTTAAATTTTGAATTGGTCATGTGACTTGTTTCTGTAGACGTCATGTGACCGGTTTATCCAACCTGCTGATTGAAATTCTTAATTTGTGTTATTTTTCTATATCTTGCATTTCCATTTCCTTTTTGCATGAAACCCTAACGATTCTATTGGAAATATTTTTGCCATAGTCATTCATCGAAGTTACTTTTTTTATTTAATGAAAATATGTAATTTCTTTTATTAAATTTAATTATTTCTTTTTATATATTTATTTAAATTCATCTTATCATAATTTGAAAACAAACGTAGTGACTTAAGCACAGTAAATTAATTCGATTTAGTTTCAAAAGTTTTGTTTTAGTTTTTTTTTTAAACCATCTAAATTTAAAAATATTAAATAAGAAAAATTATAAAATTTTAAATTTGATAAGTTAAAATAGATTTTTACTTAATTTCTTGTTGAATTTGAATGCTAAGGTTTTGAAATTAACAGAAAAAAAAAGATGGTGGAATTCAAAAATATTGAAAGACTTTTTTTATTATATTTTTTTACTTTTTCAATATTTATTATTAACTATTATTAATCTTTCCAAAAAGTCAATGTTCTGATGTTGAAAATTCTAAGTGCAGTCGAACCATCGCTGTATACAGTTTTAAATAGACGTCTGGGAAGAGGCTAACAAAGGTCTTGCTAGATGATGCCAAGACTTCTTGACAATTTTACAGATGTGCTTTGTCCAATGAAAATCATTGCTGACAGTAATGTTAGGTCACATTCACAAAAAAAACTTCTTGATATTGGTGGTGTGGAGGGAGTATATGGACACTGGATTTTTCCTCCAAAAATGCATGATGTCACACTTGTTCATAGCTAGCTTCAGTTGCCAATCTGTGATCTATTGCTGCATTGTGTCCAGGTATGATTGCAGGAAAGATTTATAGAGTGCAGTACCTGTCCTTTTCATCTCAAGGTGCAGCTTGATGTCATCTGTATATTTCAGTACTGTTGCATTCTTAAAGTTTTTATCTATGTCATTAATATATGCAACAAATAGAAGGGAACCAAAAACAGATTCCTGCAGTTCACCAGATGAAAAATCATATGGTGAAGAATGCTGTCCTAGAACCGTGACTACTTCTTTTTGACTGAGAATTAAGTATTTCAACTGCACACACCTATTTCAACCACATATATCACCACCACACATAATGATCAGCAAATACATTGCCCCAAGATGCTTTGTAAAACTATATAGATTAAAAAAATATTAATTCAACCAAATTATTATAAAACTGCAAGTAATTTTCTTAAGATAATGTTGTTTTAATCTCTATCTATAAAATTATTAGATGTAAAAACCTTCCTAAACTTTAAATTTTTTAACACATTTGCTAAAAATTTTAAAGCCAGAAATGACTTTCTATGTAGAATAGAAAGTCATTTCTGGCTTTAAATGCTCCAAATTCCTTCCAGTCACCAAGTAATTCTTTCTTTTTTTTTTTCAACAAAAGATTAAAATGGCTGACGAATGGTTTATGAAAAAACCAAAATATTCTGGTGGATTTAATTTTGTAATTATTTTTTTTAGATAGGATTATTAAAAGCCCGGTTTTGTACTTTATACTATTGCTTTTTTGATTTCAATAAATAATCGATTAAAAGTAAATAAAAAAAAATAATAATGTGTAAGTTTCATAGAGGCGAGAAACACTTACGCACACACAATAACTTCAACAGCAACAGATCCAACTCTGTATGTGAACAAACTGCGATCTTATTGTACAACTTTCCCACCTGTGAACTCTTGACAGCAAACCACAAAATCTTTGGTCCCAAAAGACATTGTTCCATGGACCCATGTTTTTCTTAGAAAGAACGCTGTGAGAGCCTCTCTCATGCCACCTTATACCAGTCCTTACTTTGTGATTACATGCACAAACTTTTTTACAATAGACATTTGTAGTAAGAAAGAGACTGTATCTATTGATAAGCCCGTTTTTGGCCTCTATCTTTACACTTTACACAAGCGCCCTATACCCCCTCACATACACTCTTCATCAGCCAACACAGGCTACACATGTAACACTGCACACACCTATTTCAACCATATGTATCACCACCACATATAATGATCGGCAAATACATTGGCCCAAGAAGCTTTGTAAAACTATATATATAAATATATATATAAAGTGGTGAACTAAAAGCGAACTTTTAGGAAAGGTAAAACCTATTGTGAAAAGTATACAGCTCAATATCCAGGATCTCTTGTCACTTCTTGTGCCTTTTAACGACCTACCTATCTACATTTCACTTTCTCCGCTGGACTTTTTTGCAATCAGACTTTTTTGCAATCGGACATTTGCTTGCACTCGGGCAGAGTTTTGCCTTGTGTTTTTTTCCCTACAAGTTTTATTTTACTTTCTCAAATTTTAAATTTTGGCCTTTGCCAACTTATCTATCCCAGCGTCTTCCTCTGATGATAAAATTTTGATCTTTGAAAAGCCTGGCTTAAGGAAAAATTTAACTTGAATAAATTGCCTTTTTGCGGAATATACCTTGCTATGAGAAACTGAATTGAAAAAAAGATTTGACTTTTGCTTTTCTAATTCCTTTTCATCCTTCTACATATAAATATATTATATATATATATATATATATATATATATATATATATATGAACAATCTTATATATAAAAAGTTTTTGAGTTCTTGTACTCTCCTAGACTTTTACATTTAAGACATCAACATTCAGCAATTTCTGCTCTTACAAAAAAAATGTTTTTCACGGAAAAGAAAAAACAAATGAAAAAGAGAAAAAGAAATTTCTGTCAACTGATGTAATAACTTTCCCTTTTCTTGTCAATTATTACACGTAGCAAAGTTTACCTTCTGCTCTGTTGGTTTTAAGCCTAAGCAGGGGGTTATGTAGCAGTAACAAACTATTTTCTGTGTGTGAAGAGTTGTTATGCTGAGCTGAAATTGGTAATGTATTTGCCAATCAGACGGCTTGATGTAGTGACCCTCTGGCGAGCTACTTACAGCTTTTTGCATATGGAAGAAGAGAATAGAATCAACTCGACATTGGCATGACGACAACCTCCTTCTCCCACTTCCTGCCTTATGATCATTTTTTTGGCATGACCACAAAAATGACAACATCACATCAATTATGTATTGATTTACTCCTCTCCAGGAGTTAGGCACAAGGCCAGTTTTTATCTTACTCCCACAAGTAAGAAGTGACCCAAGGTCAGGTCGGGTCGGGAAAGTGGGGTTTAAAAATTGCCTGGGCAGCCCCGTCGGCATTCCCCGGTAGGGGCGCCTCAACCAGTAAGCAATAAAGTTACTCCTCCCCCAAAGAGGGGAGGCAAAGCCTGGGAAGGTGGACCTCCCAGAATTGCACAGGACAGACCCATTGACCGGCGTAAATCAAGTCCCGAAGGCCAAGACAACACCAGTATGGGGTGCAGTATCCATCGGAACAGATACTACACTTTGATCTTAGCCAAAAGGCAGAATCTGCTTTCGCACACACTATTGCTTATAAAGTAACCAATTAATCACTTTTTTAACAAAAGAACAATTTGCGCTTGGGACCTTTGTGTATTCAACGATCAAAATATTTATTAATACACACATTTTTTTACAAATGTTTTTATTTCTTTTCTGGGTCTTGTATTATTCGCCTCTCTAACAGTCTAATAATTTTTTATAATAATACAGATGCAACACTGATCTTCCAGCACTCTCGTTATGCCCCCTCTAATAAAACCGAATGTTTGATCCTTCAACAACTCGACTCATCTAGGTATTTAATTCCCTCCCACCGCAGGAATATGTGACACAAGGTCGGAAAGTGGGGGAAGAGTTAAGCCAGCGCCCCTAAAGAAGGAGCATTCTGGCCTAGCAAAAATAGCCTGGGCAACCCCGTCGGCATTCCCCAGTCAGGGCGCCTCAGGCAGCAAGCAATAAACTTACTCCTCCCCAAAGAGGGGAGGCAAGGCCTGGGAGGGTGCATCTCCTAGGAAAACCCAGGACAGTATACTTCAACCCGGCAGATAAAAAGCCACCAAAATGGCCCAGTTCCTGCCGGACTGATTGTTGAGAACGAATCCTCGACTGGTATTACCTTACCTCATCCCGACGTCCACACTCAACCGAAGTTAAGGAGAGACTGATCGGGCTGGGGTTGATCTACCTCGACTCATCTAGCACGAATCATCATAATTTCATTCTTTTTATGCACATCATCATTTCCACTAACCAATCAGATCTCATCAAAACTTTGTATCAGCAGCAGCTAATCCAGCCGTATATAAAGGTTGTATCTTCTTCACTTTTTATACATATAGTCTAGGGTGACCGAAGACTCCCTTTTCATTGGCTACTACACTGAGATGTACGGGAGGACGCCATTCCTTTCCTAGGATTACGCCACTTACCCTTAATCCTCACTTTATAATACTTAGTGTTTAGCAAGGGGCATCAATCACCATTTTTTTAGTCTTTGGTATGACTCATCCAAGGATTAAACCTCGGTCTCTGAGCCCATTAGTGAACACTCTAATCAAATGGGACGGTAACAAAGTAAACATATTCATAAAGATTATTTTTTATAAGAGAACGTGTTTTTATTTGTTTCTCTTTATTTTACATATATTTTTACCAGGTTTTAAATTTGGATCTATTGTTCTTTCTTGTATTTGTAACTTCAGAGTCTTACATTTTTCTAAGTTAACAAAAAATACATTTATACAGTATAATTAACAGCCGAGAAATCGAAAACAAACAAAATATACAACAATTAACATTTACCAAACGCAAGAAAATTTAAATTTCTATTGACCTATATAGTTTTAAAGTGTGAAAACTGCTTGTAAGATTTATTAGCAGTCGATTTTCAGGCTTAAAAGATAGTCAAAAAAAAAGAAAGAAGTTTACCCGGTGCTTTTGCTGTTTCACAATGACATTTTAGGGCCCTCTTTAAAAAAAATAACTAGAGAAATGTATAAACTTTGTTATGTACTTACATGGTAGCTGAAAAGAAGACTGTACACCAAAAATTACGCCAATTCATTCAGTATTTAATTAAGAATAAAAAACGATTTCATCTATATGTCGCCATTTTTCTTATATTTTGACTTTTCCCAAAAGTTATCTCCCTTCCCTACTTAGTAAGCTGAAATGTCTACTGGTACGTAACATCGTTTTTTTTGTTGTTTTTAAAAAATAATTTAATAAATACTGGATGAATTTGTGTAATTTTTTCTGTACAATCTTATTTTCAGCTAACACGTAAGTACATTGTTGTAGTATCAGCAATAGAAATCTAGCTAGCCCTCCTCCCACTCCCTTCCCATATCCCCTTTTCCGGTTTCGGGCTCACCGTCAGCAGTTCCGGTTTGTACACCTAAGTAAATAAACGTGTTTCACTTCAGCCTCCCTGTATTTTCGTCTAATCGACATCAATCAATGTATACGGATATCACAACATGGTGTCAGAAGTGGTTGCAAATAAGTTATAGACATCTACAGTTATCGTAGAAAAGTCGAGCAACAGAGAAAAAAAAAATAGAGAAGAGAAACAAAAAAAAAAAGAAACGGGTCAGCAGTCTACACGTGGAGACGGTAAAAGAGGAACTCAAAACAAGTAAGTCACGGTGTAAAGTGAATCTACAAAGTCACAGACATAATACCAAAAAAAAAAAAATAAATAAAAAATAAAACAAGCAAACAGAGAAACGCTGTCGAAAAACGCCAGAACAAGACCCCGTGAAGGTAGGCGATTCGCTATTCATATCCATATTGTTATTGTTATTTTTCTAAACCAACAACAACAACAACAACAACAAAAGATGCAAGTGAAGACGTAAAAGTGAATTATCTGTTGCTATGGTCGGGAATAGAAGGCCAAGAATTGAGTGCCACATTTGAATTTGAGGCAGGTGAAGCGTGCAATGTAGAACACTACATCAAGAAATTTCGCGCATATATAGAGCCGAGGTCAAACTTCCGCGTCGCGAGATACCAGCTCCTACAGTGCCGGCAACAGCCTGATGAAGCAGCCCACGGATTCTTGAAGAGACTAAGGCAAATAATAAAACAGTGTGAGTATGATCTCCCCGTCGAGAAAACCCTTCTGGTCGACCTTTTTATTTTTGGACTGAACATAAAGTCCACACAAAAGGCATTACTCAAAGAAGGAAAGAATCTCAGCATCGCAGAAGCGCTACAGGCTGCAGAGACAGAAGAGGCAACACTGAAGCAGGTGGAGGCAATACAAAACACACGTAGAGAACCAAAGATCCCCGAGGAAAGAACAGAAGATACCCACGCAATAAAGACGGGGAAGGAGTACTATAATAAATGTTACTTCTGTGGAAAAGGCCATTACAGAGGTGAATGCCCAGCAAAAGGAAAAACCTGTGGGAAGTGCCGGAGGACAGGGCATTTTGCAGTTGTTTGCCGCACCAGAGACACAAAAGACTCCATTAATAAGCACGATAGACCTCCAAGATCGGCAAAACCCCCAAGATATAGAAACGCTCACAACATAACAGCACACAGCGACGAAGAAGACGACGACTTGCCAAAAGAGGCATATTTCCATACCATATCAGCAAAATCGCATACTCCAACAGATGCTAGAGAGGCATATGCGGAATTAAGAATAGGGAACAACAGATCCCAAATAAAAATAAATGCAAAGGTGGACACAGGCGCTATGAGCAACCTTATCCCTTGGGAATACTTCAAAAAACTCAAGCATGTACACCTTCAAGACACTCCCATCCGACTATTAGCCTTTGGGGGTGTTCAAATCGACCAAGTGGGCGTATGTCACCTAGCAGTCAGATATGGTGACAAGTTCACAAGTACCAACTTCCATGTAGTAAGAAGTGATGGACCCGCGCTACTTGGCCTCCAGACATCTAGGAAACTAGGACTAGTGACCCTCAATTTTACAATAGGGACCAATATACCAAAACAAGACCACACCACTTTACCCGCGGCAGTACAATCAAAACCAGAAGGAGATACGAAAGAAAGAGAACGGATACTCAAGGAATTTGCTGACATATTCGAAGGCATTGGCTGCTTGCCAGGGGAGTACAGCATCAAGATTGACCCGTCAGTACCCCCAGTAATACACCCACCCCGTCGGGTACCAATAGCCTTGAAAGAGAAATTCAAAGCAGAGTTAGACTCCCTTGTAGCTCAAGATATAATAACCCCTGTAACAAAACCGACAGCCTGGGTCAACTCTTTTGTATGCGTCACAAAAGCCAATGGATCTGTCAGACTATGCCTGGACCCTAAGGACTTAAACAGGGCAGTGTTGCGGCCACACTTTGTTACACCAACATTTGAGGAAATCATCTCCAGACTTCATGGAGCAAAATGGTTCTCAATAGTGGATGTGAAATCAGGCTACTGGAACATGAAGCTGGACAAAAAATCAAGAGAACTTACAACATTCATCACTCCTGAGGGACGCTATATGTTTAAGCGCTTCCCAATGGGGGTCAAGAGTGCGCAAGACGAATTTCAGCGGGCCATGTTTGAGACCTTTGGGGACATTAAAAATGTCCTCTCAATATCGGACGACACCATTATCGTTGGATTTGAGGAGGATGGCAGCGATCATGACATAGCACTCAACAAACTCCTAGAAAGAGCTCGGTCTAAGAACTGCAAATTCAACCCGGATAAATTAGTGGTCCGCACGCAAGAAATCTCTTTTTTTGGCCACATTATATCAAGGGATGGAATAAAACCAGACCCAAAGAAGACAGAGGCGATCGTCCAAATGAAACCACCAAAAGACGAAAAACAATTAGCAAGCTTTCTTGGGCTAGCAAATTATTTAAACAAATTCTCGCCACAACTGGCAATGCTGACCAAGCCACTCCGAGATCTTCTGTCAACAAAAACTCAATTCATCTGGACTGAACAGGAACAGATGGCTTTTAACAGCATAAAAGACGAAGTAGGGAAAGCAATTGTGCTTAAATATTTTGATCCAAAAGCGCCAATAAATATACAGGTTGATGCATCATCAGCTGGACTGGGTGCAGCCCTCATCCAAAATGGAATGCCGGTCGCTCTAGCAAGCAAAACCCTGTCGGGGCCTGAGACAAGGTACTCGAACATAGAACGCGAAATGCTAGCAGTGGTTTTTGGGCTGGAAAAGTTCCATCACTATGTATGGGGCCAAACAGTGACAATAATAACTGATCACAAACCGCTAGAATCAATAGCCCTAAAGAATCTTGCTAATGCACCACCAAGGTTAGCGAGAATGTTACTTAAAATCCAAGGCTATGATTTCAGTTAAATACAATCCAGGAAAATCCATTCCCATAGCCGACTGCATGTCCAGGGTGTCACCAATCCCAGGGGAACCAATCAGGGATGTAGACATCAACATACATCTGCTTAACGCACACCTGAACGCATCCCCAACTCGCTTGCTAGAGATCAAGGCAGAAACACCCAAAGACCCAGTATTAAAACAGCTCACCAGCACAGTTATGTCTGGATGGCCAGAAAATCGATCCTGCTGCCACTCTCACGTACAAGCTTTTTGGAATTATAGGGACGAAATTGGCCTCCAAGATGGAGTACTCCTTAAAGGCAACAAAATCATCATACCTCGTTCACTTCAACCAGACATCCTACAACAACTACATTCATCCCACCAAGGGATAGAGAAAACCCGCTTACTGGCCCGAACAGCAGTGTTCTGGGTCGGTATCAACAAAGACATAGAGGAACTAATTAGAGACTGCTCCACATGTCAGAAGTACCAACCCAGTCTCCCATCAGAAACACTACTCCAGCACGAGACCCCTTCTTACCCATGGCAGTATGTCAGTACCGACATCTTTACCATGGAAGATAAGGAATTTTTACTGGTGGGGGACCATTACAGCCGCAGCCCTTTCATACGGCGTCTCCACTCGACGACATCAGCTGCAGTAATCCGACAAATGAAGCTCCTGTTCGAAGAACGAGGTGTCCCGGAGGCAGTATTCAGTGACAATGGGCCCCAGTATTCCAGTGCAGAGTTTGAAGATTTTGCCAAATCGTACAACTTTAGGCACACTACCTCGTCACCACTCCACCCCCAGTCAAACGGGTTCGCAGAAAGGATGGTGGGCGTCTGTAAAAAGTTGTTGTTGAAAGCACGAGAAACGAACACAGACACCCACCTAGCAATGATGGCGTACAGGGCCACACCGCTATCAGCTCAAATCAAATCCCCAGCAGAACTACTGAATGGAAGACCCATGAGGACCCCACTAGTGTCGAAACAACAACTAGGGGATGAACAAACAAAGCTAGAGTTGGAGAAGAGCAAAGAAGAAACAAAAAAGTGGTATGACCGAAAGAATAGCCATCAACACACACAGTTACATACCGGCCAACAGGTTCATGTTCAGGACAAAAGAACCAGACTCTGGGAACCTGGAAAGATTGTGCAGATCGCAGCAGAGCCAAGGTCATATGTAGTAAAATTCGCCAACGGTGGAATCTATCGCAGAAACCGGCAGTTATTAAGGCCAACAAAGGGAAAGGCGGACAACACGAAATGCCAGCACCAACGGAAAACTTGTTGTGGCACACACCGAGTCCCTTACCCTCACAGCACTATCCCAGCACAGGGACCACGGCCAGCCAGTGGTCAACCATCAACCATCTCAAGCACACATCCACCAGTTCCATCAACACCTGCCAAACTACGTAGGTCGAACAGGACGAGCAAACCCACCCAGCGGCTCGACCTGTAACAGAACAAAATGAACTATCTCCCCCACCATGCAACCTCTCCAGCCCATCACAGCCCAACGTACTTCTCCTTTAATACAGAAGGGGATGTTGTAGTATCAGCAATAGAAATCTAGCTAGCCCTCCTCCCACTCCCTTCCCATATCCCCTCTTCCGGTTTCGGGCTCACCGTCAGCAGTTCCGGTTTGTACACCTAAGTAAATAAACGTGTTTCACTTCAGCCTCCCTGTATTTTCGTCTAATCGACATCAATCAATGTATACGGATATCGCAACATACATAACACAGTTTATACATTTCTTTAAATATTTTAATGTCATTGTGAAACAGCAGAAGCACCGCTTACCCTACCACCAACCCTAAGTCTGGGGGTGCCAGTCGTTCTTAGGGTTAGTAGTAAGATAAATCATTAAAAAAAAAACTATTTTTGAAGGAATGAAACACCACCAATAACACAGAGATCGGCCATATTAGATTTTTACTAGACAGATTAAAGACGAATATCGATGAAATCTTATATTGAAATTAAAAAAACAACAACTTTAAAACAATGTCAGAACTTTAAGAATATGCAGGTCTGTACGATAAACAATGACATTTTCTTACGTTTGGTAAAAGTTATTTGTTGTATATTTTGTTTTCAATTTCTCGGCGGTTAACTATAATGCATGATTGTCTCAGAACACAAATACTAAGTTCTTTTTAAAAATTCGATATTAAATTAAATCTTCATGAATATTTTTATTTTGATACGGCATCTGAAATTGCAATGTAATTTCAGAACTACAAATCGAATAATCGAATAATAGAATGACGTTTTTTGAAAAGAGAATTTGAGACGCTGAAAACGTACACAACAGAACGTGCAATGACAATTAAAACATACTTCGATTGAATAGTCAGTAAACAAATGAAACTTACAAGAATTGGGTGAATTGTGAGGTTTATAAAATTCCGAACAAGCAAACTGAAACTGTTTTCATTTCTTTCTTTACGTTACAAAAAATATGTTGCAGGTGATGGCCATTTCATAATTTATGTGTACCTTGGATACGCTTAGCAACCAATTGTTGATCTCAGCGGAAGGGTGTGTATGCGGGGTTCATATGGTAATTACGTAAATAACCGGCACTCTTATAGAGAACAACCCGCGTTTCCGTGACTTCGCGTCGTCAACGTTCGGGCAGGTCCCGGAGGCGCCCGAGAGACTGACAAACGATAAATTGAAGACTGCCAGACGATAAGTTCAAGAAAAGTTGCAAATAACAAAAGTTAGACGAAGAAACTAAAAGTAAAAAAATACATATATAAACATAAAGAACGAACAAACCATACCTAAACAAAACAATTAATTAGATAGTTTTTCTTCTGTCAATGGTTTCATTGTTAAGCAAATATTTTTTAATAAAATGCTTTTTTTGTGTGTGCAACGAGAAGTTTAAAAAATGATTTTTTTAAAATATAATAAACAACGAAACAACTTTCTTTTTTTTTTTTTTACAGTTTTTTTTCAATATTTTTAAAATTCTTTTTAACATTTTCTGGGTTAGGGTTTGAGATTAGTCTTTCGCTAGAAGTGACCGTTGCTGACAGAACTCAATGAGTCCTTCGGGAGATTCAACGCGCTGACACAGATCGTAGAAATTGATTTTTTTAATTTTTACGCGCTGTAGATCGTAGAAATTAATTTATTCCAAAAGTTATCGTCTGCATGCTGCAACCTGCAACGTTGATAGTTTCGTCAACTCTCGGACGCTTCCGAGAGTTGCCCGAACGTTGACAACGGGAAGTCACGGATGAGGAGATTATCGCGACTACAGGATACAGACCGTAACTAGTGTGAAAGAAAGAGCAAACAACAAATGATGAACTCTATTCCCTTAGTGAGACGAAGTTGATTAAGAGAAGAAATGGCCTTGTGCCTATTTTACAATAAAATAAAAAGCAAGCAAGATCCACAGAGTTAAATCTTTCCGTAGAAATCAAAGAAATTTAGAAAAAAAATCTCAAAAATATGTTTTAGAACTGGAGGGAGTTAGTTCGGAAAGGTATATAGTAGACAGTATTTTTAGTCCTGAAATGAAATTGTACTTTGCTTTTTGAAGTTTATAAATTTGAACCACAAATACAAAAAAGAATCATGGTAATTTCTTTTAAGCCGGAGCGATTATTTTAGGGCGATTATTTTGGCCCTTCACCGTTTGATCTTGTAACTAAACAGTAAACACATGTCATGCGGAGAAAATGTGCCTTTCTAGACGTTGCCGTTATTAGTTAGAAATATGTGTGAAAAAAACCTGTAGCTTATATAACCAACAGGTAGGTTCTTGAAGAGCACTAATAGTTTTCGAATTTAAAGTAAACCTTCTTTATTAACAAACATTTTCAAAATTAAATTCTAAATTAAAAGTTATTTTAATAACATCATTTTCTTTTTGTTTACATTTATTTGAGTTCTGGATTTAGTCGTTTTAATTTCTCTGAATAATTTTTTGCTTAAATTAAAAATAAATAAAGTAATTTTTGTCTGCTTAATTAAAATACCTTTTTAGCGTTTAACGGCTAATATTTCATGTTTTCTAATTGTTCGTTTTCGAACAACACTAAAAATGTAAAAGTTATAGTATAACCGGTTATGTCCTAATATATAGTCGCTTATCAGTGAAATGGGGGTCATTGCTCCCAAACAACTTATATGTATTTACTTAAAACCATGTTTTTGTAAAATAAATAAATAAAATATCACTAAACAATACAAAAGAGAGTATTATTGTAGATAATACACCCTTCATTGACCACCCTCCCCCAAAATGAGATTTTACTTTTTAGGCGATTACGTGTGAACACACTGAAAACTCGGCGGAAAAGAAGACTTTTTTTGAACCCGACTCGCGAGTAAAAGATTCCCGACCCCCCCCCCCCAATTATTTTAGAATTTATAGTGGGGGATCAGTTCCATATATAAAATTAACGTAAAATAAGCCCCTATTTCCGGTCCAGTCTACGTTTTAGGGCATTAACCATTTTTTTTTTTTAGCTATGGGAAATAAATACTGTGCATGTTTTAGGGTGTGAAATTCTACCTTTTTAGGCCATTACGTGTAATTCTACGAACTTGCAATTCTGAGTTAGGGTTAGTGGTAAAAGTTTGGTTAATGTCCTAAAAAGCCAGAATGGCCTGGAAACGGGGGTTCATTGTACGTTAAATTTTCCTACCCTAAATTCTAAAAATTCTTTCTTTTTCTTTCCAAGTTTTTCAGGGTGTTCACACGTAAAAAAAAAAGGTATAATCTAATTTTTTATTTTTTTAGAAGGGGGGGGGGATCAGCAGAGGGTGTTAATCTAGAAATTTACCCCAAACAATAAGTTATAGTACGTTTTAATCATCAACACGAAACGCGGACAAAACAAGATGAGCGGGAGAAGAAACATCGCCGATATATGAATGAAGGGAGATAACTCCAAGTTTTATTATTATTATTTTTTAAGTTAAAATAATGTTTTTCTTTGGCTTTGATGAGTATATTGAAGCGGTTAGCTTAAAAATATGGCTGCTAAATATTATCGACTACTTTCGTTTGTTTTTTCAAGCGGTGACATGGCGAATTAATCCACCATATTAATTTGTTGTCTAATTTTTGCGGATTTCATTTTTTTTTTTATTTTGAAAATATTATTTTTTCTGGATTATTTTGCAAATAAATATTCTGATAATAACTATCGTTCTTCGTTCGGAGGGTTTTTTTTGCGGGGGGGGGGGGGATTTCCACCCAAACCTAGGGTTAGTGGTAGGGTTAAAAGAAGGTATGTTTTGTTTTGTAAGAAACAAATAATAAAATCAAACAGTGGTTATTAAAAATGAACTTGAAATATATTACAAATTAAACATCATAATAATGGCGTATCCATTGAATATAATTGTTTTTTATACACGGGCACCAGAGGAATTTCTAAAGGTCGCTATTGAAATCTAAAAATCAGAAAACAAATTAATATTTGCAAAATAATCTGCAAAAATAAGAAAACTTAATATTTGTAAAATTAAAAAAAAAGAAAAAAGAAATCTTAAAAGAATCAGACGACAAATTAATAGGTAGATTACTTTGCCCTGTCACCACTACCCAAAACAGACAAATAACCACTTCAATATACCCCTTTTGAAGCTGTACTATAATGAGGTATCAAAACAGCGAATTGATGGAGACCACTAGAAAACGAGTTGGAACAAAGGAAGCAGGGAATAGAACAGACGAACACATGCCATAATAGTTATCAGCATGGGCACAAAAGCAGAAACCAACGCAAATTCACTTCAACAACAAAAGCTAAAACTGGGGCAATAAAAATCAGCTCCCAGAGACAGTCTAACAAAAAGGCACAAAAAAGCCAAAAATGTTGATCCCGTGGGGTGCTCTCAACTACGTTGGCCAAACCACTGGTGAAACAATATAAAAGCAGACTTTGCGGCAAAATCTGTCTCTTCCCTCTTCTCTCTTTCCCTCTTGGAAGCTTAACAGAGAATACAAGTTTGGTTACTCTCGGCTGACTACTAAACACACACACATACACAAAGGCCTACACTCGTATCATTCTTCATTGCATACAACCACACACTGGTGACAGACACACACACATACGAATGCCTAAACGACTTATCAACTCACGTGCACGCACACACATTCGTACAACTACAAACAAAAGGTGACACGCACATTCACACACTTCGATGTACTAACGCCAAGCCTCACACATGGCTACACACACACATACAAACATGGTCGCACACACAGCTATTCTCGGAACTGCCTTCCAACAAACATTTCAAACTAACATTTTACCATTTAAGATTTGTAAATATATAAATATTTTGTGTTACTTTTAAACTACGTTTTATTCGTCGTATGCCTGCTTTATCTTTTATTCAACTTTCATACATGTTTTATCTGTTTTTACCCTTTTAAACGTCTCTTTAACTAGTCTAATGCAAACGTCGATCTTAGCATTTTCTCTAAAACACAATATATTACTAAACTAAGGTCCGCACTCCTACATAGTATTTATATTATATACTCTCTATCGTTCTTCTCTATCTATAAGGTTTACTTCGTCCCATAAATGTAGATGGTTTCCCTTTTCCCTCCATATGTGATTAGTCATACTTGACTTTTCAGTATCACATATTACAATTTTCCGCTGTGCTTCTAGCCTTATTTTTAGTGGACGGCATGTCTATATTTTCCACACTTACATTTAAAAAAAAAACATTTTCTAATAAATAACAGAGTTAGCAAGCTGCAATAATCCCTAGATAATTGCCTCAAATAAGGGAATTACTTCCAAAATTAACTAGTAGTATTTAATTAGTTTATGGAATATTGAAATATTTCGACTTAAAAACGTTACTTTAGTAAAGTATCGGTTTTAATTTCTCGAATTTACTGAATCATCCTAACTTTCAAAAAAAGATGTTGTCTGGTCATTTGAACAATGAAGTTGTGTATTTGATCTACTTGATTTTATTTACTTTTCTGTTTCTGATTTTGTGTTTCAGAAACGATGAAGATGTCTTGTAAAAAGTTTGTCAGTTTATCAACTTATTCGTTAGCCAACCGATTTTTGAGCTCCTCTTCAACAACATCATCTTGTGCTTATGATGTAATTGTAGTCGGAGGAGGCCATGCAGGGACGGAAGCTGCTCATGCCTCAGCTCGTATGGGAGTTAATACACTTCTTATTACACACAAAATAAACACTATTGGTAAGTTGGTTTGTTTTTTAATTTCTTTTTCCTGAGTTTCTATTTCAATATTTGTGCAAGGGAGGCAACTCTCGCAGTATTTTTAATTTTTAACTCTATCCTTCTTTTGTTTTTGTTTAATGGGAAACATTCTCTTTCTTTGGGGAGGGTAGATTCTTGGATCTTATCAGCTAGAATCTAATTGGATGTTTTGCTCCACTTTTCAAACTTTGAGTAGTGGTAGCAAAACAATAGCACCTTCTTTTGTGCAACAGTCTATGGTTGGGCTTTTAAGCCTCTTATGTTTCTTTTTTTTTGTTGCTGCATTTGATGGAGATAGGGGCCAGGACCTTTTGTCTCAAGGCCTGATGGCCGACCCTGGTTGGCCTCTGTATTGGCTGGAGCACAATTTCCAGAGGCAGGAAGGTTTACACCATTGCTTACATCTTCCCGCCTGGTGTATGAACGGGTTGATCGGCCCTTTTTATCCTGGGTGCCGGCCTGCCAGTATTTATTTTTGTTTTTATTCATATTTTTTTATTATTCATTTCCTCATTGTCAACAGCTTTTAATTTTTTATTCAAAGCTGCCCTCTATGAGTAGAGGGGGTGCCCCCGTTCACAATTCGGGAGACGTGTTGGATGGCTTGAGACAGCACACCATTTGTTTTGAATATTTGGTCAGGGTTTACTTCAAGTAAAAAGTATCCCCATGTCAGAGTCTCTGACAAACCCCTGTACAGAGAGACCGAAGACACCCGAGGGTGGTGTCTAGTAGGCATTCAAGTCCTCCCCAGTAGGCATTCAAGTAGTGTCTTCTTCTATCAGCAGCAAAATGTATGGGACATTATTCATTATTGCACAAATTGAATAACAAGTGGAGCACTTAGAGCCAGCAATCATGTACCAGACTGGCTGGTGCAGGTGTGAAATAAAAAAAATGAAACGATATAAGGTTGACCATTAAAAATAGGATGCTGACATACAGGTCACAGAATGTGTACTAAAGTAAAGTAAATGTTGACCGGCTTGATTCTGTTGTCGGCATTCTTGCAGGAGAGGTCACATAATGGTTGCCAACATCCCTAAGTGAAAGTGACATTATGGAATCGACTGGATTTGAACTTGGCCCACCCAGGTCATCAGTCCGTGTCGTTATCCACTTAACCACCGTCACCTCCCTCGAATGTGTACTGAAGATATTTAAAAGGTCAACTGATTACATATGGGAACGCTTACCTACAAAGAACGACTTAAAAGACTAAATCTGTCATCACTTGAACAGCGAAGGATACAACGGACTTAATTTTGGCATACAGGAATGTAAATCTTCCTTTAGAGGAGTTTTTCAGCCTCAAAATCTAGTCGTGATCTGTGCGGTCACCTGCATAAGATGTACCATTGTCACTTTCGTCTCAACAGAAGAAAAGCAGCATTCATGTTTCTGCTCCCTAGAACAGCCCGACAGAGGAGGTAGTGATGATGCCTACCATATCCATGTTTAAAGTCGCCTTGGACAAACATTCAAACAATATATAGATGCAATATCTTCTGTCTTTTTATATGGCTTGCTGCATTTTGCTATTTTTTTTTTTTTTACGAATAAAAAAAAAAAAAAAGAGAAGGAAAAGTTAAAACTCACTCGTTTTCTTTTCTTCTCTGACGTCCAAGTGAAAATACCTCTTAATCAATGCTCTGTGGTTTTGTCTTAACTTGAATCAGACTAACAAAAATAAACTCACAGTCGTAATAAAAAAAAACTATATTGGTTTATTTTCCTAATGCTAGTAGTAGTATTAGTAGTCCTTTTCTCAGGTTGAAAGGCTCTTAGATTCGGGGTTTATCCCAGATCTCATAGTGTTAAACAGAATGGATGGCCTGAACCATCTCTGTGAAAGGACGCTAGTCTGTCACCAATAAGGCTGGTACTCATTTATACTCCTGGGTTGAGTGTTTACTTACAAGACAGTAGTCCAAAATTATCGCCCATCGAAGTAAAGACCATGATCAACATCAGTGATCTGATGGAAACCGGTGTGTTAACGTGATTTTAGTTGTAATACTGAATTTGAGCGATATTTAACAATATATTATGTATATTATGGAGTTTTCTAGAGATCGAACGAAGCAACCCTAAATAAATGCCCCATTTTGTATCGTATCAAATAAGGGCTTGAAGGCTAGGGCTCAAGGTGTTCTCTTGATAATTTTCTCAGGACTGTAATCTTTAAGGTGTTCTTCAAGAAGACAACAACGATTTTAATTTTATGTAGCTAAACTTAGCTAGAAGTTGCTTCTGATTGGATAATTTCCAGAAACTTCATTACGTGTCTAGTATCTATCAGAACTTTACAATATTTCATGTATTTCTAGTAAAGTAACTTTCTATGTCACCTAATTAAATGAACCAATCAAATCCACTTCATGTATTTGTCACAATAGGCAAACCTAGGGTCTAACCCTGTCAATTACACCTATGTAGCCACACGCAGTTAACAAAAAAAGCATATTACTGCTAAGTAATATGCAACACTTCCAGCAGAAATGTCTGTAATTTTATAGACATAAATACATGTGCCCCGTTGAGTCACAACCACGACCACTATTTATTGATTTCATTCGAAAATTCATAAGCTTTGACATATTTATTAATACATTCTTCTTACATAACTAAAAATAATAGGTCTTTTTAGTAAATATATTTTCCCTCTGGTCACATATTTTTTTCTGGCCTGTGAGGATGGTATCATGACGAACAAACAAATACTAAACTGACCCCCAAACGAGGAGGAAATGCCTGGGAGGATGATATCATGACAACAGAACAGATACTACACTTCCCCCCCCCCCCGGCCATTAAAAAAGAAGGTAATCCTGGGACGATGGTATCATAATTACACTACCCTCCAAAAACGAGGAGGTAATGCCTTGGAGGATGGTATCATGACAAATGAACGTATACTACGCTAACCCCAAAGAAGGGAGTAATGCTTGGTAGGATGGTGTCATGGCAACAGAACAGATACTACACTATTCCCTTCAAAAAAGAAGAGGTAATGTCTGGAAGGACCCCCTCCCCCCAAAAAAGGAGGAGGTGATGTCTGGGAGTATCATATCATTACATCAGAATATATACTAAACAACCCCCTACCCCCCTAAAAAAAGTTAAAGGTCATCCTTGGAAAGATGGTCTCATCACAACAAAATTGATAATACACTATCTCCAAAAGAGGAGATAATGCCTAGGAGGATGGTTGTATGACAACAGAACAGATAGTACACCCCCCCCCCTCGGTCGAAGGAGGATGTAATGCCTGAAAGGATTCCCCTACCCAAAACAAGCAATAGATAAACAGTTACTACCCCCCCCCCCCCTTATTAAAAGACAGTATCATAATAGATAGAAATCAGTTTTTCGGCCAGGATTGCCGAGTTTTCCGGCCCGACATTGTTGATTACGTACGATACGTTTAGCAGACTCAGATTCTCAGAATCAATACAAGCCGTCACCTCATTGACATACACCCAGAACCGCCAGAGTTTAGGGCATTGGAAGAAAGCGTGATCTGCCGTTTCTTCTTCGAGCATGTTGAAGTGAGGACACTCAGGCGAGTCTACTATTCCATTGGCATTGAGGGGTAACACGTTCCAGGCTAATTGTCAGGTCAGAGGGATGACTCATACTTGGTGCCCAACACCGTTCGCAGTGGATCTTCTCTGACAAACACGAACCGCTTGATGAACGGATCATCAGCTGTCCCCTCACTAAACCCCTGTGGAATTCTTTTCTAGAAGACTGAGAAAGGTCACTGGACCGAGGAAGCTTTTTGAGCATGGCTTGGCACTCTCTGAAGAACTGTGATTCGCCCCTTGACCTTTGATGGCCGTCGACCGAAGGGTCAAAAATGAGGTCAGGAAAGAAGTGAGGAGAGAAGGCACCGAAGAAAGTTTAGGAGGTTATCAAGAACAGGATGTACGGCCAGTAGGTAAATGATGAGAGGAAAGACATAAGTGGCTTTAAGGAGAGTTTCCTTCAAAGCCAAGACTTAATCAATGCTTTGACCTTTGGCTGTACCTCCTGTAACGATGTTATCGTTTCGTTTTGTGACGAACTCTAGTTTTGTAACAACCGCGCATGCGCACTTGAATAAAGTCCTCCATGTATATTTTTAAAACCAACAACACGCGTCTCTCGTTTGTCTCTACTAATAAGCCACTCAATACGAGAAAACACAGTGTGACATGGTGGCAGCGGTGAGATATAAAGAAAAATAAGAGAAAACAACGATAAAAGTAAGACATTATATTTTTTCTTTTCGAACCAAAACTTCGTAAAACTTCACACACACACGCTCGTCGAAGCTCGGAACAGAACACTCGCACACACATAACAACACTACTACTACTATGGCTAATATATCGATACCAGTTCCCATTCTTGACTGGGACTCTTCGCCTAACATTGCAGAGTCATTCAAGATATTCCAACAACGTTTGGAACTTTATTTCACAGCGAAGGGAACTAAAGAAGAAGAGAAAGTGCCTATCGTTCTACTCGCAACTGGCGAGGAAGGAATTCGTAGATACAACAGTTGGTCTATGTCAAGCGAAGACCGGAGAGACGCCGACAAAATTTTCAACGCATTTATAGAGCAGCTGGAACCAGCAACCAACCACCGTATATGTAGGCTCGAACTCAGTAGATACCAACAAAAGCCTACCGAGACGACCGACATATTTCTAAACAGGTGTCGCTTACAGGCGAAGAAATGCGACTTCACAGCCCATGAAATGAACGAACGTTTAGTAGAAATACTGATAGCCAACACGCCCATACCGGACTTACAAAAAGAATTGTTAAACAAACCGAAGGGCTACACAATAGAAGAGGCTGTGAAATTAGCACGCACATATGAGGCTTCAGCCGTGTATATAAACAAAATACACCAACTACATGGCCTGTCACAGATAGACACCATAAATCGCGGTGGTCGCGAACGCCAGGAAGGCAACAGAAATACCAGCAACTTATGTAAAAATTGTGGACGGGACCATCGTTTTGGCAAGGAGCATTGCCCTGCCAAGAACGACATATGCAGTTCCTGCGGAAAAATGGGCCATTGGGCCAAATTGTGCTTCTCAGTGAGACTCAGACCCAGGAAACAAGGAAAATCCTGGCACAAAAGCCGTAGCCAGTCAAGGCACAGACAACACGAAACAGGCCGAAAAGTCGACAGCGTTGCTGAACATGACGACCGAGCCACAACAAACCTACATGCGGCGATGGAGCACCTCACATTCAGCACTATTAACAGTGAACATCCACTGCATAAACAAAAAACAACACAAAATGAAGCATTTGTCAATATCAACGTTATATTGACAGACCACCCAGGTACGCACAGCCTCAAACTGAAGGTAGACACAGGTGCACAAGCAAACACACTACCTTTACGCATATTCCGCAGTATGTGCCCCTCCGCTATAAACGAAGACGGAAACCCAATACCTGGATCACTAAACCCAACGAAATGCGTACTGACAGCATACAACAACACTGAAATAAAATGCCATGGCACCACAAACATCAGGTGCAAATACAAGGACTCATCATGGCTCAACACTCAATTTTATGTGGTCAACACTCCAGGACCAGCTATACTGGGCCTGCCAACATCTGTAGCATTTAACGTTGTGACAATGAACTGTGCCATATCCGTTCAGCAACAACCTATCAACAGCATAGATGATCTGATGCGTTTACACCCCGACAGATTCGACCGCATTGGCGAGTTCAAGAAAACACACAAGCTCACTGTCAACCCTAACATCCCATGCCACATAGACGCACCGAGAAGAACGCCAATAGCCATGCGTGAAAAGATCAAGGCTGAACTAGACAAGATGGAGTCACAGAATGTCATTCGTCGTATTGAGGAGCCAACAGACTGGGTAAGCTCCCTTACATATGTAACCAAACGCGACAACACAATAAGGGTCTGCTTAGACCCAAGGGCACTAAACAAAGCCCTAATGCGGCCATATCATCAAATTCCAACAGTTGAGGAACTCAATCACCGGTTTGCAGGTGCAAAATACTTCTCAAAACTGGATGCTAAGGCAGGATACTGGTCTATAAAGCTTGACCAGGAAAGCCAGATCCTGACCACTTTTCAAACACCATTTGGAAGGTACTGCTTCCAAAGACTTCCATTTGGTTTAAACGTGAGCCAAGACATCTACCAGCTTGAGATGGACAGAATACTTGAGAAGTGCACAGGAGCATGCGGTATAGCGGATGATATTGTTGTATATGGCTCAACAGAACGCGAACATGACAACAACCTAAGGCACCTCATGGAAGTTGCCACACAAGAGGGCCTCACAATGAATTCCAAGAAATGCGAGATAAAACGCCAGGAAATCTCCTTCTTCGGAAATATATACACCCATACTGGGATGAAACCTGACCCAGCAAAGGTACGAGACCTACAGGAAATGCCAGAACCACGCAATAAAACAGAACTGCAACAGTTCTTAGGTGTAATGACATACCTATCCCGTTTTATAAAGGATTTCAGCTCAAAAACCACTGTATTACGTGACTTACTTCACAAAGAGTCAGAATTCCAATGGGAGCCACACCACCAGACGGTTTTCAAAAACCTGAAGAGTGAAGTATCTGAAACATCCTTACTTCACTACTTTGACCCCAAGCGCCCAATCTACATGCACTGTGACGCAAGTCTTCATGGAATAGGCGCAGCGCTTCTACAACCAGACGCAGCTGGCAATTTAATGCCTGTCTTATACGCAAGCAAGAGTCTGACACAAACAGAACAAAGATACGCATGTATCGAGCGGGAACTACTGGCAATCGTGTTTGGCACACATAGATTCCACACATATTTATACGGTCATGGTTTCCAAATTATCACTGACCATAAACCTCTTGTCATGATCATTGACAAACCTCTCACCTCAGCTCCAGCTCGCCTACAACGAATGCTTATCCAGCTACAGGGATATAATTTCAAATTATCCTACAACAAGGGATCCGAAAACATATTGGCTGATGGGTTATCACGCCTGCCATCACCTGGTAATTCGGACCCTATCGATCTGGATGTTCGAGTTGACACCTTCGTTTCTCTGCTGACCGCATTGAAAAACTGAGAGACTGCACAACAGCCGACCCTCTGCTTAACCAGCTAAGAGATACCATTGTCACGGGATGGCCTGAGACAATCAAGCAACTGCCTACCGATATCAGAGAATTCTGGAGCCTAAGAGATCAGCTATCAATTGATGACGGCCTTATCCTTAAAGGACAACAAATTGTCATTCCTCAGACCCTCCAAGAAGATATCCTAAAGCAACTCCACACTGCTCACTTAGGACAGGAGAAAACCAAACTCCTAGCCAAAGACACTGTCTATTGGAAAAATATAAACAGAGACATCGAGCAATTTACAAGCTCATGTAGCATCTGTCAACAACATCAGCCATCACAAATGTCAGAGCCTCTTCTGCAGCACGACATTCCAACAAAGCCATGGGACGTAGTTGGAACAGACTTGTTCGAGCTCCATGGACATCAATGGCTGATCATAGCAGACTACTACTCCAAGTACCCTGTCATCAAACAGTTACCTGCCCAATCACCAAGCAGTGTTATCGTAAAAATAACGCAACAAACCTTCGCAGAGTTTGGCATACCGTCAAAAGTGGTTAGTGACAACGGGCCGCACTTCTCAAGCGCCCTTTACCACGAATTTGCCACAGAATGGGGTTTCAACCATCAGACCACCTCACCTCGAAGACCACAGGGAAATGGTTTCATAGAGCGCCAGATAAGGACCATCAAGACCATCCTCAAAAAGGCCAAGCAATCTGGGACAACACCCGAAATTGCATTGTTGCACTGGCGCTGCACACCTATCTCAAACGCCATATCCAGCCCCGCACAGCTACTCATGGGTAGACGAATCCAATCCCCAATTGCAACAAAAATAGAAAACAACCACCAAGATCAGGATCAAATATATGATGCTTTTAAACAAAGGCAACATAAGCAAAAGAAATATTTTGACCAGCATGCACTCAAGGAAGACCTACCACCTTTATATCCTGGCCAGAGGGTAAGAGCACAAAACCCTACACATGGAAACTGGGACCTAGCAACCGTAGTATCTCAAGCAGATGGTCCCCGATCATATCTCCTAAAAACTGCAAACGGATATGTGCTACGGAGAAACCGGCAGCATATTAGGAGTGCTCCAATAAGGCCAACCCCACCACAAACGCCAAAGCATGTAACATTTGCAGAACCACCTGTATGTACAACTCAGTCCTCACAAAGAGACTCCCAACAATACACTCGCAGTGGCAGGATGGTACGACCACCATCAAAAATGAACTTGTGAACATTTTCTAGAGAATTATAGCAAGCAATTCATGGGGCAGAATAATCCCCTGCTTCGCTGTAGCTATTCAGGCAGTCTACCCTGAATTAGCCCTTACCTTTTTATTATATATTGAATATGCTCAATATCATAATCTTCATATTGGTAAAGGGGGGATGTAACGATGTTATCGTTTCGTTTTGTGACGAACTCTAGTTTTGTAACAACCGCACATGCGCACTTGAATAAAGTCCTCCATGTATATTTTTAAAACCAACAACACGCGTCTCTCGTTTGTCTCTACTAATAAGCCACTCAATACGAGAAAACACAGTGTGACACCTCCGACCAATTCCTCTCGAGCTGTAGGCCTGACCCAAAGGATTAAAACAAAAGCCACGAAGGGAATAAAAAAAACTGTATTTGCTACAGCTTAGAAAAACACATCAGATGAATGAAAAATAGTCAAAATTGTGAAACGATACACTCGATGACAGTCGAACAGATACTACACTAACCATCCCCCCAATGTGGAGATAATGTCTGGGAGGATGGTATTATGACAACAGAACAGACACATCAAAAAACAATATATTAAGAATTATAATTAATATACTGCTATTTTGGGATACACATTACCTGAACATAGTGTGAAAGAGTTATCCCTCCCATACTATTTCAGTCTATACTACGCTACCTCCCCCTAATCTATTTCATACTAAGTATATTGTACAATAGTCTTCAATAGTATAGCTTTGGTTTCAGACAGACAGATACATGATCTCCATTATTATCATCATTATTATTATTATTTATTTACTCACTAGAAGTTCTCACACAAGTCATTATCCGTGATTTCTCACTGACAATAACCGGTGGTGTTCCCTGGAGTCTGAGTGGCTGAAAGTCTCCTCAGGTTTCCAGTACTCTCTACCTGTTCTGATAACCATTGCAAATGATTTTGCATTATCGCAACAGTCGCATACCACTGCTTTCTTGCTGGCAATGTGTAATCCAAACTTGAAAAAATAAAATTGGCTTTTCTTCACCTTCACCGACAATTGCAATCTCCAATATTCACATTTCTCTCTCCAATCTTCACTCTCTTCTCTTCCAAACTCAACTCAGCTCTTCAGTCAAAAAAGTACAGTTTTTATATTGTTTAACCCACCACATATGCTAATTATTGCAGTATCTTGAATCACACGCCCCCATGATCATCAAAGATCATTTCCCATCACATAGTCCTGTGCCCAAATCGGCACATTACCTTCTCTCCGCGGTCTTTGCATCGCGACCGCCTCACCTTCATGTCTGGCGTTTACATCTCCATCGTTTACTTGGACCACACGCCTCAAATTAAAATATTCCGCGGCATCCCATCGACACTTAAGTTGTTAGGGGATTGCACTCCAGTAATCACTCCTCTTCCCCATTGCGTTGTACATCGAGCATTTGGTGGCTTCACCCAAACCTCTTCTCCTATTTGGATTCTGGCTGGTCCTCGCTCTTCGACTTCTGAGGATATATCTCTTGGATGTCGCCATTCATATTTAAAAATGGATCTATGTGGCACTGTCTCGTTCCTCTGTCTAACCATGGGTGCCATGTTGTACCAGAATGTGGCCTCTTCGGGTGATATCCCTCCTCTCTCAGCTATCGCTTTCACTGTCCGATAATGTCGCTCTACTATTCCATTCCCCCCCGGGCCTGTAGGCTGCTCTGTAATATCTTTTTATCTTCCATTTTTCTAGCATTGTCTAGAGACGTTCTGAGCGAAAAACGGTGCCATTGTCCATTATCACCTCCATTACCGGACCCCGTTCAAGCATCACCTTCTCCAATTCCTCTGTAACCGCAGTTGCCATCTCCGCATGTAACTCCCTCCATATTGCTAGTCTCCCAGGCCCACAGTCAATCATTGACAAGTATGCGCCCCCACGATAGTGTGTTATGTCAATAGCTAATCTTGTCCAATTTTTTGAAGTTCCAATTTCACCAGGATCATGTATATTCGGGGCAGGATCGATTTATTGACATCGAACACAGTTCCTGACCACTCTCTGAACTTCCTCCCGTCTTATAAGTGGATCAACTTTCCGCACCAAATATACTGTTCTATCCACTCCCATGTGGTGCATACAATGCAACTCTTCTAGTTCTCCGGTTCCTAAACAGCATACCGGGACCTCTTCTTTCTCAACCACCGTTTCTTTATTCGGGTTAGCGCATCTTCTTTGTTTCTCTGTGAAGGCACAAACACTGCCTTTATTCGCAGTCCAAATTCGGATATTAACTTTCCAAGTATTCCCAATCTTCGCTTTACGATCATTTCTCCAGCACCCTTGGTTCATATTCTTCCACTCTTCTCCACTGTAGAGTTCACCCAACTTAGTACCGTTGCTGAATCAGTCCTTATTTCAATCTCTCTCAATCCCCATTTTATAGCTAAATTGACGCCTTTCAAAACAGTATCTAATTCGACCACGTTAGTGTGATTACAGTCATCTTTTTTTCTCAGCTATGCTGCATCTTCTGCCACCAAACCACCAATCTCCACAACCACGCCTGTTGCAATACTGCTTGCATCACACCACACTACTCCTATTTTTGTATGTGCCAAGCTCCACTAACTGGGTCCTCCTTCTCTACATCAGTTAGAATCTCCTGTATTACTTTGACAGTTTTGCCATCAACTCTTTCCTTCCAGTCTACTCCACTTGCTCTTCTTTTAACATAACTGCATGCCAGTCGCAGCCATGCAGCAACTGGATAGTGCCCCAACAATTTGCCGCAGATAGAGAATAACTGCCGCCTATTCATTTCTTCCGTCATCTCCGGGACTTTGTTGCCCCTTTTGAATATCAGCTCACCCATCTTTCCTTTCATCAACTTAAGTCCTAGTGCTGCTCTGCCGTCCAAGGATTCAGGTGCTGTCAGCCCAAATCCCTTAAGATGTTCCACCACTTCCTCTGTCGATACTTTTGTCACATCTACGATTATGTCATCAATGTACGAATCAGTGGCCTCCTTTGTCTTATTTCCTTTCATTAACACAGTTTTTAGAACGGCTGCCATAATGTTTGGTGCAATATTAAGCCCAAATCCTAACTGTGTCAGACAGTAGGTTCTTTCTTTATAGCAGACTAGCTGGTATTGCCATAGCTCCTTTGCCACGTATAGTTGCAAGTAGGCAGACTTAAGGTCCACAATCACAGTTCCTCCTGCCAACCGCCTCCATTTTCTCATCTTTTCATAACACATATCTATTAAGTCGCTCCCCATATGACATGCTACAAAACGGTTCAATTCCTGAAAATCTAACACTGGCCTCACTTTACCTTTTGTGGCCTGGACCACTACCATCAACGGTAACTCACCTTTTTCTTCACCCTTCCATGGTAAGAGAATACCATCCACTATCCATCTTTCCACTTCCTTCTCAAACTCTGAATTTTTCTCACTTATGTATTTTACTTTGTATTTTAAATACATTCTTATGTATTTTACTTTGTTCTGCAACACTGGATGCTCTCCCATCCATTTCCATTTCACTGTCCATCTCTCCCCATCAAAATCTGCCTCAAAATCTTTATCCTCAATTTTGCAAACGTCTGGCTGATGGGCAGCTACGGCACAGTGTAATTTCCAAACTTGACCTCAGTTTTGTTGATACTTACACCTCCCATCTCATTGATCACATCCATTCCAATTATGACATCGATTCCGTCAATCATGTGATCCATCAGAATCACTTCCACCTTCACTCGTACCCCACATACTTTCATTTCCACTTGCCGAGCTCCCTTACATTTTACGTCCCGACCGTCAACTGCTTTTATCGTGTCACTTCTACCACACCAACTCACAAGTTTGGAGTTAAGTAGAGTGGTGGTGCATTCAGTGTCAACAAGTGCCGTCATTACAGCATCATTTACTGCCACTTCTATCATGGGTAGAGTTTTGTACTGCGCCTTCATTCTGTTTCTGGGGTAGCTACTGGTGCAGAAGCTCCCCTTTTCCCTGAGCCAGAGAACAATATCTCGCAATGTGCCCAATTCTTCCACACTCATAGCACCTTACTCTGACTCTAGCTGGCTCCGTGCAATCTTTAATAAGATGTGGTCCTCGACACCTAAAGCACCGAATACTTAACGATTCTCTTTAAATCTCATTTTTCAGTGTAGTGCTTTGTGCACTCGCTGCCACCGTCCCAGTATCTCGCATTCTCTTGCTAACCAATAGTTGTGCTGTCGGTATCAGTCGACTAACATCCAGTCTCTCCAAGTGATGTAATTGTTGCAGTGCCACAGATACGTCATCTGGAAATCCTGTGATGAACGCGAGTTTGGCTGTCTGATCCAGACCTATCCCATGGTATCCAGCTAATCCAGCCAATCTTTTGACATTGTTGGCATAAACATCTACCGATTCTCCAGTCCACCTGAATCGTTTCAGTTTTTCATAGGCTTCGAAAGGACCTTCAGTGAATGCTGTCACCAATCTCATCTCTATCATTTCCGCATCTAATTGGTCTGTATCACTCATCTCGAGGTAGAGAGCAAGCGCATCCCCATGCAGAAAAAGTGGAATGAAACTAGCCAGGTCTTGTACTCTCTGTAGTTTCGCCACCAGTTTTACTTTTTTCATCCACCCGACTACATCACCTTCTCCACTAAAAGGCGATATCACATCCTTGCTCAAACTTATTTTTCTTCACGCCGAAATAGCTTGTAATCCAAACTTGAAAAAATAAAATTGGCTTTTCTTCAATTTCACCGACAATCGCAATCTCCAATATTCACAGTTCTCTCTCCAATCTTCACTCTCTTCTCTTCCAAACTCAACTCAGCTCTTCAGTCAAAAAAGTACAGTTTTTATATTCTTTAACCCACCACATATGCAAATTATTGCAGTATCTTGAATCACACAATGACCATTGGTTATCTCTGGGTTTTGGGTGACAATAAACCTACCCAAGATCCCAGTACCATCCGTACCCTTCCAGTGGAGGTCTTGTTAGTGCTCTCCCTCCTCAGTCTTTCCATCCTCTTTGACCTTTCACGACTATTTTATGTGATATTAGCCGAAGCTGGTGCTATCACATTGTGTATGTGTATCGTGTTTTTTTTTGGGGGGGGGGGTGCAATTTATAAAATTTCTTGCAGTTTCAGTTCTCTTGATTTTATTTGATTTCTATTGCAACTTCCATGTAGCGGCTAACGTTTGTAGTTTATATGAGTTTGTTTCTGCATTCGAGAATTTTCCTTAAGATTTCAGCTGTTTTCATCATTGCTGTCCGTTGTATAGTCTCAGTCTTCCCTTTTATTCCAATTTCTCCTAGTCTCTTTTTACAGGTTTTTCAGGACTGTTCCTAGTGATTCTTATTGGTATTATATTGACTTTCTTCATAATCCATATCTCTTTCAGTGCTCTGGCAAGTTTTGTGTACTTGATTCGTTTTTCTATCTCTTTGACCTTCACCCTGTAAACTGGTGGGATGGCAAAATCTACGATTTGGCAGTTTTTTCCTTCTTGTTAACTATTATGATATCTGGTCTCCTTGCTTGGATGAATTCATCTGTTTGTACCTTCATGTACCAGAGGATCTTGTTATTTTCGTTTTCTAGTACTGTTCCCAGTTTGTGTCCATACCATTTGTCTGCATGTTCAAAATGCAGTTGTTTGCACAGTTCCCAGTGTACTGCCTTTCCTGTACAGTTGTGTCTGTTTTTGTATTCTTTTTGGGCTTATTATTATTTACTCACTAGGAGTTATCACACTGGTCATCGTCAGTGATCGCCCACTGCCGACAACCTGTGGTATTCCCTGGAGTCTGAGTGACAACAAGTCTCCTCAGACTTCCAGTATGCTCCATCTCTTATCGTTCATCACCGCTGATGACCTTGCGGTATCGCAACAGCCACCTACCAACGATTTCCCGCTGTTAAGGGCCATTGGTTTCCTCCGGGGCCCCGAGTGGCAACAAGCCTCCCCAAGGTCCCAGAGCTGTCCGCGCTTTCCCTCCTCGACCCTCTGTTCATAATTTTTGTGGCGTTAGCCTATGCTTGTGCCTCTCTCGTGCGGTTGTATTTTCCTTGGTTCTGTTGTCTTGTGCTTCCATGTGTTTGTTCTCCATTCGTTGCTTATGTGGGTTAGTTTTTGCATTCGAGGACATTTCTCAGGATTGTAGCTGTTTTGATCATTACTGTCCTTTGTATGGTCTCAGTTATCCCTTTGATTCCTATTTCTCCTATTATTATTATTATTATTATATAGAAGTATTATTTTTATATAGAAGTATTATTTTTATATAGAAGTATTATTTTTATATAGAAGTATTATTTTTATATAGAAGTATTATTTTTATATAGATGTAAAAAAACTTATTATTTTGCCATTTAATTTACGTGTTTGTGGTGTGTACAGACGCACATATGCAAATTAGATGGTAAGTCACTCTTTCTCTAAATACTCACAGAGACATGAAGAAATCTTAGAGAATGATTGAATCGACATATTGAGAGGGGTCAAGAGAAATACATAGATAGCTAAGAGAGAGATGGGTGACTTGTTCAGTTCATTAAAAATTATGTCTAATCAAAATGAATTAAAACAGATTTTTTCTTTCAAACATAACTCAATCTTAGATCTAAGATATATTTTAGCATGTATTTTGTGTGATTAATGTATATAGAAAAAAATGTCTTTGAGGAAGCAAACTTTAATTGAATCAGCTTTCGTATAATAATAGCTTTTTTTTTCTATTTGCAGGAGCAATGTCATGCAACCCATCTTTTGGTGGTATTGGAAAAGGTCACCTAATGAAAGAGGTTGATGCTTTGGATGGACTTTGTGGACGGGCTTGTGGTTGGTTCTTTTTGAAACTTGTTCTTTTTTTAAAATACAGTCAAGTAAATTAAATATCAATATTATCAGGATTTCATTTTTTTATTACATGAAGTTCTTTTTAAGCCATTGTTACTTTTTGACTAGGATTTCTCTCATCTTAATTGTAAGATTTTTTTTAACCCATTTTTATTTTTATTTAATTCATCTAATCATATCAATTTGATTTAATTCATCTAATCATATCAATTTGATTTAATTTCATTCATCTAATCATATCAATGTACAATCTAACATATAAAGTTATCTTGTTGAATTTTCATTTCAATTTATTTTGAAATAGCATTTAAGCTGACACATAAAACTTTGCTTCTGTTTAGCCAATTTTCATTTGTTATTGTTGTACCGTGTTATTTACAATATAATAACAAACTTAGCTACAATTTATTTTGAAAATTACTACGTCTGACCCAGACAACTGCTCATATGAAACATTTTTAAATAATCACATAAAAATAAAATCAGTGAGATTTAAATTGAAGAATATAATTGGAGTTGTCTATCTTAAGTTCAAAAGTGTGCAAACAAATAAAAAATTTTGAAAATTAAAATGATTTCACTGCATCCCAGGGAATGCCGGGTAATTATAGCTATCATCAATAAATATCATAGACTAGCAGATGGACCTGGCATTTTGTTTAAAATTAATCCAAGTCTCATGTTTATTATTCTACTACAGAAACTACGACATAAATTAATTCCTCAGAATTCTTTACAGTTTTGAAATTTATAAAAATATATAAAATTGTTGCCACTTTTAATAGTTTTAAAAAATATCTAATTTTTAAAAATGTCTAAAAAAATTAAACATATACAGGATATCGTCCCAAAAGGAAGGAAAAAAGTTTTTAATGCTATGCTTATATTTTGCTTTAATATATTTGGGAAATATATGAATAATCGAAAAGTATTATTCAAGAGGTTTTCAAAAATGTATTAAACAAAAAGTCAAGATTTACAGAATTTTACAACACATTTTCAAAGTACTTCCCTATGAAACTCAGCATCAAATCAACACACAGCAAAAATGAAGCCACAGTGTTATCCATTTCCTCATTCCTGTAGACTTGTACATTCCTTCTTCAATGTGTCTTCAAAATTCTTCAAGAATTCTTGGTTGCTGGTAATGAAACGCTCAAATTTTCAACGTACCTTAAAACTAGAAGTCAACCGGTTTGAGGTCAGGGTAGTGGCGCAACCACTTTTTCTTGTATCCTCTCAAAATCATATTTGCATCTCTGAATGTTGTTTCTAAAAACTGAATAAAATTACTTGATTTGAATTTTCTATACTCCAACTATCTGCCCTAAAAATCAATTTATCAGTTTTTACAGATCAAAAGAAACTTTTCTTTCGTTTTGGAGTAACCTGTACATATTATATGTAATAGCTATCTCCAAAAATTACAATTCAATTTAAAAACAAAAACTACTCCTATGGGGAAAATTTAGTGAAAATAAAAAAATCACAACTGAATTTTGGGTCTGAGAAAAGTTTTTACTTTGCTATGTTTACCACCGCATGAAACTGTCTGAAAATGATGAAAATATTTTCATATTTGCAGAATTAACAAAATCTTGTGTAATTTAACGATAATTTAAATCTCATTCAAATCGGAGTTAAAAACAATTTCAGTAGAGAGTTCCATAACTATAATATATTATGATTATATAATACTCGACATTGCCCACAAATCTTTTTACTTTCAGTTTTTTTCCCCCCCCCCCCTCCATCTTCTTTTTCTCTTAATTAATTGCTTGTCAGAAATTATTTACATTTTTGGAAAGATAATTCGATGTAGAAATATATGCCTTTCAAAAACATCAATTTTGCAATAAAATCGATAGGATATGAAATGTTGAAAATTAAATCCTATAAATTCGTTCGATTTTTTTTTTAATTCTTAAATTTATAAATAAACTAAGAGCACAGAAGTGTATGCTATTAAAAAAATTTTTTTTAACCAAATTATTACTTTTTTAAATGGCCTACACTGAGAGTTAAATTAAGTTTATTAAGATATTCTTTGATAATTAAATTAATTGAATATAATCGTTTAAATTAAAAAAATTATTTAACCAAATTATTATTTTATTTTTATTTTTTTTAACATGGTTCACCCCAAACAAGGCAGGCCGCCACTGTAGACGTAAGGGGCTACTGAGAAAAAAGAAAATTGGAGAAGGTGGGGGGGGGGTCAGCCTAAATTGGGATCTGAGCAGCGAGATGTCTGTTTACATTAGTTTTAAATTTCTGCATGTCAGTACTGTCGGGGGAACCAGGGGGCAGGGAGGGAGTTCCAGAGGCCAGCAGCACGAGGAAAGAAGCTATTTGAGTAGAAGGCTCTCCGGCATTTGGGGACCTCCACATTATATTTTTAAATGGACTACAGTGAAAGTTAAATTAAGTTTATTAAGATATTCTTTGATAATTAAATTAATTGAATATAATCGTTTAAATTTAAAAAAATTCTTTAACCAAATTATTATTTTTTTTAAATGGACTACGGTGAAAGTTAAATTAAGTTTATTCAGGTATTCTTTGATAATTAAATTAATCGAATATAATCGTTTAAATTAAAAAAAATTTTTTTTAATATAATTATTATGGTATCGTTTGGTTATTGAATTATTAATTGAATAGAATTGTCTTAAATTAAAACCTATTTTTTATTCAAAGAAATCCCAAATCGCTGTTGTCAAGCAATCTGTAAATCACGTTCAACATTGCTGCTGTTGTAAAGGAGAAACACTTAATTGTTCACTTGTTTTTATTAGAATCTTAGGTGCTTCTGTATTATTGGGTCAGATGAAATTTTTATCTCTAATTTAGAAAGGGGAAATAAGTCAAACTGTTTTTTTTGTTGTTGTAATCATGACCCATAAAGAAAATTCAGAGAATTAGTAAGAAAATTAATTTAAAAAAGGATACTTATGCAGTTCACGGACCTGACTGAAATAATAACGTTATAATTTAAAAAGACATTCTTAACATAGGGAGACGCGGGTTGATTAACTATTCTGTTTATTAAATTGTTAGGTGAAAGTACAGAATAGTTAATCAACCCCCAACCTCCCATGTTAAGAATGGCTTTCTAAATTATAACATTATTATTTCAGCCCGGTTCGTAAATTGCATAAGTACCTTTTTTTAAATTTATTTTCTTACTAATTCTCTGGATTTTTCTTATGGGTTAGGGTTACAAAAAAACAAACAGTTTTAATTATCTCCCCTTTCAACTGACTCTTCTAAAATGAAAATTTAAAGCACCGAATCTTATTAATTTTTTGTTAACAATGATTTTAAATATCAAAAAGTACCGATTTTCTATTGCAGGGGGGGGGGGGGCAGGAGTACATCGTTATATTTTAAATTATATTTGTAAGTTGTACCTTATAGTTCAAGTGATAAACAAATGTTGCAAGTTGTTTTTTTCCATGTTGCATGATAGTAGAAAACAATTTTTTTAAAATATGATTTTTGTAAAATTTAAATTTAATTATTACTGTATCATTCAGCTATTAATTATTAATTGAACAAAATTGTTTTAAATAAAAACTGATTTTAAATACGTTTAGATATCTTGTCTGACCATTTTATTTCATAAATTTTGAAATTTTATGTGTGCCCGTAAATTCCTTGTAAACATTTACACATTCTGATCTACTATCGTAAACATTACTTGGCAGAACCATACTGATTTCTATAAAGAACAAATAAACTTATATAAATATTAAAAGAATAGACATTTACTTAAGTTACAAAGCAAGGCTCCGATTAAGTTTGTTGAGTCCTCTAGATTGTCTTGATGTTTACGACCCACTGTATGTGGCATAAATATAACTTAATTTCTCCCGTATCACGTGACAATTTCCTATGGCCTAGAGATAGAGCAAAAGCATGTGGAGTCAAGGTTGACTCTGTGAACCGGGTTCGTGCCTTGTGACCGTCTGAAATTATCACCTCCCTACACTGATGAGAGCATAAGGTCGAAATGATGTTGTATGTAGATAAAAATAATTTAATATTTATTTATGAATATTATATATATATATATATATATATATTATAGGTGCATTCCAATGACCAAAGGAACAATAAATCCATAACCAGACCATTCATCTGTTTTTTCAATTTCTTAATCTTCATATATCGTTGAACGACCACAACCATGCTTTTCTTCTGTTCTTTCAATCTCTTTTTGCTTTCATATATCGGCGAATACCTGTAATTTCTTTTTGTCTCACAGACAAACAAATTTTTTTAAATTTATATATATATATATATATATATATATATATATATATATATATATATATATATATATATATATATATATAATTCAAAGATTCAAAACAGCATTTAAATCAGATTTCAAAAGTAAAAATTTCCAACAAAAAACATGATTTTTTACGTATATTTCTAGAAAAACCCTTATTAAATGGATTGGTAGAAAGCATGAAAAAAACAATGAGAAGTTGTCTTAAAATGCTGGCAAAACGATAAAGAAAATGTTCCCTTAAATCAGACGCCCCCCCCCCCCACACACACACACACCAAAAAAAAGTCCAAGCATTATGCAAAGGAGCACATAATTTAACTGGAAAATAATGATTTTTTTCTGCTAATTTTTCAGCTTTCCGTTTTTCTGTATAAATAGGCATTTTATTTTCAATAATGCCCTTTTTCTACTACAGATTAAGGTCGGTTCTATGACCGAAATATTAGGTTGGCTTTAGAGATGTGTTTGTGTTATTATTTTAACTAGTTTGTCTATATGTTTATCCACTATTCTATATATTAACTATTTTGTCTTGTCTGAAATTTCATTTCATGTTTTAAACTTCTCCATATAATATATAAATATTTGTTTTTGTTTTTTCTTACTCACTAGATGAAACTGGCATCCAGTATAGAATGCTTAATACAAAGAAAGGACCGGCAGTCTGGGTAAATTTCTATTTCTAAAATTATTATTTTAATCTTTTAATTGTTTTACAGTTTCTACTCTCTCAAATCTTATTCCTTTTCAAAAATCGTTGTCATGATTGGAGAGATGTATGTTAACCATTAGGCCATTTTTTATTTATTATTAAAATCTGCTTTTTAAAATCATTCTATAACTTAGACATCCCATTTACTCTGGTAAGCGCCATTTCTTTATATGTGATAAACATTGAACATTTATATGATGTATTAATGACACCATCTGTTTTGAATGAAATCTATCTTAGAGTATATTAAGATAGCAATTTTATAATAAACATTCCCAGAGTTTTGTTACTTTAAAAAATATTTAAAAATGACTTTCTATCTTTGATTACAAACACCACATCTCTATTATAATAAGATACAAAAAGATCTTTTTTTATAACAATCATTAAATCAGTCTGATTTTGTTCATTTAGGAAAATTGCTATATTGTTGTTTTTTTGTTTTTTTTTATCATAATATGAACTCCAAGTCTAAAAAACGCAAAATACCTGCATAGTTTAAAAGAAGATGGTTTTATATCAAAGAACAAAAAAATGGAGAAAATTTACAACATAATAAAATTTTAGACTTAATAAAACTCTTTTTATTATCCAAATTTTGAGAATCTTAGATTTTCAAATATGAAATATTCTTTTTATTTTATAAATTGGTACTCTGATAAATGACGCACCATGTTTCCATGACTTTGCATCATCAACGTTCAGGCAGATCTCGGAATCGCCCGAGAGTTGACAAAACTATTAACCAATCAGATTGCAGCAGGCATTAGACAATCAGGTTGCAAGCAAGCAGAAGATAACTTTTGGAAGAAATTAATTGCATTCAATAACAAAAATGAATTTCTATCATCGCTGGCAGTGCGTTGAATCTCCCAAAGGACTAATTGCTTTCTGCCAGCAACAGGACCAGTACACAAGAAAACTTTTGGACCAGCTGCAACCCTAACACTAAACCCTAACCCAGAAACTGTCATAAAAGAAAAAAAAAACATAGAAAAAAGATTGGAAAAAAATAAATCAGTGCGTTCGTTAAGAAAAAAATAAAATTATTAAAATAAACAAACATCGAATTAATTACAGTTGTTTAGCTATGGTTTGATATTATTATCTGAGAGTTTTGGCCTCATTTTGGGCTCGTCAACTCTCGGGCGCTTCCAAGACCTGCCCGAACGTTGACGACGCAAAGTCACGGAAACATGGTGCGTCATCTATAAGAGTACCTATAAATTTATTCTGAGTTTAAGCATTTCTAACTAAGCTGGAGATTTAAAAAATATTTTCCCCATCGATTTGGAAAGAAGATTGCACAAACTACATCTATTAACCAATTTTAAAAAAAAAATTATTTTTAGAACGTTACCAAATCAGATGAAGAACACCAGTAGCATGGAAAATTTTAAGATGGTATTATTAGATGAATTCAGAAATGATGGCATTTTTGGGAACTATCAGATGAAATATTGTGTAGAATTTGATATGTATGTTGATGTTGTATGTAAAGTGTAAATTTTTTGTACAATAATTTTTTAAGGGTTGAATTTGGAAGATAGTTTTAAAAAAAAAAAGTGGCATGACAAACAATAATTTCTTTCAAAAATAATCTAGGAAATAATTTTCTGCCTCTAAAAATTAATTCTAAATTTCAGAATAATTTTGAATAAAATCTAAAAAGAAACTGTTTCTAGAAATCCTTTTTTTAGATTCCTTTGTTACAAGACCTATGCAGTCTTTTACTTGTTTAATTACTTTGATCATTTATATCTTAATCAAATTCTGATCGCAGAGTTCTTATACATGTGTGCATGTTAATTCTTCTGAGGACTGAAGGCATCTCCGTTAGCTGCAATCAAAACCATCCAACTTGCTCTGTACATTAATTATTCAATTGATTTATTGGGCCATGATCGGCCAGGTGGTTGAAAGGTTAAGGGGGGGGGGGAAAGAAATGAAAGAGAGAGAGACAGTCAATTAATTTTCAAGCTGATTGCTTAATTATATCTTTGTTAGATTAGCATAATTAATGTCTTCTCATCTGAGGCTTCCACAAATACTGGCTTAATTATTATCATTTTATTAGACCACCTTAAATGTGTTTTCTTAGTTCAACCACCCCATCAGAACTATCGAGAAATTACGCCTGCTCTTATCTTTGTTCAAACCTCACCAACCACCGATTGTCATGGCAAATAACACCCTACCTGAGAGTTCAACATTCAAACTCCTTGGCCTAACCTTCACAGGTAACATGAATTGGAACAAATACATTGAACACATTGCCAAGACTGCAGCAAAGAAGGCGGGATCCCTCTACCGTGCTAGTAAACTCCTCACACCTGACATTATACTGTATCTCTACAAAGCCACCATCCGTCCATGCATGGAGTATTGTTGCCACATCTGGACTGGTGCATCATCCACTAGTCTCTCTCTCCTAGACAAGGTCCAAAAAAGAGTCGCCAACTTAATAAGTCCCTCACTGTCAACCAAGCTTCAGCCTCTGTCCCATCGCCGCAATGTAGCATCCTTGTGCTTGTTTTACAAATACTTCAATGGATTATGCTCTGATGAACTGGCTACTCTGGTGCCCCCTCGACGTAAATTCACTCGACCAACTCAGCAATCAGCTAAATCCCATCCATTCACTGTGGAGGTCTCCAGATGCCGGAGAGCCTTCTACTCCAATAGCTTCTTTCCTCGTGCTGCTGGCCTCTGGAATTCCCTCCCTGTTTCCCCGACAGTACCGACATGCAGAGGTTTAAAACTAATGTAAACAGACACCTCCCTACACTGCTCCCAACTTGGGGTGACACCCAAAACCCACACCCAAATTCTCAGTAACTCTTTATGTCTACAGTGGCGGCCTGCCTTGTTTGGGTGAAATATGTTAAAAAATTTTATTTTTAAATGTCTGACATCATATCTGACTAAATATTACTGACTTCCTTTCTCACAGATTCTAGCTTATTTCAGGCATGTCAAACGTTTGAACCCTTTGTGACTCCTTGTCAGAAAGGTTTCCTGTTTTCAACATAACATAAGCCAAATATATTTTAGCTAATAGTTATTATTGTAAATGTACCCACTAATATTCAACACATACACACATCTCTATAAGAGACTCCGTCTGTCAGTCACGCATAAGTTTGAAATGTCATTTTCATTTTTAAATTGGTCGATTCTTATTTTATATTCATTAGACGATTATTATTATTATTATTTTGATGTTTCGTCATTTTGTTTCATGCTTGAGGTTAAACATTTTGTGAATGATTTCCAACTTTTCCTTCGCTTGTGCTGCCCGTCAAGATCAGGTGATCATCAATTGATCCCCTCCATGTCTTAAGCAGCCTACCACATGGCTTTAGGCCATCGATGTCAGTGTCAGACACACATTGGATCATTTTGGATGACTGACGGCGGGCTACGTCGCCATACCAGTAGAGAAGTCAATGTGCGACATCTCAACTGGTATGACCACGTCGCCTGCTGCATAAATATTTAAAATCCTTTAACCATAACTAATGTGGAATATTCTATTTCTCTTTTTCAGGGTCCCAGGGCTCAGATTGATCGTTCCTTATACAAATCATATATTCAAAAAGAACTTCTTAACCTCCCTTATCTGACAATAATTGAATCTCCCGTAGAAGATCTGTTATTGAAAGAAGCCACAGAGCCTGATCACAAGTTAATGCAGCAAGTGTGTTATGGTGTCATTCTGGGTAAGATTTATCTTAACTCGTTTTCATTTTGTTCATCTTTCAGGCTTTTTCTTTTAACAATGTCCAGTGTATGATATGCAATGGTGGAGCGTGGGGCCCCAATTCGGGAACTTTGGGGAGTCACCCCATAGTTACTATTATTCCCAAGTATACTCTGACCCAGAGAAGTGATAGTACCTGTCAGGTTCCTCGCCCTGCCGGCGGGGCCACGAATTCACAGATTTAAACTCCATACAGGGCCACCCCCTCCACCTGTAGGCTATGGGTGGCCACCTGTGATGCCTTAGGACGGGATCTTGACGGCTGAGCCATTCCTCCACTTCAGTCCTTACTTTGGCTAGACGGGAGATCAGAGAGTTCCAATCCGATCAATCGACTGATTATATCATGCCCTAGTATCTATAAGTTTATCCAGAACTGTATTATTCTTATTTTTCCTTTTTATTTTCTTCCCAAATAGATACTAGAAGGCAGTGACTGAGGGTCAATCGTGTTGTGAACAAAGAAGATCACCAATGCCAAAGAGTAATGTTTTCAAAGAGTAGTGTTGGATCCCTCTCTGTAAAATTTCCTTCTAGGAGTAATGTTTTTTTGGGGGGGAGAAATGTTTTCTGGGAGTAATGTTTTCTTGAAGTGGTGTTTTCTGAAAGTAATGCTCCTACCCTCTCTGTAAAATTTCCTTCTAAGAATTCTGTTTTCTGGGAGTAATGTTTTCTAGGATTAATATTTCCACTCTCACTGTAAAATTTTCTTCTACAAGTAATGTTTTCTAATATCAATGTATTCTTGGATTAGTGCTTTTTTTGAGTAATGATGGTATCCTCTCTGTAAAATTTCCTTCTAAGAGTAATGCAATGTATTCTAAGAGCAATGTATTCTGAGAGTAATGTATTCTAGGAATATAAAAGTATTATCCTACCTATAGAATTATATTTGACAACTTTATTCAGCATTAAATAACCCATAGATGGTTGATATACTGTAAAACAAAACAAACCAAACCTTTCACTAAATTTCGTTAAATAGAGTCTGTTCTGGATATATGTAACTGTATCTGGTGCTATACACAACTAAAAACTGTTACATAGACCAAGGGTTGTCATTTAGTTGACTCTATACAATCATTTACCTCTTTAATTAGTTTAATCATTAATATTTCAATCACCTAAAATCATATGTTGCTATCAGTCAGAATCGCCATGTGTGCATGTGTGTTGTTCCTTTGAGGACTGAGATCATCTCTATGAGCTGTAATAAAAGTTGTTAGCATACTTCTTACATTAATTATTCAATTAAGTCAACAACACTATCTTGATGAACTCTTATTACTCTTAGTTGTCGTTTTGGCTGGAGCATCAACATCTATGACTTCAGAGGCCGATTCAGGAGTGGCAGCCTCTGCAGCAGAGGTCACATGTGCTAATGTCCTTTCTGACTAAATATTATGGACTTCTTTTCTCATGATTTTTAGCTTATAAACAAAAGATTAAATGTTTGAACTCTTTGTAATTCTTTGTAAGAAATATTTCCTGTTTTCAACATAATGCTAGATCTATCTTAGCAATTATACTTTAGCTAATATTTATACCAGCAAATATACCTGCCAATATTTAATAGAACTTGAACCATGAAACTTTACCAAAATGACTGGAATCGCCATTAAATGATCCCAAAAGAGTTGATAAGTTGTAAAAAAAGTATTTTTTAACAAAATATTGCTGATTGGTAGATTTTGTATAGTTATCTTCATACTTTTAGTTGATTGGATTATGCTATAAGTTTAATTCATAAAGGGAACATTATTTCTTAAACTCTATTTGAGTTGACAAATTCTTCTTCTATTCATTTAACGTCACTTTTTCCTTGTTCATGGGTCAGACGTTTAATGATATTACGCAAGCTTATTCTCCATTTCTCATAGTTCAGTCTTCAAATTCCACTATGCGGTCTTGTCTAATCACTTGGTTCCAAATTTTCCTAGGCTGGCCAACCTTCCTGCGATTTATGACATTCATGCTTCTGCAATGGTTTATCTAAGAGGATGAACGTTCCACATGACCATACCAGTTCAATCGATTCATCCTTAGGATAACCTCCATGCTAGACAAGTGTAGTGCTTTCAGCAAATCCTCTGACCTGATGTGTTGGGTTTGATTAGATTTCACATTGCAGATCCATCTGATCATGGATCTGTCATTGTGCTGCAGATGGCCGAGAGAAGACTAGGCATTCACTGCCATATGTCACAACACTTTTGACACAGATGCTATACAACTTAACCCGGATGTAGAGAGGGACAGAGGCAACAACAAAATGCAAAATAAAAATTAAAGAAAAATAGGTTGTTGTCAGATTTGAAATTGCATTCAACATAAAAGCATTTAAATGTTGGGTGACAAATAAGTCTGGTATGAGATTAGCCTAATGGAGACCATGACGGACTATGGCATTGGTTATGCATAAATATTTATTGTGAAAAATACACAATTAATCACAAGGCATCAAAGGGAGTTGGGTGGTGATAGTTGTCATTGCTCTACTCTTATTTACAAACGTATTGACCAATTCAAACTTACAACCCAATTCACCAAAAGAATTCATACATCCGATTCCCAATGAAGCAATATTTGGAGCTGTGCTGCAAGATGCTTGTTCACATTAGTTTTAAATTTTTGCATGTCAGTACAGTTGGGGAAACGGAGCAGGGAGGGAGTTCCAAAGGATGGCAGCTCGACGAAAGAAGCTATTGGAGTATCCACTTGAAGGCTCTGATTGGGTGAGCAGGATTACGTGTTGTGGGAATGGGCCATATTTGAAATAGAGTTAAGTTCATCTGTTATTGTTTAACAGAAAATGAAATGTTCATGAAAAGTTTCTAGGAATCTATAATACGACTAACCCTAACCTGCTTAAAAAAATTGGTTTGCAGGATCAATACATTAATGTTGGGAATATTCAGCCTGCTCATCTTTTTCCATTCATCCCAAGTTAGCTTCCAGCTATGAGGAATAAAATTCAAGATGTGGTCACACGTGGAGTCTGGATAAAGCTACTAGGCATAAACAAAACAGTATCCAACATTTGATCAATTTAGTTTCTATTGTAAGAAAATTACATTCAATTTATATGGTAAAATAATAAATGTTCAAAATTAACTTTATTCAACAATTAGCTGGATTCGCCTGCTTGTTATTGCTTCACAATTTAATTCCTATTCACTACTTGAAATCATTGAAATGAAACTAATCGAGAAGAAAAAGAAGAAAAAACTAATCAATACAAAAAAGAAGAGAAACCTAATCGATAAGAATACAAAATTAATCGATAAGAAAAAGAAGATAAAACTAATTTTTGCTCATAAAAATGTAATTTGCATATATCATTATTCTTTCCTTTCGTTTTTTATTATTATCAGTTATTTTAAAAATTAAGCCTCCCCTTCTTTGCTCATAAAATTACATTTTCATATATGATTATTCATACTGTGATGCGAGTCGGACACATGTACATTCACTTTTATTATATAGATATATTTAATATTGCACAATTTCTATATTTGCTATATTTTGGCAAAATTCCTGATTCAATCCTCCTAAAATCTATCATTTTCAACGTTCTTAGATGTTGACATTTCTCTCATGAACAGACTGAATGAGTGACAATTTACCAGCCATGTTGTGACATATTTGCTGAGTCACCAGAGAAACATTTTCTATACAATTTTCCTTGTAGAATATTTGGCCTGTTGATTAATTCTGTCCATTTTTCATTAATTGCCTTTGAGAACTGTACTCATTAGAATCTGTTTTTATTGTCAAATCTGAAGAATATTTTGTTGAAAATTTTATTTTAAAAAATGTATACAAATCATCAAAAGAAGAAATGAGGAAAAAAAATATTTTGTTTGATTTTTAATTGTGTAAAATGAACAAGAATTCTTTATTTACATAAAAAGCAATTTTTACAGGTATTTTTTATTGAACAATATTAATGTCGCATTAACTCTATCTCAACTATATTTTGCCAAATTCATAATTCTGTTTTTAACCATTTATTTTTTTACAGACAATGGCCAGAAAGTATTTGGAAAATCAGTTGTTCTCACAACTGGTACTTTTCTTCGTGGTTGCATCACAATTGGTTTAGAATCCCGTCCTGCAGGCCGAGTTGGAGATGAACCAGCCATTGGCTTGGCCAAGTCTTTAGAAAGTGCTGGTTTTAAAATGGGCAGATTAAAAACAGGTAAAGGAAAAAAATATTTATTTCAAACAAATATTAATTCACGAGTTTGTGTTGGGGTATCCATCTGAAGACATGTTCATAATATTGATACATCCTTGGACATTTTAATGATTGAAAGAGAATCTTATCTTAAAATGTCAAAGCAACCAAAAAACATCAACCGCTAAAGCAAACATTGTGGGGGAAATAGAGCTGACACATGGGCTTCTAAAATGATTTATTTTGTATAGTCAAACTATCATTTTTTGAGATAAAAATGGTTGAAATTTGTTTCCAGATGAGCATAGATGAAATGCAATTTGGTGTTATGTCTGGGCATAGTACCACTGATGCTATATTTATCCTGAGACAAATGCAAGAGAAGTTCCTTAGTAAGAAGAACCTGTATTTTGCTTTTATGGAGCTGGAGAAATCTTTTGACAGTGACAGTTGATGTTGTCTGGTGGGCATTGCATAAACAAGGGGAAAACGTGTACTTAGTAAAGGTTGTTCAAGCAATGTACAGTAATGTTCAAAGTTGTGTTAGAATTAACAGCGCATTTAGTGAAAGCTTTACTTTTTAAAGTGGGAGAGCATCAAGGCTTTGTACTGAGTCCGTTGCTTTTCATCTGTGTCTTGGAGGCATTGTCCAGGGAGTTCCGTACGGGTTGTTCAAAAGAGATGCAGTATGCTGATGACTTAGCACTTGCCTGTGAAACAATGAAAGGTTCGTTTGTCAAGTTCAAAACTTGGAGAAATACTATGGAAAGTGAAGGCCTGAAAGTGAATGTCATCAAAAGTGTTGATCAGTGGTTGTAGTGTTGGAAATCATCTGGAAAGAGGAAAATTCCCATGTGGTAAGGAATCTGGTGCAATTCAATTTTCTGTGGTACTTGTAAGCATTGGATACACAAGAAGTGCAGTGGAATTACTGGTAGATTGAGAGAGGACAACCAGTTTGTGTGCAAAAAGTGTAAGACAACAGGGACGAATGTGAACTCAGATGTGTAGAAAATATATGTGGATGGCAAAGTTATTGAGGTTGTTTAGAAATTTTGTTACCTTGGCGATACCATTGGGGCACAGGGTGGAACAGGTGCTAGTGTGATAGCTAGAATTAGGAGTGGATCGAGTAAGTTCAGGGAACTTTTGCCATTACTAACCAGCAGAGCGTTACCACTATTGACCAAGGGAAGAATCTATCAGACATGTTTACACAGTGTGATGATGTATGAAAGTGAAACCTAGCAAGTGAGTGTTGAGGACATGCATTGCATTGGAGAGAAATGATATGAGAATGATCGAATAGATGTGTAACGTAAGTCTTAAAGACAGGCTCAGATCTGATGACCTCAGAGGAAGATTAGATCTGGACAGTACAGGGAGATGTGTGCAAAACAGGAGGCTTTGATGATATGGCCACATTGAAAAAATGGATGAGAGTTCCTGGGCTAGCAGATGTAGAACAATTGAAGTAGCAGGATCAGCACACAGAAGGCCAAGAAAAACATGGGCGGAAGTGATAAAAATGGATTTGAGAGAAAGAGGGATAAAGAAAGATCTGGCTATAGATAGGTTAGCTTAGAAGTCAATTTCTAAAAGTCGGCCAGCATATAAAACAGACGTTAAACTGAATATTATGATGATGATGATGATTTCAGTGTACAATTTTATGTCATTCGACTGTAGATTAAATTTCATTCAAATTAGAGTTAAAAACTTTTTCAGTAAAAGAGGATGAGGGATTCACTAGACTCATATGAGAAAAAAAGATAAACATGTAGCCTATGATATCCGCACTGACACAGAATCTCTGTTCAAAATTTCATAAAAAGCAGTCTAGTGTTCCCCAGTGCAATACTCCGACTCTGTCGTTGAGTTCTATCGAATGTCTTAATGTTTACACTTGCCACTTTCAGTGTTAAATATAACTTAATTTCTCCGTTATCATGGGACAATCTCCCGTGGCTGTCTCTAAGATTGTTATTTCCCTGCGCTGATGAGAGCCGTAAGCTTGAAACGCCATCATACATAGGTAAAATATTAAAAATAAAATTTAATATTATATATATATGTATATATACATATACACACCTTTTATTTTGGACTACCAAGCATTTTGTGAATGCATATAAAAAGATAAGTTATTTATTTCTTTTTCTTAAATGCCTTTCATGAATTAAACACAAAGCAAGGCTGACACCCATATAAATATATATATATATATATATATATATATATAGTAAGTTATGAAATCCTGGGGGGAATCGTCATGCCTTAGTATCTATAAGTTCATCCTCAACCGTATTATTCAATCTGATTCTTCAAAAAATCAAAACCTTATTTGTCCTTTTTATTTTTCTCACAAATAGATACTAGAAGGTGATGGCTGATGGGTTAATCATGTTGAGAACAAAGAAGATTACCAATGCCAAGGAGTAATTTTTTTTTAAAGAGTATTGTTTTCAAAGAGTAATTTTTTCTAAAGATCAATGTATTCTGAGAGTAGTGTCACTGGTGGGGCGCTTATTTGGGGTGCTGTGTTTTTCTGTCTTGAGTAATGAAATTTCCTTAAGTTCTAAGGGTAATGTATCTCAAGAGTAGTGCAATGTATTCCAAGAGTTATGTATTCTAGGAATATAAATGATTATCCTATCTATAGAATTATATTTGACAACTTTATTCAGCATTAAATAACCCATAGATGGTTGATATGCCATAAACCAAACCAAACCAAACCAAACTACTACTACTACTACTACTACTACTAGTAATAATGATAATCATTAATAGTAATAATGGAAATGAACATCATTTGGTTCAAAACTATTGGTAAGAATTACACTAAATTTGGTATAAAGAGTTCTTGGGATGTCGGGTGTAATAAAATAAACAAAATACTAATTATGATACTTAAAGCCGCAACAACCCTTCCATGTAAGCTAGATTAATTGGCTGGTTATTTTATGTATAAGTAATTAAATATAAACATGACAAAAGAAGTTTTTGCGTGTGTATATGAATATATCTATAAAGATGAAAAAATAAAATGCATTACTATTGCCTATGACTTCAGATGGTAATTTTCTTTTATAAAACATTCAAGAAATCTTGTAAAAATATTTATTTTCTCTTATTTTTAGAGAAATAAACTTGTTATTTCAGCTCATTTTCTGAACTGAGAGAAATTACTGTTCAAGGGAAAGAACTCGGTTATTGACTTAATGTCGGTGCTATCTGACATTTGAAGTGACAGTTACAAAAATAAATAAAATCTTGATAAAATAATAAATTGCTGATAAAATAAATGACTAATAAGAAAATGATAATATTTAAAAGTAGTTATATGTAATATTGATTAGAAACCAATAAGTGGTATAAAAAAAGTTAGGTAGAAATTAGTAATTTGTATAAATTTTGATTGATTAAAGTTTCTTACATAACAACAGTTTTTCTTGAGATGCATCCATTCAATTTGTGTGTTTCGCAATGGAAACTGAAGCCCAAGAGACCGACTGACAGGCAGAGACTCATATAGAGATTCTTGGATGTATCTACCCCCCCCCCCCGACCAGATGGCATATTGCTCTTCTCGTTTCTTGCAAAAGCGTTAAGGGACGAGATGAAACTCCAAGACTTAATTCTCTTTCTATAGTCCGTGCCCGTTGGCCGAACCAACATGTCTTATATTCTTGTGTGACTAACTCCTTCTGGTTCCTATTCTGTGTTGATGAAGCTGTTAAATAAAGTTGATTTAATTGTAGAGAAGATGCTTGTCCCCCAACCTTCTCCCCTTTTCTTTTTTCTCAGTAGCCCCTTACGTCTACAGTGGCCCTCTGCCTTGTTTGGGGTGAACTATGTTAAAGAACAAAAAAAAAACAAAAAAAAACTGGAATATGGTGACCCTTTCTTTTTCTTCATTGCAAGCAAGATCAGTCAGATGAATATAGACATAGCAACACTACTACAGAATGGCGATCTCCGACAAGCATCTCACCTCAACAAAACTCTTCAATTATTTTATAACATTAAATAACCCCAAAGGGCTGATATGCCATAAAACAAATAAACTGAGTAAAGCTGTTTTGGTGGGAAATTAAAATATCGCAAAATGATTCTTCATTTATTTTTGTTTTTGCTGTGTATATAATAAAATATTTTGATATTTCTAATGGACAATCCTATTTTTATGTACATTATTTACATATTTCAGATTGTACTCATTTTATTTATTATGTTCACAACGTTTTGGCCGTTGTGCCCTCTGAATTTCTTCAGATACCTTTTTTCATAGTCTTGTATAACCGTCCATGGATTTTCAAACTTTAATTCCATGTTTCAAGTGATTTTGTATCAATTAATGATTCTTAAGTTCCTTCACCAGGGATTGAACTCAAAACCTCTGGGTAGAATTTACTTTGGAATAACTCTTAACCAACACCTATTTTCCCAGTAGGACAATTTAGGGAAATTTATTGGGTAAACCTAATGTTTAGCTATTATTTACCTCTACTCATATTGCATGTTCTATGCTTATATAGTAATTAAATAATTGCTGTTAATCCTCATCATTTCTTATACTGGGGTTATCTGCCCTTTTTTCTTTCTAATTAATGCTTCCCATATTGTGTCTATCTCTATATTTGATCTACTTAAGAGGTCACCATAGCCCAGCATATGTGCTGAATCTTTGAGTTATCTCCCCTTCCAGTGTTGATTTCAATCTATTATTTTAACTTTATTTCACTGATGGTTGGTTTGGTAGTTTGGTAGTTTTGTTTTACGGCATATCAACCCTTTTTGGGTTATTTAATGCCGAATCTGGTCTTGTTTTCTTCTCTTTTTTGTTTCTTTCCCCTTTTAATATCTGTTTCTATTTAACCCATAGTTGGGACCCTAACAGGTACTACCACTCCGGGTCAGGGTGGACCTGGGAGCAATGGTAATTAAGAGGAGGCTCCACATTCCCCAAAGTCCGTAAGCCGGATCTCACCATCGGATGTAGTTTAAGGTCATATCCAGGACCGGGAGTAGGGTAGGAAAAATAAAAATAAAAAAGGGGAGGGAGAAAGGGAGAGGGGCTGTTGTTTTTGTTTTTGGTTTTGTAGAACATAATTAAGTTTTACAAACAAAAAAAAAAAAAAAAAAAAAACGTCAATGTAGGTGAATTTCGTCTCAGGGAGCCACAGGGCAGCCTGATCTGGTATCACCAGACTGATGGTTGGTGACTCCCTGAGAGTACAACATCCAAAACATGAATATAACAATAACAAAGATGAGGATAACAGTCTGAAGTTTGTAAATATCAATAATGCCTCATCTCAGAAATATTGTCGACTATTTTCATGGCTGTAGATTAAATAATAATTTCTTGAAAATTGATTTTTAATTTTTATGTAATATTAAAAAAAATATAGTCTAATTTGAGATGAAGATTTTAGTAATTGTCTTTCTTTAGAATTAATCTTTTGTAACTTACATTATCACAGGTACACCTCCGCGTTTGGATGGTCAAACAATTGATTATAGTAAAACTACGGTCCAGTTGGGAGATAACCCACCAAAACCATTTTCCTTCCTCAATGAAAAGGTTTGGATTAAGGTAAGTTACTTTGATTATTCTTCAAGTTTATTTTACCAAAAGATTTTTTTAATCATCATATTCAATTTAACGTCCGTTTTACATGCTGGCATGTGTCGGACGGCTTTTAGAAATTGACTTTCAAACTAACCTATCTCTGCCAGGACTTTATCCCTCTTTCTCTCAATTCCATTTTTATCACTTCCTCCCATGTTTTTCTTAGCCGTCTCCCATCGAAGTCTCTTGTTCTGCGCACGTCTCCCTATACTGTCCAGATTTAATCTTCGTCTAAGGTCATCAGAACTAAGCCTGTCTTTAAGACTCACATTACACATCCATTGTATCATTCTCATATCATTTATCTCCATGCAACGCATGCCCTCAATCCTCACTGGCCAGGTTTAACTTTCACACATCGTTGCACCATGAGAAAAATATGATGTATTATAAATAAGCATAAGGAGAAATGTTGTCTGTACGTCCCACCGATTTCATTAGAACAAAATAGACAATTACTTCAATTTGTTTTAAACCACCCTTCAATCTTTTCATTCTTACACAAACAATGTCAACAAAACATCAGTATTAAACATAATATATTGTCAGAAATAAATTCCAATGTTTTTACCTTTTATAACATGGGTGCTTGTACAGAGAAGCGTGCATATGAAAAACGCTGAAAATCGCAGTTCCAATTAAATTGGATTGTCACGGCAAATAACACCCTACCTATATCATTCAAACTCTTTAGCCTAACTTTCACAGATAACATGAATTGGAATAAATACATTGAACACATTACCAGGGCTGCTGCGTGTTAGTAAACATCTTACATCTGACATTATCCTATATCTCTACAAAGCCACCATCTGACCATGCATGGAGTATTGTTGCCACATCTGGGCTGGGGCATCATCCACTAGTCTCTCCAAAAAAGAGTTGCCAACTTAATAGGTCTCTCACTATTCACCAAGCTCCAGCCTCTGTCCCATCAGCACAATGTTGCATCCTTGTGCTTGTTTTACAAGTACTTCAATGGAATGTGCTCCAATGAACTTGCTGCTCTAGTATCCCTCGACGTAAATTCACTAGACCAACCTGACAATCAGCCAAATCTCATCCATTCACTATAGAGGTCTCCAGATGCCGAAGAGCTTTCTACTCCAAAAGCTTCTTTCCTCGTGTTGCTGGACTCTGGAGCTCCCTCCCTGCTCCCTGTTTTCCTGACGGTACTGATATGCAGAAATTTAAAACTAATGTAAACATACATCTAGATGCACAGCTCCCAATTTAGTTTTACTCCCCCCCCCCCCCAAAAAAAAAAACTTTCACCCTTTTTCTCAGTATCCCCTTACGTCTACAGTGGACACCTGCCTTGTTTGAGGTGAACCATGTTAAACATTTTTTTTTTTAAATTAACCGGAAAACTCTTTGATATACTTATGTATCAAGCAAAAATAAGTTTGTACATCAAAAATTAGCAAAAACTGTTGAGTAGAATTTTAATAAAAAGTACAAATCCGTGATATCGTTTAATCGGGTCAGCCATTGATTCGAGCTAAAAACACGAAATTCAGGGGGAGATAACCCAGTCTGTCATATTAACATGTAATAAATCAATGGCAGTCATCAAAATACGATAAAACTGATGTTTATTTTTAATTAAAATTCTACTCGATCATTTTTTCTACTTTTTAATGAGGATACTTATTTAAATCTGCTGCGTAAGTATATAATACTCTTTTTTTTGTGGTATTGATAATTTAATCCACACGCTTCTCTGTAGAAGCACCATAACATGTTCACCATATTTCACTGTTTGATGCAAACTCGAGAAGATATGGTTTACAATGATAATAAATACATAAACATACATTAATCAAAAAGCATGAGAGATGAGTTACCTGTACATTTGCACTTGTTAGCCAAGTGGTTAAAACGACATCCACAATAGGTGGTCCCTCTTGCACATTCAAGTACGATAAAAGTCTCATTTTTCTCTTTGTGATTTTCTATGGTTATTCCCAACTTCTCGTGGTCTGGATGACCGTTGGGGCGTCAAAGATGATCTGGGAACCAGCTCCCTCCAGCCCTCACAATTTTCTGCCTTCTTGAATGTCCTACCCAGCACTTTATTTATCTAATATAACGAGCACCTTCTCTCTCTGTCTGTCTGTTCGTCGGTGAGAATTTTTGTAAACGTAAGAGGGGGGGGGGGTAACTCCTAATTAATTAATTTTCAAGTGGGCGAGAATTTTTGTAAACCTAAGAATTACACTGAGAAACTGCTTCTATTTATCTTCCTCCCACAAGGTAAGATGTGACACAAGGTCGGGAAAGTGGGGAAAAAAAACCAGCGCTCGAGAATTTGAGCACTCTGGCCATTTAAAGATTGCCTGGGCAGCCCCGTCGGCATTCCCCGGTAGGGGTACCTCAGGCGATTAGCAATAAACTAACCCCTTCTCAAAGGGTGAGAAGGCAAAGCCTGGGAGGGTGCACCTCCTAGAACTGCACAGGACGGACAACCGATAGACCGGTGTAAATCTAGACCTGAAGGCCCGGACAATACCGGTTTATTGGGCGAGGTAACAACCCCTGGCTGAACTGAGAAACTGCTAATTACTTAATTTAGATTAAATAACATAGTAGTATATTGTCTTTGTGAGACCTGATGATCGTGTGATATGGCCGTACCGCTTCATTTTCCTCTTTTTTTACAGTAGTCAGTACATCTTCATATGGCTTGACTGCTTGTATGTGGCCCCTGTATCAGATGTTGAGAATCTTTCAGGAGCATCTCATCTATGTGGCCTGTATCCTTAATTTCAGGTTCGTTATTAGGGTCCACGACTCACGTGAATACAGAAATATGGAAATGACTAGGGGCTTTTAAATCTGGTTTTTATCCTAGCTTCATGGGATAAATTAATCATTTATTTAAATGTATTACCCATGCAAGCAGTTGTGAACTCCCTTGCACCGTGTAAATATGTATAAAAATAAATATTGGAACGCTGACGTGGTCTTTGGGTTCGATCAATCGAACACACGCGTTATCTTTGACTCCTTGCTTTTTGTCTCTGTTTTGTATATACTGTTGTGTTTCAGGAAATAAGTGCAACATCACAGCAGTAATCAACAAAAAGGCAGTATGATGCATACTATATTCTTTTATTTATAACCTTTTAATATATACACTGACATTAGTGTTTATAACAGAGGTCATGATATTTAATTAATATTCTAAATAGGTTTAATAAATGTTTGTACTGTGTTTATTTGTAATTTGAATTTAAAAAATATTTATAAACAATGTTTTCATGGAAAAAGATGTAAAAACAATCATAATTTAATTCTGCAATCTCAAAATGCAATTGTAACAAAAAATGAAAAAAAAAAATTAGTGCATTTGAATGTAAAAAAACAATAATTAACCTTAATTTTGGCTTTTAAAAATATATATTTTTAAGTCGGTATTTGTAAATAAATAAAAATAATAAATTTAAACAAATTTTTATAAGGTATCTTTAAAAAAAACAACGTTAAGACTGCTATTATTAACAACTATTTATTTATGTCTAGATCGTAGCCTTATTATTTCTTACTATGAATAATTCATTGAGCTTGTAGGACAACAGAAATTATGGACTTCAAGTAAAAATATTAAATTTTGTTAAATTATTCGGTACATTAGGACCTATGCTGAAATCGACTTATCGTCGGTACTTTCCGGATGTTTATGTAAACTGCCGGAAAGTACCGAAGCGGTTAGTCAATCAATTTGCGAGAGAATAAGCAGACTAAATGTCAACATTTCAACTGATTAAAACATGAAAGTACTGCAAAGAATTTTCACAAGCTATCACTGGCAGCTGCGTCTCACGAAGGAGTAGTTAACTTTTGTCAGGAAGAAAAACTGATCACAAAAGAAAAAAAACGTTCAGGCAAAGAAAACGAAAAAAACAAACTTTATTACCTAACCCTAAACCTAACGAAACCAAAAATAATTTTCAGTAAAAAAAAGCCCCAAAAGACGCCATTTTTACCTGATTACAAACCAAAAACAATTTTTAGTAAAAAAGAAACACTTAAAAAATATAATTTGTCACCTGTTTATTTTTATTTCTTCGTTAAAAAAAATAAATATTTATTTCTTACAATTTGACTAAATGTATTGTTTGATTTTTTTGGCTTTATGTTTTGCTTTAAATGTTGGTTAATGTTTGTTTGTTTTCCACTTGTAAATCCAGCTTCGTTTTTGATTTTTTGGATGCAGGTAGGTCAACCGACTTGGCGTCAATACTTTCCGGCGGTTTACATAAATATCTGGAAAGTATCGACACCAAGTCGATTTTAGCATGGGTCCTAATTTAAGAAAGCACCAATTATTCAAATAAGTAAAAAAAATATGTTGAATTAAATATTTTTATCATGAAATATACTAATATATTGGAATTAATATGAATAAACTGTTAAAGTGATTCAATTTATGAATTTATTCGTTTTGTATGCTAATTTTTTTGACCTGTTTCATTCTGTTGTTGGTTTCTCTGATTCCTTTTTAGAATCAGGTACTCACAGGAGGAACCACTTGAAGGTTGCCACCATCCATAGTGAAAGTGGTGCTATGGATCTAACGATATTCGAACACGTCATACCGAGTCGTTAGTCTGCGGTGGTATCTAACTTCACCATTGCCACCTCCCATAAATTTATTTAAACATAATTAAGCATTGCTAAATTATTCAATTTCTTGTAATAATAACCTAATACTGTTTGTAGGATGGGTATTTAAACATTTTTGTAATTGGTCTTCTATTTTTTCGAAGGCAAAATTTCAAACAATTCTACTAAACAAATTTAGGCTCAATTAAAAAAAAAAATAGTTTAAAATCTTCAAAATGGCTACTGTAATAGCAAATATGATTTATGACATTTTTATTTTAATATCAACAAAATTAAAACATTTTTTTATTGAATTTAAGTTTTATTCTTATTTTCTGCTGTTTTGAGATTTCCTGTTAAAGAATTTTACTTCCCTTTCAAGTGTAATCAACTACTTTAATTAGAATTTTAGGAAGTGGAAAATTTATTAATAGTCTATTAAAAAGATTTTAGAAGTATCTATTTTGAAAGATTCTAAGTACAGAAGTTATCTGGAGTATTCTTTTTGTTGTTGTTTATTGTTAAAACAATATTTTGGTGGTTACATTCTTTGGTTTTCTTAAGGTCTATTATGTATGGAAATGTGGTAGCATTAAAATTTATGTGGGCAGTAGTCGAAGCAACTCTTCAAATAATAGTCTCAAAATTATAGAATGTTTCTGGGAGGGGCGTGAGTGGTGTCATGGATACTGACGTAGACTATGAAATCATATATGTCGATTTAAAATTTTATCAGATCTACTATCTTGAGTTATATTATAATATCGTTGGGAAAGGTATTAAGTCACAGTTGTCTCCATCTTTGGGCAAAATAGCAACTTGTATTTAATAAATCGAATACAATGAATCAAAGGCTTTATAATCCGTAAAACAACCAAACCAAACAAAATCTATCTACTACTGAAACTCTATGGATCTTGTTTGTTATATTGTTTATTTGTCTCCGTGCATACTGGATGACATCATCCACTAAAATAGGTTGAAGAAGACATCGGGAAGAAATCTTTTATGATGTCATAAATGTTGAAATAACAAAAGGATAATGTCATAGAACATAGACGACCCGTGACTGTGTGTGTGGTCTCTTTATATGAATTGAGATATTTTCCGTCAAAGAGAAGGTTTTGTATCGGGCAAAGTTGGTCTTTATTTAAAAAATAACAGCTGTTTTTTCATAGACAATACAATCAGAACATTAGCATCTAACTTGAAGTATTAGCATTGTATGTAAACAAGATGACAACTGTTTTTTTTAAGTGACTTTTGTAATAAAAATTATAGCTTACATTGATCCAAATCTTATGAATAAATGAATCTGACTGACTTCGAATATTTTTACAGAAAAACGTCTATATTTTCCTTCGAAACACGTGGCAAATAAAACTCAGTGTGTCATTTGTCAACCGTTTAAAGTTGAAAATTATTTACTGTTTAGATTACTAGTTTTCTTTCTAGAAAAGTTAAGCATCATTTATTAAAATATAATATTTGTCAGAACTTATATGCATACTTTGAAGAGTGAATCCATTTTTTTTTTAAGTATATAGATTGGACTCTTGAATCTAATTATTATAGCCTGCCATAAAAAGGGAAAAAAGTATAAAAAATAAAATATTGTTTCCGGATTTTGTTGGGTATTTTTGTTTTATGTGTTTGTAATCATTTAACAATTCCATTGTTAGCTTGACCTGTAACAAAATGATAAAAAAAGAGGACATTATTTAAAACATTTCTGAAGCATATGTACACAATAATATTTGTTGATGTTTTTTTTTTTTAGCATGATTACAAATTATTGGTTATGTCATAAATTTTGTATTCTACTGACTTACTAATAATTGTTTCTAGCATTCTGTTTTGAATGAAATCTATCTTTAATAGCAGTATTAATATTAAAATAGGACAATACAGAATACAGGGTGTTTGGAATAAATTTGACACTTTTGGAAAGGAAAGGAAAAACGTCATATCTTGGCCAATAAATCGCATTGACACATCGGTTCCCATCAGATCACCAACGTTAAGCAACGTTGAACCTGGCTAGTATCAAATTGGTCACCAGATGCTGTATGTGGTCTGGAGGGGATATGGGCACTACCAGGTTCTACCATGTCCACAGAAAAGTTAGGACAGATAGAGTATCTGCCTGACTCCCCGAGGACATCCCCGGACAGTATAAAAATTTTTTTTTTTTTAAAATTGTTGTATTCTCAAAATTCAAAGTGCATCTCTAAGAGGATCTTTTGCTGGATACAGCTCATTTGAAGACGCCACCCAAGCTTCCAATATGGCTTATAGGTGGGACCTAAAGGTGACCTACGAAAGATGCCTGAACACCAGTTTGATTCTGGTAATCAGTTTATCCTTCGTGTTGCAGATGGTATGGTTGGTTTCTTTCTTAACTGTTCTCTACAACAGAGGTCTTCAAAGTGGGAGTCGCGACCCCCAGGGGAGTCGCGTAACCATAGAAAGGAGGTCGCCAAAATTATAACTATGGAATTTTTTAAATAATATTCAAACTTATTTTTTATTTATAAAAAATTTTGGTGGGTCACGAAAAAAATTTTTTTCCAAAAAGGGGTTGCGACAAAAAAAGCTTGAAGAGCACTGCTCTACAATCAGGTGAGTTGGAAGTCAAGTTGTTGGGAAGCCGTGAAAATTCTCAGACAATCACTTATGGGTTTTCCCAGATGTGTGACCTGGAGCTGAGTCCTGCTGCAACACCTATGGCCTTTCCGCAGTCACACTCTCTACATAACAGTGCTACTTCTAGCCCCCCCTCCCATCCCGGCATTTGTGTTTCATGAAACTACACTTTAATCAATTCGTCATATTTTAATCATTAAATATCAAAGAATTATCCAATTTTTATTAAATTTTCAGCATTTATCAAATAAATTAAAAAATTTTATAAGGAAAACAGTTTTTCAAATTTAACGTAATGATTTTAAAAAGAACCGACATTCAGAAATTTAAAACTAATGTGAACAAGCATCTCGCTGCACAGCTCCCAATTTTGGATGATCACCTTAATTTCATCCTAATTCTCAGTAGCCTCTTACGTCTGCAGTGGCAACTTGCTTTGTTTGGGGTGAACTCAGTTAAAAACAAAAAAAAAAGAAGCTGTTCATGGAAATTCCACCTGGCATTAGGCACATGGAGGAAGAAAGGAAAGTTTCTTTTCCATTGTGGTAGAAGAGGACGAGTTCTTGCTGCGAATGTTTTACCAGGATGAACCAAAGATTGGAATTTGGCACCTTCCATAGAAATAATGAGAGAGTAGAGAAAGACTGTGTTTGATAAATGTATAGTTTTGCTTACATACACCAAATCTCCATTATAATAAGATCTTAACTCCCTTATTAATTCATTATTTCATAAACAAATAAGCTTTCTTATTCTTAGATTTGTTTGAAAACTCTTCAAGTATGACGACTTATCTGTCTACCAGCTTTTCCACAAATAACAAAGCCTGTGCCTGTGTTTTAGTAAGTCAAACATCTAAGCTGTAAATCATATCCACAGATTTTGTTTTGCTTTCTCTCTCCTCATCAATATTGCTTTGTTCTAAGCAGCCAATCAAAAAATATATTAACCAAGAATCCAGCCAGAATTCATTATTGTGTTTTGGCCTCGGGCGAAACACGGCTTAGGAAAGCCAGAGATTACAAAACCAATTTTCTCCACTTTTTATTTCTTTTTTTTATATTACTACTACTACTACTACTACTACTACTACTACTACTAATAATAATACTATTATTAGCAGCAGCTTAAAAAACAACATTTAGGTGACTATTATGCTAGTTAGTAGTAGTATAATTTTAACCCCTCGATGACACATTTGGCAATCCAAGGTAACTTCATGCCAAATTTAGTACGATTTTGCCCAGTATATAAGTATGGTCTATTATTATTTTTCTATGGGTCGGTCCTGGGTAGTTCTAGGAGGTCAACCCTCCCAGGCTTTGCCTCCCCTCTTTGGGGAGGAGTAAGTTTATTGCTTACTGCCTGAGGCACCCCTACCGGGGAATGCCGACGGGGCTGCCCAGGCAATTTTTAATGGCCAGAGTGCTCACTTTCTCGGGCGCTGGCTTTTCAAATCCCACTTTCCCGACCTTGGGTCACATCTTACTTGTGGGAGTAAGATAAAACTGGCCTTGTGCCTAACCTCCTGGAGAGGAGGTAAATAAATACTCACTAGACGTTTTCACACAGGTCATTATCAGTGATTGCTCACTGACAATAATCGGTTGTGTTCCCTGGAGTCTGAGTGACAAGTCTATCCACATTTCCAGTACTCTCCACCTCTTTCGATAACCATTGCAAATGATTTTGCGTTATCGCAACAACCACTTACCATTGATTTATCGCTGGCAGCAGCCATTGGTTGTCTCTTAGATTTGAGTGGCAATAAGCCTCCCCAAGGTTCCAGTACTCTCCGTACCCTTCCAGTGGAGGTCTGGTTAGTGCTCTCCCTCCTCAGTCTTTCCATCCTCCTTGACCCTTCACGACTATTTTGTGTGGTATCAGCAGAGGCTGGTGGCATCACATTGTGTGTGCATATTTTTTTTTTGGGGGGGGGGGGGTAATTTATGAAATAATTATTATGATGATGATGATGATTTTTATTATTTCATCACTAGGAGTCCTAACACATGTCAATATCAATGATTGCTCACTGGCAAGTGATGTTCCCCGGAGTCTGAGTGACAACAAGTCTGCCCAAATTTCCAGTAGTCTCCACCTTTTTTAATAACCGTTATAAATCATTTTTCATTATTACAACAGCTGTTTACCATTGATTTTTTGCTGACAATTATCATTAGCCTTTTTTGGAATTTGGAAGGCTCAAGGCCACTAATCTCTGCACTCATCTAATAGATTGGTGCCCTCTCTCCTCGCTCTTTCCATCATTCTCCATCCTTCATCACCAATTTTGTGTGGCACCAGCCGTGGCTGCTGCACCATGTATGTGTGTTTTGGGATTGAGGGGAATGTCAGATTATGTGATTTCTGGCAGTTTCAGTTCCCTTGGGCTCGTCTAATGTTTTATCTATATTTTTTGTTCTATTTCTATTTCAGCTTATCTTTGGTTGGTCAGCATCACCTGGTCATGTGGATTGGCTTCCGCACTCAAAGATTTTCCTTAACATTCCAGCTGTTTTCATCAGTGCCATGCATTATATTGTGTTACTCCTCCTCACTTTCACTCCAATTTCACCTAGTCGTTTTCTACGGTTTCCAGGACTATTCCTAGTACTCCTACAATTATTGGTATTACAGTAACTTTCTTCATGTTCCATATTCCTTTCAGTTCATGTTGTCAAGTTCTATGTATTTGCTTAGGTTTTCTGTCTCTTTGGTCTTCACTCCGTGAACTGCTGGGATGGTGAAATCTACAATTTGGCAACTTGTTTCCTTCGTGTTGAATAGTATCATCATACCCAATTTCCTTGCTTTGATGTGTTTGTCCGTTTGTACTTCCATGTCCCAGATGATGATTTTATGACTTTCGTTTTCCACTACTGTCTCTGGTTTGTGTGTGTTTGCACGTTCAAAATGCAGACGTTTATATGATGTCCCCACCCCAATGACAGGTCCCAACTTGCACTTTAATTTCTAGATGATCTTCATGAGGAATACATCGACACAAGAAAAGTGGGAGGAGAAAATTATAATGAATAAAAATTTAATTCTCATTCGATTAATTTGGGAGAAGATTAAAAAAAAAAACTTACAACAATATGTTAAAAGGTGAATTTGAATTGAAACCCAAAGAGCAACAATGTGAAATGAAAGGGTTTATTTATGAAAACAATATTTGTTTCAAAGTTATTCTAAAACTTTAAAACAAATATTGTTTTCATAAAATGCTAAATAGCAAAGTAATTCTTTTGGAAATTTATATATTTATTAGCTTTTTGTTTTTGCTGGGGATGGGGCATCCTACCAGATGCCAGACATTCACCCGCTAATTCAGACACTCCAGCCGAGAGATCTTTTTAAGATTCTAACAGTGCAATTGTTTGTATCTCTCTTGCACCTGGTTCACCGGGTATATTCGCCAGGTCATTTTTGAAATGTAGCTGTAGGGATTGCATAGTCATAGTGGATGGTGTATAACTTATTTCCAACTAACTGTTCTTTCTGGTATATGCTCCCAGGACTTGCTGCTACACTGGATATTCAACTTTTTACAAATAGTCCAGTGAAGATATTTACACACTCCGTCGTGTTGCATTGTATAATAGCCACCTCCCAGGAGAACCTTACAACCGGATGTCAGGTGACTCACACTCTCTACTTCTGTGTGGCAGAACCTGCACTTGTTATTGTTGCTGAGACCATTCATCTTTTTAAAGGCATTGGTCATTAAGCCTTGATCTTGGGCAGCCATTATCATTCTCTCTTGATCATAGTGGAGCAATCCTTTTTTCAGCCAGTCTACAGAGCCTTCCTTATCTTATTCCTGGGATAATTCATCTAGGAAATACTTATCACGTTGTTGGTTGGCCCATTTTTCCAGTTTTCTGCAATGGAAGGTCTTGGTGTATTTCTGGCGGCTCTTCCGGGCTATTTCCGTGGCAGGCTTGTTGTCTGTTTCTGCCTCTTTGGTAAAATTTAAAATGTGTAATCGGACATGAATAGTAAAATGTATGAAATGCAAAAAAGTTCAGTGCCTTATGTGTGAAATTTATGTATGTATATATATATATATATATATATATATATATATATATATATATATCTAAATTAATAAATATGAAAGTTCTTTTCATTTATTCAAACTATATTTATATCGAAACACATTAGGTTTATTTAATTCAATGATACAAAAAAGTATTTCCAAATATGCTATATGTACTGACATGAAACCTTACAATATACAGTCAAGGCTATAATTTATTGCATATTTATTTTTTAAACAGTATCTAATAAAGTCATATTCTCTGCAATTAATTTATAATTTGACTCTCTTATCTTCTTATATAAATCAATAGCTTTCTTGATATTAATATTATCAGTAGTCGTATTAATTTAAGCGATTAAAGTTTAAAATTCTGTTTGCTTTTTTTTTTTTTTTCGGTTATGTTTATACAAGCGTTCATTTGCACATAGCAAATACTTAGATTATTTGGGGATAAATATTAAAATAAAAAATGAACTCTGCATAAAACACAATGGCTAACAAAAGTTTTCTGTTAATAATTAAATACATACGTTTATTATTTTTAAAACTAAGTTTTTTATTGTTGATAGTGATAATAACTTTAACATTTGCCATGAAAAAGAAAAAAAGAAGAGCTTCTTATCTTTCTAAATTACAAAAAAAAAAAAATGATTCTCATTTAAAAAAAATCTTCATTAAGTTTTTTTTTTCTGTCTTTAATAATGAAGATGAAAAGCACAAAGTAACCATTTTAAATTACTCAGTAATATAAAATTGTTTTATTTGGCCAGTCGACGTTCTTCTTTTTCGTTTATACATTTGATTATATAACCAGTTTTTAATGGGCAATTTATTTTCATTTTTATGCTTATACAAAGCCAAATCTCTCGACTTTAAATATCGAAAAGATCGTATAAAATAAGCTTTTTTTCTAATTAAGAAAATTTGACTGTGTTCATACACAGTAAATTTCCTCAACATTGGAATGTATCAAATAACACCATAACAATCATCTTTTTGTTGTTTGTCTCCAAATTACTAAATGAAAATTATTTCTTTGTTTTTCTGTAAAGAAGGCTACAGTTCCATTTTTTTCTAATTAAGAAAATTTGACTGTGTTCATACACAGTAAATTTCCTCAACATTGGAATGTATCAAATAACACCATAACAATCATCTTTTTGTTGTTTGTCTCCAAATTACTAAATGAAAATTATTTCTTTGTTTTTCTGTAAAGAAGGCTACAGTTCCATTAATTGCTGCCCGGAGTGCGGGTAATTTTTGCTAAATACAATATTTTACCAAAAGGGTAAAAATTACTAGACAGTAATACATTTGGATTTGGTCAACATGAAAAGGGAAATGAGTATAGTTCTGTAAAATATGCCCTTAAAAATGGAAAGGATAAAATAAAATAATATGTGCATTTACTGGGTATTTTCACAGCCCTGGAATCTGGCCAGTCATGCCTTCTCAGTGCTATGATCTAAACTGATTTTCAAATAATTCTATCTTCTCAAAGAGAGGTGGTAATCATCACATGACCAGAAATACCAAAATGTACAGCTTTAAGAGAGAGGGGGAGAATGCTGAAGAGAGGTAAAACAGGAGGGGAAATGTTCCAATAAACGACTTGCTGGATGGACTTTGTACTTTGTGACTCGAAGGTCAAGCCCTCTAGCATATTTCAAGACTACTTCTTTGTAAAGGAAGATTTGGTGACAACAGATCTCTTTGAATCAAACCTTGGGAGGAAGAGGAGTAGGCCATAACAATAGTTCCCAGTGAACTGGCTTCCCACATAGTTATGTCTGTTTTTGTATTTATTTGTGCTAGTTTGCTGTATTTGTTTCTGATGTGATTTACTGTTTTGTCTCTTTGTCCACAGAGTCTACATTTACTGTTTTCTTAAGTTTTGTCCATCTTGGCTTTTATATAGTTTGTTCTGATTACATTGTTCTATTCGACTGTCAGTAACAATTCTGTTTCTTTGTTCAAGTGTCCTTTTCATAGCCATAGTGTGCGTTATTTCTTTGGTCAGTCTTATAAATCGTTCATGTAGCTGCTTCTCTTCCTATTTTACTTTTCTTGTCTTTTTGTTCCCAGTTTTGTTGTTTTTTGTTCATTTTGACAGTGCTATTAGCAGCAGTAATCAGCCTTTTTGTAATTTGGGTTATGTATTTTTCTAATTCTTTTATCGCATCATCTACACAGTCTTCTATACTTACCAGTCCTCTTCTCCTTCTCTCCTTTTTACATAGAGTCGGTCAGTATCATGCTTCGGGTGCAATGCATTATGCATGGTCATGAGTTTCTTACTTCTTTGGTCCACATTAATATAATTGAGCACCAGCCTTGTTATGTTGTAATAAATGCTTTCATTTTGTTCACAGCCTTTGTATTCACACTGTTCCACATTTCTGTGCGGTAGTACTTATCGTGTTTTTAGGCTGTACTTTGGCTTTGCTACAGCCAACAACCCCTGAAAGACCACATCTGAAATAACAGTACAGGATTTCTATAATTAAGGCATCAATTTATTTTGACGCATGGGTTGATCTTGGCCATTTTCTTTGAGCATGAAACAATATAAACAAACTGTTAGAAAATGTTAAACTAGATAATTTCTTTTAAGAGAGTGTCCAATTTAATGACAGACAGAATCAAGTGTGTCAGGCTCAAATGATTATTAAAAGCAAAAGTTATGGCAAAGATGTTTAAAACAGAATAAATACGGATTAAGATGTATGCATGATTGGTTAAATAACATTGATTCAGCATTGGTTCAATGACAAGGCTACACACAGTGTCTGTGAATGCAATTTCTTTTGTTTTTTATGAACGAAATCGAAAACATTTTTTTAATTCTTCAAGTTAATAAAAAAATGAAAACTCATAACACTCAAAATACCAACAGGAAAGTTAATTTGGATAGAAACAAAAAAAAAATTAAACATAACACAGTTTTGTATTTTGCATTTTTTAAACGGTTGTCTATTTTTTCCATGAATAACAAGACTTTCATTCCATTTCATTTCAAAACCATTAAAAAGTCAAATAAAACATAAAATAAAACATGGGTTTGAAAAAAACAGGAAGACATAAAAGAAGAAGATGAAGAAACTGATAAACTATGGATTGTGAGTGTATGATAGGGGGAGAAGGGAAGAGGAAAAACCAACCACAAATGTTTTTGTTGTTTGTCAAAGGGATTCTGAGATTTTAGGTTGAGTGAGAGGGGTAACAATAACACAGTCACCTCCCATCACAATAGATCTTTGAAATATGATTGCTACTAGTTTATCAATGCTTTTAATAAATTTAAAAAAATCTGGTAGTGATGAAGGCAAAGACGAGGAATCGGCCAATATTATCAGTGACAAAAATTAATTAATCATACAACCGTTAATTCTGACCAATAGTTTGAAATCTTATATGTGTTAATAGTAATACAATTTTGCCCCACCCCTTCCTAGTGACACATCCAGCATACCAAGGGTGCTTCATGCTAAATTTAATACAATTCTGCCCAATAGTGTTGGAGCCTATAAGTGATTATTATTATTATTATTATTATTAGTAGTAGTGGTGGTGGTGACATTAAAAGTATAATAATTCTTATCCTTCTATAATATACTCGACATCCAAATGGTTTGTTATGTTAAATTTGGTGCAATTCTATCAAATAGCTTTGGAGCTTATAAGTGACCAACACTTGCAAAATGCTCAATAATAATAATATGTATTCTATGATTAGATTATAAGTTGTCGTTTTCTTTTTTTCTTCACTCATATTCTTGGGTGTTATAGTTATTGTGGGTTTTTGTATTATCGTTTTAGACTTTATTGAATTAACATGTTTGATCGTTTTTTTAAGCACAGATATAGGTTTATGAAAAAAATACAAAAATAATAATTTTTTTAGTTTTTATAGAATATTTTTCAACGATATATTGCAAATGTTATGCTACACCCAATGTTCTATTAGCATGAATAATCAGAAAAGCAAGAGAAGTTTAAATCTAATCAAACTAAACTACACAACAATAATTAAATACCAGTTTTTCTTTTAGTGGAATGAGTCATGATTAAATTAAATCGAAAACAAAAAGCGGAAAAAATACATAATGTAAAAGAGTGAGTTATTTTATTTAAGTAAACAATATACATTCACAACAAGGTTTTTTAAAAACAATAATCATAAAGTGCATCCTATGCCTTAGGCATGAAGCCTGAATCTTTTTTTTTGGGGGGTGGGGGTGGGGGCGATGGTCATCCAATTTTGTCAAAAACTGTTGGACTTATCCCATGCTAGACATTCTCACCAAAATACCACCTTCACTCTGTGGCTTGATCTTACTTAGATAATCCCCAATTTGTTTTAAAAGGATTTTATTTACAAAAAATTCACCGTGGGGAGTGGGACAACATTTACAAATATTTAAAAAGATGTAGGTTAGTAGGGCCCTCCCAACCCTCTCCTAAGTGTTAGGCCGCCCACTGTTTTCCGGGTGTTCCGAAAACGGTCTCTAGATTGGAGTGGGGGCTAAGTGGGATGCCAAAAATAAAACAGATCAGGGTGGAATATGGGAATGGATGGTGTGGTTCAAGATATAATACAACAGTTATGGGGTTACCGGAGGCAAAATAAATGTGGGTCGTGAACATCTTCGGAGAATCTCTAGTACAGGTAAGTTATATCCAAGTCTATACACCTTCAAAACAGTTGTTCGAGGTTATCTCGTCAACGCCTTTGTAGTAGACTGCTTGACTATATTATGGGGAAGTCTGTTCCATGGAGCAGCAATGCAGACAGAGTAAGCAGCCTTTCGCTTGTTGAGCCCAAAAAGGTTGACTGTTCAGCTTGTGTATATGACCGCATCAGTATGACGCCACGGTGAAAAGATTATTGAGGTACAGTTACTTTCCTGTTCATGATGTTGTATGTTAGGATGAGGTCAGTCTGCAGTCTTGGCTGTTCAAGTGTAAGTAGGTTCAACCGCAGAAGCCGCTCCTCGTAAGTGAGCCTGAACTGCATAGTCATGTATTGAACAAGGGTCACGTATAGAGGAAGAAATATATGTCGATGCTCAGATTGAAAAATGATCTGCAGATGAAGAAGATAAACTTTATTTGCAGCATCAATACATTGGATCGATTATTTTAACGAGGTGTCGTCCATCACACCCAAATCCTTTGTGAATGATACCATTCCCAGTGATTATACTTGTAAACTGGTCAATGAAAGAGCATTAGGAGGAACCTCTACTGGCAAATACTGGCAGTTGAAATATGCAGCTGATCTAGAAGTTGACTTGGGTTCAGTTGTGGATTGGGGTACAAAATGGCTTGTTTTTTTTTAATCCTGTTAAGATTCAGCTCATGTCTTTCAATCGTAGGTGTGTCTCTTTTCTTCCTGAGATTCTTATGGATGGCTCTGCTCTTGAGGAGAAATCGATTCTGAAACTTCTTGGCCTTTCTCTCTCATCAAATCTTTCTTGGAGTTCATACATTAGATCCATTGCTCTTTCTGCTTCTCATAAAGTCGGTTCTATCACTCCAAACACTTTCTCACACCGGAGCCTATTCTCTATCTCTACAAATCTATAATCATACCATGTATGGAGTACTGTTGTCATATTTGGCTGGTGAATCTCTGTCCCATTTGAGGGTTCTGTAATTGGATTGGTCATACTCTTTCTTATTCTTTGCACCCTCTCTCTCACAGACGTTATGTGGCTAGTCTCAGTATTATCTATAAATATTATTATGGCATGTGTTCTTTGAAATTGTGTGATCTACTCCCTGCTTCTTTAGTTTCAGATCGTTTGACTCGTTGGTCTAGTGGTCTCCATCAATTGTCTGTTTTGATACCTCATTGTAATACAGCTTCCTATTCCAGTAGCTTCTTTCCAAAAACTGCAGGCTTGTGGAACTCTCTTCTTGCTGACCTCCTACTGTGACAGTATCGAACAGCCCCACGGACGTTGGAGCCTAAGATACAGTGCTAGTATGAATGGAGAGAAGGAAAACCTTAAAATCACTCTGAAATATTAACAACTGGGTAATAAAATCTTAAGTCATCCTTACCAGATCCTAGGAGGAGAAATGGAATTACTTGTCAAGTTGCATAGGTAATTAAGATATATATATATATATATATATATATATATATATATATATATATATATATTTTATTGACCCTTCTCAAATGTAGATGAAGCTTAATGACCGTAATTTGGTTGTCAGAGACAAAGGAGTAATCGGTCAGTTGCTAGCTGGGAGGGCTTTTATGTACCTCCCATAGAGAGAAATATATTACTCTCTGAAGTAGATAAAAGACAGAGACGAATTTGTTTTTCAGAAACAAAGGAGTAATCATCCAGCTGTCAGATAGAAGTGCTTTTATGAACTGGATCAGCTGCCAGGATAGGGTTGCTTTTATAGACCCCCCTCCCTGGAGAGAAATAAATTACTTTTCTGTGCAAAATAAGGCCATAATTGTTTTTCAGAGACAAAGGAAAATTCGGTTAGTGGGTCCCAATAAAAATAGAGAAGACAGAACAGTTTTAGTCAATCAGTGAGACGGTTAGCAAGAGAACCAGACGAAAGGACACACTTCTGTCCTCCCACGAAAACATCACATCAGTCTGTTTGTATTCTTTTCTCGCCAGAACTTAGAACAGAATTTTTGCTGACAAACGAACAAATTGCCCGAATTACTAGAGTCTGTCGGTCCAACAAAAAAAACACAGTTGAACTTTAATATTACCGAACTGCCTTGCTTTGTAAACAAACAAATTATTTTTCTTTATTTTTTAAATAATTATTCTTTTAAGAAAACCACAACAGACCACGTCGTTACAGACTTAATTCCTTTTATTCAACTGTTCTGTATGAAATGGCCCTTTCACTTCATATTGATACCAAGTTGTGGATCCAACCTGGCTGATCGCTCACTGATCTAAACAAACACAACATGGGAGTGAGTGATCACTGGACCAGGCGTTTCGGCATCTGCAACCTTCATCAGGGTGGCAACCTTTCCTGAGCAGTACCAGATGACCACCGAACCCAGGAACGGCCAAACTGATGACGTCACAAAAGCTGGAAGAGTGGGGTACACTACCTCTAGCCTTGGTCTTTTCAAGACTAAGGCCAATAGGCATCTCCCGTCTTTGCGATAATCATATTTTGTTCCTGTTAGTTCCTTACATCAAGTGGCTTCATGCCTTGTCTGGAGCGATTTCCATTAAAAAAAAAAAGAATGCACTTTGAAGTGTTTAGAGGCAGGTCCCAGTCCAACGGCCACTTCCATTTAGCCGATTGTTCGAAGAAGGTTGACCATATGTCAGTATATTTGTATGCATAATTTTAGTATTTGTTAATAATAACAACGCAAGTTTTCGGGAGTGAGAAATAATCATTATTATATACTTATATAATTATTATAATATTGATTCTATGACAGGTTCATAATATGGAGACATTCTTAAATCTTTTCATAAAGACAAGTGGTTGGATCCTGAAAGTATTTAAAGCAAAAATAAAATAAATAAATAAATAAACTGCTACGATGAAAACTGTAAAAATATAGCATCACAACTGAAGTTATGGGCTGAGAAAATTTTTAATTTTATGAAGTGAAATCCCCATTGGAAGGTCTTAAAATGATCAAAATTTACTAATATTCTGGGAATATGTAATTGAGCTATTGGTTAAATGTTTTTAAATTAATGGAAAAAAAGATTTCTATGACTTTTTCATTCCCTCTTGGCAACCCCCTTTTACAAGAAAAAGATAAATATGACATTTTAGGGAAATCTGAACAGGTACAAGATTATTTGTACTAAATTACACATTTCTTAAAAGTAACTCACAGATACATGGACAATCAGATATTTCTCATATTAGTAAAGACGAATCTATTTGAATTGAATCCTAAAACGAAACAAAAAAAAAGAAATGAGAAAAGCAGAACTGGAAACAATCACATGAATGGTTAAAATAGTAGAGTAGACTGAGCTGCTATGTTTTATTAGATTATCAGTCTACAAAAAGGACACTTTCAAATTTTAAAAACCTTAATTACCCATTAATATGTGGGTCTACATCAAAAATGATCAAGCTTAACAGAATGAGATTTTAACAGGAAGAAGAAAAGAGTATGCTTCATAACAGATTATATTGCGCCATTGAACAAACTGTGTGTAATGTGATTGGCTAGGATAATACAGTAATTAGCATAACCGGCCTCTATCGCCGATAAGTAGCCTGTGTACAATGATCCAACACCCCATTAGTGTGTCTGCTAAGTGAACTACATACCACATAGAAAAATGGCGTCGCAAATTGGATCTTTGTTAAATAGAGAAGCTGAACTTAAAAGAAAATTTCATGCTGCGAAAAAGGACAAATAAAAATAATTAAAAAATTACAAAATGTCTATGTAAATATAATGTAAAATGATAGTTTGTGAGTTGATATTCTTAATCATTCTACAATTTTTTTTTTTTTTCTATATAAATTGAACACCAAAATCAATTTTTGAAAAGATGTTTGTGTAATCTGAAAATTTAGTGCTAAATCGATAGTATTCTAAAGAATTTAATAAATTAGATATTAGACGTGGTTCTTAAAAAAAAGTAATCAATATTTGAGATTATTTGGAGGTTTTTAAAATGAAATAAAATTAACAATATTTTCAAAAGAATTTCATAAAAATCTTTAAATTATTAAAGATGCAAATATCATACTATCAGGAAAAAGTCGAAAATCGAATTGTGAAAAATAAATGAAAATATGGATGTCCAAAAGCGACATAATTTTCAAATCTAATCAAACTTTCATGTACAGTTTTTTTCTTTTTTTTTTATAGTTATCATACAAAGCTTTTTCTTATGTATTTCTACAATGTTTTCACTGTGACTTATTGCATTAACAGAATCAGTTAGTTTTTTTTTTACTATTATGTGTATTGCAATACATATTGTTCTGTGAATAATGCATTATGATGCATATAGTATTTTTACCTTGTATGATTAGATGACTATTATATATAGTGAGCATAGTGTATGAACTACTTTACCATTCTTATATATGTCCGACTAACACCTTCTGACTATTTGCAAATATATATGTGCTCCGTGCCTATTTTCAATAAACCTGTCGATCTTTCTGGTGAAACTGAAGTAGTTTTTACTTGTATTTTATCAATTTTGATGAGTGCAAATGCATGCTGCAACAGTAAGATGCATGGATTTAGAGCTGTGCAAGGTATAATGCACCAAACTTTTAAGTCAACTTTCATACAAAAATAAATTCTTGGAGATATCGATTGATTAATTCATATTGAAATCAAGTTTCTACTTAAGATGTGAGAGCTTTCCATCTTTGATAAGCCAGTTATCATGAACTTTATTTGAGATGCCAGTATATATAAGGCAATTTATCATTTATGAGAGTTCTTAGGTCAGTAGATGTAGAACAGTTAAGGTAGCAGGTCCAGTTCACAGGGGAAGGACAAGGAAAACATTAGAGGAAGTGATAAAAATGAACTTGAGAGAAAGAGGGATAAATAAAGACCTGGTCAGAGATAGGTTAGTTTGGAAGTCTTTCTTAAAACCATACAATGCATGCCAGCATGTAAAATGGACGTTAACCGAATATGATGATGATGATGGTAATGATAATGATGATTTTTGCGTCTTAATGGAGTCAGAACCACTTCTTTTTTTTTACATCTGTCCGGAGTCGAAAGCACTTCTCTTTGCACCTGTCCAGAGATGGAAGTTCTTCTCTTTGCACCTCTCTGCAGTCAAAAGCACTTCTCTTTGTGCCTGTCTGGAGTTGGGAGCATTTCTTTTTGTGAGTTTTTATTTGAGTTTGGACATTTTTATTTACTTCTAATAAATTTAAACTATACACTATGAATAATACAAGGTGTTAACATTTCTATATGAAATATATAATTAGCATATTTAGAATTTAATCTCTATATATAAATGAACGATAATTATCAAATTAGTTTGTATGTTTTTTTTTTCTATTCCAGGCTGAAGATCAGCGACCATGTCATATCACATATACAAATGAGAAAGTTGCTAAAATCGCCATGGATACTCTGCATTTGAACAAGCATGTCAGGGAAGAAATAACAGGTCCACGGTAGGTGTTGCATTCATTATTTTGTTATATCATTGAAAAAGATCAGCTTACAATTGAAAAAAAATGTTTATAACAACAAATCTTAAACTGTAGAAAATATTTTCATGTAAATTCATTTTCAGTAAAAGTGTTAAATAATATGAGGTCAATGCAACAGTTATAAGAAGTAACCAGCTGTATGATTGAGAGCTATGCGGACAATGTTCACAATTACTTCTGTGTGAGGGAATCTGAGTCATCTTGTCACATATATTTTTAGTTGATTAAAAATTTCAAAAGTGAGTTAAACATATGTATTTAAAACTCGATGGATATAGACGTTGGGTTGTTAGCTGTTTTCCTGACACCAACCCAGTATGATTGGTTTTAACGCGATTATTGAGAATCCCATTACAACACTCATTTATTTGGTGCCGTGACCAGGATAGAATATAAAAAGACAGAAAAAAAATAGAACCAGCAAAATAACTAGAAATTTTGTGGGAAATTTGAATATATCAATTTAGAAAACATTTACATAAACTAACTTGAAAACGAAAATGATTTTGATCCTAATGTGTATGCAATGAAAAGTTAGTATTTAAAAATTGCTCAATTGAATACAAAAGTGAAAGTATGAATGTTTAAATAGTAGCACATCACTCAATGATAAATAAACAACAAAAACTTTTAGGCAAAAGTCGACTTTATTCATCAACAGAATCTCCTAGGATGATACACTGATTCTAGCAATTTGATGCCTTTTTCGTAGAATGATTTGTCTTCAGCATCAAACTACACTACAATATTTATTCTTCATTGGAGCCAAATCTGTTTTCCTTGAGCATTCTTTAGAAGTCTGCAAACAGCCAGTAGTCGCTAGGAGTCAGATCCGGAGAATAGGGTGAGTGCACAAGCAATTGGAAGTGCAATGCATGTAATTTTGCCATCATTGCGATCGACATGGTAGAAAGTGCACTTTTTTCTTCTTCATTTGTGGTCGTTTTTTTTTCCCTTCAGATGCCGCAATAATTCTATATAATATTTGCTATTGATGGTTTTTCCTTTCTCAATGTAACTGATGAACACAATATCTTGAGCGTCCCAAAATACAGCTGTCCACTCAACTGACTACCGATTGATTCCAGATTGAAGTGATGGATTTATGTCTCATCGATTGTTGCATATTGATGCAAAAACTCCTTTTCGTTGCATTGAAACAATTGCAAATAACACCCTGAATCGTCAATGCATTTAAGTTTAGCATACCACATCTTAACTATTGTTTCCGATGGAGTAGAATCTGAATAACAATTATCAAGCCATTGTTTTGCTTGAACAGTATATTTCTCATCAGAAAGCAATGATTTATCAACACACAAAATTCAGATTTTTCCATTCTTTTGCAACAGTAGCTTCATTTAAATAATTGTAATTTGTAAACTACTAATCTGACTGGGCTCACATTTTGACACGTGCCATTTGAAGGTTAGTACTTTATCAAAATCATATGGATTTTGTATTAGTGATGCTATCTATGTGTCAGGCCTGGGACTAATTGAGTGATGCATTGAATTCAAGTGTATCACAGACTAGTAACTTACATGTGGTTGAGACCATCATTGGTTTATAAACTTTACAGTGAAATTAGTAATTCTGCTATTCTGAATGTACGAAAACCAAAGGAGTCCAAATTTAAAGATGACTCTTTTCTCACAGATCTTACAAAGTAAATCTTCTTTATATTTTTATTATTTCGTGTAACAAGAAAACAATCTTTTAAATTGATCTTTTAACCAGGAAAACACAAGATCAACTGATTTTATTTCATTTTTAAAATTTATTTTTATAACCCACTTTGTTTATCGAAGGTTTCTTATTGTTTTGGGACACAATGGATACCTACTATAAAGTTGTATGCATGAGGAGTATATTGAAGCAAGAGTTGCACAATCCTCAACTGCAACTCTTGTGAATAATATAATGTCTGATTTTGTTAACTCTGTATATTTTTTAAGTTGTGAAAACAATTTACTAGAGTTGGGTGGTTTTGAAATTTTGGTTTCGGTATCGGTTTCGTTTTTTTTCCCTTAAAACCTCGGTTTACGGTTCGGTTTTTCGGTTTTTTTGAAAAAACTTTTTTTACTATGGAAGCTATTCATTCTCTTGTGTGATGATTAGTTATTATTCAACGTTTAGTTGAATTATGCCACTGTTTCGATAATTTTGTGACTGAATCATTCTCCATGATATGAATCATATAAGTTTTAAGGTGTTGACTGTTGTAATCAAAGTTCTGATACCTTTTCAACAGTTAACTCGTTAAAACAGTGACCAAAGATTCATGAAAGATTTCTGAAGAATAAAACTGAGTTTGAATATACATTCTATCTAATTCTTTAACCCATCAGAAGCTAAAATATAACTCAGAAATGCAAGAAATTAAAAAATGAAAATTTATTTAAACAAACAAAATAATTTTACAAATAAAATTAAGCAAAAATGATGATGAAAATGAAATATTGTCAAAATTATTTGACAGATAAAAATTTTAATTTTTTAATAGGTGAAAATGTTTGCAAGACGTTGCGTCTTGTCGCGTAAAATAAACACACCATATACTTCTCGAATTGCCGGTGTTGACTGTTGGGATGTCTGTCATTTTGTGTGCTCGAAGTTCGGTCAACTGGTGCGTGTTGGGGTTAATATTTGTTTTTAAGACAGGGTAATAAAACTTTATAGACATGCGTAAAAGACTAGTAGTACACCCGAAAACCGCGCCAAAGGAAAAGGAAGGATGGTTAAAAAAAAAGTAGAGATTATTAATTCACCTAAAGTCATTTTTTAAGCTTTAAGGTAATTTTAGTCATAGAATTCATGACTTGGATTAAAGTTTAATAATTAAACTTTCAAATAAATTGTCAACTCTAAATAAATACCATATTAACAATTTAGTAAAATATAAATCGTTGCATAGTCTACTTTTTGAATAACCCATTTTTGGGAGAGAAAACGGTATAGTTGAGCGATAGTTCTCTATAAATGACAATTTATGTATGAAGTGGCTTTTCAAAAGTAAACAATGAAATGCCTAATGTTTAAAATAATTTTAAAAATCCGAATAAAGTGATACTAGCATTGGCAACTACTTTTTTTCTTTTTAAATGTTTATACTCGCTCACTACTTTTCGTTTATTAACTTTTACAAGTATTTTTTAAAATTTCATTTTAATAACTTATTTTTTTAAATAACTCTGAAACAAACAAATAATTATTTTACAATTTTGAGTTGAATCAAATAGATTTTCGACATCATACGGAACGCGTTTGATTTTTTCTTTTTCATTTGAAAATAGTTTATGCTAAAAATACGATGTCATGTTGTCTGTCGTATTTCCCTTTTTTTCATTTGAAAATTCAAAATGTTAATGATAAACAAACTGTAAACAAAGATTTCTTCCTACAAGTAGCAATACACATGAAAAAATTTAAATTGCTTAAAATATCTTAATAATGGCATATATAGAAAGAGCTTGATGATCTAAGAAAGAATCTTTTTAAATTTTTTAAATCTGACTAAAAATAAGGAAGTTATGACTATTTTTGTGCCTCACACAATTGGATATTTTCCCCTCTCTAAGACCATATGCGTTTCGTCACATTTTTTACACTAATTTTTCAGTAAAAATGTTATATCTTTGTTAAAACTCAAGATTAAGCAATGAAATTTACCATATAAATGTATTTTTGTACAAGGAATCAGAATATGCCACTGAAAATCTCCAGAAATTAATGGTTTCCAAGTAATCTGCACTAAGTGCACATAAATATGCTGCAATACCTTAAAAATACCATGAATCCATTAAAAGAAAGAAGTTAGAAAACTCAAAGTTGAATTGTAATACATTTTATGTACAAGAAACTAAAATCTAATACTAGGACTGTTTAAAAATGAATATATTGCAAGATTTCTTTAGCATTATTGTAGATTTACACCTTCTGCGAACTCACCCCCTTACCTCCCCAAAATATGAGATTCTATGTTAACACCCTGAAAAACTTGGCAGAAAGAAAGAAACAAAAACAATTATTTTAGAATTTAAAGTGGGGATCAGTTTCACATAAAATAATCCCCCATTTCAAGGCCATTCTAGCGTTTTAGGACAGTTAATTATTTTTTCTATGGGAGATAAATCTTGTGCGTTTTTCTTGTTTTTTTTGTTTTTTTTGTTTTTTTTTTTAGACGATTATGAGGGTCTTTGTGGGAGGAGGGGGGCTTACCACTTGAACTTCAGGTTAGTGGTAGGGTTAGGGGCAATTAAGTGTGAACACCCTGAAAACTTAGCAGAAAGAAAAAAAAACAATTCATTTAGAATTTCGAGTGGGGGATTAGTTTCACATATATTTAATGTAGAATAATTCACCATTTCCGGGCCATTCTAGCGTTTTAGGGCATTAATCAATTTTTTTCTATGGCAAATAAATCCTGTGCGGTTTTTTTATGGGCGTCTGCTTTTTAAAAAATTTTTTTTTTTAGATGCTTATGTGTGGTTTTAATGGGCTTTTTTGTAGGATTAGGGCTTCCTACTCGGACTTAGCGTTAGTGATAAGGTTAAGGAAGGGGTTTTGTTTTGGATGGAGGTTGCCATTCGGACTTAGTGTTAGGGTTAAGGGAGTTTTTTAGGGGTGGCTTGCCACTCATATTTAAGGTTAATGGTACGATACGTTCAAGAAGGCATTTTTAGGAGGTGGGCTTGTTAGTCGTACCTAGAGTTAATGGTAGAGTAATTATTTATTTTATAAATTTCACTAAAAGGCAAGAATGGCCGGGAAATCGGAGATCATTTTACATTAAATTTATGTGCGAAACTGATCCCCCACTCTAAATTCTAAACTATATTTTGTTGTTTTGTTTTTTCTTTTTTTCGCCAAGACTTTAAGATGTAATCGCCTAAAAAAGTAGAATCTTAATTTTTTTTTAAATTGGCGACTAGAAAGTCATTACTACTAGAAGTTCGAAAGTTGAGTGAAAACCAGTATTTTTTAAAGTATTTTTTATAAAAGAACCAAATAGGATTAACTTTTTTAAGCACAAAAAGTATTTTTATCTTACTTTTAAAGAAGTTTATAAACGAATTTTACAAAGATTTACAAGACGCTGCTGCTGATTGATTGTTATATCAGCAATACTAGCAGCCATTGTTGACTTTCGCTCAAAAAAAGGACAATATTTTTTAGGATAAGATAATTTAAAATTACTATTACCGAAAGACAAAACAACGTACAATTATAATTTTAATGCATAAAAAAAGATGAAAGATTAATTTATTTACTAGTTGGGTACGAAAAATGTAAGGATATTCATTTCCTAACAAAATGATGGTATTTTGAGTTCTTAAAGTGCTTTAGTTTTTAAGATATGACTATTTTAATAGAACTACCCTCAAATATGTGATTATCCAAACAGTTTTCTGGTCGATGTGTATTGCTAAGTACATTAAGTGTTTTTATCATATATTTGTTCAATCTGTCCTCTTACTAATATAACATTTTTTGGTAATATTCAATTTTATTAAAATCGGAAAATCTTTTCTACCGTGTTTCCTTGTATATGGTGGCTTACTGTAGTAAAAACACAATACCGAACGGTTACGGTTTAAAAAAAAAAAAACGATTCGGTATTCGGTATGGAGACGAAACCGAAAAACCGCAGTTTTTCGGTAAAACCGCCCATCTCTACAATTTACTATATATATATACATTTACTATATAGATATTTTTTTTTACTTTAAAGTGTAATTAACTGATTTTGTTCAGATAATTTGTATTATAGACTTTGCTAACAAAGCAGAGGAAAGAAACTACTGCTTATGTCTAAACTAGTGTACACTCTCCATCAAAAATAACGTAAAAATAAATTAATTATTTTGCTTCACCAGTGTTTGCACTCGCTATTTATCTTGATATATTACTAAAATATTCATTTAGAGTCATGGAATTATCTCAGTAATTTTATTTTTCATATATAAATTATTATTATCATTTCTGATGACCTACAGAAAAAAAGCGCTCATCGTTGACTTTTTATAATAGAGTGGATAGATTACTTTTCGAATTCATTTCAGGTGGTGGAGAAAGTCTGAGGTGGTTACCTGACTTGCTATTAGCTTTCTTGCTTCCATCAGCATTTGAAATGGTTTCTTCTGGGGGACTAGAGAAATACCTGTGTTTTACGCACAAACTTTTGCATGATGAGATTGCAGTAGATACATATATTTATTTATATATACTAGCAGTGTGATCCGGCATTGCACGGGGCCATAAACAACAAGAGGTTAAAAAGTGTATGTAATATCTTCCT
>OY744517.1:204764706-205242035 GCA_963556195.1 Sepiola atlantica
TTGAAAACAGAACATTTTTACATCGACATGTTAAATTTTTGATGGGACAGTTTTCTTAAGGCAGGAGACAATTTAGCATAAAATGTCTTTAAATGCGCCAGTGAGTCTATAGATGTCTTTGAAGTTATTTTCTTATAGATTTGAACTTTTTGTATTTATGACAAGGATGTTTATTGCTGATTGAATAAATAAGCCAATTTTTCTTTTAATTCGTGTTTTTAAATTAAGAATTTTAGGTTCAATTATACTATAGGGACCGTTGGATTTTCTCGCCCATTTCGCTCGGTATTCACCCAAATGTTCGATAAAATCGATTTTTGGGGTGAAATTGTACATTTTGTCCTGACAAAAAATTCTAATTTATTTTTTAGCATATATCAAATTGAACTTTTATGCCACATTTTTACCTGTCGTGTTTTCGGCAACATTTTGTTATTCTTAAATTCACGACTAGTATGTTTTAAATTCGTTAAATTATGTTAAAACTTGCTATTGTAAATAGAATGTTCAAAGTTTTTTTTTTTTGTGTGTAATAAAATGTTAAAGCAGAAAAAATATCTTTAGTCCAAGAAAAAAAACAATAAAAACCAACATGGCCGCCAGCGATTAAAACCTGGAATTAAAGTTAGATTCTCAACACTTTAAAAAGTAAATAAGAATTTTATTTCAGGACCAAAAATATAATTAAGACCAACAATCAGTTTTATCCAAAATTTGGGCGAATACCAAGCGAAATGAGCGAAAGAAAACAGCGGTCCCTATTCTACAATTAAACCGATGTTTAAACTTAATTAAATTAAAGAAAATATCTTAAATTTTAATTTGAAAAAGCAAATAATTAGACTTTCTGACTAATTTGTTGTCTTTTTAGAACCGAAAGTAGATTAGATATCTTTCTTTATCTTAAAATATCTATTATCGAATATTAAAATTGTAAACAGTTTGTTTTTGTTAGAGATTTCAAATATAGACGTTTTCACCTTTTTTATTCAAATTTTTAATTTTAATAAATGTTTTTGCCCGACCTAGGAAAACTTACTCCAGTTCATTTTTTTGGGAGGAAAATTTGACCCAATATTTTTTCAACTCCCAAGGTCTAGGCCAGATATTTTGTATGAAATTTTAAGATATTAAATGGATCTCTGAATTGTTTATTGACAATTTATTGATATTTTTTGGCCAACTTATGAAAAATATTTTTTTAATTCAATCTTTAAAAAATAAACTTCATTGGGTTTTTTTTTGCCACAAATTGTACTATTGAAAAAAAATGGATAAATCGATTTGTTTGAAAGTACTTGCGCGTTTCTCTGTGGTAAATAATAATATACATTATACAATATAGTTAGGTTCGTAAAACAAACAAATATTAAACAACCACACGACGATTAATGTTGCTCTGACTGTCTCTCCTCTCCCAGAGAAAGTTTTTCTTTAAAAAGAAAATAATCACTGATAATGTTTAAAAGTAAAACTTTATTTACTTAAAACAAATCTAAATTCCCTTCTAAAATAAATAGAAAAAATATCGGGTCAAATTTTCCTTTCCTGAAAAAATAGGTTGTTAATGTAATGAAAATTAAAATTGTTTGAAAATATTTCAGGGATTTTTCTATTTCAATTTATACCTCAGGAAACGAAAATTTACGTATAATCCTATACTTCGTCCGACATGTTCTCCTATAACTCAAAATATTAGCGAGATTTTTTTAAATATTATTATACAGTCTTACAATTAAAGTGACATCCCCACCCATATTGACGAGATCCTTTGACGCCCACCCCTATCCTTCGACCATTCATTGGCAGAATAGAATGTTTATGAAAGAAGGGATATTTTCATTATGGAGCACTGAAAAAGCGCTGCTCCTTTTTTATAGGAGTTGGAGCAGGAGCGGCTCCTTTTTGAAAATGGGGAGTGTGAGAGGAGCCAGCTCCAATTTTGGGCGTTGGAGCAGGAGCGGGAGCAGCTCCAAAAGTAGTGGAGCGCATAAAGCCCTGTATATATATGTGTGTATATATATATATATATAAGTAAATTTCGTGTACAACAGAATCGTAGGATTCATTTTAGAGGAAGCATTATTATAATCAATGAAACGTGGAAAAAAAAAGGAAAATTGTTAAAATTACCTTAAGGCCTTATCGTCTGACCCTCTGAGAGAAAACGTCAGAATGGTAAATTAAAAACTATATATATATATATATATATATATATATATATATATATATATAATGTGCATGTTCCTTTCAGTAGTTGAACACGTTAACGACGGTTGCCTTTAAATATGATTAATCTTTCGCTGTTTTACCGAATTGTTGATAACGGCCGTGTGGGCTAAGACGTTGGAATCTGAGTTTGAAACATGGCTTGTCTTCCGGGGTTCGAGTCCAGTGACCTGTATGAATAATTCTTCTCTGCACTGACGATTCCCGAAAGGATGAAACATATACGTATGTAGATAAAAACAAATATTTATAATTATATATATATATATATATATAAAATTATTTATAAATAATATTTTCAAATTAACCCATATACACATGTGTTTCATGCCAAACCTGCAATCATCAGTATGGGAGGAGACAATCGCTGCAAGTCACATGGTTCGAACCCCAATACGAAATTCATAGTTCTGTAAGAGCGAAAATAGGCAAATGCAAGGTGACATACTTTACAAATTTTTTATATTTTCTGAAAGTTCAACAAAACAGAGTATACATCGATAAGTGTCCTTTGAATCTAAATTTTTTAAATAAAATTTTTTTCTTCTCATCAGAAGGTGAAACCTGTTATATAGTAATAAAAACTTTGGCTTCAATTATCAATTTGAAAAAGTTTATAAAGTTAAAACTATTCTTGTAAGAGATCCAAAATCCTTTTCATAGGAAAATATAGGTGTTATATCAAAAGTCTGATAGAATCTTACATGTTATAATTCCAAGGGGAAAAAGGGGATTACAATAGGAAATATCATTGAACAGGAAGTAAAAAGATTTTTGTTATGCATCAACAATTCCAGGATATATTGTGAAGTGTGGCAGAAGAGCTGAGTATTTATCCGTGCACAAATTAATTATACATTCATTTTCAGGAAATATAATTATAAATTTGTCTGTTTTTGCTCTTACTTAACTATAATAATGCTCTATCCCCAATATTGAGCATGTCTTTATTGTATGAGGAATTACTTCATGATAACATTGAAAACATGTTTTTAAATAATTATTTTATAATATTTGGAATAATATAATTATATATATATATATATATATATATATATATATATATCATAAGTTATGTGAAAAATAAATAAAGTGTTCGATTGTAGGTTCTACAAGAGCTAATATAAAGTATTCTATTTAAAAACTATACATTAATGTTTGTTGGATGTACCGGGGTTTCCTCGATTTATCCATGCCGGGTTTGAAGTAGAAACCGACTTAGAGCAAAAGACCGACTCTTCAGCACCGTTCAGGAGGCGAAGACTCCAAGAAAAGTCTATACCTACTGAATAGTGCTGAAGAGTCCCACTATAAGCTGGTTTCTACCATCGTCTCTGTATGGTCAGATCGATGAAACCCTGGTACACTCAACAGATACTGTAATGTATAGTTTTTAAATAAAATACTTTGTATATATAATAGCCGACCTGACACAGCATTTTCCATGTGTCCTTTTTTCTTGAACAAAAATATTAATATATTTGGACGTCTTCTCAAAATTACGTTCAAACCTGTTTGTTTAACTTTTAAATTTATAAATAAGATAAGGTTTGAAGTGGTGTATGTTTTGTTTAAACAATTTTTATTAACATTTTTGCAGTCAGTATTTACCTGCTTGGGAGTTTTTGACAAATCGATTTTTGTAATTATGTAAATTACTGGTAAGATGAAACCTGCATCAAGTTATTTTTTTAATGTTATATATTTTTTATTTACTAAACCTAATATTCTCTCCATATATATCTCTCTTTTTCTCTCAGCGATAGTGTATAAACATTGAAAGAAATGTCTTTTTTTTCTTTCCTTTAGAATAGCTTTGTTTTTTATTTAAATTTTTCGAATAGTATAGGTTTAATTATTTTCATCGATTGCTGGAGGCTGGTACCCGAAGCGATTTACTATTTACCAAATAAAATATGTGGCTGTTTCTAAGAAGCTAAATATATAGGTATCTTAGTTAAAAGTAATTATGAAATAAAAGCTAAAAAAGTTAAGTGTACTGCACGTTATATATTTTTTTATTTACTGAAATTAATGTTTTCTCTCTCTCTCTCTCTCTCTCTCTCTCTCTCTCTCTTGTTCTAAGTAGTATTACAGGATGTTTGGGATAAATTTGACACTTTTTGTAAATGAAAGTAAAAACGTCATATCTTGGCCAATAATAGGTTTCATCTCAAAATTCAAAGTGCATTTCTTAGAGGATCTTTTTTCTTGGTGTTGTAGGAGCTACAGTTGGTGCTTTTCTCAACTGTGCCCCACATGTAATAGTCCATGGGGTTGCAATTAGGCGAGTTGAAGGGCCAGATGTTGGGACTGCTGAAATCGTAAAAGTTCTCAGACAGCAACTTCTGGGTTTTCCCTGCAGGTGTGACACAGAGCTGAGTCCTTCTGCCACATCTATGACCTTTCCGCAGCCACCCTCTCCATCCAGTACTTAAAAACAGTGGACAGCAACTCAATGAATTTGAATTGAGCCTCTGAGTTCCTTTTCGAAGATGTGAAGTGGCATGATATAGCCTTTGCTGGAAACACACTCAAAGACCATCACAGTTTTATAGAATTTGGTCTTCATGCTGCGCGGGACTTTGTGCAGACTGTAGACTAACCACCTGTTGTTTTGCACGTTGTGCAACTGGTTCTGGCAGAAGTTCTCATCTGAGAAGAGCCAGAGCATCTCTGGCTTGACTGGGTGTTTGACCTTGTTGAGGAGTTTCTTGGCTTTCATAAGGCAGTTTTCTTAGGCATTGGTGGTGGGTAGTTGTCCTTGCGATTCTTGTATGAGAAGTAGCAAGGATCCTCATTCAGTGTGTTCTTTAGTTGTCAGTTCGACACCATCTCTCTTGTTAATGTCTGCATTACCTTGCCTGGATCTTGCCACACCTTTTCTTTGCAGCTTCTTGACGAATTTCGTTGTGCACTACACAGTCAGAACGCCTGTTATGATCCTTCCGGCTTGGCACTTTTTCCAAATCTCCTTTGCAATTCTCAAGCTCACATCTCACGGCCTTCAAGATATTCAAGGATCACATCATCCTCCCCACCAACATACAAAACAAACATCTTTTGTTCGCTCTTTCGCAACACAGTTTTAGAATCATCCAAAAATTCCTCACTCACTATAAAAAAAAATATACTAACAAAACACAAAAACAAGGAACATACATGTCTCACACACGCGGGAATATATACTATTCCCTGTTATGACTGTGAGAAAATCTATTTTGGTGAGACTCAACGTCCCCTAAAAAAAGAATATATGAACATAATAGGGCAATCAAGCTAGGAGATACTTTAAATTTGTTGGTTTGTTGGTTATGTTTTCAAATAATCCTCATGTTGACACTCTGAAGTCAAAAGCAATAAAATACATTCACATGTAAAATTATGATGCCTAATCGAATCTAGTATGATTTTACGACGTAAAAACAATATTCCACAAAGGCCTGGTTTTTACAACATCTCTGACATCATAGCCAAAACTATACTTTGTGAAAATAATTTTAAAAAATATGACAATGGTTAATTTCAACTGCTCTATCCCACAAATATTTCCCCTCTCCACATTTTAATTTTCTATACTTTTCTTTTTCCAATTTATTTTTAATCTTATTTATATTTTTATTAATATTTTATTTTATTTTATTTTTCATCACATGATTCTAATTTATTCTGTTCACCACGTGTATTTTATTTTAATTTATTTTTTCTCCACATGCTTTCTTGTATTTTTATTCTCCCACCTACACCATGTTTCACTTACCACTCCACCCACTCCCCTTTCACGCATATTCCTCACTACTTGCCTCCTACTCTTTTGTTTTACTCCTTCACCTTTTCCTCGCCTCACGTTACCAACAAATTACATACAGCATCTAATGCCTCCCCCTACTCTTACTACCACTAGATTTCTCTTCCTTCAATGTATAAAATGTTGAGTTCTCATGAAATAAAGCTCATTTTACCAAATGAATATGGTCGAACCCATTGGCTAAAATATCTGGGTCCAGCTTTAATGATGTGTTTGTGTCCTCATTTCTACTAACATGTTGCCTTGCTTATCCACATTTCCATAAACCAACATTCCACTTTGTCTGAAATTTTATTTCATATTTACTCCCTAATATGATTTTAAGAAATTTCATAATGAAAATAGAAAAATTATGTTTTACAAAACCCCAATGAAATTGTATTTATTTCAACGTTATTTCATAGAGTGCTCAATGTTATAAATTAAAAAAATATATTTAGGACAGAACTGGTGCAATTCTTAAAGTTACAATCACAATCACCCACAGATCCCAACATTACACTGGGTTCCATGCCTCCAAGAAACAATCATCAGATGTGGCTTCTGTTGTGATTCAGTTCTTATATCACTTATGAGAACTAAATCACATATGACGATTGTCTCTTCTTCTTCTTCTTCTTCTTCTTCTTCTTCTTCTTCTTCTTCATTAATCCCATGCAGTGTAGTCTGTATTTAGTTTCCTCCTCCACCATATATGGTTATGGGCTTGGTCAGAATGAAGTCCAGTCGTCTTTTGGGTATCCAACCATCTTTCTTTCAGTCGTCCTTTTGGTCTTTACCTCCCCGCTGATTTCATCTTGAATGCCGTTTTTACGACGGTGTTGTTGTTTCTGTGCAGACAATTTTGCGCTAATTTTCTTGAAGACAGACATAACCTCATAACGGTGGTGAATACCAACATTTTAGACATGGTCGACTCTGGTAAGACCCGAGGCTCACTGCATCATCTTTGTGCTCATGACCACTAGTCTTCTTTTTGCTGCCTTCATAGATGAACAAAGTCATGCAAAGCAAAAGTTCTTGGATCCATGAATCACAAAGGTCATCAGTGGCGGTACAGCATTTCAGCCATGCATCATTGATACAAGCTGTGATTTTGCTGAAGACATTGCAGTCGCTGCTGATAGTCAAACTGCAATATTTGAAACCACTCGTCCTGGGAAGATTCTGAACATCCATTGGTCACGTATTCAGTCTTTCCAGTGTTTATGTTGAGGCATGGAACCCGGTGTAATGTTGGAATATGTGTGGTATGTCAAACTTTAAGAATTATGTATACAGTATAATATATGTATGAGAGAGGGAGAGAGAAAGATCTATGTTTGAAGCAGTTTCTTCAGACCATGTGATTCTTTCCCTCAGGAGTGAATCCCATTGTCTGAAAAGCTGCCAGTCACCATTCGCTGTCAAATATAAATCTACATAAGCTCTATCACTGATATTGAGCAATCTTCTTTATAAATATAGCAACAATGTGTGTGTGTGTATATATATATATATATATATATATATATATAAATGAATTAACATGAAAGATGTTTTCATCCTAACTATATTAACATCAAAAAAAGTTGTGCTTATTTACTTTCATTATACAACATATTATTTTGTAATATTGTATATATAGTAAGCTGTAAACTCCCCCCCAAAAACCTTTAGGTTCTCTTAATTTGCATATTTATTTTATAAACAGCTTCTAATAAATTAATATTCTGTAATATACAGTTGTAATTCTGCATTATCATATTTTATTATATATACGCAATATTTTCGTTGATAGTAAAACATCTAATGTTGCCATGATGCTGAGAACAGATACTACATTTTGATCTTAGCCAAAAGGCCAAGGAACCATAAAAATAATGTTTTTACAACTAGACATTTTTAAATGAATGTAAAAAAAAGTGATTTAATCTATTATTGTATTATCTTTGAATGTGGATGGGTAGTGTAGTATCGGTTCTGTTGTTATATCATCCTCCCAGGTATTAACTCCACCTTTTTTGGGGGGGAGGCGTTCGTCATGATATCAACCTCAGGCATAGCCTCCTCTTTTGTGGGTCAGTGTAGTATATGTTGGTTCGTTGACCATGATGCCATCATCCCAGGCTAACAAAAATATGCAACCGGAAGGATCATATATTTGCTAGTCTATTATATAAATCCCACATGTCTGTATGTATGTATGTATGTATGTATGTATGTAAAGCTTCTCCTCCGAAAGTACCCAACAAACGGTCACTTGGGTGACATCATTCCGACCGGCCAGCCCAGGCACGTGTAATATCTCAGAACCGGAAAAAAAAATTGACTCTTCCGGGGTCGACTGAGCACTTTTCTCCAATGAGGGGTGTCTTTTTCCTCGATTTTTCAACGTTGTTTAGTACTAATTTAAGAAGAAATCAATGGTTCTGCCGTATGGCATCCGGGGGGGGGATGCTTCTGCGGTATAGAAACCTGAGGCTTCTGCGGTATGGCACCCGTGGGGAGGGGGCTTCTGCGGTATACGACCACGAGGCTTCTGCGGTATAGCAACCGGTGGGGGGGGGTGCTTCTGCGGTATTGGACCGGGTGTGCTTCTGCAATATAGGGCCACGAGGCTTCTGCAGTATAGCAACCAGGAGTGCTAATGCGGTATAGGACAACGAGGCTTCTGCGGTATAGCAACCGGAGGGGTGCTTCTGCGATATTGGATGAGGGGTGCTTCTGCGATATTAGACCGGGGGTGCTTCTGTGGTATAGGGCCACGAGGCTTCTGCGGTATAGCAACCGGGAGTGCTAATGCGGTATAGGACAACGAGGCTTCTGCGGTATAGTAACCGGGGGTTGCTTCTGCTGTATAGAAACCGAGGGTGCTTCTGCGGTATAACAACCGGGGGGATGTGTGCTTCTGCAGTATAGCAACCGGGGGTTCTTCTGCGGTATAGCAACCGTGGGTGCTTCTGCAGTACAGGACCACGAGGCTGCTGCGGTATAGCAACTGGTGGTGCTTCTGCGGTACAGCAACCGGGGGGGGGGGGGTGCTTCTGCGGTATAGCAACCATGGGGTGCTTCTGCGGTATAGGACCATGAGGCTTCTGTGATATAGCAACCAGGGGGTGCTTCTGCGGTATAGTAACCGGGATTGCTTCTGCTGTATAGGACCACGAGGCTTTTGCGGTATAGCAACTAGGGGGTGCTTCTGCGGTATAGCAACCGGGGGGTGCTTCTGTGGTATAGCAAACGGATGGTGATACTGCAATATAAGACAACGAGGCTTCTGCAGTATAGCAACCGAGGGGGGGTGCTTCTGTGGTATAGGAACCTGAGGTTTCTGCGGTATAGTACCCGGGGAGGTGCTTCTGCGGTATAGCACCCGGGGGGAGCTTCTGCGGTATTGGATAACAAGGCTTCTGCGGTATAGCAACCTGAGGCTTCTGCAGTTTTGCACCTAGGGGGGGTGCTTCTGTGGTATAGGACCACAGGGCTTCTGCGGTATAGCAACCTGAGGCTTCTGCGGTATGGCACCCGGGGGGGGGGGTCTGTGGTATGGCACCCGGGGGGGGGGGGGTTCCTGCAGTATGGAACCCAGGGGGGTGCTTCTGCGGTATAGAAACCTGAAGCTTCTGCGGTATAGCACCCGGGGGGGGGGGTGCTTCTGCGGTATAGGACCACAAGGCTTCTTCGGTATAGCAACCTGAGGCTTCTGCGGTATAGGACCACAGGGCTTCTGCAGTATAGCAACCTGAGGCTTCTGCGGTATGGCACCCGGGGGGGGGGGTGCTTCTGCGGTATAGAAACCTGTAGCTTCTGCGGTATGGCACCCGTGGGGTGGGGGCTTCTGCGGTATACGACCACAAGGCTTCTGCGGTATAGCAACCGGTGGGGGGGGGTGCTTCTGCGGTATTGGACCGGGTGTGCTTCTGCAATATAGGGCCACGAGGCTTCTGCAGTATAGCAACCAGGAGTGCTAATGCGGTATAGGACAACGAGGCTTCTGCGGTATAGCAACCGGAGGGGTGCTTCTGCGATATTGGATGAGGGGTGCTTCTGCGATATTAGACCGGGGGTGCTTCTGTGGTATAGGGCCACGAGGCTTCTGCGGTATAGCAACCGGGAGTGCTAATGCGGTATAGGACAACGAGGCTTCTGCGGTATAGTAACCGGGGGGGTGCTTCTGCTGTATAGAAACCGAGGGTGCTTCTGCGGTATAACAACCGGGGGGGTGTGTGCTTCTGCAGTATAGCAACCGGGGGTTCTTCTGCGGTATAGCAACCGTGGGTGCTTCTGCAGTACAGGACCACGAGGCTGCTGCGGTATAGCAACTGGTGGTGCTTCTGCGGTACAGCAACCGGGGGGGGGGTGCTTCTGCGGTATAGCAACCATGGGGTGCTTCTGCGGTATAGGACCATGAGGCTTCTGTGATATAGCAACCAGGGGGTGCTTCTGCGGTATAGTAACCGGGATTGCTTCTGCTGTATAGGACCACGAGGCTTTTGCGGTATAGCAACTAGGGGGTGCTTCTGCGGTATAGCAACCGAGGGGTGCTTCTGTGGTATAGCAAATGGATGGTGATACTGCAATATAAGACAACGAGGCTTCTGCAGTATAGCAACCGAGGGGGGGGGTGCTTCTGATGTATAGGAACCTGAGGTTTCTGCGGTATAGTACCCGGGGAGGTGCTTCTGCGGTATTGGACAACAAGGCTTCTGCGGTATAGCAACCTGAGGCTTCTGCAGTTTTGCACCTAGGGGGGTGCTTCTGTGGTATAGGACCACAGGGCTTCTGCGGTATAGCAACCTGAGGCTTCTGCGGTATGGCACCCGGGGGGGGGGTTCCTGCGGTATGGAACCCAGGGGGGTGCTTCTGCGGTATAGAAACCTGAAGCTTCTGCGGTATGGCACCCGTGGGGGGGGGGCTTCTGCGGTATACGACCACAAGGCTTCTGCGGTATAGCAACCGGTGGGGGGGGGTGCTTCTGCCATATTGGATCGGGGGTTCTTCTGCAGTATAGGACCACAAGGCTTCTGTGGTATAGCAACCGTGGGGTGCTTCTGCGGTATAGTGCCACGAGGCTTCTGCGGTATAACAACCAGGGGAGGTTCTTCTGCGGTATTGGACCTGGGGTGCTTCTGCGGTATAGGGCCACAAGGCTTCTGCAGTATAGCAACCTGGAGTGCTTCTGCGGTATAGGACCACGAGGCTTCTGCGGTATAGTAACCGGGGGGTTCTTCTGCTGTATAGGATCACGAGGCTTCTGCGGTATATATTTTTTTGAACTTTTCTCAGGGTTGTGGGAGAGTGAAAAAAAAGTTGGGGGGGGGGCTGGAGAGATTAGGAGGTCGGGGAAAATTTTAGGGGTTGGGCAAAATTTTTTAGGGGTCGGGCAAAATTATTATTTTTTTTTTTGAACTTTAAATATTTCTCAGGGTTGAGGGAGAGTGAAAAACGAGTTGGGGGGCTGGAGAGATTAAGGGGTCAGGGAAACTTTTTAGGGGTCAGGCCAAATTTTTATTTTTTTAATTTTTTGAACTAATAATATTTCTCAGGGTTGGGAGAGAGTAAAAAAGAAGAGGTTGGGGGGTTGGGGGAAATTTTTAGGGGTCGGGCCAAATTTTTTTCTTTTTTTACTTTTTGAACTAAAAATATTTCTCAGGAGTGTAAAAAAAAATTCGGGGGGGGGGGGGAAAATTTTTTTTTTTTTTTCTCTTTTATCTTTTTCATTGAAAATCTTTATATGTATGGGGGAAGATGAAAAAAAAATTTTCGGGGGGGGGAGGGGGCTAAAAATGTTTTTTTTCTTTTTTTTTTCATTTTTAAACTAAAAATATTTCTATGTATGGGGGGAACATAAAATTTTTTTGGGGGGTGGGGCTCAAAAATTTTTTTTTTTTCTTTTTTTTCTTCTGTTAAATTAAAAATATTTCTAAGTCTGTGGGAGGATGGAAAAAAACATTTTCTTGGGTGGGGGGCAAGAAACTTGTTTTTTTTCTGTTTTTAACTAAAAATATTTATATTTATGATAGTGACAATACATGAATGAGCACTATTTTGTTTTTCTAACACGACAGGGGTGCATTGATATGAGTTCTTACGTATGCGAACTGGGCTGCAGATAGGTACATATATAGTATGAGCACCCTTGCAGAGATAGGTAAGTATGTAGTATGCGCACCAGAGCCGCGATTGGTACGAATATAGTATGCGCACCGGGCCGGCGATAGGTTTATATATAGTATGTGCACCAGGGTGGCAATAGGTACATATATAGTAGTGCATAGGGGTGGCGATAGCTACGTATTTAGCATTCGCACCGGGTTTGCGATAAGTACTTATTCAGCATTCGCACCGGGGTGGCAATATGTACATATTTAGTATTCGCACTGGGGCAGTGATAGGTACATATGTAGTATGCACACCGGAGCTGCAATAGGTATGTATTTAGCATTCGCCCCTGGGCGGCAATAGGTACTTATTTAGCATTCAGTGGTGGCGATAGATACGTATATAGCATGTGCACATGGGCGGCAATAAGTACGTATATAGCATGCGCACCGGGGCAGTGATAGGTATGTATTTAGCATGCGCTCTGGGGCAGCGATCAGTACTTATATAGCACGTGCACCGGGGCGGTGAAATGTCCATATTTAGCATTCGCACCGGGGCGGCAATAGGTATGTATTTTACATTCGCACCGGGGCGGCGATATGTATGTATTTAGTTTTCGCACCGGGGCGGCGATACGTACGTATTTAGAATTCAGGGGTAGCGATAGCTACGTATATAGCATGGGCACATGGGCGGCAATAAGTACGTACATAGCATGCATTCTGGGGCAGCGATCGGTACATATATAGCACGCGCGCCGGGGCGGTGATAGGTACGTATATAGCACGTCCACCGGAACGGCGAAAGGTAAGTATTTCGCATTCGCACTGGGCGGTGATAGGTACGTATTTAGCATTCGCACCAGAACGGCGATAGGTACGTATTTAGCATTCGCACCAGGGCTGTGATAAGTACGTATTTAGCATTCGCACCAAAGCGGCAATATGTACATATTAATTATTCGCACTAGGGCAGCGATAGGTACTTATGTAGCATGCACACCAGGGCGGCGATAGGTACCTATATAGAAGGCGCAGATAGAGGTGTCACTTTTTATAGAAATATGTCATACTATTTCCCTGGGCAATGTAGGAGAAATGGTGGGGAAGAAACAGCTTTCGCAAAAGGCAAAATTAGAAAGTAGCGGTGAAATGGGGCGACCAGGGAAGAGAAAGGTAGAAAGATAAAGAGACGGCTATAGAGGAGGGGGAGAAATAGAAGTTTGAATATAAAGATGTTACACACGCGATTTTTCTTCAATTATATGTTTTTATGACGCCGAGCAACGCCGGGTAGCCCCGCTAGTATATAATATAAGTCAGTTTTTCCCTCCTTTACTAACGAAAGCTAGATATAGAAATATGTTTGTTAGTGGGATAGGACACATATTGATATGTGTTATTACAAATCAATATTTCATTTTTGATAGCTTTCAACGATTTTGACATTTCATCCTGCTCAATATTTCATTTTCTTTTATTCATGAATGTGGGAAGGCTCTTCATTCCCTATTTCACATATACTGTTACTCTCTCTCCACTGAGACCGAGACTAACCTTTAATAAGGTACAGTTTCCGATAATCACATTTTATTATTACATGAACGCCATCTTGTTTTTTATTTATTGTCTAAAGACAGTGATAGAGGGTGAGAGAGAGAGAAAGGTAGAGTAAGAGAAACAGAGAGTTCTTACATATTTCGATATTCAATGTCAACTGTAGAGAGAAGGGGGAGAAGATGAACAGATTTTTTGTTGGTACATTAACACTGACGTTTTTTGCTATTCACCATCGACTGCAAACACAGAGAGAGAGAGAGAGAGAGAGAGAGAGAGAGAGATCCTATCCATATTAAGTAATTTTTTCTCTTAATTATTAAATTAACACATGATTTAAATTTCTTTGATATGAGAGAGGTAAAGATCATGTGACATTGTTTTCATTTTGTTTCGCACAATACTGAACTTTTTAGGCCTGTCAACTTTCATTGCAACTAGAAATTACGTCCTATAACTGTAAAACAAAAGTTTCCATGTCTACGTGTGTTTCTTACCTATACATAATTTTGGATTATTTTAGTTTTACTATTAATCTACAAAAAAAAACAAACATGGCACATTGCCACTGAGATGTAAGGGGCTACTGTGAATTAGGGACCATACCTACAGAGAAATCCTTAGTGGGGAGTTATGCAATGAGATATTTGTTCATATTGCATTTAAATTTCTGCATGTTGGTAGAGTCAGGGAAACGGGAAGCAGAGAGGGAATTCCAAAGGCTAGCAGTTTGAGGGAAGAAACCATTAGAGTAGAAAGCCCTACGGCATCGGGAGACCTCCACAGTGAATGGATGGGATCTAGCTGATTGTCGGGTTGGTCGGATGTATTTACGTCGAGGGGGCATCAGTGCCGCAAGTTCGTCGGAGCACATTCCATTGAAGTACTTGTAAAACAAGCACAGGGATTCAACATTGCAGCAATGGGACAGGGGTTAGAGTTTGGTTGATAGTGTGGGACCTATTAGATTAGACTCTTTTTTAGACCCTGCCTAATAGGTTGAGACTCGTGGTTGGAGCATCAGCCCAGATGTGACAATGCATGGGCGGATGGTGGCTTTGTAGAGATATTGTTCTAATTAGCCACAGTTTGCAATTAATTCACCAAATGATTTTTACTAAGTTTTCCTGAGTCAAACAATTTAGCACACACACACATATATATATATATATATATATATATATATATATGAGAATTTATAATAAGCTGTCAATCTAGGCATAATGTGATATTCTGGCCTCTGCTGCTGAACACTATATAACTAAGCTTACTGTATATGTCCGCTAATTCGACATTATATAGAGTTTAAATTCTCTTCTTTCTTGTGTTAATTAATGGTGGCCTAGGAGTTGAATACCAGGCTGCAGAGTCAAAGGTTACTTTGCAACTGGGTTCGAATCGTTCGACCGGCAGTAATTATCACTTCGTACACTGAAGATTACGTAAACATGAAACACGTATCTGTAGGTAAAAATAAATATTTATATAAAAATATTGTATATCTATTTCTCTCTCTCTCTCTCTCTCTCTCTCTCTATATATATATATATATATAAATTTTTTTCAGATATTGTTCTTTTTTTTTTAAGCATTGAATGAAAATGTAATAAATGACGTAAGAAGCCCTTTTAACAATGCGTGAAAGATTTATTTCTTTTTTTCTTTTTTTCCAATTAATTTCGAAGGATACAACCTTCATCATCAGAGATATTTTTTTTTTTTTTAAATAAACAAACTTTACTTTTGTTTATAAGTAAAACGTCGTGTTGGTGTGACGCTCTCCGCCAAGATGGAATGGGCGGAAGTGAAAATAAGAACGAGGAAGCCAGAGTATGCTGGGAGTTATACATTTTTTTTAGATATTGTTCGTTTTTTTTTTTTTTAAGCATTGAATGAAAATGTAATAAATGACGTAAGAAGCCCTTTTAACAATGCGTGAAAGATTTATTTCTTTTTTTCTTTTTTTCCAATTAATTTCGAAGGATACAACCTTCATCATCATCATATATATATATATATATATATATATAATTAGGTAATACAACAAAAGATATAAGAGGCAACTAATATCTTTAATTAGTGAAAATCCGGATAAAACTGAAGCTCAATATACTGGATAGAGCATTAATTATATATATATGTTTAACCTTTTCCCAAGTGAATTATTTGTGGAAACGGGTTTCATTTTGAATCAAATTTTTAAATAAAGTGAAAATCAAATAGATATCGACAAAATAAAATAACCTCCGTCACCCTATGCTACCTGAGCTATACACTTCTCATAACAGTTTGTATGTGTCTCTTAGAATGATATAGTAAGCTTGAGAAACTCTGAGAAATCATGTTACTAGTCCATTTTGAAATCACGCACACATAATATTTTTTCAAATAAATTTTGAATATGTATTATCTTTATTACGTATTTTTTTGGTTTTCTTTTTAACAAAAAAAAATGTTATGTTTGTTTTACGAATTTCGTTTTAATAAGTGGAAGCCATGTTGTTTTTATATTTCGCTTACTTAGTTATTAGCAATGGAAAGTTTTTTTTTCAAAAATACGGGTCCCATGTTATTTGAAAATGAGAAAAATACACCAATTTCATATTTTTCACCATATACAATGCATAAGTATATTTATTTTTTTGATTGGCAGCCACAGAACATTTTATTTACACAAGTTGGCTTTATTTATTTTTGATTATGATTCTTTGATGTTTTAATGCAATCTATTTGTTGGGGGAAAAGAGGCGGAGTGAAAAGGAAGCAGACAAGACTCCAGTCTACTCTTCTCATTGTTCAGTGAACACAAACAATATTAGATTTCGTATCAAAATAATAAGAAGAGGAAACGTTGTAGCGTCTCCATTCACCAGAAAATGTCTGTTCCAGGTGTGGATTTCTGTGTAAAGCAGCACCTCCCCATCACCCCTACATCACCCCTACACGTCGTCGTAATGACAACATTTCCTTATGGCCACCCAGACAGCTCATGTTATTCCAGTGTTTGTTACGTTGTAAAAACAATTCAAACAGAAAGTGAATACAGTTGACACAAAACTTTTCAGTTTACTAATCGAGATGAACAGCTTAAATGCAAAATACAACAAAGTCAACATTTACTATTCATTTGAATACAGGATGGGGGGGGGGGGGCGCTGATTGGCCTAATGGATACAGTATCAGACTATGGAATTGGCTATGCTAAATTCAAATCCTATTGGATCTGTTGTGGTCAGTTATGCACTTAAAGAAGTATTAACATTCAGCTGTGGGTAGTGGATGGCGCCCGACTGAGTTTCATTCGTTGGTTCCTCATTGTAAGACATTCACAGCAAGAACTTGTCTTCCTACTACAATGAAAATAACCCCCCCCCCCTTTCACCCTCCATGTGCTCAGCATCCGGTAGAATTTCCATGGATAGAGCTTTTTTTCAAGGGCTTCTCATCTGTGGAACACATTACCACAGGACTGCTTCCCTGCTGATTGCAACTTGGTCGTCTTCAAATCCAATGTCAATAAATTCTTGTCACTGATCGCCCCATGAGCAATCAAATACAGTTCATACTGTTGATCAATGTTAGTACTCCCATAATGTTCCTCATCTTTTGGCTGGCAATCATTCCGATCTCACTAACCTTTATCCTTGAGTGGCTTCTGGTCTTGATGAGTAAATAGTTAAAATAAAAAACAACAACTTAACCATAAAAATGATTTCCAGTTGTCATGTTTGTAATAGGGAGGTGGCAGTGGTGAGTTGATACAAACATGGACTGACGACCTGAGTGTGCCATCTTCCCATCCAGTCACTTCCATAGCACCACTTCCACTATGAATGTTGGCAACCTCTAAGTGGTTCCTCCTCTCAGTACCTGATTCAAGAAAGAATTAGGGAAACCAATGCTAACAATAGAATCGAGTCAGTCAAAAACCTTTACCATGCGAATTCATATAAATTTATGTTCTAATAGATTCTGTGAATCGGCATTAAATAATCCGCAAAAGGGTTGATATGCCATAAAACATAGTAACTTAATCACAATTAATTAAATCTTGATAAAAAGTTTTTTTTTACCTGAAATACGTCTTTGAGTAAGGAAATAATCAGTAAATATTGGAAATTCTCCCGATTTAGATGTTAGGATATTTTAATTAATTCGTTTTTTATTTATTTATTTGTTGCTTAAAAACAAATTAATACTTTAGCACACATGCGTGAATTTGATATGGAATTATTTTGAAAAGGAGGTTTTAACCTCGAAATATTAGAAAAAACTTGAACATCATATAACACATGATTTATTGAAGAGAAAAAAAAGTAAGTAGAAAATAAAAGGAAAGTATTACGTTAAATATTGTCTCTTTATGTTTATTATAATCTCGTTTCTCATCCAGACATTTTTCGATTCATCCGTTCCTCATAACCTTTCATTGCATTGTCACAGCCTTCTAAACCATAAACCTATCTATAATACCATATCTATTGATATCTAAAAATGTCAGTTTTGTATTTGTAATACTAGGGAAGTAACTGCAATCATTTAAAATCTGTTGCTAATCTTTCATTACTTTTGTTTATAGTTCTTATTATTTTTACCTATATCGAAGTTGGAATAAGTCGTTTAATACTTATAATCTCACTGCGACAAATGGCTTCATTTTTATAAATATGCAGATAATTTGGGATATTGCAAAAAAAAAAGATCACATATCTAATATAAAAGTAAAAAAAAACAACCTAAGTAGCATTGCATCTGACGAATAAAAATAAATAAATAAATAAATTAAAAATAAAAAAAAAATAAAAAAATAAAATAAAAAAATAATTAAAAAGACAAAAAATTAAAAAAACAAAAAAACAAACAAAAACAAAACAAACTAAATAGCATTGCATCTGACAAATATTTGATTCTGCCTAGCCAGTGAATTACTGTATTTTTCAGTTGTTTTTTTTATAAACAAAATTATGCTATTCAAATCTATTTAATCGATTACATTATATATCCGGACAGAAATTTCTTTCGTTAACACATATTTTTCCAAATATTCACCATTTACTTTTATTGGATAGTCAACAAATATGATTATTCAATGAAATCCAACCATTTGTTATTACTCAGTTTATTAAAATTGGCAAATAAAAATTATGTACATATTTCATCGCTAAGTAAGTAAAAGTAAGTCTTTTATTTATTATTATACATTTCACTTTTGTCCAAAAGATTTATAATTAATAATAATTTTGGTTTCCTCAATTTTCCCATGGAATGCGACACAATCATGAAAGTATAAATATTCCCGGGCAATGCCTGATCGGGACAGCTAATTCTATATAAGATGAATGCTTCTAAGGATAGTATATACTTTCAACCTTTTTTTGGAAGCTGTTGCACCAAAATTAATTTTTTCACTAGTTGCAGATATTATTGACTGCATATTTTTCTTTAAAAATTCCATAGATGTAAATTGTTAGAGAGAATTGATTCCGAAAGAATTTGAATCTTGATCACAATTTTAATTGTTATCCATGAGCTGGGTCTAATATGAAACTACATTCGGTGGTGAGGCCTGAATTTGGAGGGTTTTAAATCATTTCTTAGTTGCCACTACTCCCAGGTCCACTCTGCCCCAGAGTGATAGTATCTGTCAGGGTCCCATCTATGGATGAGTTAAATAAGATTCGTAAATGAAACAAATGAATCTACAAACCATTTATATATAAAATAGAATCTATTAACACTTTGAAAATATTTAGAACTTAAAGCATATACCAAAATGACTGAATTCAACATTTGGTAACCCAGAAGGGATTGATGTGTCATAAAACAACCACATTAAACCGAACAGTAAGTTACCCCATGAATGAATATTTGAAGATATGAGGAATTTTAGGTATAAAACTTTAAACCAAAATAACCAGATTCAACATTAAATAACAAAAACAAAAAGGGGGTTGATATGTCGTAAAACAAAGCAACTAAGTATTATGCAATATTGTTTTGCGATTTTCTTCTTCGGTTCATTTTCTGGACAAAATTGCTTCCTTTGGCACCAGCCTAAAGATTTTGGCAGTTTCCATGTTCTGAATTGATTTTGGCTCATCTATCCTTAAGGTGAGTTATTGATAGAAAGCTGTCTTTTTGCATAACATCATTTTTGCAGTGTAACAGGCATGAAATCTCGTTGTATATACACAGCGGTGCCATTTATAGAAAACACAGATTCGTTGTCTGCCAAAGCCACTTTTAAATAATGACGTGCGACATGGAATTCTTGGCAAAAATGCTAATCCTTTTTCAGACAGCTTATGGACATTCTGAGAGTCAGGCTTCAAGATTTTCTTGCGTGTTATATCCAATTTTTTAGTTTGCTTTTTTTAATTATCAATCAAATCTTATAATGCTTTCACCTTTTCTTTTGGTACCAATTATAGAATTTCTTTAGATGAAGCGGTTATTGATTCTGTCTTCGATGTTAGAATATTTTAAAAAACTATTTTTATATAACTCATGGTATAACACTATTTATTGAACAAGTTGTAATAAAAATACAAGAGAACGAAAAGAATTATGCTTACAATAGTAGACACAAAACCTTAATAGTTATCTATAGATTAGAGAGTTCTAAACAAGGGAGATAATCGCCAACTTATTATACAAGTAGAGAAAAGTATTTGCATAATTGTAATGAAACAGAAACTTACTGTATCATCGTTTACCGTTTTAGATGCTGGCATGTTTTGGACGGCTTTTAGAAGATGACTTCCAAACTTATATCTTGCCAGGTTTCTTTGGAAGTCATTTCCTTAACTGAGGCAAAATTTTTATAGGCTGGATGCCCTTCCTAACGCCAACCCAGTGAGGTGATGAGAACCAGTGTTTTTATCAAGACACTATCTTTAGGTGATTGCCAACCAAGGTTAAAGAGCGCTTCATCTACCCTTTACTGATGTTAACAAAAAAAAAAAAAATGTTTTTAATTTATAATTGTGTATAAGTATAAGCTGAAAAATATGTTATAAAATAAATCTGTTTGAAAGAAATTCTAAACCGAAATTAACCATAATGTGCTGATCATTTGGCCGCGCTAATCTATGGCTATAACACCGTTCACTTAACATCTTCAAAGAACAAGTATCACAGAAGAAGACATTAATTAATCTTTTTCAAACCGAAATTTGCACATAGAAAAAAAATGGTGCTAACTCGTTCGACTGTTTAAAAGTGACACATGATTGAATCTCAAAGGTTATTAGCTGACAGTGATGGCAGCTAATGCTTAAGTATGGAACCACATAACAAGATCAGCACAATTGATCGTGCCATTCAATGGAATCTGTTGCTCAAGTTGCTGGAAAAATGGTTGGATCATTCTACCGCTCCAGAAATCTTCTACCTACATAACAGTCAAAAATGCCCTAAAATGGAATATTGTTGCCACATCTGGTAAATGCTGTTCAGAGCACTCTTGACAGTTAAAAATTGAATTTGCAATCTAGTGAGAGATGATCTCTTAACTACAAACCCTTTCTCACAGAAAAGACGTTGCTAGTCTTTCTCTATTCTATCGCTAGTTTCATGGTTGGTGCTCGACTGAGCTCCAATCTCTGGTTCCTCCTTGTAAGACATTGACAACAAGAACTCGTCTTATTACCACAACTGTAAAGAACTTTCCTTTCTTCCTCCATGTACCTAACATCAAACGGAATTTCCCATCTATGTAACATATTACCATGACACTGCTTCCCTGCAGGCAACAACAAGGTTGTTTTCAAATGCATTGTCATCAAATACTTGTCATAAAACTTCCTCATAATTAATCAAAATTTGTTAATTTTGTAATGGACAGAGCCAATCTCCCCCCCCGGCGCAAGCGACAAAAAATAGCCTGTACTGTGCATGAAAGCTTGAAAGGGAAATTTGCATAACAACCCGGCAAACTGATAAAAGTGAGGAGTGTTTACGCATGGAGCAGAATGAACTGAACAGCGACGGAAGCTGTAGTAACGACGGTTTATTGTTAGACGATTGTTCCGGACTTTTTTTTTGTGTGTTTCTTCCTTTCACATTTCGTTCATCATTTTTAATCCTCTCATAATATTCTTCATCATTCAACTGACAATCCATCCATCTCATTAACCCTTATCCTCAAATGGCTTTTGGCATTGATGTGGTGACTCCTTAGTAAAAAAAAAAAAAAAAAAATATGAGCACCTGATCTAAATTCTAACAAAGAAATATTTTACACTTTTCTAGTATTAAGTTTTTTAAATTTTTTTTTAACATAGTTCACCCCAAACAAGGCAGGTCACCACTGTAGACGTAAGGAGCTACTGAGAAATAGGGTGTAGGTTTTGGTGGTCATCCTAAGTTGGGAGCTGTGTAGCGAGATGTCTGTTTACATTAGTTTTAAATTTCTGCATGTAAGTACAGTCGGGGAAACAGGGAGTAGGGAGGGAGTTTCAGAGGCCGGCAGCACGAGGAAAGAAGCTATTGGAGTAGAATGCTCTTCAGCATCTGGGGACCTTCACAGTGAATGGATGGGATTTGGCTGATTGTCGAGTTGGTCTAGTGAATTTACGTCGAGGGGGGGGGGGCACCAGAGTAGCCAGCTCATCGCAGCACAATCCATTGAAGTATTTGTAAAAGAAGCACAAGGATGCAACATTGCGGCGATGAGACAGGGGGCTGGAGCTTGGTGGATAGTGAGGCACCTATTAAGTTGGCAACTCTTTTTTGGACTTTGTCTAAGAGGGAGAGATAAAACCTAAGTCAAAATATTTTTATTAGTGGATCCACACTTTGGTTTTCTTTGAACCATCACATATTTTGAAAAAATCACATATTTTGCTCGCTAATTTTTGTGTGACGGAATAGAAATACATATATTTATCTCTATATAAAGTTAGGTATGTTTATATATTTGTATGTACAGGATTCACTCCTAAACTAATCAACCGATCATTATGAATTTTGGAACACAACTACTAGGCGTAAGGGGTCATAATGTGGGCTATATTTAGTTTAATTTACTTTTATGTTATATAAAGAGGGGTAAAAGGGCATTGAAATTTTAACAATATGTATTAGACATCAATTATTCCCCAAATTTCAGTTTCTTTGAAATATTTTAATGGGCTTTTAGGGGGTATAATATGGACAACACCTCCTATGTGAAAATTTAAATATTTCAGATTTGGATTGAATTTGATCAATAGTCATTAAACACGAATTAAGAATAACTCCCTGAATTTCAATTTCTTTCTAAGACCCCTTAAACCTTAAAATTTAGACATTTTCTAGAATCAAAATCATGTAATGATTCTGTACATAAGGTTTAGTATCATTATATCTTCGTAAGGAGACATAAAATTGATGCAAAACTGTTCTACAGGGTGGGCCAAAATAAGGGTCCTATCTTTAAATTTGAATAACTTGAATTTGAATAACTTCCACAAAATAAAAGTTAAACTCACCAAACTTTATGTGTGTGTAGACTGACCCTTCCGAGATTTTTTGAAATAAACAAAACAAATTTTAGCCGAAAAACACTTCTTAAAACTTACAAAAACTAAAGTATTGTTTTTTACACGGTTTTGAGTTTTTTAAGCAAAAATAATGTTTTCTAAATGAGGGTACGTTCCTTAGGGCTAATACGGCTCATGCTTGCTTCGGAAGGGGTCCTTTACTTATTCTAAAAAAAAAAAAAAAAATCAATAAATAAAAAAGTTATGAATTTTTAAAAATAGGACCCTTATTTTTGCCCACCCTGTAGTTTATATATATTATATGCATAAATATACAAATAAATACACATTGGTCTTTATTATAGAGTGGGAGATTAGATTGATAGGGAAAGTTACTAAGTCACAGACAATTGAAAACATTTTTTCATTAAAAGTTGGGTGGAATTATTGCTTAAAATAAGAGATGCCCAAGGAGGCATAATACATAAGTGTGTGTGTGTGTGTGTTTGGCTGTTCTCTCTCTCCCAAACTTGAACGATTCACGTATGTAGTTTACATAAGAATATATATCTAGACTAACCTCACCTGTGTTGAGCAACTGGCAAACTAATTTAGGTAGAGCTTCTTTTTTTTTCTTCTATCAAGGGAATCGGTTGTGCTATAAATAGACAGAAAAAGAGAAACAAAAAATTGAAAGATAATAATAATAATAATAATAATAATAATAATAATAATAATAATAATAATAATAATAAAAAAAAAAACGAAAACAGAAACAATTCTGGAACAAGAAGAGGAGAATGTTGGTGTTTGTCTTCTGCTTGAAAAGCTCTCTTCACCTTTATGGCATTGATGGTATTTTTGGGGGCTTTTCGGTGGTTGGCACAGTGGTTGGCTGGGTTCATAAATTCCCGGCAGTAGCATTACATGTGCCAGTTCAAGTAGCTCGGCCGCTACTTTGTGAGCAAACTGGTAATTAGATGTTTACTATTTTCTGAGAATAGATGTTCATATTTGGCATAATGGATACCAAAACGGGCTATGGAATTGGTAAGGTGAGTTTCAAATCCCATCAGATCTACTGTGCTAACTTATATGTATTGACACAGGTATGAACCCCTATCTCTAAACTATGAGTAAAATAAAGCTTCTTCAATGAATCGTTTACAATAGTATTCTGTATTTGATGATGTTTCTGAGATGAAGTATTGTTGTTATTTAAACTATTGTAGTCCTCGTCAAGGTTGCAGAGTCTGAAGGTATAAAGTCTGACTCTGACGATTCCAAAAATCTTGACCCGACTCTGACTCGTAGAATGTTCAAATATCAGACTTCAACTCCTTATGTTAAAGTCTTCCAATATTCAAACTGCCTGTTGATTCTTTGGAGATTAAGGACTCTGACTCCTAGTATTTTTACGAGAATGACTCCGACTCTTTCCAAAACTTCCGACTGTGATTCCACAAGTCTGGCTCTCATCTTGGTTATTGTCATTCACAAAGTTTCAGCCATTCGACTCTCTGGCCTTCTTAAGATGCCTTTTTTAAAAGATACTCTCGAGTTAATTCTATCAAGAGGTTGTGAGTTCAATCCCTGGTGAAAGAACTTAAGAAAAAATTAACTGAAATGAGATATCTAAAACTACATGGGACATGGAATGAGAGCCCTTAAATAAAGTTCAGAATTCCTGGAAGGTTATTGATCATAACAAAAACTTTCGGAATTTTTGAGATGTGGATTGATTATTTGTATTATTTGAATTACTATTCTCATCTTGGTTGTTATTTTCACAACGTTTTTTTAATTTTTTATCCCAGACAAAGCATATTGCCATTTAGACGTAAGGGGCTAATGTGGATTAGGGGTCAGAATTATAGTGGGCATCCTAAGTGAGTTGTGCAGCGAGATGTTTAGATTACATTTAAATTTTTGCATGTCGATACAGTCAGGGAAACAGGGAGCAGGGAGAGAGTTCCAAAGGCTGGCAGTTTGAGGAAAGAAGCTATTAGAGGGTAGAAAGCTCTCCGGTATCTGGGGCCTCCACAGTGAATGGATGCGATTTAACTGATTGTCAGGTTGGTCGAAGCTCCGACCTTCTTCAGGTGCATCTTTTCGAATTTGGAAATCTTAATGTCAGAAACTCAGAAACCTATACAAGGACAGTCTATCCCCTGTGGATTATTTAAAGCGTTTAGTTCAAGATTGTGTATAGGTTTCTGAGTTTGACATAAAATTTGCCAAGTTTGAAAAGACGGACCTGAAGAAGGTTGGAGATTACATCAGCCGAAATGTTGTGAAAATAACAACAAAGATGAAAATAGTCGTCCGAATAATCCAAATAATATTAATCGAACAAAACGCACCTGAAGAAGGCCGGAAAGTACAACTATCGAAACGTTGTGAACATGACAGCAATCTGGATGAGGACAATAATCCGAAACATAAGCTTAGAAATATTGTCAAACAGAATACTTACTGTAAACGATTCATTGAAGAAAAAGGGATATTTTACTTATAGTTTGGAGATGGGGGTTCATACCTTTTCCAATAGCACAGTAGATCTGATCGTATTTGAAACTCACCTTGTTGATTCCATAGTACATTTTACCATTCATTATGCCAAACATTATCCCCCCCCTCCTCCTTTCGATCTAGACAAATATTTAGTTTCGTTAAATTTTGAGTCTCTGACCCAGAATGAGATTTTACTTTCTTTTGCTGATATCTTGGTAATAGCCTGGAAAAATATCTACAAAATAGTAATTATATATATAAAAAAACTAATTTAGACTTAAGCATAGTGGATCTCATTTCCTATATAAATATAACTTAGAATGATCACTCACTTTCTGACCAGCAAGCATTAATGGTGATCCACTTCGGAACCAGATAGTCTAAGAGAGAAAACCTAACCATTTTTTTGTTTTCCTCTCAACACTTTTATATGATTTTTTATGTCAGAATTTTAATTTTTTATTATTGTTATCTTATCATATTCCCCAAGCAACACAATCATCTTGAATGTAGCGTATCCTTGAGGTAGAGCCGAATTTAGGGTCTTGACCTAGATCACAGCATTCTCCAATGTCACCTTTGTATCCATGACGTTAAGTCGAATTTAGGGTCTCACGGGCCTCAACCACAGCATTCTCTACTCCCATCTGAACTTAGGTTTCAGTGTTACAGTCATTGAAGGTCATGGTTTCATCCTCATCAAGTAAATTCCAAAAATAGGTCTAAGATATATCTAATTCCCCTCACTCCAAATGGTTACCTGTCTCTCCTATGCTATTTAGTCAGGAAGTGGGTGGTCATTAATACTTGATGGTCAAGAAGTTGGTGATCATTCTATGTTAAATTTGTGAACCTTCAATCTATGTTAAATTTGTGAACCTTCAATCTATGTTAAATTTGTATGTATAAAGTGAACCTTCAATCCAAAATCTAAATTATGTTTTTTTTTTTAATTACTATTTTGCAAATATTTTTCTAGGCTCTTTACATGTAATCACCTAAAAAAAAAAAACAGTAGAACGACATTTTTTTTCAGTGAAAAAGCTTAAAAACTCTTAATTTAATTTTATTTTATATGAATGCGCAATGTGAGTCTTAAAGACAGCTTTAGATCTGATGATCTCAGAGGGAGATTAAATCTGGACAGTATAGAGAGATGTGTGCAGAACAAGCGACTTCAGTAGTATGGCGACATTGAAAGAATGGATGAGAGTGCTTAGGTTAGTTGAGGTAGCAGGAGAAGGTCAAGGAAAACATGGGAGGAAGTGATAAGGATTGATTTGAACGAAAGAAGGATAAATAAAAGTCTGTCCAGAGATTGGTCAGTTTGGAAATCAATTTCTAAAAGACATTCAACCGAATACGATGATGAATAAACAATAATGCTAATTTTATTCATTTTCTGGCAGTTTTAGAAGGGGGTTCAATCATAATGAATTGTTACATAGTCCCACTCTTGGGCCGCGGCTTTACTCGTTTCGTATACTCGTCCCTGAAAGGGCCGTGGCAGTTCACATTTAATACTCGTCATTTTTAAAACATCATAAATCACATAGTTCATATATTGTTTGCATACCTTTAGATTTCTCCCTCGCCGTGTAGAGGGTCGCCGTCTCGATGTCGTCTAGTGGATGAATTCTTTCCTCTCTCTTTCCTGCCGTGAACCGCGCCTCTGCAACAAAGAGCCTCATGGCCGTCTCAATCGACAAACAATCCTTTTACTTTCAATTCTTTTTATTTCAGGCATTATTTAATCAGCTGGGAGCATGGCCATCCCTACTACAGGCCAGGCAATCGTGCAACTGGGGTCTTTTACTGGGGGCCATGTGAATTTTCTTAAATATTCGATATAGAAGTTGCAAACAAAGGTAAAATTCCTCTGTGAGATTAGTTTGATGTTTTCATGTGTTTTACATACCAAATAATAAGAACCACAATGAGCTAATTGATAAATTTTGCAATTATTGACAAATTCCTATAAATGAAGAGACAGGTAATTTTGAATGAACAAAGGCAAATGCATATTTCAATGAAGAATTTTTATTTCAATGTTGGATTATTTTTTAGAGAATTTGTACTTATGTCAAAAGATCATTACTTGTATATTGTGGTTAAAAAGAAAAAAAGGATCTGCACCAGTTGATGATATCAAGCAGAGAAACAGTTTGTTCAAATGTGATATGTGTTTTACTAACCAAAAACTTAAACTGTCCTCATTTTGATTGTTTTCAACACAACATTTTGGCTATAGTCTTCATTTCACATCATAAAATAATCCAAAAATAAAGTTCAAACTAAAATTTCAGCATCCAAATCTCTAGTGTGGTCTCGTAGTCGATTAATCTAAGCAAACAAATTCACTGAAATGGAAGATGGAATTAGAAAAAATAAACAGATTCACTGAAATGGAAGAGGAAATGTGATAATACAATGTCCATAGATTAAATAGGTTTAATTAAAAATCTATAGGTTATCCTATAAAATGGACAGGGTTCACAGCAATGAGTTACGATAACCAGAATGTTGTGGCAAAACAAGGAGGACACTACTTACAAAAATTTCTAAGGAAAGTTCTTCACCTCAAAATCTGAAAGTAGTAATTAAAACTTCTTATTTTAATGTCTCACTAATGACTTGTTATCATCAAGAATCCACTGAAAAAAGTGTTCTTTCTTTTTGCGGTATAGAAAAGAGAAAAAGCACTCCCCGAATCCCCATGCTCCACCATAAAAGAAAAACTCAAAAACTGAAAAAATAATTTTATTCTTCAAAAAGTTTGTACACAATGGTATTGCAGAAACAGTGAGTCCTGTGTTTCTAATGATCAATTACCTTTTCTAACTAATTATAAAGCACAAACAACAAACTCCTGTATTTAAAAAGAAAGTGAGTTTACCTTTTACAATAAATTAGAAAAAAAGCTTTGACATATATATTCGCACCATATCACAGAATCAACGAGTCCTTTGTTTCTAATGATCAATTATTTTTCACTGATCATAAAGCAAAACAACAAACATTTTTACTGATGAAAATTTAGAAATAAAAGCTTCAAAATCCATATTTATACCATACTACAAAATGAACAAACAGATTAATTCAATAAGAAAACTATTTTGATTTCAACATGTATTTTACACCAGGCTCTTGCAGAAATAATTAGTTCCTTTGTTCTTACAGATCAATAATTATTTATAATTGACCAGACTGCTAAAATTTCAAGATAATTTCAAAACCTTTAGTGCTGGTTCTTTACTTGACTTGGGAGACTGAAACAAACAATAATTCTTGAAAAATATATTTGATAATATAATTCCATGCACTCTCTTTGTATTGAAATGATACATTTCAGACACCAACATGAAGATTTTTGTTAAAGAATTTCTGCAAACCTTTGATTTGACAGCATTGAACATTATGAAACAGAAAAACACCCACTGAACAGTGGTATCCAGTGGAACTTTTAAATCACCACGATCTATTTATTTCAAAAAACTTCCATACTCATGATAATTAAAAGCAGTATCATTGAATATTTCCTCCTCTATAAGACAAACTTTTCGTGTGATATATCCTGCTATATAAAATAGCAACATTTTAATATCTTCGGGGATACTAGTTTCTAGGTCTGGCAGGTGATCAACTGTTTGGTACGCCAATTCATCCAACAGATATCCGCATTTTGAGCAAGTATGGCCTGGATCATGGCTATACTCTCTAACATCAACTTTCAACCGAAGAAGTAATTTTGTTTTATGAATATAGAATTTCTGAATAACATTTTGTACGGTAATAAAATAAGTACCACCAGAACCTTGTCTCAATTTACAAAATTCAGTTTCAAGATAGTCAGTGGTAAATTCTCCAAGAATGACAAAATTGAACCCACTGTCAAGTAAATGTCTGCAAACATCAATTAAACCATTACATGTATGCTCGATAGCCATACTAGTGTCTCTTGTTAAGGATTTTATTCTCTTTCCTTGTTTTCCCCTCATTTGTTTTGCCATACTTCCAAAATTTGCAAGAAATGTCAAATTTCCATCATTTCGATCTGATAATACTCTTTTCAGTGGATCATTTGTCTTGACACTTCCATAAATATCTTTTACACTCACTATTTTCCAAAATTTCAAAACTTCTTCAATGAAAGTAAGTTTCTTTTATATCATCATCCTGTAATAATGGATGAGTTTTCATTGCAGTTACGTTCTCATCACAAAACACTTTCAAACAGTGGGAAACTTTTTGTCTCTCAACTCGTTTTGGAAGAACCGCTACTTCTGTTAGTTTTGATAACTTAACAAATTAATTTCTTTCATGCACAAAAAGTTGTTTCACTATTTCCCATTTTGCTGTCATTTCTTTACCATCAGAATAAAACAGCAATTCTGAACAAGCCTCAGTTATCCAGTTATTGCGAATACTTTTAAATATATGTACATAATCGAAAAGCAAGTATATCCATTTTTAGTCACCCAAGGCTTATTTTCAGCAGTATCAAATTTCTTGAATAAAGCTTGATTAGTCCGATTATTGTCACAAATAACTACAATTACATGACCTTGAGAATGATCGTCTAAATCAACAACATTTCTAACATTCTGAAACAAAAATTCCGAGTTTAGTTTGGCAACTGGGATCATCTTAATCAAAAACTTTGGTCCACCATGTAAACATTTGATCATAATACCCAATACAGTTTTTGCTAATGCCCCTTCAGAATCTTTGGGACCACCAAATATGTTTCCCTCTTGGTATTGTAAACTCACTTTAACATAAACTTCATCAACTAGAATGATACATTTTTTTCTGTTTATCTGACAGTTTGCTAAACACATCACCAAGAAAATTCAGATCATCTACCTTCAAAACTTTTGAGGTCATATTCACTAGTGTTTTCATGCTGGGTAATTTGTAATGATTTCGAAGTTTGTTATAAAGAGACCGAGATGTGGCAAAATATTCGAATGCTCGGACAAGTATTTCTGACTCGTAAACTTTTTTGCCAACTATTCGTGGTGACATAACTTCGATATGTTGTCTCAAAACCTGTTTCTCTTGTTCAATTTTCAAGTTACTAAGGTAACGAATTGCTTCCTCAATTCGAGACCAATGTTGAAACTTAGTTATTCTGTTTTTCAACAGGGAAGAAATGTGTGTTGAGTATACTTGCATGGTAACATTCAAACGTTAAGTTTTCAAAGATTTTAATCAAAAATATCGGAATACTTCCAGTAAAAAAAATGACAAGACTGGATGAACTGTTGATTGTTAGATTTGTAGCAGGTAACTGCTGGTACAAAATCATGATGGTCAATATCAGCACACACATTTGTAAAATTATCAATTCTATCTTTATCTAAAATGGGCAAACTCATCATTTTGTACACTTCGCATGTGTAATATATTTCCTAAGAATATAGAAAAGATTTGAAATTAATAATGTAAGATTTATTGACAAATTCTCAAAGACAATACTTTTTTTAAACTTAAAAAAAAAAGTAAAAGTTGTGCGCCGTCAATTAACAGAGCTGTTTAAATGTAAATAAAACAAAATTAAATTCTGACAGTATACTCACGAACTTATAATCCAAATGTAAATAATGATAAAATAACAGAACCTCAGCTGAAATAAATTTGATGAGTTAAAATTTATTTTGGGAATGAAATTTTCTTGGAGCAGTAAAAACGAAGTGCTACCAGCTAAAACTTTATCTGGTGACTGACTGCTGACTGGCCCCCAGTTAAACAGTGAGACGTGCGTTTAGCCAGCCTGTTATGGGTATGACCATGGCTGGAAGACATTCACTATGTCGAGAGAGAGAGAGAGAGAGAGAGAGAGAGAGAGAGAGAGAGAGAGAGAGAGAGAGAGAGAGAGAGCAAATCACTACTTTATCATAGTAACTTAACAATTATTTCCTTAACTATTCATGGAGGAGGGAAAGAATATCTCTCGCCTGTATTTTCTTAGGGGAATATTTCCATTATCTGTTGTAGTTTACATGGTAACAATCACGTCTCATCGGTTTGCCTCCAAAACCCAGACTGACTAAAACTCTCTTCTCGCGAAAAACGAGTGACGTCACGGACCCCTCTGTTTCCCACGCAAGGGCCTGTGACGTCACAGAGCCTCTCGCAGGTGCACATTGACCCTTGATCTGGGATCTCCTCACACGGTGACCTTGTCATGTCTGTGATTTCCGACTGTGAGAACAGGCCCTATTCTGCACTCGACTGCCGGGTCCACCCCGCATTTATTCGCACAAGTCAAACCAACGATTTCCAACAGATACGTCCATTCCCATAGGGCCATTATCCAACAGAATTAATAAATGGCTAAACTAAAAAAACAGCATTTTTATTATGTCGTCTTTTAGAACAAGATTGTCAATAAAATTACTTCCAGTTAAAAAATTATTATCAATTTAAAAATTTTTTTTATTTTTTTACTTTTATTTCCCCCAAAACAAAGCACATTGCCACTTGAACGTAAGGGGCTACTATTAGGGACCATGCTTACAAGGACACTCTAAGTAGGGAGTTAAGCAGTGAGATGTCTGTTAGCATTATATTTAAATTTCTGCATGTTAGTACAGTCAGGGAAGTAGGAAACAGAGAGGGAATTCCAAAGTCTAGCAGTCCGAGGGAAGAAACTATTAGAGTAGAAAGCTTTCCAGCATCTGGGGACCTCTACAGTGAAGGGGTGGGATTTTGCTGCCTGTCGGGTTAGTCGGGGGTATTTACGTCAAGGTGGCACAAGTGCCACAAGTTCGTCAGAGCACATTCCATTAAAGTACTTGTAAAACAAGCATAGTGATGCAACATTGCGGTGATGGGACAGGGGTTGGAGTTTGGTTGACGGTGCGGGAGACTCTTTTTTGGCCCCTGTCTAATGGAGAGAGACTAGTGGTAGATGCACCAGCCCAGATGTGGCAACAATACTTCATGCATGGGCGAATGGTGGCATGTAAATATATAGGATACTGGCAGGTGTGAGTAGTTTTCTAGCGTGGTAGAGGGAGGCCACCTTCTTTTGCAGCAGCTTTGGCAATGTCTTCTATGTGTTAATCACATAAAAATTATCAAAGACAATTAAAAAATATTTTTAAAAACACTTTCTCTGCAATAAAAATAAGTTTCGATTGCTATTTATTTAGTTTTAAAATTGATGTAATATGTCATCACATATCTATTCTAATCATTTATACACAATACTGTTCTGTAATTTCCCTCCAGCTATTGGTAAAATAGCAACTTGTGTTCAATTAATCGTCTACAATGAATCCCTTATAATAAATATTGTGATTCGGCATTAAAATAACCTAAAAAGGGTTGATATACTGTAAAACCCGCTAACCCTAACCCTTGCGTTTCATTTCTGCATTCTTGGAGTTTTTCCATGTTGTGCTCGTATAAGTTCGTATTTAATTGCTTCTACACGATGGCAAAGTTAGACACAAGGTCGTTTTTTTTTTTAATGTGGGGAAAATCCAGCTCCCCAAAAAGGGGCACTGGATTTGAACAAAAATAAAAAATAATTGCTTCAATCTAAGAGGACAGAATAGACTAAGCGTAGCATCGGAACAGATACTACACTTTGTTCCTTGCCAATTGTGCTCGTATAAGTTAATATCTGATTCTGCTTGGAAGGGTTAAAGGGATTTGTTCGGAGATTGCTTTCTGGTGGGAGAGAGAAGGAGAAGAAAGTGGTGATGTTATTGCCCGGCAAGAAGATCAGAATAACACAGACTGTGTGTGCGTGTGCATGTACAGGGAACGGCAGGCGGACGCTTCAGATAACTAGGACAGACTAATAAAAGTGAATTAAAAGACAACGCCGCCATGTTGTAATGCTTGTGGCAAGACGCGCGTCTAATATATTGGCTCTCGCTGAACAAGCACAAAATCAATTCTTTCTTTCACAATGTTTGATTTCCATGTTCTGCCATTTTCATGTTAGAATACTAAAGAAATATATTCTCTACCAAGGAAAATATAAGCAAAATACAACATTTTAGTAGACTTATTTCTCATTAGGGTGTGTATGATTGGCCTAAAGAATACTGCCATGGACTATGAAATCGGATTAGCAGAGTTCCAATCCTATCGGGTCTATTTTTTTAAATTATGTTTTTGTTATACTTTTTGGGGGGCATCTCCTTTTAAAAAATATTTTATAACCCTTAAAAAACATTGTACAGAACATCTACACTGTGGCACAACAGATAAAAGTGCTAAGTAATAATCAGTTCTAAGTGACAGTCTTCTGGAGGTTGAAGGTTCAATCCTCAGTACAGGTGATACTAAGAATACACTTACAACTTACATGGCTGACCTAACAAGGACAAGCTACCCCATGGATTAAATAAAGGGTTCAGTTCAAAATTACTTATAGATTCCTGAGTTCAACAAGAATCACCTGAAAAAGGTCGGAGGTTACATCGGCTGAAATGTTGTGAGAATAACATCCAAGATGCTCGACTCCAAAGAAATGTCAGGGCAATGATTAGATGGATATACAATGTAAAGCCGGACCAGATTCAAAACATTAGGTCGGACACTCTACTTGAGAAATTGACCATTCCAAAACTTGATGTCCTAATAATGGCAAACCGTCTTCGCTGGTTCGAGCATGTTGAAAGAAGCAAGGGGTATATCAGCACTTGCAGAGACCTATGGCTGGACAGCATAAAGAAAGCTGGACGTCCAGGAAGACATGGAAATAAACCATCAGGCAATACCGTAAACAGTGGCAAATGGACACAATGAATCTCCACAACCGTAAACACTGGAGACTTAGCATAAGAACGGTCAGACAGTGTCGAACCTCTTGTCAAAGGGATCATAGACGATAAAACTGGATAGTGAGTGATGAGAACAATAGTCCGAATAATCCAAATAATACTAATCTGTACAACTCATAGAATTTCATATAAAATCTAATTTAATATATTGCCTGCGAATGGAAGTTGTCTTTATATACAGCTCAAATTCTGTTAAATATTCCACCTGATAGTTCCCAAAAATGCACTCTTAATTCCGTTTTTATCAGTATTTTTGAATTCATCTAATTCCATCTTAAAATCTTCGGCACTATTGCTGTTCTTAATCTGATCTATTGTTCGACCGTCCAACACAATGGCAGCATGTAAAGCAGACGTTAAACTGAATAATAATAATAATAATAATAATAATAATAATAATAATAATAATAACGCTCCTAATGTGTGAAATTTTCAAATAACTTTCCACGTACCACGTGATACACACGACTTATAAACATTTCGTCCATAACATCGAGACGAATTCATCCTTACTGCTTGTCTCAGTCGGGGTGGAAAAAAAAGAATGAAGAAAAAAAAAAAAAATATGCTTATTCTTCTGAAGATGGTGATTTTATTATCGAAAGCGCTCAAGTTCAAAAAAAAAAAAATATGTTTTTAAGATAAATAAATAATTTATTTTTAAAAACAATAATCTGCGTTGTGAAGGTTTTCTAAATATTTTATAAAAAAATATTCTCTTTATCTCAATAATAATATTATTATTATTATTATGATTATGATGATGATGATGAAGAAGAACTACTACTACTTGACCAAAGGATATACGAACACAAGAAAGCTATTAAACTACTGCGTTTTTGTTTTTAAATCTTTTGGTTGAGCAGTGATTTGTTTCTATTGCCAGTGACCATCAGACCAGTCTTTTCCTTCTTGGTGTCTATGAGTTGATATTCATTGCATAACAAATGTGATTTACACCAACGAACGAATGCAAAATGAAAATGTCTTCATTTCTTCATGAATTGTTTATCTTTTTCTTTACTAGTTGAACTCCATATTTTCATTGTCCTACTCCACTCTTTTGCAATTAATCTATTTTTCTCCAAGAAAAATGAATCCATAATTACCTACCTTACCCACTCCGAGGATTGGTTATGGCTGATTTCATTCTTTGACAATCAAATCAATTATTTGCATTAAGCAAAACGACCCTTCTAGAAATTGTCTGTGCCTTGGTAATTGTCCAGATCAATTTGTATTAAAAACTAGATGAATATATAGTAACTAGCAGAGACATTCGGCATTGCCTGAAAGAATGAAAAAAAGTTATCCTCATATATTATGCCCCATTATTTCTTCATATACACACACACACACACACACACACACACACACATGTATATATATGTATATTTCGGCAGCAAGTCGTTTATTATACATGTGTCATTGAAGATCACAGAGTTTTCTTTCTTTGCGATCTTTCTGGTTAACTTCTCGACTCGGCGAGCGATTCGTCGGGTTTCTGGTGTCAAGTGGTGGATTATGGCACCTAATGTTGTATCTTGGGTCATTTCTCTAGCGCTTTCAGTCTTCGCGACCGTCTTCAGGAGGCTATGCGTTATTGTTAGTAAAAGAGCCGTATTTATGGTTTTAATCCAAGTGGTGAATGGTGGTCCAAAAACGAAAAAAATTATCCAGGCGGGAAATTTGTTTGCTCTTGATGCAGTAGATAACAGTGAAAAGTGTATTCAAGGTGTATGCAAATTAATAAAACGAGAGGGAAAACGATAGATAAAACAAATCATATGAAAAGTTCAGAAAACTCACTTGGTGTGGGCCGATATATTTGATTTTATATACCTTTATGTATTTTTATATATATTTTTTTATATATTTTCAAAGTTTAATTTTTATTACCTGCAGTAATGTCATTGCTGCAATGGTCCTCCGAGGAGAAGATTTTTTTTGAAAACTCATGAGTTAAGGACTTTAAAGTACTTTGCCTGAACATTGAACTGTAATAAAATTTGATTTGCACCTTATTTTATTCTTTCACTTCATCTATTGCTATATATATATATATATATATATATATATAATTAAAAGCGGCTTTTCTTAAAATTTTACTGCAGTTTTATGGTAGATCCAATCGACAGAAGAATATTATTGTCCCATATGTCTGTATATATTTGAATGCAAATTCGAACTAGCTGTGAATATTTTAATCAGTACATAAACTCATCTTTTTGATATTACTTGCATTCAAATATATACAGACATGTGGGACAAAAATACTCTTCTAACAATCAGGTCTACTGTGAAATTGCAGTAAAGTGTTAAGATAAGCCACTTTTAATTATTTATTATTGTTATAAAGTTCTATTTGAAAAGACATCATGCTGTTTGTATGTGCAAGATCTGCTGTCCTGGTTCGGATCTGTTTCAATAACAAGAAGTTAATTTATATATATATATATCCCCGAAACAGTCGCTCTGGTTGTCAACTGACGAGCCCTCACTACTCTAACTAATTAATACTACAAAAACTCTAAAAGTATTTTTGTATACTTTTATATTTTTTATTTTCCCCCCTTTTTAACCACTTTTGTAATCAATTTAGTTTTATGTTGTGTCTATGTCTACATTGTTTTGTGTTTTACAAAGATCTTGGCAAAATTGTTTTTCTCTATGCTATTATACATATTTCGTTTCTTCAGGTCTCATTATTGATTCTTTTCATGGTGGGATTGTTGTTTCATTAACATATATCTATATTATTAGTCCACCTACATCTCCAATCTAACTACCCCACCATTTACTACTATGTGCTCGCCAGAATGATTGAATTAAAGTTATAAATTTTTTAAAAATATTCCCCCCAAAATATAACATTTGTTTTCCTGTCCTACATGACAGATATCACTATCTTCACTAATATATATATATATATATATATATATATATATATATATAAACATAGATTTTGGGTAAACTTTGTTACATGATCATTTATTTGTGCTCCAAGAATTCAACATAATAGCTGTTTGTGTACGATCGTTTCTGAGACAATAGATCTTTATTAATATCGGTTCTCTTCATCAGCACTGGGTATAGACACCAAATTAGAAGTCAACAGTCAACATCAAATTAGAAATGATGACGGGGATAGGGGTATGGATACATCAAATTTATACATACAGAGTACAAAACAATATCTAAGGATGTACAGTAGGACTCAGAGTGGAAAAAAAAACAGATGTTAGATTACATGCAAGGAGACACTCTCTTTAAAACTCTGAAGAGTTTCTGAGTATTTGGATGTGTCATAGAGAGGGTAGCTTCACAGGCTTGCCCGTTATATATATATATATATATATATATATATATATATATATATATATATGTTAATGGATTGAATGGCATAATAAAATTAGAAATTAATCAGATTTTATTAAAGTTCAAAAACAAGGAGTGATACTGCGTCCTTAACTCATGAGTTTTCAAAGAAAATCTTCTCCTCAGAGGACCTAAGAACCCTTAATTGGACATAATAATATTCAACATCGAGTGAGTCTTCTGAACTTTTTGTATGATTTTGCTTTTTCTATGGGTTTGTTATTAATTTACATACACTCTGAATAGACTCTTCATTGTCATCTACTGCATCGATAGCAAGCAAATTTCCCGCTTGGATAACTTTTTCGTTTTTTGAACTACCATTCACTACTTGGATTGTTTTTTAATCGACTTCTTTGACATTTTTCTTGAAATTGTTTTAAACTTTCTGACTTGGATAAACTGTATAAGTTTAACAAAACAGTGTGTTTTTGGCCAATATATTTGATGTTTTATATATTTTTTATATATTCTCAAAGCTTAATTTTTATTACCCACAGTAATGTCATTGCAGTAATGGTCCTCTGAGGAGAAGATTTTCTTTGAAAACTCATGAGTTAAGGACGCAGTATCACTCCTTGTTTTTGAACTTTAATAAAATCTGATTAATTTCTCATTTTATTATGTCATTCAATCCATTAATATTATTGCTCTATACACTATATTGATCTTTGTTTTTATCTTGATAGTCTACTGGATAAAGATATGATTTATATCTTTAATGTATCTCTCTCTCTCTCTCTCTCTCTCTCTCTATATATATATATATATATATATATATATATAAATATATATATATATATATATATATAAATATATATATATAAATATATATATATAAATATATATATATATAAATATATATATATAAATATATATATATATATATAAATATATATATATATATATAAATATAAATATATATATATAAATATATATATATATATATATATATAAATATATATATATATATATATATATATGTATATATATATGTATATATATATCTATATATATATATATATATGTATATATATATATCTATATATATATATATATATGTAAAATATGACTATAAAAGCTCCCTCCGGGTAGAGCTTATTTTTGTAAGGGTATCGTCAACGGCCATTAGCTTTAAGGCAATGCTCATTAGGTAAAACTAATTTCGAGCTCCGGTCATTTGCAATGTTTACATTTCGTTTCATTGAGATATCACTTACATTCAGTCAGTGTCGCATGATGGCGTAGGGGTTAGCATCGCCGACTGTCAGCTCGACGGTTGCGTTTCGATCCCGGCTTGAGACACTAACTGGTCTAGCCGCACTGATGAGCTGTGAAACAGCGAAACAGGCTGTATGTGGATGACTATAAAAGCTCCCTCCGGGTAGAGCTTATTTTTGTAAGGGTATCGTCAACGGCCATTAGCTTTAAGGCAATGCTCATTAGGTAAAACTAATTTCGAGCTCCGGTCATTTGCAATGTTTACATTTCGTTTCATTGAGATATCACTTACATTCAGTCAGTGTCGCATGATGGCGTAGGGGTTAGCATCGCCGACTGTCAGCTCGACGGTTGCGTTTCGATCCCGGCTTGAGACACTAACTGGTCTAGCCGCACTGATGAGCTGTGAAACAGCGAAACAGGCTGTATGTGGATGACTATATATATATGTATATATATATATATCTATATATATATATGTATATATATATATATCTATATATATATATATATATGTATATATATATCTATATATATATATATATATGTATATATATATCTATATATATATACACACATATGTATATATAATGCACAGACAGGATAAACTGGACGTTACCAATTGCCGTCTGAGTACCAACCTCTTAACAAAAATATTTGGATTCCTAAACAATTTGAGTATTATTCTTTTTCAAATATTCATTTCCAACATAACAGTTGTTTTTATTTTGACGTGTTTTTGGACATCGTCCATCCTGACTCTACGCTCTCATCTCAACATAAGACTCTTTACCGTTTGGCCTTTATTTTGTTTTATTTTATGTAAAATTTTCAAAGTTAAATGTTGCCGATAATATTTACAATTACATTGTCGGCTTTTCCCTATCCTCTGATGAAAAGAGTTTATTTTTGAAAATCCATGGATTAAGGATATAAAGCACCTTGCTCTGAACTTTTGATGTTCTAATAAATATTGTATCTTTACAATTTTTTATTCTCATCTTTCATCTCTAGAATATATATATATATATATATATATAGATAGAGAGAGAGAGAGAGAGAGAGACATGAAAGAAATCAATAGACACTTTTATTATCATTAATAATGAAGACTACTGTCAGAGGGTCCTTCTCGACCTTGGCGCGATATTATTTCTGATGAATTGGACAATCACTCTGTTAACAGTGGAGATTGGAATCCCAAGGTTTGTAACAATTTGGCGCTGATTAATCTATGATATGGCACCTCTTAATGCTTCTTTGGCCCGTGTTATACTTAAATGCTAATATATGATAGATATATTAACATCTGAAACAGAAAGAATCTCAATTAAGTAAGTAAAATATGGATGTTTTAAACTCTTTCTGCTGCTTTGTATGGCTGGTTGTCGGTGAAGGAAGCAGAAACTTTAAACATGTATTTTACTTCTTTCATGTTTATATGTATATATAAATGACTAGAAAATCTTTTTATGCAAAATGGCTTATTTAGTTCATATGATGATTAGGTATATCTTATGTATAAAATTATCTTGTCGCATTTTCAGAGTTTGTCATCGATAGCAATTAACCTGATAAATCACTATTTGATTCTGATTAGCCAATTTTTCTTTTTTTTCCCTTGAACCATGTTTTCTGCAATAAAGACATGTATTTTAAACTAATAATGGATCCATTTTTCCCTATTCACCTTCACAGCTTCAGATGCTTATGTTTTTAATAAATTAAAAAAAAAATACTATTTCAAATCGTTGGGAGAAGATGCCCTTAATAATAAAAAAAATACTATTTCAAATCGTTGGGAGAAGATTCTTTAAATGCTTATGCCCTTAATAATAAAAAAATACTATTTCAAATCGTTGGAAGGAGATTCTTTAAATGCTTATGCCCTTAATAAAAAAAAATACCATTTCAAATCGTTGGGAGAAGATTCTTTAAATGCTTATGCCCTTAATAAAAAAAAATACTATTTCAAATCGTTGGAAGGAGATTCTTTAAATGCTTATGCCCTTAATAAAAAAAAATACTATTTCAAATCGTTGGGAGAAGATTCTTTAAATGCTTATGTCCTTAATAATAAAAAAATACTATTTAAAATCGTTGGAAGGAGATTCTTTAAATGCTTATGCCCTTAATAAAAAAAAAATACTATTTCAAATCGTTGGGAGAAGATGCCCTTAATAATAAAAAAAATACTATTTCAAATCGTTGGAAGGAGATTCTTTAAATGCTTATTATACAGTCAATTTTATATCTTCAGTGAGTGAGTCCAATCCTTCCATCCCTGGAAAATATGGTTCTGCTAGCTCTAGGGAGTTCTCAATAGGTTTATATTTTGTCACCGTTACATACAGTGGATTTTAACTGCCAGAATATATTTTCACTGGTTGATCCCAGCATGGATAATTTCGGCAGAGCCCTGGAGGTTTTCATAGTTTCTATTTGCGTCACGTTACTTTAGATATTGAGTGTTGTTGCACATCTGAGCTGATGCACCAACCACTAGTCTCTCCCTTTTCGACAGGGTGCAAAAAAGGGTTTCTAATCTAATAGGTCCCACACTGTCTACCAAGCTCCAGTTCCTGTCTCATCACTGCAATGTTGCATCCCTGTGCATGGAACGTGCTTTGATAAATTTGTTGCTCTGGTCTCCTGCACTTGTACCCCCTCAACCAGACTAGCAGCAAAATCCCACCCCTTTACTGTAGAGTTCCCCAGATGCCGGAAAACTTTTTACTCTAATAGTTTGTTTCCTTGGACCGCTTGCCTTTGAAATTTCCTCCCTGCTCACCTTGTTACCCTGACTGCAGAAATTTAAAATGAATGTGAACGAACATGATGCTGCACAACTTCTCACTTAGGATGCCCTCTATAAATCTGGCCCATAATCACAGTTGCCCCTTACGTCACAGCTGGAATATGTCCCCTTGTTTGGGGTGAATTAAAGTAACAGAGTTACATATACAAAAAGATTTTTTAAATTTGAAATAAAAATCTATATCCTTTTATTTTTAATAAAAAATTCTTTATCTAACTAATAAAGTAAAGTGAGTCTCTTTCTTAAATGTTTGTGATTAATAGGATTCTTCCTACAAAATCAATGTTTGATACTGGTTCGTCAGTTTCTTTTGTGAAACGTTGGTACATGTTCTTTAACAAGAAAAGATGTATTTTAATTCAGTTTCTTTAAAAAAAGAATTAATCTACCGTGGAAGATTTGTAAAATTGGCGCATTTTTCAATAATGACCTAGATAGCAATAGCAGCAACAATAGCGAGTACAAATAAAACTGCTTAGCAGTACAAGCTATATAGCCAACCTAAATAGCTCAGTTGGCAGAGTATCTAAATATCCCATTTTCAATCACAGGTCTCGGCATTCAATTTTTAAAATTCTTTTGTTGGAAATCTATTATTTACTATAAATACATTCTTTATTTAATAAAAAATGCAATAGCATAAAGTACTAAAACTAATGCATTTCCATTTCTTCGTAAACAAATAATATTTGTTATTAGTTGTAAAAAAAAGAAGACTGAATTTATTTGAGTTTAACTCGTTAATGCCCATTTGTTTTCTTTAATTTATTACCAAAGATCTTTTGTAAATACAAAATATATTTGAGCAAAATTACTTTCAAATATTGACTTTATAGGAGTGTTAGAGCATTCATTTATACTATATATGAAAATGTGTGTTGGTTATAAGGACTACTTTTTCAGACACGCCAGGGATACATTCTTGACAATCAGTCCAACAGTGTCTTTGTTGCTGTTGGGTTATGGTGTAGTACTGTTCATTCCCACGAGGTCCACCCTTCCAGGCTATACCTTATTTTTGAGAAGGGGTTAGTTTATCACTGAGGCGCGTCTGCCTGGGAAAGCTGATGAGGCGGCTCAGACATTTTTTGTAGGCCAGAGTGCAGTAATAATTTGAAATTAGTGCAATAAAATTTGTTTAGTGCACCACTTAATTGAAGAAAATTTATTTTAGTCGTGACCTGCCCGAACGTTGACGACGTGAAGTCATGGAAACATGGTGTGTTTCCTATAAGAATTATGCGAATCGGAAAAATGTAGAAATTACTGAAAGCGAACGAAACAGGTGCATTATTTCCAAAAACACACATAAGGAATCAGTCTAAAGTGTGAGCATAGTCAAATTCTATATATCGCTTGTATCTACAGATCTATAATGTAAACGGGGGGGGGGGGGAAATCAACTTTACTTTATTATATAGATTAGTGTTGCTTTTTAAGTAGATTATCTAGTTTTACTTTTATTTTTTTTCTGTAAACTATGCAATTAACAGAAATTAGGACAACAGACGATTTTGGGTAGGCCTGCTAGTAATATATATATATATATATATATATATATATATATATATATATATATATATATATATAATTACAACGAAAATATACTAAAATAATTAAATTAAGAATTAAGCGCAACAGAAGCAATATCTGACGATTGTATCTGCAGGGTGAGTTGTATCTTTAAGAATTATATATAAATTTTGTTCAACCCTTATGATGTATCTGCAGGCAATTTAAACATTATTTATGTTGGTGTGAACCCTTTTCCTCTGTGTTTTCTAATGATAATGGCGGTCTGCTGTTTACTGTGATAATTAAACCGCCTGCTTGGCCCAACCAACAAAAAGATGCTAATTAAGAACAAAAATGAAGTTTTTTTTTCTGTTTTTATTGATCAATTGATTTGACTTTGCATTGATCCAAGTTTGAGCAAATGACCTTGCTGTTTGAAAACTTGGATCAAGAGAAAATTTACGATGGATGAATTAAACATGTTGATTAGATGTTTGAATAGCAAGTCATTCATTTCGTATGAATCAGATGATTCTATTGTTGGCATTGATTTCTAGAAAGACATTGGGTACTTACAGGAGGGACCACGTGAAGGTTGCCAACATCCAAAGTGAAAGTGTTTCCATGGAATGAACTGGATTCGAACTTGGCATGCCCAGGTTGTCAGTAGGTGTTGTTAACCATTTAACCGACCGTCACTCTCCCAAATACCAAGTGAAAAGATGAAATTAATTCAGAATGAGCTCAACATGTTTATGTTTCCATTATTCTCTTCTTCCTGCCAGAAATTGAACTATTTTCGTTGCATTCATGTGTTCTGAAAAAAACTGATGTCGACATATTTTGCTTTCATAAATAATGTTTTTAATTCTCTAGAAGAACACTTTATTATAAAAATAACATGACGGAAATAGGCAATTTGAATATTGATTACATATTTTGTTTGTGAACAGTTCCTCTTTCCTCTTATATATATATTATTTAAATAATTTATTTAAAACTCACTCAGAAATTCTCCTGGAGCTATCTAAATGAACTTTATTCTCAACTTGCAGAGAAAAATAGAAGTTCAATATTTTGTTATACGATAAAATAGAGCTTATATATATATATATATAAAAGCAAAGCTTACACGCCCGCATGTTTAAGCACTCTTTGATCTCAGAACGTTTGAACCCTGCTGCTGGCTTTAAATGTATCTTAATTTTAGTAATGTCTGTGGCGATTTCCGTTGGCCTACTGGATTGGAGCGTAGAATCTGAATCTACGAACTGTGTTCGAACCTGTCTGACTGTCTGAAACCGCCACTTCCTGCACTGATGAGAACATAAGTCCAAAACAACGTTTTCTGTAGGTAAATACACTTTAATATTTAATAAAAAAATATGTATAGTATATATATATATATATATATATATATATATATATATATATATATATATAATTGGCCCACGTTATGTCCGATGTATGGGGGGGGATTCTCTCTGATTATCTTCTTTAATGTGAGTTTTGCATGTTTTTGCCTTGCACTTTTTTCATCTTTCTTCTTTTTTGCTTTGGACCAGTGTGCTTATTTTTCATTATTAAATAAAGGTCTCTGATGAGCAGCCTGTAAAAACTACAGACTATATTTTAGTTTACGGGTTGTGAAACGTTCATAAGATGGAAAAAAATATAAGTATTCGCCGAAATAAAAAATATTAATAAAAAAATAAAAACTGATAAAAAAAATTATGATCGTGTATTGACGTTTTTTCTTTGGTCAGTGGAATGCAATCAATCAATATATATGCTCTGAAGCAGGAAACATAACTTCATTGAGCTTGTAATCTGAAACAATTTATATAATATAATAAGGGATATATATATTTCATCCCTGTGGGGAATCGTTAGGCTAAAATTCATGGAGTTTGCATTACCAGGTGTTTTTACATATACATGTAGTGTTTAGCTAACTAATCAGATTCTTTGTTATTCCCTCCCATGGGTTAATGGGTCCATTAGCCAATGGCAGGGCTTCTCACAAACACTGTGTATTGAATCTGATTTCAACAGATGACTTTGCTGTTTACAAACTATATCAAGATTTTTCACTGAAGAAACCAATAAATTGAAATATTGACATTGTTTGACATCATTAGTATATAGAAGATAGCGAAAACAGGACACGTGAAAGAAGAAAAACACCAGATGTGATGGAACTAAACTGTTTGGCAATTTGAATTCACTACATAAAAAAACTATTGTCAGTATAAGCCACAAAATATTTATAAATATATTTGCCCTACTAATAATAATTTTAGTATTGAGCACTACCAGGTCGGATTATACCGATTTTATTACTTTGAATCTATCTTATATATAAATAACATCTGTTTCAACTCTAAATCCAGTTTGCATTTTCTGTTGTATGTTTTCCTTTAACAGTTCACTTCAGCATTTTCTTCATAATTCCATTCGTCTCTTACCATTTTCAGTTACGGGACCGATGACTGGTTCCATACATTCCAAATTAACAAGTGTCAAAGATCAACGTTGATCAGTTGTAATAAATAGTCAACACATGTTCTCATTAAAAACCATGTTCATCAAATATTCTTGTTAATAGCCATAGAATATAAAAAGCAATGTAAGGAGAATACTTAAATTGTTTTTATATTTTGCCAAGCGAAAAAATAAAAATTCAGATTCTTTACTTTTTGAACGTGTGTTTTAGAAACATATTAGTGCGTCGGTATGTCAAAAATGATGGCATAAGTTTCTCATTTCTTCCGTTTATTGCATATTGCAGTACCATGCATGGTGTGCGTTTTTTAATTGCTAACGTTGGGAGCAGAATTATCTATAAAGGGAGATAATTGGCTTTAGAGTTAGGAGGCGTTACAAGTGTGTAATTTGTTTTTTATGTCCCCATGTGATCGTAAATTAAAAACAAGACTATCCTGAATGAACGTTCTGTCCGACACTCTAGTTTTTAGGAAGAGTTCAAACCCCAAACAAACTTTGTTCATAAATTCTCCTTATGACAAATCACTACATTTGAAATATAAGTGCATTTACATCTCCATGCATTCACACATTATTCTCTTTGTATTGTAGTCTTGGAGGTGTGTAAAAAAAAAGTGGACGACCATGTTAGACCAAAAGCTTCTATATAGTGCAAATTATTTTGAAATAAAGAAGAACTTTAAAAGAGTTTCAGTAAATTAAAAATATACAGATTGGTTGGAAATTAAATTTTACTGCGTTTATTAGTTGTATTATTTTTTAACTTTCGATTTTTCAGTTGTTAAGCAAGCGACATCGAACCTACAAATCAAGTAAATTAGGGCAGTCGTCTTGAATCCATTTTTTTTACAAACCTTCTAGGCTACAATACAAATTCTGAAAAAAAAAACCACTTACAAAAAGTGTACAAACTGAAAAACTATGCAGTTCTATAGAAAATTTAATTTTCTTGCGTTTGGTAGAAGTCATTTGTTGTATATTTGTTTTTCCATCCTTTTTTTTTGTTGTTAACTATAATACACTTTTGTCAAAAGTTGAAATGAGATTATTGATTAAAATGAGATTATTGATTAAAATAAGAGATATCCAAAGGAGGCATGAATAAAAATGAATAAATAAATATGATAAAACAGGAAAAATGATGGAAACAAACTCCCCAAATTTTAACCTAACCATCTTTCCCAATTAGCCGTGGGATGACAGTAATATTTTCATTTTGTGAGAAAAAGCATTCGGTAGCAGAGAAGGTGAGCCGGCCCGTAGGCACAACACTGTCATCGTAAGACGTCATTGACTCTATTTTCAAACAGCAATGGTTTACAGATTATTAGCTAAGCAGGAAATCTCACTCTCCATTAAACTTGGCAGGTTGTTAGGTTTTAGTATGGGGAGAAATTTGTGGCACGGCTTATTAAAAACAACTGCAATGTATGGGGGGGGGGGAGTGTCTGTTTGGAAAAATATTAATTCATTGTGTTTGAATTTTACAAAACAATGAGGCAAGTATAAAAATAAGTGTTCTCAATTAATTTTGGGAGACCGGTATTGTCTGGGCCTTTGGGTCTTGATTTACGCCGGTCTATTGGTCTGTCCTGTGCAGTTCTAGGAGGTCCACCCTCCCAGGCTTTGCCTTCTCACCCTTTGAGAAGGGGTTAGTTTATTGCTAATCGCCTGAGCCGCCCCTACCGGAAAATGCCGACGGGGCTTCCCAGGCAATTTTTAATGGCCAGAGTGCTCACCTTCTCGAGTGCTGGTTTTTCAATTCCCACTTTCCCGACCTTGTGTCACATCTTACCTTGTGGGAGGAAGATAAATAAATCCAGATATGTTATCCTTTTCAACACATTATTCATGTTTAAAGAATACGTATGAGTTAGTGAATCACACTGGTTTACAAAATATAGTGCAAGCGTAAAAACAGAGGTTATATTCTAATTATTGGATGCTGAATTCAAGTTAATACTTTGACAGGCAAATGATGAGCAGCCAGCATGTTTTTGTTTCTTGTTAAATTAATTACCTGTAATGTCTTTTCTGTAATATGCCCCCTTTTTAAAGTTATCCTGTATAATTTGCATTATTCGGACTACTGTTCCCAACTTGAGTGTTATTCTCACAACGTTTCGGCCGCTGTAACCTCCAGCGTTCTTCAAGTGTGTCTTTTCGAACTCGGGAATATTTCTGTCGAACTTAGAAATCTGGACGGAATTTCGAACGGAACCCTTTATTTAATTCACGTGGGTAGCATGCTCTCGTTTCGGTCAGAAGTCTTCAGTAATTCACAATTTTTCGTATCCAAGGATTAAACCTTCAACCTTCAGATGACTTTTATCTAGTACTATCTCAACTGCGCCACGGGTCCTTGCGGACAATTCTAGTATTAAACCTATTCTTAAACCTATTCTTGCTTTTAATATGCAATCTTACTACTTCTCACTATATATCACTACTTTTATTGCTACATATCACTGTATATATATATATATATATATATATATATATATATATATATAAATTCTTTGTAGAATGGTAGGAAAAATCCCAGCAGAGTGCTCGATTAATTAAGAATCAAAGTTAAAAATTAAGAGCATAATATTTATTTATTCTGGTACAGAAAAATTAGTACAACATTCGTACCGTCGGTTTCAAGCACGGAAGGTCTTACCCATCCGGCTCTCTTCAGCTTCTGTTGTCATCTGTTTTGGAAATGTGAGGTCACATGACACTCTTGTTGGGACGCGTTATTTGCTCAGTGTGTTGTGTGTGTTTGTTTAAATTTGAATTTAGTGTCATAAGACCGTTGAGATTTAAAACACGGGAGAAGAAAGAGAATTCAAGATTAAAGGGAATAAAAAGGGGGGTAAAAAATAAAAAAATAAAAAAATATATATATGAAAAAATATATATATATATATATAAATAAATATAAAAAAAACATATATATATATAAAAACATTTTAATACTAAGAATAAAGGAATAAAAAAATAAAAAAATAAAAAAAGAAGAAAAAGAGAAAAAGAGTATAAAAAGTGGGTTAAAAAATATATATATATATAGAGAATAAATTGTAGAGAATAAAAAAGAGCGAGAGAGAAAGAAAGAATAAAAATAGAAAGAATAAAAATATATAAATAAAATATATAAATAAAAATAATAATAATAAAAAAATAATAATAATAAAAAAATAATAATAATAAAAAAATAATAATAATAAAAAAAATAATAATAATAAAAAAAAAAAAAAAAAAAAAAAAAAAAAATAATAATAATAAAAAAAAAAAAAAAAAAAAAAAAATAATAATAATAAAAAAAAAAAATAATAATAATAAAAAAAAAAAAATAATAATAATAAAAAAATAAAAAAAATAAAAATTAAAAATTAAAAATTAAAGATTAAAAACAAAAATAATAAAAATAAAGAAAGGGTTTCTCTGAAATTCCCGTGAGCCAAATTATGAATTTGTATTATTAGCCGTTATATTTTTGAAGGTATGCGTTCTAAAAATCGTTGATGTGTAAGAATCTTTAGATTGGAGTGATTTTTAATGAAGGGATTCGGATCTAAGGGAGGTAACTAAGATGGAAATATGAAATATTTGAGTTTGTTAAAGTGGGTTTGAAAATTAATCTGGTGGTTGATAAAAGATAAAAAAAATAAAAAATTAAATATTTTTGCATTTTGGTGAAAGTCGAAGTTTTTGCTCTTGGAATTTATGTGGATGTAATTTTTTGAGTAATCTAGTGATTGATAATTAAATTAAATATTTTTGTATTTTTGTGAAGGTCGGAGTTTTTGCTCTTGAAGTTTAAGTGGATATAGGTTGATGAGGTGTTTGTTCGTTTTTATTGTGTTTATATTAGTAGAGGGGGGGTAGTTAGACATTATGTGAATCGGTCAGACCAGTTTATAAGCAATGCTTGCCTCTTGTGTGCACATCCCTTGAATATTTCATCGCGGACATTTAAACAGGCTGTATTCGGATCGATGATGGCTTTTGAAATGTGGTATTTTTCAGCGTCACATAGAGGACATCTGTTTATGGCTGGAGAGAAGGATGGTTTTCTCTCAATTATTTTCCATTTGATGGTGAAGGGTGTGTTTTCTTCTTTAAGCTGCCATATTCGGGTCGCGAGTGCCGTATTAGCCTTGTTTTTGTATCTGAAGGAGTTTCTGTGTGCATATAGCCTTTGTTTGAAATTTCCCTTCGTCATCCCAATATATTTTTCTGCATTACTGGTATTCTGGTCTGTGACGGTTGCTTCATAAATGATTGAATTGATTTTGCAATTTCCCTCCAGGGGGCAGTTGTTTTTGTCTTGGCATGAGCAGCCTGCGTTTGTAATTGTTTTGGGTTCTGCAGAGATAATTTTTCTTATTGAAGGGGCAGTGGAATAGCTGATCTTAACAGAATTTCTGTTAAAAAGTTTGTGTAATTCATTTGTGGGTGGGAAGTGTTTGTCGAGCAACTTGAGGAAAAGTTGGCCTACCTTTGTTTTGGTATTGGTCGAATAGGGTGGGGAAAACCAGATCACCGATCTCCTTCTATTGCGGGTCCCCCGTGGTTGGTCTCGGTTGGGGGTGTATGAGATTTCTTCTCTGAACCCGCTGTCGCGGAGCGCTTTGTTGTAATATGGTGCTGCTTGGTTGAAAATTTCGGGACTTTATTTTTTTATTCCTTTATTCTTAGTATTAAAATGTTTTTATATATATATATGTTTTTTTTATATTTATTTATATATATATATATATATTTTTTCATATATATATTTTTTTATTTTTTTATTTTTTACCCCCCTTTTTATTCCCTTTAATCTTGAATTCTCTTTCTTCTCCCGTGTTTTAAATCTCAACGGTCTTATGACACTAAATTCAAATTTAAACAAACACACACAACACACTGAGCAAATAACGCGTCCCAACAAGAGTGTCATGTGACCTCACATTTCCAAAACAGATGACAACAGAAGCTGAAGAGAGCCGGATGGGTAAGACCTTCCGTGCTTGAAACCGACGGTACGAATGTTGTACTAATTTTTCTGTACCAGAATAAATAAATATATATATATATATATATATATATATTTATATATATATATTTATATATATATATATATATTTATGCAAACATTGTTAAAAATAATAGAATTCGTCTGTTTAATTATACCTTTTGTATTTAAAAAATTTTTCTGATGGTCTTTTTTGTATTAAAATGAAAAAAATTAATAAATGTTCCATAGGTTTCATGAACATTTTCGATACTTAGTCGAATCATCCTCAGATGTCAAAAGCAAATGAACAAAAAAGCTGGAGAAAGAAGAGAATTTTAAAAAGACAGCGGAGAAACGCACAGAGAACGTTTTCGCATTGTTCCAGGAAGTCGTTGACGATTTAAATTCAGCAACACTGGATGGCATCACAGAACAAAATCGCTTATCTTGGCATTATTTCCAGTCATCCTGGACTTCTTACCATTGGATTCGAGCAGTGCCTATTCAGGAAAGGTGTGGTTTGAGATTGTGCAACCCTTGCTTCACAATTACATGCACAGTCATCCTTACAGGGGGTATCCATTGTCTCTCAAGACCGAACGGAGGCCATGATGATTATTTCCTCCCATCTTTGGTTAAAATAGCAACATGTGTTCAATTAACCGTATACAATGAATTATTTATAATAGGTAGGTGGCTTTATAACGAAATAACCATAAATGGCTGAGTTGCCATTAAACAAAAAATAAATAAACATACAAAACCAACTAAAATGACTGAATCTCTAACACTTGCCGTTTGTCCTTCTCCAACGTTGTCTAAGATGGTTTGGGCATGTAGATTAGCACCTGGAGGGAGAGCTCATCTATGAGGTCCTTCTCCCCCTTTTTTTATCTGGTTGGTAAAAATGGGCTAGTGGGCAGTTGAAGACCTGGACAGTGACAGTCAAAAGCGGTACGGCAACACTACCAAACCGACAAGTAGTTAGTTTTCGGATACAGGACTATAGAATCAGGATTGGCTAGCCATATCGTATGACCTAGCTCAGGATCAGCAAAAGTAGATTGTGATGGTCAGAGACGCTGTACTTGCTTGGAAGGAAGCTGGCTCAAGCCGACCAGCGTGATAACCAATACAAGTACATGTAAGTAAACATATAAAGCAAACCCAAGTTTTAGCACAACAAACTTTTCTGACATCTGTAAATGATGTTATTTTGAATTAAGAAATGAATCTGATAATCTTTTTGGAGATTGCCTTTTAAGAAATCTCTATTTAAAGAGAAACAATTGCAAAATCGCATCAATCATTTCGCCATCACTTGAAACCAAACTATTCTTTCACATGCAATCTGTATTCTTAATGAGATCCATTGAAACCAAACTATTCTTTCACATGCAATCTGTATTCTTAATGAGATCCATTGAAACCAAACTATTCTTTCACATGCAATCTGTATTCTTAATGAGATCCATTGAAACCAAACTATTCTTTCACATGCAATCTGTATTCTTAATGAGATCCATTGAAACCAAACTATTCTTTCACATGCAATCTGTATTCTTAATGAGATCCATTGAAACCAAACTATTCTTTCACATGCAATCTGTATTCTTAATGAGATCCATTGAAACCAAACTATTCTTTCACATGCAATCTGTATTCTTAATGAGATCCATTGAAACCAAACTATTCTTTCACATGCAATCTGTATTCTTAATGAGATCCATTGAAACCAAACTATTCTTTCACATGCAATCTGTATTCTTAATGAGATCCATTGAAACCAAACTATTCTTTCACATGCAATCTGTATTCTTAATGAGATCCATTGAAAATACATTCAATTTATTAAATGCATTTCTGTTAAATCCTCTTCATTTGCAAAAAAAATCTGCTCAAAGCTGAGAGTGTAAAACATTTTCTTTAACATGATTACTATATAGGTGCATGGCAAAAAATTATGTTTTCTTCGAAAGACAACAGTTTTTTGTTTTTTTTCAATTAAAAAAAATGCTGTAAAAGAAAATAAAAATAAAGAAAAAATTTTGAAACTCGTTTTCACTGTTTGTTTAAAAACAAAGATAAATAATTTTGAACTAATAGTAAAGTAATATTTCATTCGTATCAACCTTTATGATAAATTGGAGGATTAACTAATCTAATTTCTAGAGTTTATTTTAATTTATTTAAATTATTAAATATTTAAATATTCGGAAAAAAATGCAATTGCTTGTCATAATCCAAAGAACATACTTTTTTCTGCAAGATTGACCTTATGTATGTAAAAAAAATCAATTGTTTGTACAATATAAATAAATAAATAAAATTCTTGAATCCGAAATTGAAATTGTTTAAATATATCTTAATTTTGAAACGTTCTTTTAGATGCATACAAGACCTGACTGTTCAATCTCACTATAAATTTACAAATGAATTTATTTAACATTAATAAAAATTCGAAGATAATCTTGCTCAAAAAATATCTAATATCTTGTTTAAATAATGCCAGCTTCAACTCTCTACAGAAAAAATCTTTTTTTACAGAAAAGATTGTTTTTTTACAGAAAAAATCTTTTTTTACAGAAAAGATTGTCAATTTCAAGGCATATTTTTCAATGAGTTAACTTTTCTTTTTGTTGTATCAGGGTCTGAGAGTTAATAGAAATTTGAATACAAGGATGTAAATCAACTGTATATATATTAATTAATTTTTACGTACATAACTTGTATATATGAAATAAAAATAATTATGCATCCTATTAAAAAGAGAGACTTAATGCAATGTTCTTTACAGCTTAAGAATGGGAAAATTCTAAGAAAACAGCTATGTTTCTATCGCCAGTAAAATCAATAACAAAAACTATATATATATATATATATATATATATATATATATATATATATAAAGATAGATGAAAGAAGAGGGATAAACATGTACGGATGACAAATTTATTTCAACTTCGGTTGTTCAATGCAAGGTGTACTCGGTAAAAACATGTTTATTATTCTTTCCTTAAGCTAAGGCTTTTCAAAGATTGAAATCTTATCATCAGAGAAATTACATAGATAGATAAGTTGGCAGTAGAAAAGCCAAAATTCAAAATTTGAAAAATTATTAAGTAATGGAGAGTGAGAATGTGCATGTAAAAAGATATGGGGTTTGTCCAGTTGGTAAATGTCCGTTGAAATGAGATTTAAAGATGGAAAATAAGGGTTTTCATGAAGGCAGCATTGAAAAAGTTCAAGAATGCAGTAAATCCAATAGAAAGATGTTTAGTTCAATCTTTTTTATTTCTTGATAAAAATAACATATACACACTATTTACAGTCACTTTCAGACTTGGTTCATTCTGGCAGTGAAGGTTGTTTACCACTCAACATCTCCATCTTTTGAAATTTCACTTCCTCCAAAATTGAAACCTAATTTAACACGTAGATCATCACTTTTATTTTGGTAACATTCACTTTCACACCTTTATTTTTCATAGCATTCCTCCAAGTCTTTAACTTAACAAGTAGGTCATCCATTGTTTCACAGGCAAGTACTAAATCATCAGCATGCAGCATATCTTACTTGTCCGAAAAACTTAGAGGAATGCTATGGAAAATAAATATCTGAGAGTGAATGTTACCAAGATCAAAGTGATGATCAGTGATTTTTAAATTGACAATTTTTATACATAAGCATAGTTTATAAGAAGGATTATAAGAAGGATTTAGTTTTAAATAAAAACTTTTTTATCGTGTTCCTTTCTTTCGACTGAATGTATATGTGAAATATCTTTTCCCTCAATCTTTGCAGTGGCACGGTGTAGATTTATTTGTTTATATTTTTCAGTGATATTTTGTTATGTCAGCTTTTAATCTTTTTCCAATTTTAATAGTAGACATGATCTTATTTCAGTGTCTCTCAGAGACATTAAATCTTGTACAAATATGAAACATTTTAACATAATGAGCTCATTCAGTTTGAATTTCTTATATTTCTTATTTACTTGCAAATGTATTATAATTTTCTGCATCTATTTCGGTCAGATTAAGGTATTGCTAATGTGTTGAACAATGAACTCCTTTCAACCAATTATTTGTTAATTGCAAAATAGTTTCCTGAAACGAAATATCTCATAAATATTTTGGTAGCATGTTCTATAGTTTTTAATTTTTCAAGCAAGAGTCAAACTTTTTTCTCAGTTGACCATGTAGAACAATCTTTTTTTATAATTTCTTTGTATCTTCAGAAATATGCTGCAAATGTGATTTCTTCTTTTGGCCTGTATCTAAATAAGGTCACTTGATCATTTTCTCTTGAGAATTTTTCTAAGAGTTTTGAAAAAGATTTATTCCTGTTTTTTTTTGTTTAAGTCTTAACTATGCTATTTTTTTTGGGTTTGAAAATTCCAACATAAAACTTTTAAAGTCCTTCATATTTAAAATTTATTTTTATATAACTTGATAAACTTTCTTTGCATCTTTGTACGCAATTTTGTTAATACCGCATTGGTATATACAAAAATTGCTTATCGCTAATCTGTTGTATCATAGTCCAACAGTTAATATAAATAAATACATTATGAATATAAGGTTAGAAATCAACTATATATTTTTTATTATGAAAAACATATATATATAATTGGATTTCGTTCATTCTGGCAGTGAGAGGTGTTTATCACTCCACAATACATTATAGCTTGTTTTAATGTAGATATTTTGGGATATTTTTCTAAAAATGATAAGAATTAAAACATTTTCTGATTGAGTTTCATCAAGTAAATTAGGTAGAAGACTGAAATTGACCACATCTGGGCTGGTGCACCATCTACTAGTCTCTCCCTCCTTGACAAGGTCCAAAAAAGAGTCGCCAACCTAATAGGTCCCTCACTGTCAACCAAGCTCCTGTCCCTGTCCCATCGCCGCAATGTAGCATCCTTGTGCTTGTTTTACAAATACTTCAATGGATTATGCTCCGATGAATTGACTACTCTGGTGCCTCCTCTGCGGAAATTCACTAGACCAACTCTACAATCAACTAAATCCCATTCATTCACTGTGGAGGTCCCCAGATGCTGGAGAGCCTTCTACTCAAATAGCTTCTTTCCTTGTGCTGCTGGCCTCTGAAACTCCCTCCCTGCCCCCTGTTTCCCCGACAGTACCGACATGCAGAAATTTAAAACTAATGTAAACAGACATCTTGCTGCACAGATCCCAATTTAGGTTGCCCCCCCCCCCAAACCATCTCCCCTTTTCTTTTTTCTCAGTAGCCCCTTATGTCTACAGTGGCAGCCTGCCTTGTTTGGGGTGAACTATGTTAAAAAAATTTTTTAAATGTCACAATAAAACTTAGTTATTATAAAAGTAATTAATATTCCTGATTTTGCTTATTTGATAAAAATCAGGTGATTGTGTCATCTCGCTTTGTGCAAATTGTGTTTTTTTTTTTGCTGTTTAGCATCTACTGCACATTTGTATTCTGTTGCGTTTTGCTTTTGCATCTGGCAATTTCAAGCATGAAAACAGAACAATTACTGCATAAATCATAGTTTATATCCAAGCTGGATTCGTAAACAACAGTCAAGATAAATCATATGTGTGAAATTAAAATTTGAAAACCTTTGCTTACTTCATTATTGTTTTTTGGTCATTTCTTTCAGGCACCATTTCTGCCATGTTGTCTGTTTATTGAATATGACAGAACTCTATAATTATGGTCGACTTTAGTTTTTTTATAACTCTTTGTTATGGTACACAACATATTGGCCCCGAGACTGTTAAATTTTTTCAGGATATTGGACGGAGGATTTCAACGTCTAGGCACGAGCCCCGTGAGTCAGCCTGATTGTTCAAACGCATCTCCTTGGCTATCGTTCGTGGCAACGCTATGTCAGTAACGGCGGCGTCACTTCTGTTCTAATCGTCATCTGTTGACTCTCTCTTTCTTTCTCTGACAATTGTTTCAAGCCTTATTGTTTGTTTTTTTTTCTCTTTATGGAATAATTGTACGTGAGTAAACATATTTAAACAATTTTAAGGAAAATTAAAAAAAATCTTTTACTCTAGACCCAATCTATAACATATTATAATCTAACATATTAGATTTAGTGCATGGATCTAATTAAAACCACACCCAACTAGTTAGGGGTCATGCATAAATCAGTTAATGTAGATTTTTCAGGGTTACCATTTTCTTTTAATATTTCTTTCTTTAACTGTTTTTCTTTTCTGAATAATAAAAAAAACAACAATAGACTACATCCTTATCTCTTGTAATTGAAGTATTATTAGTTTTGAATTAAATCGCATTTATAATTCATTGAATGTCCGTTTGTATAGCTACGCTTCTGCCATTTCTTGTTCGGTTCCAACCCAATTTTCATGAATTTTTAGGTTTATCTTTGAAAAAGTTTTAACCTACTTTTGATCAAGATTCCTTGATTTTCTTTCCGAAAATAAAAATATTTCCCATAACAATAAAAACAACGATAAATGGATTCATTTCTATAATGCTCATGTACAATGCAGATTGTGCATCAGTCCCTATTTTGGAAAACCTATTCAATGGAATGACCAATCCAGCGAGTAAATGAATTTGTTGCATAAATCATTCCAATATTGATTCCAATGTGATTTATAGACGCCCAGCAACAATCTGAGTAATCTGAAATATCGAATTATTATTTTATGAATGGCATAAATCATTTATGAATGCGTGACTGTTTGTGTTAGATTTTTTTTCTTCAGAGACAATTGATACTCCCTGAAAGGATTCCTGCGAGACCAAGAAGTCTATAGTGAAGCAAGGGTTGCACAATCCTTAACCACACTTCTAATTAAGTTCAGTAGCAGGGAGAATCTTAAAGGACCAAAAGTTTTGCTGGGATAAGCAAAGAATGACTATTGTTATTTTGGAGATTTCCATCTCCTCGACTATTTGCTCTACCAAGGCTTAAAAGTTTAGTCTAACCCACTATTTCATCAACTGCTGGAGGAAAACAAATGAATTCATATCTTTCTGAAAGGTATTAGTGAAAATGATTCAATAGCTGAGACTTCCCTCTTTTATTTAAACTTCTTTAAATAATTTGGGAATATTTAAAGTTCATTCTGAACGTTGACCTTTGACCCCGGATTTTTTGTGCAAATGTTATTCTTTCAGAACTGCTTAGATAGTAGAACAATTTGGCCGTAAAGATGAGTAAATCGTTAACAGAAAGTGATTCAAATGAATTGCCGTAATCTACTTGCATAAAATATCATTATTTCTTGTATGCCATCTCTAAGAGAAAGCCGCTATAAGAAAATATGAACCAGTTCACTTAAATCAGGAATGGTAGACAGGCGATTGAATTAATTGAGAAATAAATTTAGGGTTTCAACTTACATGCGGTTGGTCAGTGTCTTCTTCTATGTGGGTTGGCTTCTGCACTCAAGGATTTTTCTTAATATTCTACCTGTTTTCATAACTGCCGTTCTTTGTATTGTGTCAATCCTCCCTTTGATTCCAATTTCTCCTAGTTTTTTGTTTCCACGTTTTTCAAACTGTTCCTAGTGCTCCTACCATTATTAGTATTACAGTCGTTTTCCTCATGTTCAACATTTCTTTGAGCTCTCTGGAAGCTCTATGCATGTGATTAGTTTATTATTATTTACTCACTAGGAGTTATCACACTGGTCATCGTCAGTGATCGCCCACTGCCAACAACCTGTGGTATTCCCTGGAGTCTGAGTGACAACAAGTCTCCTCAGACTACTACTACTACTACTACTATTATTATTATTATTATTATTATTATTATTATTATTATTATTATTATTATTATTATTATTATTATTATTATTATTATTATTATTATTATTACTACTACTACTACTATTACTATTACTATTATTTTTATTTTTATTTTTATTATTATTATTTTTATTTTATTTTATTTTATTTTATTTTATTTTTTATTATTTTATTTTATTTTTATTTTTATTATTTTATATTATTTTTTATTTTTTTTATTTTATTTTATTTTATTTTATTTTATTTTTTTTTTTTTTTTACTCACTAGGAGTTTTCACACAAGTCATCATCAGTGATTGCTCGTTGAAAATAACCGGGGGTGTTCCCTGAGATCCGAGCGACAACAAGTTTCTTCAGATTTTCAAAACTCTCCACCATTTTCGATAACTTTTGTAAATTATTTTATGCTTTTGTAACAGCTGTTAAGCATTGATTTCTCGTTAGCAACAACCTTTACTCTTCTCTGGAATTTGAGTGACAATAAGCCTCTTCAATATTCCAGTACCCTTGCACCCTTCCAGTAGAGTTCCGGTTGGTGCTATCCCTCCTCGGTCTTTCCATCCTCCTTGACCTTTCACAACAATTTTGTGTGTTACCAACGAGGTTGGTGCCACTGCATGTGTGTGTTTGTGTGACCCCCTTTTCCATTTATCTGTGGCTGGTAATTGTTTTTTGGTTATGTGATTTGGTTTTTGCATTCAAGGACTTGACTTAATATTTCAGCTGTTTTCATCATTGCCGTTCATTGTATGGTTTCAATCTTTGCCGTTCATTGTATGGTTTCAATCTTTGCCGTTCATTGTATGGTTCCAATCTTTCCCTTTTTTCCAGAGTTTCAAGACTGTTCTTAATGATCCTAAAATTATTGTTATCATAGTGATTTTCTTCATGTTTCATATTCCTTTCAGTTCTCTGGCAAGTTCCATGTATTTGCTTCGTTTTTCTGCCTCTTTGGTCTTCACTCTGTGATATACTGGGACAGTGAAATCTATGATTTGGCAGTTTTTTTTTCTTATTATTTCCTATTATCAAACCAGTTCTCCTTGCTTGGATACATTTGTCTGTTTGCAACTGCATGATTAGTTCATAAGACTGACTAGTGCACTAGTCAGTCTTATGAACCAATCATGCAGTTGCTTCTGTTCCCATTCTTCTCTTCTCACCTTTTTGTTTCCAGTTTTGTTGCTCCCTTTATTGTTCATTTTGGCTGTGCCTCTTGCTGCAATGATCAATCTTTCTGTGTTCTGAGTTATGTTCTTTTTTGTGTGTAATACATACAGTTTTCTATACTTACGAGTCATCCCCCCCCCCCTTTTCCTTCTCTCCCTTTTACGTAGAGATGGTCAGTATCATCCTTCGCGAGTAGCGAATTATGCATGGTCATTAGTTTCCTAGTCTTTGGGTCCAGGTACCTGATTTCTTCTTTGGTCAAACCTATGAAGAGTCCAGACTATCTTACTCGGGACACTGCCCATGTATTTATTCCTTTTATCAGGTTTCTTCTATATAATTTGGAGTTCTCTTGTTCTTCTTGCGTATTCTTTTGCAATCTTCTCTCTCATTTCTTTTGATCTGATGGTTTCTGCTTCCAAAATTCCCAGATATTTATAGGTATCATGTTCGCCAAGTGCCCTCATCTCCTCTTGGTTGGATACTTCCATACCTTCTGCTGTCTAAAATTTTCTCCTTTTCATCTCTAGTAGTGCACACACTTTTATTCCCTGAAAATTCTGGTTGTGTCTTTTCGAGTTACTTTTTGTTTTTTGCAAATTATTATTATTATTATTATTATTATTATTATTATTATTATTATTATTTGTACTCACTAGGAGTTCTCACACATTAATGATTGCTCAATGATTATCATCGGTGGTGTTCCCTGGAGTCTGAGTGACAACAAGTCTCTCCAGATTTCCAGTACTCTCCACTTTTTTCGATAACTATTGCAAATGAATTTGTGTTATCACAACAGACGCTTACCACCGATTTCTCGCTGGCAATGACCTTTGGTTTTCTCTGGGATTTGGATGACAATAAGCCTCTCCAGGGTCCTAGTCCTTTCCACACTCTTCCAGTGGAGGTCTGGTTAGTGCTCTCCCTCCTCGGTCTTTCCATCCTCCTCGACCCTTCACGATTATAATTATTATATTCCTTTTTATTTAGCTTCTGAAGGGTTGAAACACTTAAAATAAACATTGCACAGGAAATTTACACTATTAATCCAATATCAATATACTGATTAAATTCTGTTAAATATTTCATCCAATAGTTCCCAATAAATACTCTTTTAATTCTATCCAAGTATTAACTAGGTATAATGTTTCTTAACTGTGGTAATTTGATGAAAACCAATGTTCCAATTTGACATGGCCATAATTAATAGAAGATTTTGTACATAGTGTCTTTCCACCTATATATTCCATATCCATCTTATCTTTTTAGCCTGTTAGACCTAAGAACCTGAAATTTGGTAGAAAAGTTTTTTTTTTACTAAAGGGTCGTCACTTATCAATGCTCGGGGCCATTTGAGGATAAGGATTAAAGAGATCGACAGTTATGATCGGCTTCACAAGAGAAACAATGGGTTGGAAGGACAGAACATTACTTAAGGGGAATTGATTGTCTATGGGTCAACTCAAGTGTTTGTTCATATTAGACTTGAAGACGACCATGCTGTAGTCGGTTGGAAAGCAGTCTCGTGGTATTTTGTTTCACAGGTGAGATGTTCTAGGAAAAAAACTTTGTTCATGGAAGTTTTGTTTAGTTTTTGGTAAGGAGAGAGAGAAAGGAAAGGTCCTTGCTGTGGCTGTAGTAAAACGAGTTCTTGCTGTGAATGTTTTACAACGAGGGACCAGGGGTTGAAGCTCAGTCAAGCACCTACCATGAACATAGCGACACAGAAGAGAGAGGCTAGCAACATCTCTTCTGTGCAAAAGAGGCTGAAGAGACGAGGAGAACATCTCCCATTAGATTGTGGAGTCGATTTTGTACTCTGTCAAGACAGGAAAGAGTGTTCCGAGTGGCACCTCCCCAGATGTGACAATCTTAGGGCGTATCTAACTCTTATACAGGTGAGGTACTTTCTAGAGCGGTAGAATGATCCAACCATTTTTCCATCAACCTTATTAACAGATTTGATGTAAGTCTTCCAATTCAGGTTTGGGATGAAAGTTTATCCTAAAAGCTTATCAAAGAAAAGGAATGCTTCCTCAAGGAGAGAACCATTCATTTTGACTCGGAAGAAGTGAGGATCCGAGCGTTGGTGGTGAAAAGAGAGAAGCTTGATTTTAGAGGCGTTAAAAGTAACAAGCCACTTTTTTCTCGATTGCACAACGTGTTCCAAGTCAGAAGTAAGAGAGTCTGAAAAATCATGATCATCAATGCTCTTTGAAGTGTTTCCACAAATAGTTGTGTCGTCTGCATAGATGCCAACGAATGATTTGAAAGATCGTTTATGAAGATTAGGAAGAGGATTGAGCTCTGAATGGATCCCTGAGGTCGCAGACATTGGTGCTATATGCTTCGGATTTTTGTCTGTCAGCAATTACTTTTGTACTCTTCTCATCTAATATATAAAATTAAGTCTATTTCTCAAAGTTTGACTTCGAAACCTTTCAATCTGACACATCGCTATTTGATTCTGACTATCCAATTTTTCTTGTGGATCATGCCACAATGTTCTTCAAACTAATACATTTTCTTTCAGAAAATACTTTATCAGACTAGTTTTATTTTTCGGATGGAAGCCATATTTGTTATCTGAAACAAATTAAAATTAAAATAGGGCGCCATCTTTGTTATAAGCAGCATATGCTGTTAATAGTAAATACTATTAATAAAACATTCTTTCTTTTATAAAAGTTAAATAATTTTTTTTGTATGGAACTCTTTTTGCCATACAAAAAAAATTATTTAACTTTTATAAAATAATTAGGAAATCTTTATTCCTTGAAATTTTGCTTTCGCATTGTGTGATATTACATTTCTTTCATAATAAAATTAACGTCCTTTGAAAATCATGAGTCTTTGTCTTACAACTAAAATAGTAGGGAAGACTGAACTTTCTATCCTTTGTTTGCAACTAGTCTAACAAAAAAACAATTCTGAATTAAGTTTCTGGAGGTTCTAAAGACATTTTTTATGAGAAATCTACTTATTTTTTATTGTATGCATTTGAAAACATTAAATCTAAAGAGTAATGCTTCTTGAAAATCTTATAAATTCTATCTGAATAAAAATTTTGAAATATTAAAACAAACAAGCCGCGCGTGGTCCCCCTCTGTATGTGACTCGATGTGGCAAATGTAAAATGCAATAAATTTGGGCAATTTGGGGCATTTTTGACCCCCCTTTGGCCCCCTGGGGGCGAGAACCAGAATTTTTCTGAGGTCAAGGATGCTCATTTTATATCCAGAACAATTGCCTCTACATTTTGGCCAAGTTTCAGAGAAATTGAATGGATGGATGAAAAGTTATGGGGCAAAAAATGTCATTTTTTGCCATTTCAGGGCCTTTTGACCCCCTGGGGGGCTAACCAGATTTTTTTTTTTAAATCGGAGAATGCCACTTTCTAACCTGACAAAAGTTACAACTTCATGCAAAATTTCAGAGAAATTCAATAGATGGTTGCGTAGAAAAATACGGACGGACGGACGGACGTCAAAACATAAGTCCCCTGATTTTATAAATCGGGGGACCAATAAGAAATAGACATTTACATTGTGCATATATATATATATATATATATATATATATATGAAATGCTATTCTTGCTTATGGAAATATTACTATTTGTTCACTTTGCTAATATTATCCTTTTTAGTTAATGCAGGAAATAAAACATTAAACTATTGATAATATGTTCCACCATATTTTTCTTTTCTTTTTGTTACATTTAAAAAATTTTTTTCAACTCCACGTTATCCTTTTCTTGAAAATAAACTTTATACTTTCTACTAGGACACGCCATTGAATGAGAAACACTATGTCTTTTTGCATCCAGCTCATAACACCATATTGCATTTTAAAATCTTTTTTACATTTTATATAATTCAATTTTGGAGTAGGGGCCAACAGATCTATTCAGCATTGATTGAATAAAAGGGGGGGGGGGTATGTAAAGTATTGAAATAATTTTCATGAATTTATAGCCATTAACCCCCATTGAAGCACACTTGACTCTTCCTCCTCCTCCAAGCCCTGAACCCCATATTATCATTTCTGTTCTTATTTTTTAATTTCTATACTGTTCAAGTTATAAATCAAATCAATTAAAATCAATTAAAATTAATTAAAATAAAATTTAAAAAAACGTTGTTTCTTTTTATGTATGTCCAGTGCAAACGAAGATTTTAATACATCCCATTTGATCAAAATGAAATCTACTTATCCAAGTACTCTGACTAATGTTGGTACAGTCAAGGAAACAGGGAGCAGGGGCAAGAAATCCAAAGGCAATGGTTCAAGGAAATAAGCTATTCGAATAGATAATTTTCCGCCATCTGGGAACCATTACAGTGAAGGGATGGGATTTGTTGCTTGTCGGGTTGGTCGAGAGTATTTACGTTGAGGGGGCACCAGTGCAGCAAGTTCATTGGAGCACATTCTGTGGAAGTAGTTATAAAACAAGCACAATGATGCAACATTGCAGTGATGGGACAAGGGCTGGAGCTTGGTAGACAGTGTTAGACATGTTAATATTAATGCAACATCAATATGCAGATAAAATTCTGTTAAATATTTCACCCAATAGTTCCCAAAAATATATAACTCTATTAGCAAAAAAAATTCAATTGGTTAATAGATCTACTTTTTGAAATCTACTTTGACAATCATAGGAGAGATATGAATAATTTTCTGAAGAAAATAAAAAACGTGATGAAAAAGCTTGTTTGAATAAGACTTTAAAACTTTACATATTTATTTTGGTCGTTAATAAATGAAGTTGAGCCAGTGCAAGCTGTCACGTGTTATGTGGAGAGACGATAATCAGTGCATAGCCCCACCCCCTCTCCAAACAAACTAAGAAATACCTTGGGTTGCTGGGTAATTTGTCTAATGGATGTCGTTACAGCTTGTGGAATCTGTCATGCCGAGTTCAAATGCTGTTGGATCTACGGTAATCAGTTACACACTAATACTGTTAGAAAAGGCATAAACCTGTAATTTTCTTTCAGCTTTGACAACTTTTATTCAAATAATCGTATATAATTCATCGTTTACAATAAGTATTGTGTTTCAGCATCCATTACCCCAGAATAAATGTTTTTTGTCCACCATTTACCTGGAAAAATACATTCAATATGAAAATATAAAAAATAAATTTGTTAAATAAAAAATAATAAAAAAAAAATGAAAAAGAAAAAAAAAAAATGAAAAAAAAAAAAAAAAAATAATTTAAAAAAAAATTAAAAAATTGATTAAAAAATAATTTAAAAAATAATTAAAATAAAAAATAATAAAATAAAATAATAAAATAAAATAAAAAATAATTAAAAAAAAATAATTAAAAAAAATGATAATAAAATAAAATAATAAATATGAAAATATAAAAAATAAATTCAATATGAAAAAAAATCGTTTTTTGTCCATCATTTTTTGTCCATCATTTAATGGAAAAATTATTTTAACTATCTGGAGGGCGGCACAAATGGCATAATAGATATCTTTTTTTTTTCTTTTATGCACTCCAAGCAAACCACATTGCCACTGAGATGTAAGGAGCTACTGTGAATTAGGGACCACACCTACAGGGGCATCCTAAGTGGGGAGTTGTGCAGCTAAATGTTTGTTCATATTACATTTAAACTTCTTTATGTTGGTACAGTCAGGGAAACATGGAGCAGGGAAGGAATTCAAAAGACTAGCAGTTCAAGGAAAGAAGCTATTAAAGTAGAAAGCCTTCCGGCATCTACAGTGAAGAGTTGGGATCTTGCTGATTGTCGGGTTCGTGAGGGCTATTTACTTTGAGGGGGAACTAGTGCAGCAAGTTCATTGGAGCACATTCCATTAAAGTACTTTTAAAACAAACTCAATGATGCAAGATTGCGGTGATGGGACAGGGGCTGGAGCTTGGCAGATAGTGTGGGACCTATTAAATTAGAGGCTCTATTTTGAACCCTGTTTAAGAAGTAGAGACTAGTGGTTTGTACACCAGTCCAGATGTGACAACAATACTCCATGCATGGGCGAATGGTGGCTTTGTAAAGATATAGGATACTGGCGTGTTTAAGAAGTTTTCTAGCATGGTCGCAGGAGCCCACCTGCCTCGCAGCAGCCTTGGCAATGACTTCTATGCATTTGTTTCAATTCATGTTACCTGTGAATGTTAGGCTGAGGAGTTTGAATGTTGGACTTGCAGGTAGGATGCTATTAGCCATGGCAATCGGTGGTTGAAAAGGTTTCTTATTATTGTTAAAGGAAAGGAGCTTTGTCTTAGTAGCATTAAATGTTACCATCCATTTATGCCCCCATTCCACTACAGACTGGAGATCATTTTCTAACGATTCATCCATTTCCTTGGATATGTGCATGTTTGTTTTGCCCACATGACGAGAGTAGAGCATGGTACCATCAGCAAATATACCCATCTCAGACACAATTGCATCAGGGAGGTCATTTATGAAATTCAGGAATAACAAAGGTTCAAGAATCGGCACCTGGGACACTCACATTAATGTAATGTTGTTTAGATGTACAGCCATCAGGGACAACCTGGATCTTTCTTTTGGCTAAGAAGGATCTGATTATACTAAATATTTGTCCAGTAATACCGTACAACTTAATTTTCTTGAGACGACCATCATGCCAGATCTTATCAAAGGCTTTGAATATATTAAGTGCTGCCTCACTAGCTTCAGCAGCCTTGTCCAGTGTATATGCATTCAGAGATCACTGTTAAGATATCCGCAGTAGAACAGGCTTGCCTAAATCCATACTGTTAGTCAGAAAGAAGGTTAGCATTAACGAGGTGGTGGACTATCGCTAGATTGAGTAATGATTCCAAATCAAAAAACCGTTATATCAAACTAGCGAACCCATACAGAATTTCTTACTGAACCTTTTGTTTCATTCACAGGGATAGATTGTTCTCGTTCTGTCAGCCATAACTGTGTAGAAGTGTCAATTATTATGTTATGCTTAGTTATTATCGCCTGTAGTAAGGATTGAACCTTCAACCTCCAAAAGATTGTCACATAGAACTGATTGTTAATTAACATCTTTAACTATTGCACCACATGCACCTAAAGAGTGTCGGAGGTTACATCGAACGAAACATTATGAAGATAACAATCAAGATTAGAATAGTAGTCTGAATAATCGAAATAATACAAATTCACTTAAATTGTATTATCATTAAGAAAGGTATGAACCCCTTCACAAAATGTGGGTAAAATAGGAACCTTTGTTCAATTACTTGTATAAATGAGTCTTGTTTCAGCATTAAATAACCTGAGAAAGATGGTTGTTGTAATGATGTCATTTTTATTTTTGATTATCCCTAATGAAAATGTTGCACTTCAGCAGGATAATGTTAATCTAAGCTCTGGTAAAGACAAAACTGAATGAAAAAAAGAAAATGAAAGAAAAAGATTAACATTATCCTGCTGAAGTGCAACATTTTCATTAGGGATAATCAAAAAGAAAATGAAAGAAAAAGATATATATTAAAATATTTATTTTTATTAAGTTAAAAATAAATTAATAAAAAAGTAATCTATTTAATTTTAAATTCCATTTAAACAACAGGAAAGATTTAATCTAGTTACAAAAAAAACAAAAAAACGAAACAACAAACAGTAAAATGTTTGTACAACTAGTGACAATTGTACAGAATATGATCTCAAAACAAGGGAGGTAACTGAATTTTTGATGGTTGATTGGTTGATTTAATAACCAATCAATTTAACCATTATATTTACTTAACATTTCTCAAAATGATATAGCCAGAGTTTTTGTGGAGGAAGCAACATGAGAATCACTTCTCTGCGATGATTGCATGTATTCGTAAATAATCTACAGTTTACATTTATCACACTTATAAAAACAAAACAACTTTGGTATCTTGTTGTAGAGAAATGCCCAACTGGTTCTTGAAAACAAAATCATGTAAAACTCTATCTCTTGCAGATCTATAATTACTAAAAATGAATTGACCACCAACTGTCTAGAAGTGAAATTATCTATTCTAAAAAGAAAAAAAACAGCATTCTACTGAATAAAAGAAATGAATTACTGTACAAATGTAGACACAGCACTAGATTTTTACTTAAAAATAGATGAAAATAAACAGATTTTTTATTAACAAAAAAATGTTAAATTACAAGTGAAAAAAATTGGTTCATAGAGAGGAAGAGAAGTTGCCACTCCTAATACACACACACATATATATATATATATATATATATATATATATGTTGGGTTAAAAGAAATCAAATAAGTGCTCAATTATTGTATAAGAGTGTCATATTTATTTATGGATTTTACAGAAGTTTAGATTGTCACATGACACCATAGTTTTACAGCCAAAAAACGAAACCTGCCTAAAAATTTGCCAGGTGTTATCCGTCATGCCGCTCGTCAGTCATGTTTGATCTGTAAATGGAAGATAAATCAGTTTATGTGGGACACGATGGATACCACTCGGCAAATTTTTAACCCGGTTTTGTTTTTTGGTCGTGAAACTATGGTATCATGAGACGCTCTAAGCTTCTGTAAAATCTTTGATAAATAAATATATATAACCAATCCTGTTCAAATAAACAACACTGAGATACATAGACATTTTTTATTTACATTGGTTCTACTAGAAAACGGATATATCCGCTCAAGATTTTATTACCGTTAACTGAAGAATTCGGATTTACTCCACAGCTTTGAAGAAAATGCTGCAAGTAGCTTTCAAAAATCGCTGACCCAGTCGTTTTAATTCTTTTTACAAAACACAATTTTTCACCAGTTTTCATTTTCTTTGACATATTTCATCAAATCTTTATTTACAAAACAAAAATCAAACCTTACCAAGAAGAAACATAAAAAAAGTATTGCAAAGAAAAGAAAATATTCATTTACTTTTTTAGTGGACAATTTACATTCATTACGGGAATGACCATGAAATTTAATTACACAGTGAAAGTTTTAAGCCGGCTTCAGTTGGTGTGGAAAGTAAACACATCAAGGAGAATTTTGAACCGGACACCCTGTTCAATCTAGAGAGGTAGACCAATGTTATTACACTGTCCATGTACATTGAATAAGATGCCTGGTTCATGGTTCCAACAAATGCGGTCAATTTCAACATACACCTGAAGAGGGCCCAAGGGTATAGTGGCCGAAACAGGGCAATTACAAGCAAAATGAGAACACCAGTCTCGCTATGAATAATGTGAATAACAATTTCTCATCTCAAAAATGTCAACAAAGAAATTCCCCCTCGTACGTGTGTGTCTATGATAAACTGATGCGTGTTTGGTATATTTACAAATAGTTGGAGTTTTTTTTTGTTTTGTTTTAGTTTGTTTCTTCCAATAAGATGTTCAGTGTGACTGTTAGTCTGTCACACTAAAATTGTTGTTAATCATTAATAAAATTGTTGAATAGCATTTTCGTCACAAAATGTACAGATTGAATGGACGTATCTCATTAGATGCATCCGATGATCACTATAAGAGGTTCTGTCTGTCCGTCCGTCCATCTGTCTGTCATGCTTACGTTTGAAATAGCATTTTCGTCACAAATATATTTTAGATGCATGCAAACATCTTAAAAAGATGCGTCAGCTTTTGGTTAGTTTATAGGTCCGTCGATCTGTCACATTTAAGTTTGAAATAGCATTTTCATCGGTAAATGTGCAGATTGCATGGATTTATCTTAAAAACATCTGTTTTTTGTTACATTTATTTTAAGAAATAAGTCATTTTTTTTCTTATCCTATAAATTATAACCCTAACCCTGACACAGTCTGGAGAATACATTGGTCAAAACATTGTATTAACAATGACATGAACATGAACAAGTTGGTGGTGTTCAGTTGTATAAACGCAATTTGAGTGTTACTCATGCTTTTCAAACTAAGCATGCGGTTTAAACTCTATATTCAAACTCTCCTGGTGATATAGATTCCAAAGTCTGTTGATTAATAACAGTGCCGGGTAACGGAGAGTCCTCGCGCATATGATCATCCATGTAGCCCATGTGAGCTGCTTCAATATCTGACATGTCTTGATGTTCGACCTGGGCTTGTTGGTATTGAGACATCAAACATGCAATTGTTTCCAGATCATATTTCTGAAATTTGCCGCAAGTTAGGTACCTGATGAATATGTTAAGGTTTCGATCAAGACATGTGTAAAGGATGGGCTCGATGGCAGACTGTGTCCAAGCAATGAAGCTGAAAGCCTGGTAAACTTTAGGAGAGATCTGGAATCTCATGTCTATGAGAATTAGGACGAACAATGGATACCAACAGGCGGCAAAACTTATAGAGACAATGATGAACAGTTTTGCCCGGTGTAGAGAGTCATCCACCATTGCCCGTACACTGCTCTCTGAGACCTTTGGAGCATTTGCAAAACAGATTGATGATCGAACTAACATTGACACTCTGTTTGGCTGGTTGGTTTGTATCTCTTTATAGAGTCTGGAAATGTAATGAGCAATGGCTATCATTGCAAGAGTCACGATTGCAATCCACATTGTATACGCAACATAACTCTCCACCTGTCCGAGAATGAATGAGCAATTTCCAATATCTGGGTGGAAACCAAAGTATCCCCCGATGAGAGTGGGTCCAAGATGCAATATCAGGCTTCCAATATACACCATAACAATACCAAAGAGGACACAGCAGAGGGTCCCCTTTGAATCACCTCCAATATTAGTCTCCCCAAAGGTGTATGCTTCGCAGCAGACCATGGCGACCATGTTGAATGTGTAGACAGTCATTATGACAATATAGGTTGCCCCTTGAATATCACAGTTGTTCGGCTGCTGTTGGTTGAGTAAGTTGTTTGCAAAAAGGATGCAAAAGATGGAACGGAATACATTAAGCAGGCAGGCATGGACAAGAAAAGCGCTGGTCATCCGTCGCATCGCTTTCCGCAGTATGATACAAATCATGACCAAAGAATTGAAAAATAATCCAACGCCGGCTATAAAGTAGAGGTAATAGGCTTCAGCATGGCGAGTTGTATTTTCTTCAGCCATTTTCGTTATGGAGAGAAATCCAAAACCCCAAAACAAAATATTCGTTTACAACTGGAATTAGTGAATTATATTTTAGTAAAACGATTTTTGCTTTTAAGGAAACATTTGAAGTTTTAATTCTTCTGTTGCGGTTTGAAAATTCATCTTTTTTTGTATTGAGTCAGATGCATAATTTTTGCTTTTCTTTTATAAAAATGTTTGATTGAATGTCATTGTTAATAAAGATACTACTTCAAAATTAAATCCAATATTAATGGAAAATGTGTAACTGTTTCAGTTGGTAACAATATTTTAAATTTGCATTGAAATTTATTTAAAAGAAATTTTAGGTGTATATATTTTTTTATCATGAAGTCATTGTTTTTATTTTAAATTAAAGCAGTATTTCTTTTCTATGGAGTGTTTGTTTTTTTAATTTTTACTGATAAAACGTGAAGTATATCATAGTTATCAAACGGTCAACATTGAAAATAATGGGGAAAATTGTATTGCTTTTGTCTTGATAATTTGTATTGTTCTAAAAATATTTGAGGATTTATTTTTAACTGTAGAAATATTTTGTTTCTTAACAACTTTTTTCTGTCAGTTTTTGAAATCAATATAGAGATTAAAGAAACTATTACAAATAAAGTTGGAAATGGAATTAATATGAAAAGAGGGAAAAAGATGTCTTCCAAATTTTTTTAATTTGTTTTGTTTTTAACTTTTAAAGGGAGTTTTTTTGTTTTTTTTTTGCTGTTATTTAATTACTCTTTTATTTATTCATTTTAAACATTTTTTGTTGTTCCTTTATTCTGATTTCTCCCCTTCAGTTGATTCTCTGAAGCTAATTTTGAATAATCAGCCAGGAGACATATGCATGATACTTGGAGCCATTTTAAATGCCTCTGAACCTTTATTCATGATGTGGAACACATATCTGAAAATATAAAAAAGAAGACAATTGCTTTAGTGAACATGTTATAGTTTTCTTTGAAAGTAACTCTAATTTAAAAAAAAAAAAACACAATTAAGATGCAAAAAATACACCATATTTCAGTACTTTCCAAATTTCCTGCAATTTATTTGCAAAGAATGTCTTCAATAAAGTAAAAAAAAAAATTGAATCAACAATATCTTTTTCTGAGTTAGTATGACCCAAAGGAGGTGGCAGAGGGCTGGTAATGTGACTAGAGGGATAAAGCAGCGTGAACTTAGAAGGGAAGGAAGAGGGAAAAGATGTAAGACATTTTTTTTTTCTTTTATGAGTGTGTGCTTGATTGGCCTAGTGGATACGGTTGCAGCCTACGGAATCAGCTGTAAATTCCAACAGATCTATCGTGTTCATTTATGCACCAAATACGGTTTCTCTCCAGCTAGGGGTCTAAAAGCAACAAGTGTTCAATTAATTGTATTTAATGTAGTATATTACAGTGGACATTGTGTTTCAACATTAAATAACCCAAGAGAGTTTAATTTGCCATAAAGCAAACAAACCAAATATGTCAAAACAATCTTTTATTTTAATACCTTATCAAAAACTAGTAGAGTTACCCGCCATTGCCCAGGTTTGGCAGGGGGGGGATAACACACATGCAACAGTATAGTAAGGACTAAGGAGTAACTTTTATGTTTGCTATCTATGTTCTAAATTTTATAAACATCTGTCCATTAGTAGATTTATTTTCGGGGGTGGGGATTCTTTGCTCCCATCAAAACTAAATCACCAAAGCTCATTACACTCTCTATAACGTCTACTATCTATGTTTCATATTTCATAAAAATCTGACCAGTAGTTTTTGAATCCATGGGTACATTTATTGTTAGGAGGAAAGTGTGCCCCCACCCCTCTTTGCTCTCCTAAAAAAAAAACCCAAACATAGCCATCCTAATTATTACCAGGGGAAAGGTCTATAATAGCTGTGTAAGAAGCGTGATTCTGTATGGCAGTGAGTGTTTGGCCCTAACCCAGGCCTCACTTGCTTGACTCCAGAGAAATGACAGAGTTTAGGTGGATATGCAACTTAAAGCTAGACCAGATGCAGAACATTAGGTCAGACAATCTACTTGAGAATATGGCCATCTCAAAACTTGGTGTCCTAATAAAGGCAAACTGTCTTTGCTGGTTCGGGCATGTTGAAAGAAGCAAGGGGTATATAAGCACTTGCAATGACCTAAGACTGGACAGCAAAAAGAAAGCCGAGCACCCTAAGAAGACATGGAAAGAAACTATCATGCAAGACTGTAAACAGTGGCAAATAGACAATCACTCCCCACAATCGTCCTCATAAGTAATAAAATTGTATTCATTGCATTCTTCATTTTCAATCCTCTCATAATATTCTTCATCATTCAACTGACAACCTATCCATCTCATTAACCCTTATCCTCGAGCGGCTTGATAGTGGTGATTCTTTAATAAATAAAAATAAAAAAATGAATAAAAAAAAAAAATATGATTATTTCCCATAAATGAAAGATACTCTAATCATAAGTTTCAGTTGTATGGAGAGAGAGAGAAAGGGGGAGGGGGTTAGAGAGAGATATGTTAGATAAACAAGAATCCGAACTTCGAGTAAATGTATCGTAATAGCAAGTAACCTTTCTATTATTTTGTGTATGAAAACCATTCCCATCAACTTCCTGGAGAAAATGTGGAGAAGACAGGGACAGCGATTTTCTGGATCAATATGTTCAAGCCAGTCTTCTCTGAAAATAGCTCAGCTCATATTGATGAGATACAATCATTGAAAACATCTGTTAGTTTGTGTGCCATACCCAACCCACTGCTCTGCCCCCACCCGTTCACCATCCATCCATCCTACCCTTTATGTCCACTAATTGTGACACACACGAGAGATCAGATATCCCCTACCCATGGAAATGGCATCGTTTTTCTCCCCTTCATTTTAATCTTTTTTTCTATCATCAGAAAATTAAAGATGGCAGTAACTTTTTATTGTTTCTCTATTTTTGTTGTTTAATGAAAATCGCAATCAGTTTTAATAGTCAAGTAAATTTATATGAATCAACGTGATACACTTCTGTTTAATAGTTAAGTAAATTTATATGAATCAACGTGATACGCTTCTGTTTAATAGTCAAGTAAATTTATATGAATCAACGTGATACGCTTCTGTTTAATAGTCAAGTAAATTTATATGAATCAACGTGATGCGCTTCCGTTTAATAGTCAAGTAAATTAATATGAATCAACGTGATACGCTTCTGTTTAATAGTCAAGTAAATTTATATGAATCAACGTGATACGCTTCTGTTTAATAGTCAAGTAAATTTATATGAATCAACGTGATACGCTTCTGTTTAATAGTCAAGTAAATTTATATGAATCAACGTGATACGCTTCTGTTTAATAGTTAAGTAAATTAATATGAATCAACGTGATACGCTTCCGTTTAATAGTCAAGTAAATTTATATGAATCAACGTGATACGCTTCTGTTTAATAGTCAAGTAAATTTATATGAATCAACGTGATACGCTTCTGTTTAATAGTCAAGTAAATTAATATGAATCAACGTGATACACTTCTGTTTGACCAGCTCAATTCTGTTGTTGGCATTGGTTTCCCCAAATTTTTTTCTAGAATCAGGTACTTACAGGAGGGACCACGTGAAGGTTGCCAACATTCATAAGTGAAAGTGGTGCTAGGGAACCGACTGGATTCGAACTTGGCACCCCCAGGTCGTCAGTCGGTGTCATTATCTACGGCTACCTCCCAGTTCTAATTATAGAAGCAGACACTAATGTTGTGTACTGCGTTCGTTCTGGAGTGATGTGAAGACTACTTAAGACTGGAGATTTTTTCTTTTGCTGATCATTAGTTTTGCTGATCATTAGTTTTGCTGGTCATTCTGCTTTGCTGGTCATGACTTTGGTGATATCTGTGGCCATATATATATGTGTGTGTGTGTGTGTGAGAAGTTATATCGAAAAGAAATCAATAAAGTGCTCGATCGCAGAAGAGTGAGAGCTAGTACAAATAATTTATTTGAAAACTATGTTACATATTTCAGAATCGTACCGCAGTTTCATCCATTTTCGTATATATATATATATATATATAGTTCCTTTTTAATTACAGTATAAATGCTTTGATGGAAGGGAGAGACTTAACTATTGGGTCACTTAACTCACGATTAAAAAAAACCTCAATAAAAAAAAAATCATGCTACGCGATTCTGTGGTTTCTCTAGCTTCCGGTTTCACACATTCCTATACATATAACATTTGAACTCTGACCTCTGTGATAATAAAATCTGTTTTTTCGCTATGTGGACAGAGTTTGAGTGGCTCAAAGCTTCCATAATGAAACATGTAGTCAATTAAGTTTATTCAATTTTCCATCTCTTCAATCATGAAAACACAAGCAATGAACACATGACAGCAGACCTTGCAATGAACACAATTTTTTTGTTCAATCTCAAAATACCAATATGTTTCACACAAATTTAAGATCTTCATTGTAAAATTTTAAGATGCACTTGTGAATAAGTAAACCTGAGTCATAAGTAATATTTGAATTCATTGTCAGAAAAACAAAACAAGTAAAAACATGGCAAGTAGGCATAATTTTCATGCAAGAAAATAGTCACCTTTCTTTTGGTTTTGTTAGGAAAGAAAGGACACATTTTTTGTCAACCATTTTCCTCAATTAATGCATGATTATGCTATGTCAAAATTCAATAATATACTTGTTTATTTTCATCACTGGAAATATCTGTTATAGATAGAAAAATGGAAACGTTTTTTAAAAATCCAGAAAAAAAAATGTTCAGATAAGAATAAATTGTTTGTTTCATGATTGTTTTACTAAAGCAGTAAAAACAATGCATTTTTCTTTTTGTTAAAAATCAAAATAAAACAGAAGCGATAACTATTATTACAAGTTCGTATATGTCAACACAGTTCTATATAAATATACGTTTCTTTTTCTTTCTTGTATGCAAAAGTCGGAAATATGTATGCATGCAACAAGCATCCACAAATATGGAGACTTTTGGTGAAATCTTCATAGTCTCTTTGTATGAATCTTCAGATTTTTGTACTTCAGAATTTGGCACTTGAAAAAGAAATTATATCTCGGGATATCAAAAATCTATAAACATAACCATTAAATATTTTAGTTGTCTGATTTATTTTCAAAATACGCAATGATAAGTCTTTCTGAAATATAATACATTTTTTTCTCATGAGAATTAATGTCTGTAATGTCCAATATTTAATCAGTGTTAATTATTGAAAGGGAAAAGGTACAGTCTTTTTTTTCTCTTTGCCTATCTTTTAGATAATGAATCCATTATTGTTTGCTTGATAAATATTTCAATCTTTTTTGACCAACACAGAATCAATAAAAATGCCTCTAAAGGTTAACATCACCCTCTCAACATAAAATATATCATTAAAAAGGCAACTTAGAATTTGGATGTGTATTGTTTTTGAAATTCTAACAAAGCGTTTTTTTTATTCAATTTAAAAGATTTATATATTTCTTTTACAAAGATATTCTAGTCTTCTAATGATTTTCCTTTCAAAATCTGAAACCATTCGTGCATCATGTTCATTTTATAATCATTGTTAACAGTGTCTTTTGATTCTTTTCTCTATTTGGATGCTTTTTTTTATCTGAGTTCAAAATATATTGTTTTATGTTTTGATTCGCGGTTCACATTCTGTTCATATAATTCTTATGCTTGACTTCCCCTTCAATTTATTTTGATGGGTGTTCAAATGAAAAAGGAGAATGCAATTTATCATGAATTTCTTAAACATCAAATTCCAACCTTATTAATGAGGATGACCGGCAACTGAGAAATCATTTCTTTTTAAAATAGTAACCGAAGTTGCGATTTCCATTATGTAGGGTTTATAACTAGTGTATTGATAAGTTAATAATACTGCACAATAATTTACTAACTACTTATTATTTGTATATAATTAATAGTTTACACAAATCCCAGATCTAATGAAACATTATGTAATTATAAAATTCAGAAAAACCCTTACATTATCAAAACTATTATAAATGTGTGTGTGCATATATATATATATATATATATATATATATATATATATATGGGAAAAAAGAAACAATGTTTCAGACAATATGTAAAAATAAAAATGGAATAAAGAATAAGCAATTCAACAACTAACAAAAATAAACTCAAAAACTCATCTTGTAAAGTTCCACCGAGATATTTCGGCCGTAGATACGACCATTTTCGATCAGTTAATAAACTTTATTTCAAAACGGAAAAGTTTTCAAATTTATACAGAGAATGCGATTGGAAGAAAATGTCACGTGCAGAGAACAACAAAACGGGGAGAAAAAGGAATGCGAGGAATGTTATGAAAAGATAAAGAAAAAGAAGATGAAGAAGAGGAAGAAGAAGAAAGAGATACCAATCAATCAGTGTCTTTAGAACGTCAGTTGAAGAAGACGAAACGAAGAAGAAGAGAAAGCGAGAGCAAACGTGAGAAAGGGTAAATTGACATGTTGTTGTCGAAAACTATTGAAGAAGAGAAAGAAAAAAAAAAAGAGAGAGAGAAAAAATCAGTGCTTAGATATCGCCTGCTGATTGAGTTCGGGCTGAGAGCGTCAAAGGTCTACAGGATTAGTAGTAATTGGGGCAGTTAACGTCGAGAGACGAAACAAGGGAAGAAGAGAGGCAAGGGTTAGAAGTTAGCCAGAGTCGTATTCATTTAGATTCATCTCGTATAAAATCGATCTAGCCGAAGCAAAAGCAATATTATAGAAACCTTGTCTTTGGGCAATGGTGTTCTTATGACATAGGATCAGACAGGATTCTGTGAGACGTCTAAGTTTGGTGTCATGAATATGTTTGATAGGGATTGCCTTATGGGTATTGAAGTGGTGGCCGGAAGAGATCATATGAGTGCATAGTGCATTTGAGGTATCGCCGTTTTTTATGGCACGATTATGTTCATATATTCGTTTCTTTAACGGACGTTGTGTCTCGCCGAAATATATTTTTCCACAGTCGGCGCAGGGAATAGTATAAATTCCAGCTGTAGTGGGGGATGAAAGGACTTTATTTTTGTTTTTATGCATTTGTAAAATGTTTTTGATGGTGAGTGAGGTAGCTTGGATAATTCTAAAACTATGTTGTGAAAGCGAAGAAAAGAGATGTGTGTTACGAGAGTTAGTGGGAAGGAAAACATTCCTTAATATGGATTGTGTTGTATTAGGAGATGTATTAGTATTTTTTATCTTTTTTAGATGTATTTGAAACGCTTTCTTTTTAGCGGAAAGAATGACGTGTTTGGGATATTTTAAAGTAGTGAGAGAGGATTCTATTTTATTATATTCCTGAGAGAGATGTTCAGGGCTGCAAATACGCAGAGCTCTGAGATAAAAACCGATTATCATGCTATTTTTTATATAGTTATTATGATGTGAATAATAATGTAAGTAATCATTTTTGTTGGTTGGCTTGCGATGGACTTGAAATGAAAGGCTGTTATTGTTTTTGAGGATGAGAATGTCAAGGAAAGCTAAAGAATTGTTTTGTTCACTTTCGAAAGTGAACTTAATGGAAGGTTCGACTTTGTTGAGTGCTTGTGCTAATGTTTCTATTTTATGACTATCAGGTAGAAAGATTAAAATATCGTCAATATATCTGAAATAGGTAGCATTTTTAGGGATACGGTAAGAAAAAGGACCGATTTCGAGGAATTCTAAAAACAGACACGCTAATACGGGACTAAGGGGGTTCCCCATAGGTAAGCCGAATTTCTGTCTATAATAGTCATTGTTGTATTTAAAGAAAGTAAGAGAAGTTATGTTCCTAATGATATCTATAATGCTTTTGATTGGGAGAGAACAAGAGAAATTTATTTTGTTTAAGTGTTTGGAAAGTAGGTTGATGCATTTTTTTACGGGTATATTTGTGTATAAGGAAGTAATATCAAGGCTGTGCATAGTATGATTATGTAAAGTAATATCTTGTAATTTTTTTAGGAGATGACCTGAATTCGTTATGTGTGCGTTACTGATAGTGCCTAGTAGTGGTGATAGAATTTTTGCCAATGATTTAGCGATATTGTGGGAGACACTTCCAATACTGGAAATGATAGGACGTAGGGGCATATTATGTTTGTGGGTTTTAGGAAGACCGTAAAGTGTTGGTATGGTAGAGTGGTATGAAATAAGGGAAGTCCATTCTTTGGCTTGATTAGTAGAGGTTTTGAAGAATTTGATAAATGTTTCATTGTTTTTGTTGAAGAATTTGAGGTCGGTGGATTCGTATGTTGACCTATCATTGAGTATATCCATGATTTTGTCGTGGTAATCACTTCTATTGAGGATGACAACGCCACCTGTTTTATCAGCTGGGGATATAACGATGTTTGGTATGGCGGCTAAATTATGTAATGCTGTGATGTATCTTTTGGGAAGGGTTCTTTCCTGAGGTGTGGTAGAGGCAGCGAAAGAGATACCTTGTAGAAATCCTTTGGTTAGGTCATTGTCGGAATTTCTATAGTTGAGGAGTGTGCTTTGTGTAATATAGTTGTTTTGAATCCCGGTAGCGAATTTGAGACCGAAACTGAGTGCTTCAAACTCGGTAGAAGATAAATGGATGTTGCTGTGGTTTTGTACCATATCGGGTCGGCCTAGATGTTTCCATTCGCTGTGGGTTATAAGGTTCTGTAATTTGCGGTCAAGTTTAGCTAAATGGTTTTTATTAAAATTATCGACTGATTTTGTGAGAATGTTTGAAGTTGTGTTGGTGAAAAGTTTGTCTTGTTGAAGCGATTTAAGAAGCAAATCGGCCTCAAGTGTGAGAGCAAAAGATTGTTGTTTAAGTAAAAAGGAAGATGATGATAAGAAGTTCTCCAAGTAATCCGGAAAGATGTGGTGGGAAGGTTGTAAAGGTTTAGCGATAGATTTAGGGATGACCTTTTCTTCTATGCATCTTTGCAAAAAATGACTTCTGTTTCTCTAGACGTTAACTGCCCCAATTACTACTAATCCTGTAGACCTTTGACGCTCTCAGCCCGAACTCAATCAGCAGGCGATATCTAAGCACTGATTTTTTCTCTCTCTCTTTTTTTTTTTTTTTTTTCTTTCTCTTCTTCAATAGTTTTCGACAACAACATGTCAATTTACCCTTTCTCACGTTTGCTCTCGCTTTCTCTTCTTCTTCGTTTCGTCTTCTTCAACTGACGTTCTAAAGACACTGATTGATTGGTATCTTTTTCTTCTTCTTCCTCTTCTTCATCTTCTTTTTCTTTATCTTTTCATAACATTCCTCGCATTCCTTTTTCTCCCCGTTTTGTTGTTCTCTGCACGTGACATTTTCTCCCAATCGCATTCTCTGTATAAATTTGAAAACTTTTCCGTTTTGAAATAAAGTTTATTAACTGATCGAAAATGGTCGTATCTACGGCCGAAATATCTCGGTGGAACTTTACAAGATGAGTTTTTGAGTTTATTTTTGTTAGTTGTTGAATTGCTTATTCTTTATTCCATTTTTATTTTTACATATATATATATATATATACTTCAAAAATATTATTCTAGCCCTCTTTACAAGGAGTGGTGCACTCTGAGAGAATTTAATAATGAGCAGTAATACTACAGCTTAAATGCGAGATTCCAACTTCTTTGTTGTTGTTGTTGAATTCTGTCCCTCTGTTCACTGTATCGCCCGCTGATTTAGCGTTTATAGAGTTAAATCTCTCCTAATTTCCATGCTAGTTGACGGCGGTTGTGAGGAAAGATACCCGACTACGAGTCAGTGGCGACTTTAAAACCAGACGTGAATTAACATCCCTACACTGAAGATTGCGTAAGCATGAAGCATCGATGTCTGTAGGTAATAATAATTAATATTTACTTAAAAAAATATTATATATATATATATATATATATATGGAAATTGAAAAAGAAAAACCAAAATATATTATTTATGTATTCATTAACGTTTCGTCAGGATGATTGTCTGAAGTAAAACAAACACAAGGTAGTTTGAAACAAGGTAGTGGCGGGTGTAAGCTTAAAATTGGGGCCGCTTATGGAAAAAAAAAATATGAGATACAAATAGATAGTGGCAGTGGGAAATTGAGTTGGCAGTGGAGAGTGTGTGTCTCTCACTACCTAATGATCTTAACTCAAACCGCCCCCCTCCTCTCTACAGCAAGTAAGCTACACAAAAACGTTCAGATTTCATTCCATTAAGCTACTGTGTAGCTTATATATATATATATATATATATATATATATAAACATTCAACGAGTTAAAACATTACAATTGTACAAGAATTAGAACATCAAGTATCCAGTATAGTGTAAGATCGTTTATATATATATATATATATATATATATATATATATATATATATATATATATATATATATATATATATATATATATAATCAAATATGAAACTAAAGTAAACTTTTAGTAGATAGAACCTATAGTGAAATGGTTTAAGCTCAATATACGAGATAGAGCAATTTACGAGATAGATATCTTTATAATTGCTTTATCTTCATTCTTCTTTCTTCTACTTTATATATATATATATATATAGTTCTAACTTTAGTTCCGTATTAATAATATAATTCCCTCCCAAACTACCTATTAATATTAAAATTAACACCATGGTTTTTACCTGATTTCCCTGAAGATGGACCGGGATGGGCCTGAAAGTAGTTGGGACACCAACGGTTATGGCAGATTCATCGGCCAATTTCCCACAAAAACAAAGACCCTAATTCGGCTAATGGAAACGATCCACACAAGGATATCCAAACATAAGTTGTCTGTCATATTCAACAGCAGTTGTATTACAGAGAAAATGCTACCTAAATATACATATATATATATATGTGTGTGTATATATATATTTTAAAAAATATTTTACCTACGTACAACATCGTTTCGAGCTTACGGCTCTCATCAGCGCAGGGAAATGGCAATCTCTGACGGTCACAGAGTGCGAACCCAGTTCACAGAGACACCTTGAATCTGTAAGCATTCACTAAGTCCTTGAGGCCACGAGAGATTGTAACGTCATTATGGAGAAATTAAGTGATATTTACACTGAGAACGGTGAGTATAAATATCTAGACATACGATAGAACTCAATGACAGTCTGAGTATTGCACTTGGGCTTCAGGTGAATGTGTATTTTTAATCTCTCTGATAGTGCTCTACTTTCAATTTTACTTGAAAGAGGCTTCTTATAATATAATATAATATAATATAATATATATATGTGTGTTTGGACTCAATTTACTTGAAAGGGGCTTCTTATAATATATATATATATATATATATATATATATATATATATATATATATGTTTGTGTGTGTGTTTGGACTCACTGTGTGGTGAAGGGAAAAACCAATACAATTATATATTATTGGTAAGCATTAAATTGTAAATTTGCAAAAAAATCTTATATATATATATATATATATATATATATATATATATATATATATATATGATATTATTTTATATTATAATATATGTGTATATATATGACACAGTAATTATAGATAGATACATATTCTACTGATAAATTTTATTTGAAAGAAAACCTTAGGAGGCAAATTGTTCGTATTCTGCTATACTATTTAGTTTGTTTGATGAAAAGTGTTTAATTTGAAATAAACAGAAAATAACTTTTTATCAAATAAGCAAGAACAGATATTCATAAGATGGGTCCATTCAATCCGTGGATTTAACGATGAGAAAGGTATTTAAACCTTAAGCCTGACAGACTAACAGACCGACCGGACAGCATAGAACACATCTGAAAATGCTGTCTGAACGTAATCATGTATATAAGAGTGTGTATGTGTGTCTAATATATAAAGAAAGGTCGGTTGGATTCTCGACATCAGACCTAAATAGTATTGTATCTGTCAAATCGATGTTTGATTCTGCCTGGCCAGTGAATACACTGCGACAAACAAGCAAGATAACAAGATCCACAGAGTTTTAGTAGTGTAAGACTGAGGATAGCAGGTTTGTGGATTCGGAGGTTTGGAAAGAAGTTGGAGTCGGACTCGTAAAAATTCTTAGAGTCTGAGTCAGATTTTTGAATCTCCAAAGAATCAACAGACATTCTAAATTTGGAAGACTTTAAAATAAGGAATCGGATATTGTGAAATTTTAGGAGTTGGAGTCAAAATCTTTGGAATCCTATAAGTCGGAATCAGACATTCTAACTCTGCAGCCCTGCTGAATATTATAGATATATGGAGCCGCATCTAAAAATGCTATTTCAAATGGAAGCATGACAGACTGACAAAAATTCTATGTCAAGCATAAGTGCGAACAACTTGGCCTCTTCACACAGATGCTTGGACATATTCAAATATAAAATGCAATGAAAATGTTATTTAAGTGTGACAGACTAACAGAGCCTCTTATAAAGATGCGTGGACGCATCTGAAAAGTCAGTCGTAAATGGATGTCCTTGTACAAGGAGAGCCTCATTTATCAAAAGGTTTTAAAAGGGGGTTCTCTCAAGCATGAAATTAGCCTAGGCATTCAGGCATATAGATCAACATTGTTGCAACTAATTATAGCTTCACTCAGTCACCATAGGTTAAGCGGCTATAAATATATATCATTAATGATGTAAGTAACAAAAGGCTGAATAGCAAGAACTGATAGCCTTAAGATGTGCCTATTCAAGCAGCAATGAAAATACTATTTCAAACTGAAACTGGAAAGACGGACGGACGGACGCTGTTGGACACATCTAAAAATAAAACGTGTTTAGAGATTTAATTTTTTTTTTTTTTTTTTTTTTTTTTTTTTTTTTTTTTTACTAATGAGTCACCGCTAATCAAGGCTCAAAGGCCACTCAAGGATAAGGCTTAATGAGTTTGTCAGGTGGACGGTGAGAAAACATTGTGAGGATTGGATATGATGCTTGAAACTGGGCAAAATTTGACTATTTAAGAGGACAGCTCAACAAGAACTTGTTTACATTAGACTTGAAAACGACCATGTTGTAATCAGCTGAGAAGCAGCCCCGTGGTATTGTGTTCCATGGACCGGTAGTTCTTGGAAAGAAACTTTACTCATGGTAGTTCTGTTTAGTTTTAGGTAGACAGAGAAAGTCAAGAAAATTATTTATAGTGGTTGTAGCTAAATAAGTTTTTGCTGTGAATGGTTTACAAGGGGGAAACCAGAGATTGGAGCTCATTCAAGCACCTACCATTAAAATACTGATAGAGTAGAGAGAGATTAACAGCGTCTCGTTTGTGAAAAAAAGATTTCGAAGTCGATTTTGTACTCTGTCAAGGCAAGGAAGAGTGACCCGAGCGGCACCTCCCTAGATGTGGCGACAGTACTCCATCTTAGGACGTGTTTGGATCTTATACAGATAATGGATTGCGTTAGGAGTGAGATACTTTCTGGAGCGATAGAATGATCCAACTATTTTCGTAGCGACCTTAGCAACAGACTTGATGTAAGTCTTCCATTTTAGGTATGGAATGAAAGTCTGTCCCAGAAGCTTATCAAAGCAGGTGGCTTCCTCAAAAGCCATTCATTTTAAGTGAGTCAAAGTGAGGATCTGAACATTGGTGGTGAAAGGAGATAAGCTTGGTTTTAGATGTTGAAGATGCTATTTCAAGCGCGAAAGACGGACAAACAGACAGAAACTCTTATATAGATGCTCATTCAATCTGCATGTTTAATGATGAAACAAAAAATTTGCCAACTGATAGACAAAACCTGTTATAGAAATGTGTGAACGCATCTAAAAATAAAATAGTTCCTTTTCTGCAGACTGCAACATGGTCGTCTTCAAGTTGAATGTCAACAAATACTTGTTGAGCTGTCCTCTTAAGTAATCAAATTGTGTCCATTCCAGTCAACATTTTCAATCCTCTCATAGTATTGTTCTTCATCCAACTGACAATCGCATTAACCCTTATCCTCGAGTGGCTTTTGGCCTTGGTAAGTATGTGCTCATTAGTATAAAAAAATAAAATGGCTCAGAATTCTCTTTATCTAGCCTTTATACGAATAAATCCATCATTGTAGTTCCGAGTTTGAACTACGATGATGAAACAGTCAGCGAAATATCAGGAGGTGTTGAGGAGTGTGGTGAAGCCCTGGATGGACGAGATCGCTGCAGAGCGTCCCTATGTCTATCAGCAGGACTCTGCTCCTGCACACAAGGCCAAGACGACTCTCAAAATCAGAACTCAACCGAAATGAAGCCAGCAGATCTTGCACAAACAAAAGGGTCGTTTTGGGATAGAGCGAAATCAATAATTAAGGATTATAAAGTATACTTTATTATTATTTATTATTTTTAAATATATATTCACATACATATTCTTAATTAGTATTATTAAACATACACACATATATATATATATATATATATATATATATATATATACACGCATTAGTGTTGGGACGATTATTCAGAATAAAAAAGAACGGAAATGTGTTCGGTGTTCGTATAGGAAAAATTTAGCCTAATTTCCGATTTCAAAAACGATTCTTTCAAATTTTTTTTCAAACAGAATTTTCCATTACTGGTACTAATTATGAAATGATAAATATCTATTGTTTTTAAACTACCAATAAAACTAAAATCTATAGATCATAATAACATCAAAATACGATGTAAATTTATTTTACTTGTCTAAAAATAAACTTTGCATAAATTTGCTAGATAACTTTTAAAAGAATGTAGTTCATTTGCAAGGTTCCGAAAAATGTTTAAAAATTAAATAAAACATTTTTGTCAAGAATATTGACATACATCATTGATAATTACATTATAAAAAAATAAATTTATTTTATGCTGTTGGGCTTTTATCATTTTTTAAAATATTATATAATGAGGGTTTTGTCCGGTCCTCCCAGCATTGACTAACCTCACAAGATGTGGGAAAAAGGTGGGAAAAAAAAACTTTTAATATTTTAAAGGCTTGGTGTTGAGTTGAATTAGGTATAAATGAATTAGTGAATTTAAAGATTTTCACGGCTCTGTATGAGAACACACTTTGGCGTCTGTTTTTATATAATCTCAGATGCCACTGATTGTATAACCGAGTGTGATTGATACATTGATTGATTAGTTGGTTGTTTTATTTTGTGGCATATCAACCTTTTCCATCATCTAATGCCAAATTATTGGGTATAGTTTTCTGTTTTGAATTCTTAATGATTTCATTCATTTAAATTTACGATTTTACTGATACAAGTTTGTGTTACTGAGAGATTATGCTTTGGTAACGATTAATATTCAGCTCTTTAGATGTTTCTGTTTATACCCAGGACATTATGCTATCTATTTTTATTTTTGAAACAGTTCCCTCATATTGCTGATACTATAAAAGGTTTCTCTATAGGAGTCAGATCGATACATTCAGTGAGAATCATTTTTGCTGTGTTTACTGTCTGATATATTGACCGTTATTCTACTTTAAGTGAGTAGAAATGTTTTATCCTTATATATACAAAGTCTGGATAATATCACTTTCTCTTTTCGATCTTTCCTGAAGATTTGTAGAGAATTTGCATGTATTGGCCGTTTTCTTTGTAGAGAAAAGAACTCTTTCCCCATGACAACACCTTTTACCAACATCTGAAAAATTCGCTTATTTTATGTCATATAGCATCCACCTTTCATTCACTATTTAAACCTGATTTTGGTATTACCGAGTAATCTTGGTGCAATTGCTACGTGTCTACAGTATTTTAGTTAACATTGCAAACTATAAAATACCTCAACTTTACATGCATTCCTGGTAAATATTTTTAACCAATGGTTAGACGGATTTGCAACATCAAGCCAAGAGATGCTTCCACCATGCGGACAAGTAAGTTGCTGGGGAAACTTAGTCTTGCAGACCTCGATCTTGAGGGAGAGAAAACTCTGCTGGTATGGCAAAGTGGACAGATCCAGCAGTGCAATCAACTGTGCATTAAACCTACAAATCTCTGGTAAGTGTGGAGTTGGCTGACCAAAGTTGTCTTGGAGGGAGTTGACAGAGAGAGACCGCAGAGACTGGAGGCTCTTAAACGCTGACCCTCAGGATCGACAAAAGTGGAGATCTGCGGTAAGGACTGCCATGCGTGCAGCTAGCCAGATGTCTGGAGAGGGGTCCACTGGTGTGGACATTGCCCCCAATCCTGCATGATAATCAAAAAACTGATGAAGAAGAAGAAGATTTATTTTAAGTGTAAGAGGATTCTTATATACCATCACATATTATTAATTGTTCTCGACAAATGTTATTCTTATATTTGAATAATTCACATTTAATTCTTAAAATCCTGTTCAAAATTTTCAAAAAGTCCAGAGCCTCAATCCTGTAAGGAATTACCAAATAAATGGCTAAAATAATTTAAATGTTTCGAAAGCCTGAACTTTTGGACAGATTATTATGAAACTTGACAATATGACTGGAAAGACTTGTTTTTTTTTTTAAATGTGATGTTGTCATTTGGAATACAAACATCACTTCCGGTCAATGCGGCTTCAGGCAGCGTAGGATGTTAAGAGTCAAATTCAACTTGTGAATTGTGTGCACATCTTATTGCACTAGTTACCATAGATATGACTAAAAACTGATATTCATGCATAAGAGTGACTCTACAACATATTCTGATGTAAATACAACCAGAATATATGGTATAAAGAGATCAACTTGTAGATAACTTATTAATTGAATGTAACTATTAGGATAGAAAACTTCTAACACCTGCTAGTATCCTATATCTCTATGAAGCCACCACTCGCCCATGCTTGGAGTATTGTTGCCACATCTGGGCTGGTGCACCAACCACTAGCTTCTACCTCTTGGACAGGGTGCAGAAAAGAATTTCTAACCTTATAGGTCCTGCACTGTGTGGCAAACTCCAGCCCCTGTCACATCGCCACAGTTTTGCATCTCTGTGTTTGTTTTACAAGTACTTCCACAGAATGTGCTCTAATGAACTTAGTGTAAATGTAAAAAAAACTCAACCCACCCGACTCGTAACAAAATCACACCCCTTCACTGTAGATGCTGGAATATTTTCTAGTCTAATAGTTTATTTCCTTGGTCTCCTTGCCTTTCGAATTCTGTTTTCCCGACTGTACCAACAAGCAGAAGTTTAAATGTAATGTGAATAAACATCTTGCTGCCCAAGTCCCCACCCAGGTCGCCACTATAACAGTATTTCTTTATCCTCCAGTTGCAATATTTTGGACGAACAAAAGTAAAAAAAAAAAAAAAAAAAAAAAAAAAAAAAAAAAAAAAAAACTAAAAAAGAAAACTTTAAATTAATAATATATTTGGCATACTAAATATCAAACCTTACACTGAACATTTAAGATGATAAATGGATCAGACTTAATGATCCATCTTTATACATTGAATAACGCAAGAACATATCAAATATCCTTCTTTTACTTAAGACTTGTATAGCAATTAACTCTAATTGGCCAGTTTACTCTATTACCACATTGTCATTAGCTACCAAAGTTATCTACCTCAACAAACTCCCAAGAGGCTATTACCAAGGGAAATAACTAATACTACAGATAGATATGGATATATATTAATCACTTATCATATATCTAATATATAAAGTAGAGACGTTTTTTCCCCTGTACCTTCTTGGAGTATAGGAAAATAACCACATGCATCACAGGCTACTAAACTCACCACTATACTACATTTATTCACTCGAGCGTGTTTTAGTAAATTTTTAATTATTTTTTTTCTACCTAACACTAAATATTACATTTGGCCCACCATCCACGTCTCTCCGAAAAACCAACTCCATATAGGTGGTAGCAAAAACTTTCCTCTCTAACAATTCTGTACTGTCACTCTACTCATCGACACCGAGAACTAATACACACAGTTTAATTTTCACAAAACACCGGTTCGTATTTATTATTTGCCTGGTATTAATTTAACACGCATGCCAATAATCAAGCTTAGGTTAATTGGCCTATTTTCATACGTATTTGAAACCTGAAACAGTGGCGCACCTGGTAAGAAGGTAGGTTTAATGATCGTCAGTTTTAGCGTTCGATCCCATTCTACTCTACCACTTTTTTCTTTTTCTTTAAAACATTCGCCAACACGGTAGACAGGGAAGAAAAATAATAGGCCGTTGCTTTTTTTATTCGCCGTCATGCAATAGGTAGTACTTTCTCCCGTGCAACGCCGGGTGACGGGTTCCGCTAGTATTATATATATTGCAATACTTGATATTTTTTAAAGAATATTATATTTAAGAAAAAACAAACAAAAAAGATAACCAATTTAAAAAATCTTTTACAACATTAATAACACCATGAAAAACTGCAAGCCTTCTTTTCACAGTTAATTTGTGTAATAAAAACATGAAAGAGCGACATAATTTCCAACAAACACATAAGTATTTATAGTTATTTATCGACTGGAAAGTTCGTATTCTCCAACAAGAGAGACATTATTATATCATACTTCCATAATTTGATACCATTTCTTTGACAATGGTTGCTCCATTTAGGATTCATCTGCAGAGTTTTATCTAAAAATATATAGTTCTTGCTGTATATTTTTAGTAGCCTTTTCGGTTTCCGAAAGTAAAAGATTTCAGAATAACATATTATGAAGAGGCCATTATTGATGTGTACAGCGATGAGGATAGACATAGCATTACATAATGAGATTAAAAAATAGAGAAAGATTTAGCCACTACTATCTGGGCTTTTTTAGAAATATGTTACAGTTGGTAACTTTTATGAGAATTTATTTAATCTATTCTTTTGTCTGGTCTGGATTCCCTAAAATTCATTGTCATTGCATTGCTAATGCATATCTCTTTGCTAAACGAGAGTATGTGTGTGTACATACACACACACACACACATACACATAATACTACTAACTCTTCTCACATATTGAGCACTGTTGCAGTAAATACTGACAAATATATATACATAATATACGTAATATATTATTTTGTAAGTGTACATACATGAAATAGCAATATTATATATATATATATATATATATATATATATATATATATATATATATAAAGAACAAGATTAAAGATTGTGTAGAATACAATATCTATCAAATCATCAATTGTTCAAAACAAGGGATTTATATAAAAAAAATTGTTGCAGCTATTTACAAGTATGAAATTTATTTAAAGAAATAATTCATTGAAATTTTAGCACAGTATGTGAATGCCTAATTCGAAAATTACTTGTAGTAATATTTCTATTTGAATCTGTATGAACGTAGGGCAAAATGAAAATCTGCAACAGCTATCATCATCATGTCAACTGGCTGGTGCACTGATACTGTTAGATGAATGTGACAATAGCTAAACATGGAATCAGAATACATTCTGTTATGTTGAAAATGTGAAATTGGGGAAAAAGTCACTTTATTTTATATATAAGATAACATGAAAATCAACTTCTCAAAATTGGCTATTCAGATATCAATTCCGAAACCAAACCGAATCAAGACAGCAGACTAAATGATTCAATATCTTTTAAAATAGATAAAATTTATAATGATAAATTTGGTTTATATTGGTTTATCTAATCTACAGAAGTTTTTTTAACCCTTATATGCTTTATTTTTTATATTGGTTTGACATCGAAGATACTGGTTACTTATTTAGCGGGTGTGCTGATGCAACATCATATTAATACATATTCAGATGTGAAACAAGTAACAGTTTGACACATTTTCGTTGATAATTATATTAAATACGCATTTTGTTGGAATGTGTCATATTTGAAACAAAAAGCATTTAAGGGTTAATATATTCTTGAGCAGTTCAATACAAATTAAAATTTTGAATTTATTTTCAACCACGAAGGAATATATTAAAAGACTTCTGAAGATTGGATAAATCAGGTAACTGCAGTAATGGGTTAAGGCTTAAATCATAAAAACATTCATACTTTGAATGATTTATCTAAACAGTAAAAAATTTCGAAGATTTTAAAAATTTATTTTGTTTTACAAATGTTGGTAGTCTTGGATTATTCGCTAAAAAAAACAAAAAGCTGCACTAACAATTTGACCATTCCATCCTCCTGCGCAATTTTTTTTTCTAAGCCTAACCCTGCACTATTTCTTTTTCTCTGCAGAATGATCAAATTAAAAGCAAATTCATCAATCTTGAGATTTCATTTATCAAATGTCCTCTTTCTCTTGTTTCTTCAATTTTGTGGTTTTTGCAATTGATTTCAGTTTTCAGCTTCAGATGGTGATTTGATAAAATGCACGTAACTATAAAATTGTAATTTAGAAAGAAAAACAATAAAAAGGTTAAAAAAAAAGAAAACTTGTATTCATTCAATCTGTGCGTTTAGCGATGAAAATACTATTTCACACTTGTTAAACATCCCAGACTGATAGACTGACTGAGTCTCTTTTACAGATGTTTGCATGCATCTTAAATTGCTATTTCAATTATGTGTGAGAAATATTAGTGCTTTATTAGATTTGGATCCACACTGAAAGTGACTCGCTGTCGGTACTTTCTAGATATTTATGTAAACTGCCGGACAGTGCCGAATGAAAAGTCTGTTGATTTACTTGCATCCAAAAAATTACAAACGAGGGGGGGGGGGGGATAACAAGCAAAAAATTAAAGCAAAAAAAATCAAATACATTTTGTCAATTTGTATGAAAGAAATATTTATTTTTTTTAACGAAAAAATAAGTGTTTCAAGTAAAAAGTGTTTACATTAAAAAGTGGATCAAATAAGTGTTTTTTTGTTTTGTTTACTGAAAATTATTTTTAGTTTTTAATCAGATAAACATGGCATCGTTAGGGTTTAGGGTTAGTGTTTTTTTGGTTTTTTTACTGATTATTATTGTTGGTTTCGTTAGGGTTTAGGGTTAGGTATTAAAGTTTTGTTTTTGCCATAACATTTTTTATAAGAAAAATTTCACTGAACAAGTTGTAAAAAAGCTTTCTTTCACACAAAACATTAAAACATTTTTTTTTGGGGGGGGGGGGGTTAAAATTCGGCAGATTACGTAGAACTATAAGAAGTGGAATGAAGTGTTTGTCTGCTTATTCGTTTCAATCAGTTGAAATCGTCTGCTCATTTTCTTGCAGTTTCATTCGTTTCGGTACTTTCCGGCAGTTTACGTAAACATCCAGAAAGTACCGACGCCGAGGCACTTTTAGCGTGGCTCCTAATCTAAGAAATTACCGAAATATTTATATATATTATATATAATTACCAGCAGAATACCCATCCCAGGATATAAGGAATATGTATCACATTAATTTTTTTTATTGGGGGTGGGGGGCGGTTTCAAGGGCACATCCCCTTAATGGTAAAGTTTACAATAAAAATCATGTACCCATGTTACCCACCGTATTACCTAAAATATATATTCCATAATTCATAATGATCATCGGTTTATTAGTTTAGGAGTGAATCCTATACATAGAAATATATATCCGTCTTAAATCACACAACCAAAGATAGGATTAACAGTTTTATGAGGAAGCATGACCTTCAGTATTAAGTTGTCATATTTGTGGCCTGACAAGACATTCGCAGATTCATAATGAAGATAACGTGCAAGCACCTTTACTAAAAGGAAAGTTTTTGTGTCATAGATGTGAATGTCCATGTAAGACTGAAGCTGGGTTAAAAAGACACCTACATGCGCACGACTGCACAGCAACTAATTGAAGAGATGGCAAAATTTTGTCAAGAAGAAGCAATCATTATATATATGTATATAAACAGTATACAAGAGTTTTCGTTCATCCATGAAAAAACGCCGGATGTGCCTTGAAGGGGTTAAAAACTATAACTTTAGTAACGTTTATTTCAATTAATGTCACTTTACTTACACTCTCTCTTATCCAATCGATGCTGATTACATCTTTGGACCCAACCCCAAAAATTGAATACTATATAATGTAAAAATAATAATAAAAAGGATAATATTATGTTATGGGCTACATGAAAAAAGACATTGAGTTCCTTATACAATCCCGAGCAACACCGGGTATTCCTGCTAGTTAAAAATTAAACTATAAACCTTGCGAGGATGAATACAAGTATAAAAAAAGCAACAAAAAATTAAAAGTAAAACAAAAAAAAACAGACAAATAATGAGTAAAAAAATGGAAACCAGATTTTATGGAATTGTGAAATAGACAAAATACTGTGAAAATCACTTTTCTAAAACTACTAATCATGAGTATGACTTTCACGTGCATTCAGTGTTGAAGGCCCAATTTGGGAGTTTTGGGGTGTGTGGAGTTACTCCTTAATTACCATTGCTTTCAGATCCACAAAGTGGTAGTACCTTTCAGATTCATATCTATGGGTTAAATAGAATTTGAGTAAGGTGTTTGCCTCTAACACCCTGAGTCTAATAGCATATAGGTCAGAGGTCCCGACTGCTAATCAAACGGTCGAATTTTGAATCTTTGCTAAAAACACTCACCATATCTAGCTACACTGAAGAACCATAATACAGTTGTTTGTGGATAACTAATATATATATATATATATATATATATATATATATATATATATATTAATAATTGGATAGAATGCAATATTTATTAAATCATCAATTGTTCACACAAGGGTAATATAACAAAAAGTTTTTCCTTTCCTTAATCCATGGATTTTCAAAGATATGCTCTTATCATCAGAGGTAATTCCGCAGATAAGTCAATAAAATTTTCTTTTCCCATCTCCCTTGAATCAGTCGAAATATGCAGCTGATCTAGAAGTTGACCTGGGTTCAGTTGTGGATTGGGGTACGAAATGGCTTGTTTCATTTAATCCTGTTAAAACTCAGCTCGTGTCTTTCAATCGTAGGCATGTCCCTTTTCTTCCTGAGATTCTCATGGATGGCTATGCTCTTGAGGAGAAATCGACTCTGAAACTTCTTAGTCTTTCTCTCTCATCAAATCTTTCTCAGAGTTTATATATTAGATCCATTGCTCTTTCTGCTTCTCATGAAGTCGGTTCTCTCTATCGCTCCAAACACTTTCTCACCCCTGAGCCTATTCTCTATCTCTACAAATCTATTCTCAGACCATGTATGAAGTACTATTGTTATATTTGGCTGGTGAATCTCTGTCCCATTTGAGGGTTCTTGATAAGGCGCAGAAACATGTCTGTAATTTGATTGGCCCTACCCTTTCTTCTTCTCTGCACCCTCTCTCTTACAGATGTGATGTTGCTAGTCTCAGTCTTTTCTATAAATACTATTATGGCATGTGTTCTTCAGAATTGTGTAATCTACTCACCTCTTCCTTTTTTCTGCTCGTTTGACATGTTGGTCTAATGATTTCCATCAATTCGCTGTTTTGATACCTCATTGTAATACAGCTTCCTATTCCAGTAGCTTCTTTCCAAGAACCGCAGACTTATGGAACTCTCTTTCTGCTGACTTTTTTGCTTCCTATCTATAGCCTTGGTCTTTTCAAGACTAAGGCCAATAGGCATCTTCTGTATTTGCGATAATAATATTTGTTCTTGTTAGCTCCTTACATAAAGTCGCTTCATACTTTGTCTGGAGCGATTTCCATTAAAAAAAAAACATTTGAAAATATAAAAATATAAAAAGTATAAGCAATTTAAATAGTTTAAAATATGCAAATAAAATTATTACCATTGAAGAAGCATAGAAAAGTACATTTAATCAAATCCGTGGATTCAAAGCATGAAGCAAATGTAGAGTGATGGGTTGAAGGTAATCCAGGCATCTGAATTCTTTTTAAAGCACCATTCTGAAAGGTTTAGGTATTCAAATACAAGTGATAGTTTGTTGGCATGTAAATAGATTACAATTTACAAATAAACAAAATTATGACTTATTTATATTAGTTCCAAGAATTCAACATCAACAACAGTTTAGGCGTACGATCGTTTCTGAGATGAAAGGTCTTTATTGATTCTAATTTGTTTCTTCATCAGCACAGATTCCAGAACACAACGATTAGAAGTCGGACAAAACTTCAACATTAAGCATCATCAAATACACAGTTATTCGATATATATACAGGGTGGGCAAAAATAAGGGTCCTATTTTTAAAAATTCATAACTTTTTTATTTATTGATTTAAAAAAAATTTTTTTTTTAGAATAAGTAAAGGACCCCTTCCGAAGCAAGCATGAGCCGTATTAGCCCTAAGGAACGTACCCTCATTTAGAAAACATTATTTTTGCTTAAAAAACTCAAAACAGTGTAAAAAACAATACTTTAGTTTTTGTAAGTTTTAAGAAGTGTTTTTCGGCTTAAATTTGTTTTGTTTATTTCAAAAAATCTCGGAAGGGTCAGTCTACACACACATAAAGTTTGGTGAGTTTAACTTTTATTTTGTGGAAGTTATTCAAATTCAAGTTATTCAAATTTAAAGATAGGACCCTTATTTTGGCCCACCCTGTATATATATATATATATATATATATATATATATATATATATAATGTTGGACTCCACTATGAAATATTATTTTAAACTTAATGAAATACGATTTAAAACTTAAGCCTGATAGATTGACCAACAAACAAAATCTTCCATAGAAACGAGAGGGCGTATCTAAAACGCATCGGCTCAATGTCAATTTTGATGGAAGGATCAATAAATGACCAATCGAAAGCCAGATGAGTGATGACAAGTATCCGCCATTAATCTCTCCAGCTGCCGAGACACAATTCATCAGTGGTGGTTTCAAAAGATTTGCATCTATTGGAAAACTATAAGCACAGACAAGTGTAGCATTCGTAACGAGACAGAAAGCCACCAGTGCATGGAAAAATCACTTCACATCACAACAAAGCAGAACATATACACTCCTGATACATTAAAAATATAAGATTGGTCTTCCATGAAATGGATCGGAGTATATTTTTGCACAAATATTCTTTTACATATTATATATATATATATATATATATATATATATATATATATACTAGTGTACATTCTCCATAAAAAATGACAGGGAAAAAATGCTTTACCAGTGTTTGCACTCACTTTTTATCTAAATATTCATATAAAATCATAGAATTTATCATCATCATCATCATCATCATCATCATCATCATCATCATCATCATCATCATCATCATCATCAACAACAACAACAACAACCACCACCACCACCACCACCACCACCGGTTAATTTGTTGAATCAGGCCACAATTACTCCTCTGATGAGGGTGGGGCCTGATTGCCCAGTCTTGATCTAAGTCTTCCCCTCCATTTTTGTCTTTGGTGAGGCTAAACGGAATACATACATTGTGTCTGCCAGAGGTGGTCTTCTCTGCTGGCACGTTCAGCTGTCGGGCTTTAGCACTCCAGCCATTGCTGCACTCAACGTGCCCCAACCAATGCAGTCTGCTCTTCTGTTTGACGTCCGTTGGAATTTCCAAGTTAACATGCACGAGCGAAAACCCAAAAGGCATGCTCTGTTCAGGCCTTACCATACAGATCCATCTGACCATTGCCTTGTCATTACAGTGCAGTTTCTTTAGTGTGCCGGCAGAGACTGCCCAGGTTTCGGAGCCATACACCAGCATATTTCTGACAGATGAGGAGTATATACAACTTCTCGTAGCTGCTGGCAGGTGTCTGTTTGTCAGAATTCGTAGCAGCTCTCTAAACTGTCTCCAAGCAGACTTACAACGTGTAGCTGCTGCGAGTTCACAGACTCCACCCGATGACAGCACGTCTCCAAAGTAACAGAATTTCGTCGCTACTTCAAGCTTGTCGTCACCAGTATCCACCTCCATCAGTGGTCTACCATCTATTGGTCTATAGAATTATGTCAGTAATTTAATTTTTTCATAAATAAATAATTATCATTTCTGATGACCTAAATAAAAAAGAACACCCACCATTGACTTTTTAGTTTAGAGTGAAGAATTTCTTTCCGAATTTATTTTAGGCGGCAGTGGTAAGTCTGTGGTGGTAGTCTGATCTGCTTTCTTGCTTCTCCTCATCATTTGAAATGGTTTTGTCTGGGATCTAGAAAAAAGGCCTGTCCTTGACTTGTTTATTTTTGCATGATGGAATGGAAATACATATTTATATATATATACAAATTGATACACATTGATCTTTATTATAGGGTGGAGAATATTAGAAAAAAAGGTGAGCCGTTGGGTCATCCATTGAGCTCTGGTAGCTGTTTCTCTTCCCACTTTTCTTTTCTCGTCTTGTTTCTCGTTTCCCTATATTGTTTATTTTATCCGCTGTGAAGATGCGTCTGTGTGTGTTCACTGCACAGGCCGTGATCGCCCACTCATTGTGCTAGACTGAAGTCTATGCTCAATTATGACACCGATTGCAGTATCAATTGTGTGATCTCAGTCAGTGCTGCACCAGGAGGATTCTCACTCCAACCAAAATTAAAACTCCAGTTTAAAACTATGTCACTCGTTTTCTTCTACTGAACAACATGCTTGCAAACCAAAACTCTTAGTCTGACCGAATCAAAACACAAGTCCAATCAAACACACCCCATTAGCTTAGAGCTTAAGGGCCCATCTTGCCCCAAGAAGCACACAAACCCAAACTGACCGTGACCAACTTACTATTAGACGCACAGCTAACCGACTTCCCTCCCTTGCCCATCTGCTGGAATATATATAGATATTCGCGTTCTTTGTAGTAGACCACCCAATTATCCGTTTGAAAAGGCTAATCTGCTGCCAATCTATGGACATAAAAAAACTACTGCCTTGTGGGTTCTAGTATTTAGATGGACATTATTTTTGGAAAACCTTGCGTGGGTCATAACCATAGCAGGGAACCTTGTATATGTAGAACTATTACTTTCTCAAATGGACAAATCGAATTCTGGGTGGTCAAAACTCCAGACCAGACATATTTCCAATTTCTTGCATGGATTCTCTTCTGTTGGTTAAATATCTCTCCCACAGCAAGCCTGTTATTTGCATGCATTGCAAATATGCAATCCACTAAACATGTCACCTAGTGCATGTTTACACCTGCAAAAACGGTAGCATCACATATAACATACGCTCAGAAATAAATTTCAATGTGTATATACATATATATATATATATATATATATATATATATATATATATATATATATATATATATATATATAATGTAAAGTTAGCTATGTTTATATGTACAGGACTTTCTCCTAAACTAATTAATCAATCATTATGAATTTTGGAACACAGCTGCTAGGCGTAAGAGGTTTAAATGTGGGATATATTTAGTTTAATTTAGTTTCATGCAAAGGGGTTAAAAAGAGGGTGAAAGCTGTTCATAAAAATTAAGATACTTCTTATTTTTGTATTAGATATCAGTTAATAAATAGTCCCCAGATTTCAGTTTCTTTGGGGTATTTTAAAGGGGTTTATGGGGCATAATATGAACACATCTTCCTATTTGAAAATTGAATTTGATCCATAGTTATTATTAGACACCAAATCAGGAAGATTCCCTTAAATTTAAATTTTTTTTCCTTAAATTTTAAACATTTTCTAGAATCAAAATTATGTAATGTGAAAATTTCCCTTATTTTATTGATCGGTATAGATTTCTATTCAAAAGCTGCATATACAAGTCTGCTTCGGTATCGAATTAGACCAGTTATTGGTGCATATTTTCTAGAAACTACAAGTTTGTTTCGTTTATTTTCATCAATTTTTATATCTAGTTCTGCTCCGAATTTTCTCTTAACATTTGCATTGAATTTGATTCATGGACATTAGACATAAATTAATCAAGATTCCCTGATTTCAATTTCTTTTTAGACATTTTATAGAATGAAAATCATGTAATGGATTTTGATCAAAATTAGACTAAGGATTCTAGACATAAGGTTTAGTATAATTATATCCTGATTTTAGTCTTCACATGGGGACATAAAAGTTGTGAAAAATTGTTCTATTCAGGGAATTAATTTTTATCCGTCTTGGGACGGGTATTCATACTAACGGGATTCATAGGATACCTGATGTTGCTTGGGAAAAAGTGAGGAACATAATAAATTCCTGTTCCCAGCCCTGAACCCCATATTACTATTTTTATTTAGTAATTTCGATAAATATAAATTTACAAGTTATAAACAAAATAAAGTAAAACGTTGTCTTTGTTGTTTATGGATGTCCGTTGCGAACGCAGATGCCAGAATATTATTGTAAAACCACATTAACCATTGTTGCCTTGTTTGAGGAATAGGAAAATAATAATAAAAAATATTTTATATCGTCTACCAGGCTAAAAAAACATTACTGTAACAGAATAAGAATTACTTTTGTACGGGGTATAATATGAGTAACGTTAGTGACATAAATGAAAGGGCCATGCATGGAAACCTATAGGGCCACAGGGCTCGTTTTTTTAAAACTGAAATTGTGTCTAACTTTGCCCTCGTGGGGAGGCAAATAAATATAGACAATGTATTCATTTCAAAAAAGAAAACGTATAGTTTAAGTAGACAATTGATTAATTAATGAAAACTAACAGTTGAAAATAAAGTTTAATTTGTATGAAATTTCTAATGTTGTGTTTATATTTCAAAATGAAATTCTAAGTGACATATATTTTATTATTTTAGTAAGTAAATGTAATCTTATTTGACATCATGTAAATTACAGTGAGAGTTTTTGATTCTAGTGAATATATGAAAACGGCACGATTGCAATATATTTTTAAATATAGAAAGAAAATGTTTTTTTTTTTTGTAATTTATGAAAGGAAAAGTAACAGACCAGTGCAGTTCCAGGAGAGACGTTAACAATTTAGATGCTTAACATAATACAATTCATCCTATGATGCTAATTCTGGCGTCCTGAAATTTAAATTGTTAACGTCTCTCCTGGACACTCTACTAGTTTGTTCTTTTGATGTCTAACTGACTTCATGTGCACATTCTCATCTTATTTTTGAAATTCTCTTATCTCCAGTCTGGTGCTACCAGATCAGGCTGTCTGAAGATACCGGCTTCCTGACCAAAAAGGCACCAAACATTGATGTTATTATTTTTTCCTTTGCAAAACTCAATCATGTTCTGCAAGGCCAAAAACTAAAATTTTCCTCTTCAAAACAACCAAACCAAACACCATGAATAAATATTTGAACATATAAAGAACTTGAAGCATAAAAACTTTTACCAAAATGAATTGATTCGACATTAAATAACTCGAAAAGGGTTGATATGCCGTAGAACAAAACAACCAAACCAAATCTTCTCTTCAGCTATTTTCTTCATTTGTTTTTATTACCTTAAGACGATTCGATGAAGAATCAAAAACGTTCGTGATGCATATGGAACATACATTAATTTTTTTGATTTTGACACTAGAAAGATTATTAGAAAAATTGAAAATATAATAAAGGTATAATCAAGAAAAGAAATTCTGTTATGTTTAACAATATATATATATATATATATATATATATATATATATATATATATATATTGTTAAACATTATGTTTAACAATATATATATATATATATATATATATATATATATATATATTGTTAAACATAACAGAATTTATTTGCTTGATTATACCTATATATATATGTATATATATATATATATGTACTCCCTATAATCTCAATAAAAAATAATAATAGAATGTACTTAGTTTTAACACTTATAATAAATTTCAAATCTTACAGTATATTTTTAAAAAGCAATATTTACTTTAATATATATATATATATATGCAAATAAAGGTTTTTGTTTGAGAACTCATTTTAAATATTGTCGCTCAGCGTAAATGAACAAAATAGTGATAAAGACGTATAATTTTGTTGACTGAAATATTAACACAAATTCAAATATGGTTCACCATAACAACAATAAAAAAAATGGAAAATAATGTTTGGAAATATATGAAATCTCACAATCCAAAAATGTTACAGAAATGATTCCGTATTTTACATTTCTTTCTTTGCGTATAAAATAAATCTAAGCTCACCTTTCTCCAAGAGCTTCTTTCAACTTTTTCTCCTTCCAGCATTGCCGTCCACTTATTATTTGGATCTTATCCTAAAAAGGGGTAGTTTAATCCCCTTTGGATATTGGCTGCCATGCCGGATCTTTCTCTCTCTTTCTCTCTCTCTCTCTCTCTTCTTATGGATTTTCTATGTTCTGTGAATCGATTTGGTCAGGGAAGCTAAGACTGGGGTGGAGGGGGGAAGGGAAGGGAATTTACAGTCACTTAGATTCTTCTCTTTAATCATCTAATTATTCATGCAATATCATTTCTTTACTATCTATTACTACTACTACTACTACTACTACTACTATTATTATTATTATTACTACTACTACTACTAGTACTATTACTTCTGCTACATATAGCAGTATATGAAAAACATTCAAGGTTTTACTGTTTTTCAAATTATATCTTGTTCTCCACATTTCCATTGTGTTATATACTCATCATTGAAGGCTATCGTTCTAGCTCGCTTCTTACGGCCACGGTAATGTTGTGCTTCTGTTTCTATAGCTGAAACTTTTTCATGCAAGAAGAAGGAAACAACAACCATTTCATTTTTGAACATACTTTATTAACTTAAATGGATCCATTTTCCTTAACTACGAGTTGCTTCTATTTTCAGATGGGAGGCATGATCAGCCTGAAGACCTTATCTAACAGGACTTTAAATTATTGCTTTTTTTATTAAAATCTAAACAGCAACTGATCTCTCACTACAAATCCTTCTATCTCACATGATTTAAACCAACCAGACAGTTGCACTCATATATGAAGCTAAAGTTGAACCCGAGGTCAAACCTTGTTAATTATACTTAACTTGATTCATACTTAATTCTAAAAGCATATTACCCCCTCTTCCAATTCTCAAAGTATAACTCCACCCCTTCCAACTATCAAAGCATATTACTCCACCCCTTTCCAAATATCAAAGCATATTACTCCCCCTTCCAACTATCAAAGCATATTACTCCCCCTTCCAACTATCAAAGCATATTACTCCCCCTTCCAACTATCAAAGCATATTACTCCCCCTTCCAACTATCAAAGCATATTACTCCCCTTTCCAACTATCAAAGCATATTACTCCCCCTTCCAACTATCAAAGCATATTACTCCCCCTTCCAACTATCAAAGCATATTACTCCCCCTTCCAACTATCAAAGCATATTACTCCCCCTTCCAACTATCAAAGCATATTACTCCCCCTTCCAACTATTAAAGCATATTACTCCCCTTTCCAACTATCAAAGCATATTACTCCCCCTTCCAACTATCAAAGCATATTACTCCCCCTTCCAACTATTAAAGCATATTACTCCCCTTTCCAACTATCAAAGCATATTACTCCCCTTTCCAACTATCAAAGCATATTACTCTCCTTTCCAACTATCAAAGCATATTACTCCCCCTTCCAACTATTAAAGCATATTACTCCCCTTTCCAACTATCAAAGCATATTACTCCCCTTTCCAACTATCAAAGCATATTACTCTCCTTTCCAACTATCAAAGCATATTACTCCCCCTTCCAACTATCAAAGCATATTACTCCCCCTTCCAACTATTAAAGCATATTACTCCACCCCTTCCGATTCTAAAAACATATTACTCCCCCCTTCCAACTCTAAAACCATATTACTCTCCCCCCCCCCTCTTCAAATTAATATGTAATAATCGGATGTTATCTATTGAATGTTTCATTATCTATTTTTATCATAATTGAACTACTGGGGTGGGAGTGGGGGTTGAAGAAGTCATGAAAACAATCCCCATCTTTATTGTGTTACAATAATGAAGAGTGATTTCTCTGCATTATTTTCAAGTGCTTTGCTGAGATTTGTCAGTCAGTTCAAGAAATTATGAATAAAAAGTCATGTATTAAAAGACGGCTGATTTTCTTTTGAAATAATTTAACACCCATCACAATCAATCAAATGTAACAATTAAAAAGAAAGAATCAGAGAAAGAGAGGGAGAGGGAGGGAGAGAGAGAGAGAGAAAGGTTACTACTGATGTGCTGAGTCGGCATTGGTTATGTGTTGGCTCCTTATTAACTGGAAGCGGTCTAACTCGTCTCTCTCTTAGATGCACTGAGCCACCTTTTTCTTTTTTCTTACTAATGAGTCACCACTTATCAAGGCCAAAAGCCACTCGAGGATAAAGGTTAATGAGATGTCAGTAGAATGATGAAATATATTATGAAAGGATTGGAATGAGCAAATATTTATTACTTATGAGGACGGTTTATGAGAAGTATTTGTTGATATTGGATTTGAACACGATCATGTTGTAGCCTGCAGAGAAGCAATCCCATAGTAATAAGTTTTACAGATGGGAAGTTCTTGGAAATAAACTTTGTTCATGGAAATTTTATTTGATGTGTGGCACACAAAAGAAGAAAGGAAAGTTCTTTTGCAGTTGTGGTAGAAAAACGAATTTTTGCTGTTAACCTCTTACAAGAGTAAACCTTATCCCGTGAAGGTTTAAGATTAAAACTCGGTCAAGTTATCAAAATAAAATTTATAATAAAATGCATCGACAGCATCGTCAGCAATGTTTTTTTAAAAAATTTTTTTATGGAAATCTCTCCAGACAAGGCATGAAGCAAATTGATGTACGGAGTTATCAAGAACGAAATATGGTTATCGCAAAGACAGAAAATGTCTATTGGCCTTAGTCTTGAAAAGACCAAGGCTATAGGTAGGAGGAAAACAGTCAGCAGGAAGAGAGTTCCACAAGCCTCCGGTTCTTGGAAAGAAGATACTGGAATAGGAAGCTGTGTTACAATGAGGTATCAAAACAGCAAATTGATGGAGACCACTAGACCAACAAGTCAAACGAGCTGGAACAAAGGAACCAGGGGATAGATCACATAACTCTGAAGAACACATGCCATAATAGTATTTATAGAAAAGACTGAGACTAGCCACATCACGTCTGTGAGAGAGGGTGCAGAGTAGAAGAAAGGATAGGGCCAATCTAATTACAGACACGTTTCTGCACCTTATCAAGAACCCTCAAATGGGACAAAGATTCACCAGCCAAATATGACGACAGTACTTCATAAATAGTCTGATTGTGGATTTGTAGAGATAGAGAAGAGGCTCAGATGTGAGAAAGTGTTTGGAGCGATAGAGAGAATCAACTTTACGAGAAGCAGAAAGAGCAATGATGGGTATAATGTATGAACCCAAGAAAGATTTGATGAGAAAGAAAGACCAAGAAGTTTTAGAGTCGATTTCTCCTCAAGAGCAGAGCCATCCATGAGAATCTGAGGAATAAAATGGACACACCTATGATTGAAAGACATGAGCTGAGTTTTAACTGGATTAAATGAAACAAGCCATTTCGTACCCTAATCCACAACTGAAGTTTTGGGTCTCTTAAACAACCATTACACCATATAACAGATTTTAGAGTTTGCATGGAAAATCTTTTATTTTTTTATTTTTTTACAACCTAGTCACTGCTTATCAAGGCCCAAAGACGACTCAAGGATAAAGGTTATTGAGTTGGATAGGTAGATGGTGAAATACAGAGGGGATTAGTAATGATGGTTGTAACTGGTTAGAAATTGACTATTTAAGTGATGTTATAGTCAGCTGGGAAGCAGCCCCGTGGTACTGTGTTCCACAAACGTGCAGTTCTAGGAAAGAAACTTTGTTCATGGAAGTTCTGCTTAGTTCCAGGTACGCAGAGGAAGAAAGGGAATTTATTGACAATGATTGTAGCTGGACAAATTTTTGTTGTGAATGTTTTACAGGGGGGGGGGGCATAGATTGAAGCTCAGTCGAGCACCTTCCATGAAAATAACGCTAGAGTAGAAAAGGACTAGCAACGTCTCTTTTGTGAAAAAGAGGCTGAAGGGTGGAGAAGAGGACTTTGGCCACTAGATTTCAAAGTCGGTTTTGTACTTTGTCAAGGCAGGAAAGGGTTCTCTGAGCGACATCTCCTCAGATGTGGCAACAGCACTCCATCCGAGGCTAATTTGTCAAAACTTAAATAATGATCAGACTTAAGGAATTGTAGAGTTGCAGCTCTTCACAATCCGTAACTATTTTTACTTCTGTCTGTGATTGTTGTCATGACAGATTGATGTGTGTGCACGCATGCATCTGGTTACTGGCTGATAATTTCACTTTGCCGTCAGAATTAATCGTTAACATCAATTGTTATCGGAGTGGATAGAAATTAGGAAAATACAATAATGTAATATAAACATGGCCACAAAGTAATGACAAATTATCTTATCTATTGAATGCAGAATTAAATTATTTTGGTAATTCTGAAGTCTCCATCTCTCTCTCTCTCTCTCTCTCTCTTTCTCTCTCTCTCTCTCACTAGAGAGACAGAGAGAGAGAGAGAGAGAGGGAGCATCGATACAAACTGAAAGAGTGCTTGTTCATTGAGGAGTTTATAGTGAAGCAAAGGTTGCACAAGCCGAACTGCACTTGCCCTGATCCGGAATCACTTATTACAACAAGAATAGAAGTTATCCTGGGGTAAGCAGTGAAGGACTGTTGTTATTCTAGAGTTTTCCTTCTCCTAGATTAGTTGCATAATCAAGATTTGAAAATCGAGTCAACTCTACTGATTCACACATAGCTTGATGTAAAACAGACTCAACTTTCTCAAAAACATTAGAGAAAATTTCTTCTTTTACAGCCAACCCAACTTTTAAAAAACTTATCGCCATGTTTAAACACTTGTTCTTCTAGGATAATCAAAGTTAAGTTGAGATCTGAAAACAACTGGTTTATTTTTAAATCAGAAAAATTACAAATATTTATTTTTTAAGGAATAAATATATGAGAAGATTCTTCTAGCATTGTCTGGTTATCAAATATGTTGAACGTAACATAATAAAATTTTGGAAAGGTATGAACCCCCTTCCATTCTGCCCATTTATGCATTAAATAGTAGAACTTTTGTTCTTCTAACAATTTGGTTACAAAAATAGTTCCAAGCATTAAATGATGGTAAAAATTAATGTTGTTAAACAAAATAGCCCAACCTGAGATGTCTGCTATATAGAGTAGAAATATCGGTTGAGTGAGGAACTCTTCAGTGAGAGGAGGAAGAGACAGTAAGCCTGAAGATGAACTCACGCAGGGAAACCCCAAATGTCGGCCGAGTTATCTTTACAGTTAATGTTTTATTGTGTAATCATATTGTTGTAGACGTAAAATCCATCGCAAAATTCGCGCGGAGGGGTTACCTTTAGGATTGAAGATAGTTGTACATGCTTGATGGTCGGTCATTATTAGAAAGTTCTTTCCATTAAGATAAAAATGGAATTTTTCGTGAGCCCAAACGATTTCTACGGCTTCTTTCTTTAATTGATAGTATCGGCATTCGACTTCGGTTAGAGTCCTAGATGCATAGCTAATGGGGATGTATCCCGTGCACAAAACTAGACCTGAAGAAAAACCACCGCCCGGTGCATATGGCCGAAATGAAAGACTTCTGGGAAATACTCCATCATCTGTGTGTTTTTCCCCTGCAAAATCATTGTCATTTATCATTTCACTACATTAAATGCTGTAAATGCGTCTTCGATATGTTCACTCCATTCCCTGGTTGAAGTATTCCCAGTCCAGGAGATCTATCGTTGGCATAGAGAATGTCATTTTCCTTCTTTTTTATTGCTGAAATAACTATTTGTTTCGTTAAATCCAACTTGTGTTGTTAAATTTGAGTTGTTTTTTTTCTTCCGTGAAATATTTGTTTTGTTAAATTTGAAGTTTGTAATTCGTGTTGTTGAATTCGAGTGGGTTGTGTTTTTTCTTTTTGTTTTTGTTGGCGTGAAATATTTGTTTTGTTAAGATGAAAGTTTGTAATTATTTGCGTCGTTAAATACGATTCGTGTTGTTGAATACAAGTTTTTTTTTTTCCAGCGTGGGATATTTGTTTTGTTAGCACAAACTATTTTTGTTAAATTTGAAGTTTGTAACTCGTGTTGTTGAATTCGAGTAGTTATTTTTTGTTTTAATAACTATTTGTTTCGTTAAATCCAAAGTTTGCCCCTCGTGTTGTTGAATTCGTAAAATCCTCGTCGCCAGATTTACTGTCTCCTTCTCTCAGTGAAGAGTTCCTCACTCGACCGAGTGGGTACTATTTATCTAAATGTATAAATGCGAAATATTTTTCTATTTATCCTAACTATATTTATGTCAAAACACGTAACGTTTATTTAATTCAACTATACATTTCAGTATGTTCAAATACATTATATATAGCCAACAGAACATTGTGTAAATATTCATCCCGATGCTTTATTAGCATAATAATTTTATAAATACCTTCTAATAAATTAATATTTGGAACAATTCATTTCTGTTTTCGTTTTACAGTTTTCTTATATATATTTAAAAGTTTTGTTAATAGTAATGTTATTATTATTAGTAGTAGTAATATTAATTCCAACGATTTTCTGAAAAACGTTGAACGTTCAAAATTATTGTTTTGAAATTCGAATAACTTCCGGTCACATTTTAAGCATGCGTGTGTTTACACGAACCAACAACTTAGATTAGCTGGAATAATTTATTTTTAAAAAATTACACTCCGCATTGAACGCAATAACAAAGTTTTTCTTTAGATATATACTTTATCTTTAAAACTAAATTTGTTGTTGTTTACGACGACGACTATTGAATATGATTATATTTGCTATAATAAAGAAAAAAGAAAAGTTCCCCACTCCTCTCAGTTTTTTAAATAATAAAAGAATAGATTAATATTTTTTAAAACTTTTTTTTTCTGTCTTCTAAATGAATAAATGCAAAAGTTTTTTCCCATTTATCCAAACTATATTTACATCAAAACACCAATTAATTGGGGATGGGTATAGTTAAAAAAATGTTTTGACTCAGAGACTTTCATAACTTTAACAACAAACTTTGATAAATTTGTAGATTAACACCCTCAGCTAAGTTTAAACAATGTGATTCTACTTTTTAGCGTCATTCTAACTTATTAGGACAGTTAACTAATATATTTTTTAACACTAACCCTAAGTCTGGCAAGGTCGTAAAACCACATGTAATTGCCGACAAGAGTGGACCTGTGCCCCCAAAATAATGCACAGAATTTATCTCCAATAGAAAAAAAAATGGTTAATGCCATAAAGCCCTATAATGGCTCGGATATGGAGGATCATTTTAAGTTAAATTTATATGCGACACTGATGGCCAACTCAAAATTCTAAAATAATTTTTTCTTGTTTTTTATTGCCACCAGGATTTTCTGTGTATCCACACATAATCGCCTAAAAAAGTAGAATCATATTTTTTTTGGGAGGGGGGGGGGTAGCTGAGGGTGTTAATCTACAATAATGCCCAAACTTATTTTTCATGTATAAATAAAAAAAATAAAAAAAAAGGTATTTAATTATTTATATAATTTTAAAGAAGCTATTTATTTAATTTTCACGCAAAAAAATAACACAACTAAACTCAATTGCTTAAAATTAAAATAAAAAAAGGGACGTACAGTTAAAAAAATATAAAATTTAAAAAAAAAATGGGTAAATTTGCAGATTAACACACTCCGCTACCCCCTAAATATTCTGCTTTTTTAGGCGATTACGTGTGAACACCGTAAAAAATGGAAAGAAGGAAAACATTTTTTAGAATTTAGAGTGATGGATCAGTTTCATATATATTTAACCTAAATTTTGCGTTATTTTGTGCGTTATTTTTTTTTCGTGTGAGGAGAAGTCCACTCTTTTAGGTGATTACGTGCCAGTCAGACTTAGGGTTAGTGTTACAAATATATTAGTTAACTATACCCTCCCCCAATTAATTGCTGAGGGTATATTAGTTAACTATACCCTTCCCCAATTAATTGCTGAGGGCGGATAGATTTTGTTAGTACTCTATATAGCAGACATCACAGGTTGGGCTATTTTGTTTAACAACATTACTACAAATGATCATAATAGAAAAATGAAATTTTTAATCATTTAAAACGATACTAAAACATTTGCAGGAACCTACTGTGGCGGAATTGATGATCTTGAGCCAGAATCGAGCGGTGGAGATGGCTCGGACTTACTTCATCCCCGCAGTAAGAGGGTCCGCCTTTGCCTGGCTTGCAGATGGAAAGGGAAATAAGTTTTGGCTTATTGTTTTCTAGTGAGGATTGAACTCGCAACCTTGAAGTAACGAATCTACTGGTTGCTGCACAATAATACGTGGATTCGCCTTGACGACAAATAGTCAGCTAGCGGATTATGTTTTTTCTGATTGGTTAAGCGGAATTAACTGAAGGAAAATCTGCTAATAAAAAGAGAAGAAAATCAGGAGAAGGGAAGTGAGTGTCGAGTGAGATTCTGCGGTGAGCCGAATTATTTTTCGTTCATTGGAGCTCAAAGTTACACAGAGGGTTTTTGTGCTTCTACAGGAATTGAACCGAACTGGGTTTTTTTTTATTTAACGTTTGGAGTTTAGTCATAGACTTGTGAATTCCCATTTTCACCTACTGATGCCAAATATGGCATTGGTTTTGCTCAGAGATTAACCATTAATAACTGATGCATGAACATACATACCTCCGCGTATCTTTACTTTTTATACTTTTTTGTAAGAAGTAAATTTAAATTCTTTTGTATTTTTAATAGAAAAATTGTTATTCTGAGACCAACTCAATTTGAAAATATTTTTTTCGTGTTCGTATTTGGGAAAGTGTGGGGTTTGAGTGAGGTCAGATACGTTGCCATGCTAAACATGTTCCTTTCAGCTGTCAGTATAATTGGGGTAACAAATCTGCACTTCATCACAGTTTTAACTATCGAGAAAAAGTAAATATTTTGAATTGAAGCAAAAGAAATCAATAGAAAAGAGGATTATCGACCAGTCATTCGTTAGCTCGTAATCATGTGAAGTTTTGTTTATAATCATCTTAATATTAGTCATGCAGTCAATTCGTATGAATCAGAATGGTTCCATTTTTTTGACTGGATTGATTTTGTCGCTGGTGATTGGTTTCCCCAATTCTTTCTAGAATCAGGTACTTACAGGAGGAACCACATGAAGGTTGCCAACATCCGTAAGTTAAAGTGGTGCTATGGAAGTGACTGGATTCGAACTTGGCACACCCTAACCCAGGTTTTCGGTCTGCTTCAACACATCCATCTCAATAATTATGCTCTATTACTGTTAGTAAAAATATAAACCCACTATGGGTAATATAGCGACTTGTCGCAAATTATTATCGACATATAAGAACAGGCTAAGATCTCATGACCTCAGAGGAAGATTAAATCTGGAGAGTATAGGGAGATGAGTGCAGAACAGGAGACTTTGTTGGTTTAGTCACATTGAAAGAATGGTGGATGAGAGTGCTTGGGTTAGTAGATGTAGTAAAGTTTAGGTAGCAGGGGAAGACCAAAGAAAACATGGGAGAAAGTTAGGACACATGGCCGTGAGGTCTACACTGTTGGTTCGAAAGTTGCAAGTTATCTGGAGGTGCTAAGTTCAATCTTGGGCGAAGGCAGTGAAAGTAACATTCAGCGAGGGCAGCAATACGGCGATAAGCAGCAGCAGAACTGAAATCAACGGAGAATTAACGAGTGTGTTCCAAAGCCCAAAAAATGGAATCCGAGCGTGGTACCCCTGTGACAGTAAAGGGATTGAGTTCGAGAGTCCAGACAAACGGTTTCCGAGTTCGACACAGGACATCTGATGAAGGCCGAGGGCAGAATGGCCAAAATGTTGAGAGTATGGCAGCCAAGATGAGGAAGTCAGTCCGAACACTGAAATCCATAATGAAAACACCTCATCTCAGAGATACAGACAATTACTAGGGGAGAAAGTGATAAGGATTGAATTGAGGGAAAGGGGTAAATAAAAACCTGGCCAGAGACAGGTTAATTTGAAAATCAATTTCTAAAAGCCATTCAACACATGCCATCATGTAAAACAGACGTTAATCCGAATACAATGATAATTGTCGACAATAGATTTGTGTTTCAACATTAAGTGACCTGAAAGGGGTTGATATGCCATAAAACAGATGAACCAAACCAATCATCTGAAGAAGGCTGCATCATTCTGGAACAAAATATTCCTGCTTGACATCATAACAATTGAACCTTTTGGTGCAAACAGCTTGAGACAAGTTTGGAGAGAAAAGTTCACTTTGCATAAAACCCTCAAACCGACATTCCGATAATCTAAACTTTGCTCCAAATGTTGCTCGAATATGTCAACCCTTAATTTCAATATCAGACCATGCACTGGATAAGGTAGGTGAAGCTAGGGTGGTAGCGCTTGATATATCCAAAGGCTTTGACAAGGTCTGGCATAAAGGTCTTCTCAGGAAAATTAATTTGTACGGTATTACTGGACAAATATTGAATATAATCAGATCTTTCTTAGCTAAAAGGTCGTCCTCGATGGCCATACATCCGAACAAGGGGCTGATACTTTTATCATTCCTGATTTTCATAAACGACCTCCCTGATGCAATCACGTCCAAGATGGGTATCAACTTTCATTAACAAAAACATAAAACCAATGAAATATATGTAAAAAGGGGGGAAATGTAAAACATCTATGATAACTGATTGGAAAATTATCTATTAAAACAAAAACATAAAACCAATGAAATATATGTAAAAAGGGGGGAAATGTAAAACATCTATGATAACTGATTGGAAAATTATCTATTAAAACAAAAACATAAAAGCAATGAAATATATGTAAAAAGGGGGGAAATGTAAAACATCTATGATAACTGATTGGAAAATTATCTATTAAAACAAAAACATAAAACCAATGAAATATATGTAAAAAGGGGGAAATGTAAAACATCTATGATAACTGATTGGAAAATTATCTATTAAAACAAAAACATAAAACCAATGAAATATATGTAAAAAGGGGGGAAATGTAAAACATCTATGATAACTGATTGGAAAATTATCTATTAAAACAAAAACATAAAACCAATGAAATATATGTAAAAAGGGGGGAAATGTAAAACATCTATGATAACTGATTGGAAAATTATCTATTAAAACAAAAACATAAAACCAATGAAATATATGTAAAAAGGGGGGAAATGTAAAACATCTATGATAACTGATTGGAAAATTATCTATTAAAACAAAAACATAAAACCAATGAAATATATGTAAAAAGGGGGGAAATGTAAAACATCTATGATAACTGATTGGAAAATTATCTATTAAAACAAAAACTGAGCTTCTGCTTCTTTCTTTTTGTAAGCTGCTTCCTAAATTACTGGAAATTACTAAGAAACTTCTTACTAAAACTTTTCTCGGTAATTATTATATAGTAGTAATTTTGGTCTTCACATGTTCAACCCCAGTCGTGGACCCAAGTCGCATGTTTGCCAGGCCTGTATTATGGATCGCCTTGATCATATACCAAAATGCTAAGTAAATAAAACCAAATCAAACTATCTAACTCTCCTTTGGATACCCCCTGTCTGTGTCTCCACCGCCCCTCTCTCTCTCTCTCCACCCCTCTCCCTAACTCTCTAACTCATGGTAACCCTTTCTCTTCCCCATCCCACATTTTCTTTCTTACTGCTCTTGTCTATATTTCTGTATTGCTTTGTAGTGTGTTGCATCGTCTACAAACATCTTGTGGCAAGACCATGTAACAAACAAACTTCCTATGCATATCTGCAGTTGTTCAACGCGATTTTTGGCACTGGCTTGACATGTATCCCGATGTGATGAACCTTCTGGAAACGTGCTCTTGTGGTCCTCAGAGGTCAAATGGTGAGCTGGAAGATCAAGACTCTTCTAGAGGATACAGGTCTCTCTGGATTGGAGCTTCTGGTCGCAATGAGTGAGCAAGCATCTTGGTGCATGAACTCTGTGAATGTTTCACCATCAATTGATGGCTGACTCAAATCGAGTCAATTAAGATCTGGAAACTTTAAATTTGGCAAGAACGACCCCCTGCCTATGAACATTGTCCTAATGGCATCACATTTATCGTTTTTCTTTAGGCCAACCCTCCACTGTAACGATAAGAACCCTACATCATTTCATAACTGTAAATGGGATAAAGTCTTCTTTTTTTTAGTTGTGAACCGTTAAATTTTGATTTCCCTTATCTTGGTGTAGATTACCTGACTGAAATAAGTCTTCCCTTCGAGGCAAGTACCTCTCATTTGAGAATTGGTGATTTAATCATGAATTGTTAGAGGAAACGGTTGTACGCACTAAAATAGGAACGATTTTGTTGTATTCTTTATAAAAGTGACTTTTTTTCTTTTTGAAAAAGATAACTGTACATCAGTTTGAACAATATTTTGATAATGAATATCTTGAGCAACCTCCTGACGTCAATAGACTGATTTTCTTGCCTAGCAGAAATGTCAAAAAGAGATATTATTTTAACATATGGTAATCAGAAAGTCTTATGACAATATGGAACTGGCAATTTACCATTTATTAGTCATGCCCTTTCTGACTGGCAAATGAAAATAAATTGTCTACACACACACACACACACAAACACACACACACACACACACACACACACACACACACACACACACACACACACTCTCTCTCTCTCATCAACATATTATTTAAAGGAAATAAAAGAGTATCTTTCTCTCTCCCTCCTTCTCGGCATAATCCGTAGTAGTAGTACCACCATTGTTCATAAAAACTACTCTTTTTCTTCAAAGTTTACAACCCACTATTTTATTTGAAAAGCTCTGAGATTATATATATACTAGTCGAAGATGTCCTCCTTTTTCCAGCTACCAGATTACCTTTGTTTGTTATTTTAATTTTATATATTCAATTTTTGGGGTGGGACCCAAGGATGTACTCAGTATTGATTTGGTGGGAGAAGCTATAAGTACAGTGACATTTATTTAAATTATTTTTGGTAAATTTACAGTCTTTAACACCCCCGAGTCACACCTAGCGTTTCCCAGGAATGAATGAGGATCCCTGTGTACTCTTACTCCTAGCCCTGAACCCCATATTACTATTTTTATTCTTGTTTTTCTTATTTTTACTTTCTATAATTTTCTAAGTTATAAATAAAATAAAGTAAAATAATTATTCCATTGAACTAATAATTTTTTATAATTTCTGAGATAAAAAATAAAGAAAACATAAAAAATTTAGTATGCGTTGTTTATTATCATCCATGTTTTTTTTATCCAAGCTTTTGACTTACATAAGTCAGCATCGAGATATAGAGGATATATTTTAGACAAATATATAGTCAACGACAAAATTATTTGTACATCCATGATGTTGAATATTTTGACCCATTCCTTAGAATTTAATACTCATAAAATGCAAGACTTTTTTTTATGTTATTAAGTACAACAAAAAGGAATAGAAAACTCAATTTTGAGAAGGATAGGTTACATATGAGAAGAAAAATAAACAAAAGAGGAAAAAACAAAATTATTGGTACAATACGAAGAATTGAAAAATGTTCACAATCTTAACAGTTAATAGTTACATGGTTTCTCATATTCAATTGTTTTTTAAACGTTTTGATTTGAACAAGTCTTAAGATTTTTTTCCATTATTCGATGGTTACACATTCTAATTCCTGAGGGTTTTTTGGTGACCAATGATTTATTCAAAATTTCAATTCTTACCATGAATTTTCAATAAAATTTAAGTCAGGATTCATTGAAAACCACGGCAGAATTGTAATCTTTTTCTGAAACCTATGTCGTCGTCATGTACCTAGGTTGTTGATCGTCTGAGGATACAATCACTCGGACACCGATGTTTATATAAAAGGTTTATTTAAAAAAAAAAACAGTCACAAAAAACATCAGAGAGATAACGTGTATACGCATGATAGATATACGAATAGCCACACTGTGTGCGCGGCCCACCATTGTGGGCATCACTCCGGACACGTCTTTTATCCTTGAAATATCGCCAGTTAAGAGAGAGAAAATCTTCGCCCGGAAGTAACATCGTTTCATGACTTCTGTCTGGTGTTACCTCTGACCCTTAAACATTTCCAGACGTATGTTTGGAATCATTATCTTGCCGAAAATTAAATTGTCCACATGGAGCAAGATATGCGCTTATAAGTTGTAGATTTTCATCCAAAATTTTATGTTCTGTGCATCACTATGTTCAAAAAGCACAATTTTTCTTTCTATAGTACTTATTCCCCAAAGCAATTTTTTTTTGTCCAATAACGTTTTAGTGAAATTAAACCGAGCAATAACAATGTGACATGGTTTGTGAAGAGGGGTTCGTTGTGATCGGTTTCTATACAATCCTTTGCTATTTAAATTTTTTTTTTAACATAGTCCACCCCAAACAAAGCAGGCCACCACTGTAGACGTGAGGGGTTACTGAGAAGAAAGAAAAGGGGAGAAGCTTGGGGGGGGGGATCTGAGCAGCGAAATGTCTGTTTACATTAATTTTAAATTTCTGCATGTCAGTACTGTCGGAGAAACAGGGGGCAGGGAGGGAGTTCCAGAGGCCAGCAGCACGATGAGGCTATTGGAGTAGAAAGCTCTCTGGCATCTGGGGATCTCCACAGTGAATGGATGGGATTTAGTTGATTGTCGAGTTGGTCTAGTGAATTTCCGTCGAGGGGGTACCAGAGTATTTAAACAACGTTATACTTTGCAACGACTTACACACTTACCCATCATATACAAACCGTTAGCCATATCTTTCAAGCAACTCTCAGATTAATATCAACCTTGAGACACAGTTTCCATGCAGTTCTCGGTGACAATTTTGGTTTGTCTCCACGCCCAGGCAAATTCTGTTGTGCCAAACTGTTTCAACTTCTTTATAATGGATTGTACCGTACTTCTAGGGATAGCTAACCGGAGTGCTATAACTATTTTCCGACTTGTGGAAGTTACTAATTGTGTCTCCTTAGTCTTCTCCATTGTGTTGTTAATGTAACAATGACAATAGTGACACTCGATGCACCACGTGATGTTCTTTGTCGCAATTATCACAAATATCCTACTGAATAAATAGCCTCGAAGGTTCCACCAATAAAATAATTATTTAAATTACACAAACCAATCAATACTTTACGAATAATTTTGTCTTTTCTTATTTTACATAATTCGCCTGTCAAATTTGTTGTATTTAACTTATTTTTTTGAAAATTGCTTTTTATATTCTCTTTTTATGCTTCTTCTAATATATAAAGTAGAGACGATTTTTCCCCTGTACCTTTTCTTGGAGTATAGGAAAATAACCACATGCATCACAGGCTACTAAACTCAGCATTATATTACACTTGTTCACTCGAGTGTGTTTTACTAAAATTGTTATTATTTTTTTCCAGCTAACACTAAATATTACATTTGGCCCAGCATCTACAGCTCTCGGACAAACCAACTCCATATAGGTGGTAGCAAAAACCTTTCTCCTTAACAATTATGTACTGTGACTACACTCATCGACACCGGGAACTAATAAACACAGTTTAATTTTCACAAAACACCGGTGCCAATAATGAAGCTTAGGTTAATTGGCCTATTTTCACATGCATTTTTAACCCAGGAGCGTGGCGCAGTAGGTAAGAAAGCAGGTTTCATGATCGACAGTTTTAGCGTTCGATCCCATTCTACTCTACCATTTTTTTCTTTTTTTTAATATAAAACATTCGCCAACACGGTAGACGGGGCAGAAAAAAAACAATAGGCTGTTTCTTTTTTATTCAACGTCATGCAATAGGTAGTACTTTCTACCGTGCAACGCCTGGCGACGGGTTCCGCTAGTAGTATATAAAAAAAACTGGAATCATATGAGCATTGTATAAATAATTTCGTAGTTGGCATATATATATATATATATATATATGTGTATGTGTGTGAAAATATATTTTAACATATACTTTCTATTCTTTATAAAAATGTAGTAAAATTTTTTTTAAAGAAATATTCATCCTTCCTCCTTCAATTTTCCACTTCCCCTTTATCTCGCATACCTACGTTTTCAATTGTAAATCTTTGAAAATAATTTTCTTTCACTTATTTTCTGAAGGAGTGTCTTTTTAATAAATACGAAATATCAAAAATCGTCACCATATTGTTTTCGTATATCGGCTTTTTTTTTATATACTTCATCCCTATATATTTTCTACATTACCCAATCGTTTTTTGTTTTTGTCTTTTAGTAATTTTTTTCTTTCTTCTTTACTATTTTTTTTTTCGTTTTTAAGGATTTTATCTTCTTAGTTAAAAACCTATAACTGTGCCTGCATGTTGAAAGTAATTCACTCCTATTATTTAATAGGATTTCACTGTTTCTACTGATTATGTTTCCTCCAAAGATGGCAGTTTTTCTGGTACATTCTATTTGTACATTGTTCCCCTAGCATGACACAAAACTGGCTAAGGTGTTCACCTCATACCCACCTTATCACCCTGAAGTCCCCTTTTCATATGCCTTTCTTACTTTTTTATATTTTTAAACATTTATTTTTATCCTGCCTACTTCCCAATCCTATCAACTACTCAAAATCTGTCTGCCTCAACCTGGTCCTGATTATGACCTTAAACTCATCCGATAGTGGGACCCTAATTTGAGAGTTTGGATCTAATCCAATCTGAGCCGATGTGTTAGTACCTGTCAGGGTCATATATATTGATTAAATAAAACCTATCATCTGCAGACTATTTATTGACAAAATATATAGATGTTCTATATTGGGTATTGATTTACTCCTCTCCAGGAGTTAGGCACAAGGCCAGTTTCTATCTTACTCCCACAAGTAAGATGTGACCCAAGGTCGGGTCGGGAAAGTGGGGTTTAAAAATTGCCTGGGCAGCCCCGTCGGCATTCCCCGGTAGGTGCGCCCCAGGCAGTAAGCAATAAACTTACTCCTCCCCAAAGAGGGAAGGCGAAGCCTAGGAAGGTGGACCTCCCAGAACTGCACAGGACAGACCCATTGACCGGCGTAAATCAAGACCCGAAGGCCAGGACAACACCAGTATGGTGTACAGTATCCATTGGAACAGATACTACACTTTGATCTTAGCCAAAAGGCCAAGGGTAGCCTTGAGTCTATCCATCCAAGGACATAGCCAGGGAAATTGTCTGTCGGGGAGTTCAATAAGTAAAATTTCACATATGCGGGAACAGAGAAATAAGAGTAGGGAACTTGGATAATAGACGTTTCAGGGTTACTCTCATTGGAAGATAGACAAAGAAAGAACTGTTTTAAAGATGTAACAATATAGATAATAATGCTGTCTCTATTTCTCTCTCTCACCCCAGTGATGTTAAAAAGATAAAGATGTAACAAGATTACCCTAATTGTCTGTGTTAATTAATTGGAATTAACAACGACTGGGTGTGTTTTGTCTAGCCAAGAAGAAGTCTTCATTACTTCCTCAAGAAGTTGCCTTTAGACGATCATCCTCCTCATTATCATCCCGTGTCAAAAGAACAAATTCGTCCGAAGAAGTGAACCATGAAGAAGAACGTTATACAACATGCCTACAATACAAATGAGTCTATAAAATATTTGAATATATAAGGAATTTGAATCATACAAACTTTCACTAAAATAACTGAATTCAGCATTAAATTACCTAAAAAAGGTTAATATGCCATAAAACAAAACAACCAAAATAGACAGAACCATAAAACTGATCATCGAAACGACTGAATTTCATTTGTACGTCCTTAATCAACTTCCTCACCATTTTAATAAATAAGATCGTCCGATCACTAAAGATGAAATGCGAAATGGTAGGTGATGATTATCTGATGTCACTGAGGCCAAAAATCAAGATTTCACCATTACAAAACGAATTGTTGCTCCAAAATTGAATAAGACGTTATAAATAGAATTCTGTCGTCGTCGACTTAAAATGACACTCATTTTATTTAACGGATATTTAGCTGACAATAATTTTTACAGTAAAGCAGAAACTATTTTAAAATGATTTAGAATTTTATAATAAGTTACAAGATTTATTGATTTATTTTTAAAATATGTAGCTGATAAGTATTTTTATTTTTTTTATTGTAAGAAGAAATAAAAGATGATAGGTAAGCAACCGTGGAATTTTCACTAGTTATATATTATAGATGGGCCATGATTGAACTCGTGTACATATATATATATATATATATATATGAAGGAGAATGGAAAGGAATTAGAGAAAGCAAAAGCTAAATCAAAATTCAATTCAAAAGTTCAAAGTAAGGTATATTCCGCAAAAAGGCAATTTATTCAAGTTAAATTTTCCTTAAGCCAGGCTTTTCAAAGATCAAAATCTTATCATCAGAGGAAGTCGCTTGGATAGATAAGTTGGCAATGGCCAAGATTTAAAATTTGAAAAAATAAAATAAAAGTTGTAGGGAAAGAAACGCAGGGCAAAACTGTGCCAAGGTGCAAGCAAATGTCCGATTGCCAAAAAGTCCGGTGTCGAAGAGTCCAGCGGAGAGAATAAGATGTAGATAGGTAGGTCGTTAGAGGCACGAGAAGTAATGAGAGAGGTTTCAAAGTTAAATTCCAAGAAGCCACAACTTCAGGTACGGCGAAAATAGAAAATCCAAAAAGGGTAAAAAGTCCAATAAGAGGTACATTCGATGATGCAGGCAGGCGTCAGAGGAGGTTAAGATGGAAAATATTCGCCATTAACGATACTTCCCGGGCAGAGATGACAATGGAAAGTGTTTAAAAGTGGGAAAAAGGGGCAGCGAGAATATTTAAAGTCTGCCCAGTTGAGAAAGCCGGCTATAAATGAAGAAAAGCAAAGACAGTGAAAACAAGAATATAATATGCGACCAGTAGGCAAGGGAGGAAACGGGTAAATGGTGTGTGGGAGGAGAGAGGGACGGGTACGAGGAAAGAGAGAGGGGAGGAGAAAGGGAGCGATGCGGTGAAGGAATGCAGATAAAACTAAGAGTGTGAAAGTGGGGGGGGGGGTTGAAACATAAAGTTAAAATTGGAAGTTAGCGCGAAATAGGATTCAACTAGAAAAGGGGAAGAAAGGAGTGGGGGTAAGTTAACGAATGTTAGGATAATGGGTTAAAATATCAGAATATGTAACCTGCTCTATCCTGGATATTGAGCTGTATACTCTTCACAATAGGGTTTTACCTTTCCTAAAAGTTCGCTTTTAGTACACCTCTTTATATATATATATATATATATATATATATATATATATATATAATTAAATATGAAACTAAAAGTAAAACTTATATTATAGATGGGCCATGATTGAACTCGTGTATATATATATATATATATATATATATATATATATATATATATATATATATAATTAAATATGAAACTAAAAGTAAAACTTTTGGTAGATAGAACCTATAGTGAAATGGTTTAAGCTCAATATACGAGATAGAGCAATTATAAAGATAGATGAAAGAACTTTTTTTCACTCTCCATTTCTTAATATTTTTTCAAATGTTGAATTTTAGCTTTTCCATTGCCAACTTATCTATCTATATAATTCCTCTGATGATAAGATTTCGATCTTTGAAAAGCCTTGGCTTAAGGAAAGAATAATAAACATAATTTTATTACAAAATATACCTTGCATTGAACAATCGAAGTTTGAAATAAATCTGGACATTCGTACATGTTTATCACTCTTCTTTCATCTATCTTTATATATATATATATATATATATATATATCAGTTTTGTTCGTATTATCGAACGTCTTCAGAAAAAGTGTATATATATATATTATATTATAGGAAATATTAAAATGATGAAAGAAATAAAATTGGATAATTTACAAATTTATTAAATCATCAGGTGTTCAAGCAATGAATATAATGTGGTATTAAGTAGTGAAGTGAATGATTCTAATAAAATCCAAAGCCAGAAGTCTGTAAAAAGTCAGTATATAAGTAGAGACATCATGCTATGAATACTGAAGGAATCATTCACTTCAGTACTCAATACCACATTAACAATAGATTTTTCAATATCTGCCCATTTTTCAAACTTTCCTTGAACTATTTTTGCTTTGAGCATATCTTTAAAACATTCTTTTTGCAAACTTTCAAATTAAAACTTATAAATAATTAGTAATTTTATTGTTTTTTTCCTTCTGAGGAGAAGAGTAATTCTTTGAAAATCCATGGATTAAAAATCAGTTTATTATATTCCTTGCTTAAACACATGATGATTTAATAAATGTGTAAATTATCCCATTTTATTTTTTTCATCATTTCTTATAATAATGCTCGATCTACAATATTGAGCATCTCCTTTTCACGATATAAAATATTTATAATATATATATATTATAGATGGCCATGGTTGAACTTATATATAATATAACATATGTATGTATATATATATATATATATATATATATATAATAATAATAATAATAATCCAGGTAAAACATCCACAGGGTAGTAATCCAAAGAATTTTAACCGGGTTTATAAAAAGTGCTCAATATCAAATAGAGCTTTTATATATGATTATTTTTATTTACACAGACATGTACAAAATCTGCGACACTGGCATGTCGATGTTGTCGATCAATAGTTATTATAAACTGAGATCTCATCAGGCAGAGTTAGAATCTGATCTTAACCTTAGATCATATTTGTTGTTATATTATAGATGGCCATGGTTGAACTTGTATAATTTGTCAAGTAATTCTGGGTAATTGCTTTGACTTTCTCACCTCAAATTATAATCTAGGTTTACAACTGGAAGCCATTGTTCATTCCACTTTATCTTCTGATTTAGTGAAATTAGCAATTACCAGCGTCAGCTTGGTCTCACCGTTAGCTTATAATTAAGGCTGATGTTGAAATGCAAAATTCAAATAGGTATAATTACTCGTGGATTTTCATAAAACTCACGCAGCTGTTCTTTTTTTCTCTTTCTTTCTTTTTCTTTAATTTCCATTAATAACAATAATTAAATGTTCCTCCAAAGATTTAAAAAGAATGTGTTAATTAAAACAAATTATATACAATGTGACCCCAAAAAATAAAAATAAAATGCCACCCATGGAATCGTTAATAAAAGTCACAATCCTTTCTGCAATCCAACCGTATTTGATACAAATAAACTCCTATCTCTGCCTGATTTGTCCACCAAGTTTCAGTCATGAATGTCCAACAGTCTTTGTTTTATTGTTCAAAATTGTCAATAACTGACACACCTCTCTCTTGGCATTGCAGTGATTTTGGCTGTGATGGCTCTCTTCAGTTCAAGAATAGTTTGGGGATATTTTGATAGATATTATCTTTGAGATAATCTCACAGATAAAAATAGGGGGGTTAATTTGTATTGTCCGGTGAGTGTGAAGTTCATTCAGGATCACACCGCCTACTGATATGATGCTCACCAAAATGTTCCTGCATATCTTTGAACAGTAATAAAATGAGGAATGTTTGATATTCATGATTGATACTTGATGGACAGTTAAGAATAGATTGAAGTTTATTTGAACCAAATATGGTTGGATTGCAGAAAGGATTATGAATTGTATTAACGATTCCATGAGTAGCATTATTTTCACCCTATACTTTCAACACATTTTTCAAAATTATTTTATTTTTTAATGATTATTAATTTAATCAGATTTTTGTTCAATTTTTTTATGGCTGCATTTTTTTTTACTGCATGTTAACCCTTTTTGGGTTATTGAATTATCGGCTTTTCTGGTTATATATGTCTATTTTCTCAATATTATTATTTTATCTCATTCTTATCTGGCAGCGATATTATCTTCTGAACAGTTTATAATATTGTTACTGCCATTCACAGAATTGAGTATAACTATGTCGACTTTCTCAATACTATTTGTATTTTTTGTCTGAACATTTGATAATATTGTCATTGTCAGTTATTGAATTCTTGTTTACTTATGTCAAACTCCTTAACAATTCTTTATACAAATATTTAAATCTTCAGTCTGTTTCCCTGTGGTGTAAATTCGTCTTCTTTTCGTACTTCAGCTTTTTTGATTTTTGTTTTGAAATCTGTGAATGTCAATTTGCATTTATTCTTCAAAGTTTACAAACGTTTTTTTCTTTCTTTTCTTATTGGTTTCTTTCCTTCGTCCACAATGCTCGACGTACCAGTGTATCAAACAACATGATTTGATTTTTAACTTAAAATCCAATATATTTAGTTGCCGCAGAGTCTAAGAATTTATGCATTTCTTTTTATATCATTCACTGCCCTAGACAAGATTACTTGTGTTAGAAAGGTCATTCGTTTAAAATAACTTGTCTTACTGCAAGACAATATTCATAGATTCACATAGGTTAACTAAGATGTTGGCTCAAAATATTCAGGAGTTATATCCCTTGAACTATATCCAAGTTATCTCCCCTGAACCATTACTAGCCAATGATAAAATGCACTCTCTTATTTTCAGAAGTTAACAATGTTTGTGCATGTGCAGATATCAAATTGACAAAATAAAATGTATGGAAATCTTACTGTGTGAAGAGTAAATTAGGAAAAGTAGAGCAATTCTGTTCAGGCTATTCTATTTAAGGTGCATTTTTGAACAAACCACAACTGTGTATTATCAGCTCTAGATTTTACTTTTCAAATTTCTTTTATAAATTGGCCCGTTATCTCATTGGCTCTGTTAGTTGACTCCATTTACCTCGGAGCCAGTATTTAATTTTTTTTTTCAATTTACCTCAAAACCTCGTATCAGTTGAATATTGCTTCGCCTGTTTTGTTCCACAGTTGCTTTAACAGCTCTACATAATTAAATCTATAGCCATATATTTTTTTTACTCTGATTTCTGTATCCGATTATTCATGCTGTATTATTTGGGTTTATTATCTAACTAGTGTTCATCCTCCATCAAAAATAACGGAAACAAAATTATGCTTCCCCAGTGTTCACACTAATATTAATAAAAAATCATAGAATTACGTCAGTAATGTAATTTTTCATATATAAATTATTATTATAATTTCTGAAAACCTAAAGAAAAAAACAGTGAGGATTTCTTTCCAAATTCATTTCAGACGGTGGGAGGTGTCTGATTTGCTATTTGCTTTCTCGCTCTCCCTCACCATTTGAAATGGTTTCGTCTGGGGGCTAGAAAAAGGCAAATATTTTACTCGCTAACTTTTGTGTGATGGGACAGATTTATATTTATTTGTATACAAATAAATACACATTGGTCTTTATCATAGAGTGGGGGATTGCAGAAATAGTCTCAAGCTATTTGGTTTCTCGATTTTTTTTTTTTTTTACTTGTTTATGTTGTTTTCGCCAATAAAGTAAAATAGTAGAGTAGACTGCATTTTGAAGCCTTGGCAGGGCAACTATTTTAGGTTAGTTAGTTTTTACGGCATGTAAACCCCTGTTAAGTCATTTTATGCTGAAATCACATATCTGGTTTTTATATAAATGGTTACTTCTCTTAGTGTTGCACGCAATTTATACATATAGATTTTTAAATAGACACACAATATATTAACACACATGATATATTAGAGATCATATTAACACATGATTAGCAATCAAAATCAAGTTATCTGGCAATGTTTAACTAAATACGCCGGCTTTTCTAAATCAACAAATCCACTTTGAAACATAATTGATGTGAAAAAAAAAAAAACTCGATATTAAAAATTCTATGACTATGGAGTTCCTTCAGAGCTTCATCATCCCCTTCCTGGCTCTCTGTTTGAATATAATTCTTATAGATGCATATTCTATTAACATAATTAGATTTGGTTGTAAATAAAAAAAAAATTAAAAAAACATGTTTGGTTGGTTAGTGAGATTTATCTTATCAGTCCGTAAAAAAGTTACATAAAAAAAATTGAAAGCTTTTTTTATCCGTCATTAAAAATTATATGCATTTATTTTCATTGTAGTTTCTTTTTATTTTGTCAGCATTCAAATTTCAATAGAAATTGATCCAGCATTTATTTATGATCACATCTCCATCATTAAAAAAAAGAAGCATTTTATTAAAAAATTAATTACTATTAATTTTTTTAATATGCCATTTTTTTTTGGTGGTGGTGGTGGTGGGGGGTAATCTAATAGTCAAAACCTTTTAAAATTTTGATGCATTTTGATGACAAGCAAGTTATTTGTTTTTAGGCTAGCTAGTCAAGTTAGACATTATTAAGCCTCTGCACGGAGATCTGAACCTACAAACATTTATTCAAGCATATACTGAAGTTTATTTGTATCAAATAGTAATGTCTTCAAAGAGTAATGTGTTCTATAAATATAAATAATTATCCTACCTATAGAATTATATTTGACAAATTTATTGATAATTAAATAACCCACAGATGTGTATATATCATAAAACAAACCAAACCAAGCCAATCTGACCCTACAAACACATATTGAAGCATAGACTGAAGTTTATTTGTACCAAATATGGTTGTTGGATTGCAGAAAAGATTTGTGAATTTTATTAATGATTCAATGGATGGCATTTTTGGTGAAGAGGGACACCCTTACTTCCAACATATTTTTCAAAATCATTTTATGTATGTTTTAATGATTGTTAATTTAACCAGATTTTTGTTCAACACTTTGGTGATTTGTCTATTTTACTGCATATCATATCAATTTTTTGTTTTTCTTCGTTGGTCAAATTAGGCATTATCGGACCTTTGCGTAGAGATGTGAATCCTACAAATATTTATGTAAATTAGGCTTTGATACTTACTGAGGGCTCAAATAACTTATAATTATTCTCTTCATCTCTCCTGAACATTTGGCAAATTTGATAATACTAAACAAGCTGTGACAATGGAGGTATAGACATAGAAAATAAAATATACATTTAAATAAGTTGTACATAAATGTGTTAAATAAGCAGAAAGGAAAAAAAGCCCTGAATTTTGAGAAGAAGCCAGCTGCAGAAGAAGGAACAGTGAAAAATATTGTAAAAAGGAACAAGTGAAAAAGACTAGAAGAAGACATCAAGAATGTGATTATATGCCATTCTTGTTCTTGGTTTAGGATTATTAAACTGGGATAGTATTTAGAAGTGCTGGAGAATCGTATACGATTGTAGCTTTGATAAGAGCTATAAAGTTAAAATATTTGATAGTCACTTTATACTTTTGGCTGTACACGTGTGGGGAATATATTATTTTTATGTTGTATTATCATTGTATTGACAAATACGAAACACGTTTTGAAAAGACAGATAATAAGGAAACACATTGTTAACAATAAATTTAGGTTTATTTACAGTTTGTTGTCGCACATTAGTAATGCCGACTAGATACTAAAGAACTGTTAAAGACATGTAATACATCAAGGAACACAAAAGAAGTAACTCGGAAGAATGAATTCTAAACAGGAATTACAATATCCCATGACAATACAGAAAATGCGTGTTTTGTTATAGAGGTGAAATAAGAGTTTGCGAATGCACGGAAATACAAAGTTACTTACAGAGTCTCAACGGTGGCGATGTGCAACTCGGAGATAAATATATGAACAAAATCGTCTGGCTGCTTGACCATTGTCTGAGATTTGGTTGACTCGATCAGAAATATAACCTAACTATCAACGGGTTTAAAAAGCATGTTCAGAATCAAAACAATTAACAAACGTTCATGTGCTTTGAAAGTCACGCTAATAAGAGAGTCTTGTTTTTTAAGTTCCCACCATGTCAGGGACGAGAGTACAATACCTTGCCACAGTAATGCCCTCTAGTGCTAAAATCAAATATCTCTGGACCAAGAAAACCTTCTATAAAAAAAGTCTGATTTCATAAATAAATGCTTGTCGGGAACTCTCTAAATACCTTTTGTGTTCAATTTATGCAATGATATTAAGAAACAAAGAGAATGAATTTGCTTATTCTTTATTCTTTTAGTTGTAATTAATTTGAAATGTTATTTGAATGTTGGACTTTGACCACTGGAGGATTATTAGATATGTTTGATGTAACTCGTTATGAATTCTTTTGTTCGCAGAAATACATCACATTTACATCTGTATTCAAACATTAAGTCAGCAAATTAATCTTGTTATCCAATAATGATTGAACGACTCTTTGATGCAAACATAAATATCAAACAATTACAAAGGGGATTCTTTTTTTTTTTAATAGAGAACATTTTCGTGGCAAGAAATGTCTTCATCTGAAGAAAGAAAGACATCAATGAAGTAAAATATGATGAGTGGCTTAGGCAAACTGAAATATTAACAAAGAATTGGGTTTTCTGCAAGAATCAAAGGAATACAAAAATCAAATCATATTTACCAAATGTGTTAAGAGATCAACAATGTGTGGCCAAACTTTTAAAGAATAAGAAAATGTTTGATGTTCTTTAGGATCAACTATCCTAAAGAACATTAAACATTCTAAAATGGTGCTACCAGATCAGGCTGTCTGAAAATATTGGCTTCCTGATCTAAAATGCACCAAATATTTATGTTATTGTTTTTTTCTCCTTTTCCTTTGCAAAATTCAATCATGTTCTACAAAGCTAAAAACAAAAACAACAATTTTCCTTTACAAAACAACCAAACCAAACAACATAAATAAATATTTGAGGATATAAAGAACTTGAAGCATAAAAAACTTTTACCAAAATGACCGGATTTGGCATTAAATAACTCTAAAAGGGTTGATATTCTGTAAAACGAAACAACCAAATCAAACACCATGAATTAATATTTGAGGATATAAAAAACTTGAAGCATAAAAAACGTTTACCAAAATGACCGGATTTGACATTAAATAACTCGAAAACGGTTGATATGCCATAAAACAAAACAAAAATCCAAACACCATGAATAAATATTTGAAGGTATAAAAAACTTGACGCATATAAACTTTTACCAAAATGACCGGATTTGGCATTAAATAACTCTAAAAGGGCTGATATGCTGTAAAACAAAACAACCAAACCTTGTAATGTATAAAAGCATTGATTTTTAAAAGTGTTAAAGTTACAACGTGGTTGAAAATTCAATCCCAGGATAAGGTAATAAAATATTTACACTTTTGGTCCAATAAAATAAATATCAAATAGTATATTGTATACAGGCTGATTGGAAAGTAATTCCCTATTTAGTACTCATAATTTATTACTGAATTATAATTCTTACAAGTAATAAATATAAAAAAGTTTATTGCTTGGAGTTTTATTTAGAATTTAATATGGGCGCCAGTATTCACCACCAGCTTCTTAAGACGCCTGGAAACCGCATCAACTCATTTCACAAGTAAATCTTTTTTTATACTAATGAGTCATCAGTTATCAAAGCTAAAAAACACTCGAGGATAAGTGTTAATGAAGGAGGCAACCACATAACTCTCACTTTCCCCAATTTTGTCTTTCATGGGTGATGTTTCTGACAAAGAGGGAAGAATTACTGTTTTCTTGGTCGGCTGTTGTTTTGAGTGGGTAGTATGTGAAGATTTTCAATCCTTTCATAGTATTCATCACCACTCAACGGTCAATCTATCCATCTAATTAAGCCTTATCCTCAAGTATTTTTAGCCTTGATTGGTTAAAAAAATGGGTTTCTTGTGAAATCAGTTGATGCGGTTCCCAGGTAGCTTGAGAAGCTGGTGGCGAATGCTGGTGCCTATATTGAATTCTAAATAAAACCTCATGCTATACACTTTCTTAATATATTCATTTCTTGTAAGAATTATGTCTCAGTAATAAATTGCTATCACTTAATAATAGGGAGTTACTTTCCAATCAGCCTGTATATTATAATAGCAGGCATTCCTGGTGTTACCCAGGCATGAATGAGGATCCTTTTATATTCCTGTTCTAATCCCTGAACCCTATTTTATGGTTTTTATTATTTTCAAGTTATGAATAATATAAAAATTAAAAGTGTTTATGGATGTCTGATATTTTATGAGTTGTCATAATTAGAAGAGTTTGAATGATATTTTATGACTTGTGATAATTAGAATAGTTAGAATGATATTTTATGACTTGTGATAATTAGAATAGTTAGAATGATATTTTATGACTTGTCATAATTAGAAGAGTTAGAATGATATTTTATGACTTGTCATAATTAGAAGAGTTTGGATGATATTTTATGACTTGTCATAATAATAAGAGTTTGAATGATATTTTAGAACTTGTCATAATTAAAAGAGTTTGAATCATATTTTATTAGTTGTCATAATTAGAAGAATATTTTGGTACTTCTATCGAACATGAGCCCATTTCCATGAACTTCGTGTAGACAGCGTTCGGGCATGCTACATAAACACCCGAGAGATGCCGAGCGATTAGCCAATCTGCTGTCAGCTACCAGACGACAATTTTCTAACCAATATTGAAATTGATTACAGCCAGAAGAAATTGATCAAAGCCAGTGGATGTTTATTTCGTGTTACCCCCCCCCCCCCCCCCCCGAAAAAAAATGAATTACTAAGAGCTGTGTAGTAGTGTCGAATCTCCCAAAGGAGTCATTTCTTTCTGTCAGGAAAGAAAGCTGATAGCAAAAAGAAAAAAAACATGTCAGAAATGTTATTACATGTGCCGGTTGATAGAAAAAAAGGAATAACGACAAGTATTCATGGAAATGTACAAACACTAAATGTAGAGGTTGGAATTCCGTAAGAATTGACACGTTTTTTTTTGTTATTTGCTATCTTTCTTGAAAATAAAACTGAAAAAAATATGAAGCAGCAACGTATCAAAGTTATCGTCTGCCACCATTCACCTCGTCATCTCTCGAATGTTTACATAATATTTTATGACTTGTCATAATTAGATGAGTTTGAATGATATTTTATGACTAGTCATAATTAAAAGAGTTTGAATCATATTTTATGACTTGTCATAATTTATCATATTTAATTGATTGTCTCATGTTCGAGTTACAAATTATCACAAGTCATTGTTAAGTAATAATACAAAATTAGGTTTAACCTTTTTTTTAACATTTCGTCAAAATCTCTGTCAGAAGATCCCAAAACGGAAATTCTGTGAATTCAGAGTATTTGGGTTTCACTATATATATATATATATATTTAAAAAAAAAATTTTTTTTAGTTCTATTAACATAATTGGAAAGACAATTAGATTTAGAGTTTGAGCTATGACCGATACCAGGAGTTTTTTTTTATGTTAGCTAAATTAATTAGTAAGTAAATTCTTATTCCGTGTTTATATATATATATATATATATATATATATATATATATATATATATATATATATATATATATACTAGAAAAATGTGACTCATTGGGTCACCAATTGAGCTTGGGTTAGATTATTTGAATCAGGAAAAAGTGAATTTGTGAAGCCAGTTAAATATTTAAAAAATAAAAAGACAAAATCCAAAAATAGTTTCCTTTAGCTTGCTGTATCCACCTCTCTCCTCTTTCACTCTCCAGCTACGGGTTAAATAGTATTACTACTTTGGATGATATTCCCTTTTGTTTATAATGAACTATTCTAATATTTTATTCTTTCCTTTCTGTATTACCTTCAAATGTTAATAAAGAGAGAGGGGAAGAGGGAGATGGAAGCATGAGTGATAGATATCGTATAAAATAAAAGCAGAAAAGGAATCAAATAACATACCGTGTGAAAGGGTGAGAGTGATAGGTAATTAGAACAATTAAAATGGGAGTTATTTCAAACATAACTGAATTTAAAAACTTGGGAATATTTTAGCATGTATTGTGTGTGATTAAAATATATAGGAAAAAGCCTCAAGGAAACAAACGTTGATTAACTTTGTATATATATATAATATATATATATATATATATATATATATATATATATATATATATATATATATATATATATATATATATATATATATAATCAAATAATATTGGACACACTGCCATTATTATCTATAGTGAGGTTATTGTTTTTTTTCATGATATATATTATAAGAGAGGAATAAAGAACCACGAGAAGGGGAACAAAGATGAATCACTTCGTAACGTTCTTTTTTTTTCTCTATGATGATGTTTTTTTTTTCACTATAGATAATAATGGCAGTGCATCCAATATTATTTGATTGTTTATTAAAACTTTGTACCTACAAAAATCTATTCAAATATATATATATATAATGCTCGTTCTGCATTTTGATTCACTGGATGTCTATATTATGAAATGGAAATAATAAAGTTTTTTTTTTTTAATTCATATCACCATTCTACGGATTATTGAATGTAGTTTGTAGCCAGGGGGGGGGGGCGTATCAGGGTACTACTAGCCCAAGTTGAGTTTTCTAGGTTCGAGAGTCTGATGTTCGAAAACCTGAAACCCTAACCCTAACCCAAGTCTTATCCCTCCATCGTACTGAGTAGAAAATTGTATTTTAAGACTATACTTTTATAAAATGACTATATGTTTCTAAAGCAGGGTTAGACAATTAGCAGTTAACTCGTTGCACAGGATATTTTTCCTTTTCTTTGTTGTCTGTTTAAAAATGTTGCACCCTGATTTAAATCTATAATTATAAACCGACAAATATATCAACTTTTAATTTTTAACAATGTCTTGCAATTCTGTTTTGAATTAAATTCAATTCGAAATCTCAGATATATCTTTTGTTATCTCAATATTTATGAGCCCAGTTCTAGCGAAATGTCAGAATAAATCAAACGTATGCGAACGAGACGAATGGACACCTCAGCAAATTTACATTTCGAGAGACGCTAAATACATTGATTTCAGATTTAAGGAATCCAATCCCACAGTGTGGAGTCTGGCAGTCTGGTGACGCCTTGCAGCTGATCTTGCGTTGCAATGTTCTTCGCAAAATCAATTAATCTATAAAAGAAAGCTCCTGTAATCCAGAGCTGAAAGGGTGCAGCTACCATTGAAGCATTTCATGGCCAGAATTCCCATTCAGTGACAAGCTCCACTCATTCATTTATTCTCTATTTCTTCTCTTAGACCTTTTTCCATCTCTCTCCCTCTCACTAAGACCCCCTCTCTCTCCCCCTCTCTAAGACCCCCCTTTCTCTCTCTCCCCCTCTCTCCCCCTCTTTCCCTCCTGTGCTAAAATGTTCATGGGAGGTAAATTACTCCAATGTGTTCATGTTTCCTGTTATCGATGTATTGCCACACAATCAATTTGAAATTAGTGCTTTGCTGTTTCTAAGTGGTTACAGAAGTGGAGAATTAGATTTGTTAAATTCCTGGAGAAGCGCCAAGTAGAATTCCTTATTCAATTCTAACCCATTTATGCATGTCCCTTTAGATGTTCATTCAATTTACTCCAGGCATACTTTTTGTGTTATCACAAAAAGGTTTCAAGTACTTTTTTTATGAAAATTATTTTACCGTAATTTGTATGCCTTTTTTTTTTTTTTTGCATCTTGCCATCACACTAGAAAATAAACAATGATAATTTTGAGTAGAAAAAAACTTTGAATATGTGATTTGTTTTTAATAAGTTTTAATATATGAAATTAGTCATTTTTCGTTGTTATCAATAATTATTTTAATAGAATTAAAAAAAAATAATAATAGACAATTTAAATTTGTAGAAAACCAACTAGAAAACCCGGCTTAAGATTGATTCACTACTACATTATTGGACCCTATAATAAATGCAAAAGTTCAGACCCCTAGAATACTCCAAATCAATAATTTAAAAAAAATGACATCTATGGGGAAAATAAAACCTACATGACTAAATTTTGGGCTTAGAAAAATGCTAATTTTGTGGTGCAAAGCCCCTATTATTCACCTTTTGAGAATCAGAATAATTTCATTTATTTCTGATTTTAATCAGAAATAAATGGATTTTCAGTAGATGGAGAGGTTTCATAATCCACCAACAATCTTGTTACTTCTGGGTCCAATGAATTGAATAAAGGATTCAGTTTGCTGAAAGGAACCTAAAGAAGGTCAGAGTATATAATGGCTAAAATGTGATGATAGCAACAACCAAAATGGGGAAAACAGTAAAAAACATGTAAATAATTAAAAAAAAAAAAGAAAAAGGTAGGAGACCTTTCCATTTTTAAATAGGGCTCATAACCTATTTTAAGATTAGATACACTTTCTTCATTATGGAGTTGAGGTATGTATCAACTGTAGGCTTGTTTGTAAGTTTATGTCTGGTTGCATATGGTTCGACTCCGACTCCTTATTGGAAAATCTCCCAACATTCAGATTGTCTGTTGATTCATTTAAGATGAAAAGATTTGACTCTGACTCCTTCCAAAACCTCAGACTTTAGGTAAGAGAGAAGAAGGAAGGGGGCAGTAAAAAGGGTGAATAATCTTTAACGTCTTTATGGAAAACTAGATGTCCCTACCCGGCGTTGCCCGGAAATCAGTGAAGTCATTTTAGTTTTTAATTTTATTTGTTTGCACATTTCAAAAACTTATACAGAAAAAAAAAATTTTAGTTGTTAAGGAGACAATGCTTTTTATATTCTTCAATTAAAAATATGAGTTATTCTCCTTGCTGATTTAGTTCTTTTGGTTATAATCAAAAAATGTTTCTATATTACCAGATCTATGCATCAAATTTGGAAAAATCTGAAGTTAAAATTCCATAAAATGTTCGACCTGAACCGAACTTTTCATGGTCAAGGTCAAAGGTCAAATTCATATTAGATAAAATTGGCTAGAATATGGGTCAAGTAGTGAGTCTCTACAATGAACAGAACCAAAGTTATCACCAAAAGTGTGACTTCCACCTTTTCTGTAACCTTGGCCGTGAACCTAGATATCCCAAAATTAAATCGGTTCTAAGTTAGACGATTGCTGATATTTTGACCAAGTTTGGTGATGATTGGTCAGGCGATGTGGATGCTAGGTTGTCCACAAACATAGTGATAAACAAACAAACTCGATCGAAAACATAACCTCCTTGGTGGAGGTAAGAAATGAAAATTGGCTAGTCAGAATCAAAGTTTGATGTGTGAGCTTAAATGCTATTTAGGTCAAACTTTTAAAATCTCACAAGATGACTTCATATGTTAAGTAAGTAGATTTATTTTTAGTAAATTACTAGCAGATCTACCCAGCATTGTCTGGGTATCAAATATGTTGAACGAGACTGATAAATCATGTGTAAGTTATGAATTCTCTCATTTGATGGGTTAAATAGTACAACTAGTGTTCTTTCTAACAATTCGTTTTGAAAAATGGTTCCCAACATTAAATGACTGTAAAAGGTTAATATGCCATTAAACCAAATAACTCAACCCATTATGAGAAGAATACCCGTCCCAGGACAGGTATAAGCAATATGTGTAGCATTTTGAGCTACACATTTTCATACATAAAGATATATGAGCGATACATGTGCACTCTATCCATCCTGTTAGTGACGAAACGTAATTTATTTTTCACAGCTAACTAAATATCATTTATTTGGTAGGAAGTCGTATGTCGCTTATTTTAATTTTGGGGGTACATCCCCTACATGGTAAAGTATACAAAAGAAAAAAATGTGCCCACATTACTTACCATGTTTCCTAGAATACGTATCCCATAATTCTAAATGATAAGTGCATTAGTTTAGGAGTTTACCTCGCACATACATATCATTGACGCTCACACATACGTGCACTAGTCCAGTAAAAAAAAAATTATTACATAATATAACTTTAAATTTGATGTAGAGCAATTCAGTTTTGTATTAAAAATTTTTATCTAGCTAATCTAAAAAACATTCTTTTTTTTGGGGGGGGGGGGCGAAGTTTGACAGCTCCATCCCTAAATGTTTAAGTTTACAAAAAAAACATAATGTATCCACATACTGTATTCCCTAGAATATATATTCCATAATTCATGATGATCGATTTATTAGTTTAATAGTGAATCCTGTACATAGAAATATATATATGATGATTACCACTTCTTTACAGAAGAATGCCATCCCTACAAAGATTGCAATGACCGATTGTGGTCGCACATATTGTTCAGCAGGCCCGGTTTATTTTTACAGGTCTTCACTGCCGTGGGTCTTGTAGGGATATCTTTACATGCAGATGGCCATGCTTTGTGTTCGTACGACACGCAGAGCATGCTCTCCTTCTACAAAGTCTGGTTTCAGTGACAAACCGAAGCAAGATAACTGAGAGACGATGTAGAGTGCAGGTTTTATATCGGGGTTTCCGTCTCCTAAATGGATGATCTAACAAAATCTATGGGTGCATCTCGCCAAGTAGGGTAGCATCACGCCTGGGTACTATACCAGGTATTTTTATGCTCCCCACTAATAACATATATATATATATATATATATATATATATATATATATATAGAGAGAGAGAGAGAGAGAGAGAGAGAGAGAGAGGGGAGTATTAGAAGGCTATCACAATGCAAGAAATGGAAATATGTCGGCGTTGAGAAGTAAGACAAAAACAAGTGATTTTAATTTATATATTTTTTCAAAAACTTTTTTTAATAATTTTTTTTTTCCTATATAGCAAATCTTACTTGATTAGGCAAGACTACACCACTGTGATGTAATCTGTGTGACCGTGTTCCATAATATATTTCGAGGAAGACCTCTTTGTCAAATGGTAGGTGTTTCAAATCTCAAAAAAAACAAAACATGTGGATTGCCTAATCAAGTAAGATTTGCTATATAGGAAAAAAAAAATTATTAAAAAAAAGTTTTTGAAAAAATATATATCAAGTAAAATCACTTGTTTTTGTCTTACTTCTCAACGCCGACATATTTCCATTTCTTGCATTGTGATAGCCTTCTAATACTCCTCTATATACGTATTACACACAATGCTTCAAGCAAACTACCTCTCCTTATTATATGTATTTTTATTTTTGTTTTTTAAAAAGTCAAGACTGTAATACATATTTACTGAACATTTATCCCAATTAATACGGTTGAAACAAACGCGTATCTAATACAAAATAATTTTGTTTCTTTTGGTTTGGCTTTGCTTTTTTCTTTTTTTTTAATAATAAGCAGGAATTTTACCGCTTCGAAAAGACAACATTGTAATGCATATTTACTGAACATTCTACACAATTAATACGGTTGAAACAAATGTGTATCCAATACAAAATAATTTTGTTTGTTTATATATATATATATATATATATATATACAGGGTGGGCCAAAATAAGGGTCCTATCTTTAAATTTGAATAACTTGAATTTGAATAACTTCCACAAAATAAAAGTTAAACTCACCAAATTTTATGTGTGTGTAGACTGACCCTTCCGAGATTTTTTGAAATAAACAAAACAAATTTTAGCCGAAAAACACTTCTTAAAACTTACAAAAACTAAAGTATTGTTTTTTACGCTGTTTTGAGTTTTTTAAGCAAAAATAATGTTTTCTAAATGAGGGTACGTTCCTTAGGGCTAATACGGCTCATGCTTGCTTCGGAAGGGGTCCTTTACTTATTCTAAAAAAAAAAAAAATCAATAAATAAAAAAGTTATGAATTTTTAAAAATAGGACCCTTATTTTTGCCCACCCTGTACATACATACATATACCTAACTTTATAAATAGACAGATAGATAATGAAAAAAGCTGACAAACAAGAAAAAAAATCACTGATAATGTAAATAGTGTTATTGTAAAGAGTATATATATAAATGGGTATTTCAACTAGTTTAGAAATAAAAGCTTTGGACTTCTGCAGCTGTTTCATTCCAATAGGCTAATTGACAGCTGCTCTGGGCAAAGGGAGTCTTGTTTATGGATGTAAAATGGAATTTCACCAGAGACTGATTCTGTTTTCAATCCACACTGATTGCAAATCTATGCTAACAATCATAGAATTGATGGTTTAAGTGTTGCAATAAAAAGCAATAAAAATGAAAGGCATCAACAGGTCGTATTAAAAATTAGACAGATTTAAAAAATTTTCTTCCATTTATTTTATTTTTTAGTATTTGCCTTCCTTGGTATCTTGACTAGAAATCTAACCAAATAAGCCTGGTTTAACCAAGAGGAGATAACTTATTTAGGGATTTGTTTAAATTTATTTATTTTTAACACCACTTTCAAAGATTACCATAATTAATTTTATCATATTTTCACTTACAGTGAAGATCTTTGAGTCGCGCTCAGAATGAAACTCAGTTGAAAAATATTAAATAATTTTTCTTTTAATCTTTCTAATCCAAGATGCCATTGAAAATGATTAATTCTTCTGAATGTCAGTGATTGAATAAATGAAATAGCCAAAGGATTCAAAAGATTAAAATTGTTTGGCAAATCTAATTTGAAATTCCTGCAAATATTAATTGGTTTGTAGTGAAAGGAATTACTTTTTTGTGTATTTTTTATTAACTAAAATTAATACTTTTATTATCTAATTACTTTTTTACTTTTTAGATACTGAACTTATTTCTTTATAGTATTCTCCATGAACTTCTCCCAAAATAGAGGATTTTCTTTAAACTAGTCTAACACTACCCTATGGACAGTGTTAGATTATTAATAAAAAAAATGAAATTATTTATATACAACCAAAAATAAAAATAACTATCTTCGTATTAATATAATTGTGTCACCACTTCTCGTGTGACTGTATGTGTTTTTTTCGCCTTTACATAACATACACATTAGTTTCAAGTTCGTAATTTCAAACGTTTGTTAAAATTAAAAAATAAATAAGTTCATGACAATTTGACATTTATCTGAAATTTGAAAGGCTTTACATTATATAATACAAAGTTATTTCTGACGTGAACATTTTTATAGGAATTTACATCCAATACTTTTATAGAGATTAAAACAACATTCACTTTATAACATTTATACTTTTATAACAATGTGGCTCTATTTATACTTTAATGAACAAACGATACCATCATATTTAAATTTAACGTCCAAAAAGTTCCTATTTTAAAATAGGCATTAGATTTACACTGACTTCAATAATGTGTATACAAATTATTTTTAATGAAATATAAGGGATGTACACGCTGTTAAAACATGTAATTATTTTCAAGAGTTTAGAACGTACTTTTGGGAAAACATACTATTGATTTAAAATTAATAATATTTTGTTGCAAAATAATAATGCAAGTACAAATACTCCCGGGCAACGCCGGAGCGGGACAGCTAGTATATATCATTCTAGACAATGTCGACGTAATCCACAAATAATAGTATAGTATCAAACTGTTCACATTCGAAAAATGGAACGTTGACTCTCACTCACTCTTTCTCTCTTTTCCACATCTATTCTTCTAGTCTCTCTCTTTCCCATATCTCTATCCTTCTAGTCGCCCTCTCTTTTTCCTATATCTCTCTTACTCTCTCTTTTCTATATATCTACCCTTCTAGTATCTCTCTTTCCTATATCTCTCTTTCTCCCATATCTCTATCCTTCTAGTCTCTCTTTGTCCCATATCTCTATTTTTCTAGTTTCTCTCTCTCTCTCTTTCTCTTTTTCTCTCTTTCCCATATCTCTATCCTTTTATTCTCTCTATTTTTCTTTCCCATATCTATCCTTCTAGTCTCTCTCTCTATCTCTCTTTCCCATATCTCTATTTTTCTAGTTTCTCTCTCTCTCTCTTTCTCTCTCTCTCTTTCCCATATCTATCCTTCTAGTCTCTCTCTCTCTCTCTTTCCCATATCTCGCTTTCTCATATCTCCATCCTTCTCGTCTCTCTCTGTCAGTGTCAATCCACAGATGTGTCTTTTACCGATCAACTTGTTATGGAAACAAATTTTTTTAAATGACGTTTAACGACATTATCTTATGTTCTGCATGTGTAATTTAGTTATAATGTACGCACGTAATATTAAAGTTAGCAAATCAAATTTCAAAGATAAATGTAAAAAAGAATCGATATGAAATGAAGTCTAGGAATATTTGTTACTTTGGTAAAAGTGGAACTCGAATACCAAATTATAACAAGAACAAATATTTTGAAAATCCTCGTTTTTTTTCTTACCTCTTTTTTTCCTAAGTAAGTAAAAATAAAAGAAATTTGTTATCACAAGTTAATAAATGTTAAACATAGGTTATAGTTGATAGCAGCGTTCCAAAGTCTCAAATCATTCTATACGATAATGCTGAATGTAATGTATGGATGCACGTTTACGACTAATAGATATTCACTGTTTGCTTTAAGTTAAATAAATTATCTCGGTGTAATGGGTGGTGTTGGTAGTACATCTTAATGAAACGGTAAAAACTCTGCCATCTTTCTCTTAATATGACAAAAAAAAACTAAATAGTTAAATCAATGAATGTGATTGAAAAATAATTTTTTGTTTTTCTCTTTTTTAAAAAATTTTCTTATCTTTTTGTCTTTGCTGGAATGGGCCATCCTACCGGATGCCAGACATTCATCCGCTATTTCAGACACTCCAACCGAGAGATCTTTTTAAGATTCTAACTGTCCCTTTAAATGCAATTGTTTGTGTCTCTCTTTTGCACTTGGTTCACCGGGTATATTTGGCAGGTAGTTTTTGCAATTCTTTTTCACGAGTCCGGTTGCTCCTATAATTACAGTTCAGAATACAGACCAATGTTTGGTGAAAATTAATGATGAAAGAAGATATAGCAACATGCTAATATCATTATTATATATAAGAAGATATAGCAACATGCTGATATCATTATTATACATAAGAAGATATAGCAACATGCTAATATCATTATTATATATAAGAAGATATAGCAACATGCTGATATCATTATTATATATAAGAAGATATAGCAACATGCTGATATCATTATGCTCTCTAAAGTAGTTTATGTGTTTTAAACTCACTTTTCAAACTAATACTGCAAACGAGGCTGCTACGCTCATCATAAATTGTCATTTTAATTAATTTTTTAATTAATGTTCATAATAATGGCGTGTCAGCAAATTATCTGATTTTCAACTAAAATGATGGATGCAAATTGTGCTTAAGGCCAGATTGCAATATTCCTCTTTCCGATGCTTCACTCTGCGGATTAGAATTCCATGCACTGAATGACTACAAGAAACAGAAAACAAAACGCAGGTATCTACAGCACCTTCCGGCTCTAGAGTTTAAATGAAATATAAATGGAGTTCCTCATCCACCATTGCTACAAGGTATTTTAGTTGATATTAATCAGTCTATGCAACATGCAGAGTTTATTGCAGATTGTAAATGGAGTAGTTGGTATTGATGCAGGATCAGCAAAGTGGGTTCAAATATCATCAGATTCTATTATGTTCACTTGATCCGATATTTTTTTTTATGGAAATCGCTCCAGACAAGGCATGAAGCCACTTGATGTAAGGAGCTAAAAGAAAAAAATCTTGAATGTTATTCTTACAACGTTTCGGCTGATGTAACCTCCAAGCTTACTTTCTAGCATTTAAAAAATAATTATTTTTCACGTTGACTCCACGTTTTAGTCTTATCAAATTGTTCCCCGTGGTTATACCACACTGCAACCATCTAGTATTTTTTATTATGTTTTTCACACTTTCTTTTTTTCAAACGTGATTTTCATATTTGTTTGATCTTTTTAACAGGATGTAAAATTGTTTAAGACGAATGGTTTAATCTTTTCCCATTTGAATATATTATGACATTGATCCGTTTATCCAGTGAGAATATGAAACCAAACCAGAAAATTAATGTTCGAACATGTCTGTTGTTCAGCTTAAAAATAATCATTATTCATCTTGTTTGCAAAATGGCTTGTTTTGACATTCGACAGGACGTGGAGGATGGGAATGGGGTCTGTCAATTTTCCGTTTGTAAGACTAAAATAAAATCCTGAACTCTTTTTTTTTTTACATGTTCCGGACAATTGTTTTCATCTTGATGTCTGTCATTTTCCCAACATAGAAGAGTTCAATCCCTAATGAATAAACTTAAGAAAAAAAATTAACTTATTAAATAAAGGGTTCAGTTCAAATTTCAAGAAGATTGCCAATTATGATGAAAGATATTTGAAGACAGCTGGAGAATACAACGACCAAAACGTTGTGGAAAATTACAATAACAACAACCAAGATGAGGAGAACTGTTTGAAACTTGTAAATAATGTAAATAACAACAAAATTCTTATTTTTCTCAGAAATATCATCAAATACCATCTTTCTTTTTAATGTCATACCAACAAAGATCTTGAATTGACTACCTAAAGTGCATCTGTCCATACAAATCCACACCATTATTTTAAACATATCATAATTTATGTAAATACTAGCTGTCCCGACCCGACGTTGCCCGGTAGTGTATTTACTTGCAATTTGATTTGCTTTACTCTTTTAAAACTATGCCGTTTATCTTCAGTTGTTTTTTCTTTTTTTCAAAATATCTTTATTGCCATAATCAAGGGGAAGTAATTCTGTGTGGACAAATACAGTTACATCCGTTTTAAAAAAATGACGTCGATTTGAAAATAATTTCTACCCGGACAAAGTATATTCTGGAAGGAATTAAATCGAATTACATTTTATTATTTTTAACAACATGCAGCAATCCACAAGAAAAACGGATGAACCCAAATCAAATATTGAATTTGTAGGAAGAAAGCTATCGATGACAAAGAAACAAAGAGGCTGACTTTACTTTATATATTAGATAAAATATTTTTTTTGTTCTGGTAGATGAAGTTATATCCTTTAAACAAGAGTTACCTACCCTAGTCAAATTTTTTTTTCACATTCTTCTCTTCAATTGTCTTTTTAAATTTTTGAAGGTAATTCAATTGCATAAATCGATAGAAGAATGATGCGAATTTGTGTGTAATTGTTTGTTTTTTTTCAATTTTATCCATGTATTCCTGTTATGTACAATTTATCTGAAAACAACTTAATACACAGCTAAAATATAATCAATTGGAGGCAACAAAATGATCGTCGAATCACCATCAAAACCAAAATATTAGTCCATGTCATGTGACACACTTGGCTCAACAATCTACAACCCTCACCCCTGTTTCATTCTCAGGTTCTCTTTTAATACTCACGATATATTGGGTTAATCCAATTTAGATGGGTGATCCCCAACATATATATAATGTTAGGCTAAGTGTCGCCTCTGTAATGAAAAATCATGAACAAGATTTGATCCCTGCCCACATCTTTCAAAAGTCTGCCCGACTGACCAATTCACCATCATGTGAAAACAGCTCTATAAAAATCTCTATGACAACTTTCGTAGAAATATCTTTGATCACCAAAAATATTTTAACCATTTTAGCTAAAAATCGATTCCCTAAATAGGGTTTTAGGAGGTGCGTTAGAATCAATGGGCTGAAAGTCAGTGCCTATATTTATATCACTTGAAAACACAAAAAAGGTTTATCTAATTGACCCTAGATGTATTTTTGATTCCCTGGTTTTTAGGTATATTAGTTTTGAAGTAGACTATTAGGAAGGCATAATGTTAACGGAGGCAGGTTCTAAATTTCTCAAAAATTAAATCATCTTAACTCTCCAAGAAGTTTTTTAGGCATTTTAGTTTTAAAAACTTAACCCCTAAAATACTTGTGTTGTTTGGAGTGAATACATGCCTTGTTTGGAGTTAATTAAAAATTTTAAAAATAGAAATAAAAATATAAAAAATCGATTCCCAAGTTACTTATACAGACGAAACGGAATAGGTTTTTTGGGTTGTTGCTTTTTTTTTTTTTTTCGAATATAATTTAGTATGCCTCTTAGTGGATTTTTTTTCTAGTAAAGTTAAATTATGAGGGAAAATGATGAACGTTGTATGAGGTTGTATCAAAAATTTCTCAAACAAAAACAAAACTGTTGTAGCAGACACACCCATGTCTAGAGTCTTTAGTTGATGAACACTTTGTTGGAGTCATTACTACTGTATTTGTAGTAGTAGCTGTGTAGATTTAGTACTTTTTTTTTATTAATTCAATGTCGAATGTAAGTGTATGTTCAAATTTTGATTTCGTTTTGAAAGTGGAGTCAAAAGCCTGAACAGTAAAGAATAAATGAATATATTTGGAAGTGTTAGCTTTACATTAAAGCAAAAATTCAAACTGCAACAAGTTTTGATGAAAATAAGAATTGTATTCCTATTTTGTATTTCTCAATGCATCAGTAACAATAGGAATTCAATAAAATCCAGCCTTTGATAACTGAAGAATATAAAATCAATAACATTATTTCTACTCATAAATTTTATTTAAACATTTTTACATCTTTTGTTATAGAAATAAGGACTCATATTTTCTGCTTGAAATTTTTCCTATTCCGTTTGCACCCTTAGAAAATTTAGTTTTTTATGTTTTTATTTCTGTGAAATTATGGTTTTCTATTTCATGCGAAAATTGTAATAAAATATGCTTTAATTTTTCAAAGAAATTTACAAGAAATAGCAGATATCTTCAACAAATGACAGTTATTTCTTTAATCTTCAAATTTTTCCATCAACACTATTTGCCTTTCCTACTTCAGCAATAGTTCCAGAGGTACGATCCCGTCTTCTTTCCTACAGTTTCTTAGAAAATCGATGACCTTTTGTTTTTTTCTTTTTCTTTTTAAATGTAAAGACTTTTACTCTTCAACCAATCATTTACATGGCTTGTTGCACTTTTCTATTTTTTGGCCAATAAAATTGATCTGATTTGAATCAATCAGGTTGAGAATAATTCTTGGATTCTCCTGACTCGTTCACTCTAACTACCAATGTTGGCAAGTCATCCAGATGGCATCTAGTCTTCTACAAGTTGGTCAATATAGATGTGATGAAGACTTCCTACCAATCTTTTGCTGTGTAATGGATACCATACGAAGGTGTCACTCAAAGCGAGATTGAAATAGGATGAAAGTTTCCATATAGGCGTTTCTTGGTTGCGTGTTTCCTCCAGTTGATGTCCAATGCAACTCTTAGCATCCTTATGTGTGTTATGTCACGTGATGCTTCTTGCTGTTTCATCAGTATACAAGTTATCGATAGAGCAAGACAGGGGAGTAGAAAGTGGACATTGGGTTTACTTTCAGCAGCCTTGTAACTCTCGCTTCCCTTATTTTGTTCTTTAGTCCTCACATTCCATGTGCGATGTTTCTGACTAAGGGGGAAGAATTGCTGTTTTCTGGGTCGGAATTTATCCATCTAACACTTATCATTGGCTAGTTGTTAACCCTGAAGTAGTATTTTTTTTAACTCCTTACATCAAGTGGCTTCATGCCTCACCTGGAACAATTTCCATAAAAAAAAAAAAAAGACGGATTTCATCATGGCCCTAAAAAAAGTCCCTCTTAAGATTCTCAGAGAGGGAGGACTTCAGATAGTATTAAATCCACTAAAGACATCCCAAGACTTGCCTTTGCCGATACTCTTAAAATAAAAAACTAAGGACAAATATTTGTAAGAACAATTTTTTAAATTTTTTTATGTTCAATAGTTTATTAAAATGTTTAACAACAGCATCACAGAGACGATAATCTATTGAGTTTTGCAAGAATAAAAAACGAAAATTTTTTTATTCAAATTCCGTTTTGATTCATTATTCTGCAATTCAATCTGCCGTTCCGTCATCACAGAATAGTTTTCTTTATTTAATGACAAATTCTTTATTCTTTTTACTTTTCAATGTTTCCTAAGCAATTAAATTAATACAAACACAAAACCTACAAAAACGAAAGGTGAGAATCTTCATCTTTCGTTTCTATCTCTTCTCTCTCTCTATAAAGTTAAGTATGTGTATATGTTTTTATATGTATAGGATTCACTATTAAACTAATCAATTTGTTATTATGAATTATGGAATATATATTCTATGCAACACGCTGAATAACGTGGGCACATTATTTTTTTAGGGGAGAAGGTACAACAACAACTCACACTCTTCCCCAAAAGAACTTTTAAAATAAGCCAGATACAAAAAAATTTAATCAGGAAAAGAATTGCTCTACATCAAATTTTGAGTTACATTATGCGATAAAATTTTAACGCACATGTAAATAATATGTATGTGTGGGGTAAATTTCTAAACTAATGAATTTATCAATGTGAATTATGGGATACGTATTCTATGCAACACAGTGATTAATGTGGACACATTATTTTTTGTAAACTTTACCATTTGGGGGGGGGGACTCTAAAACAGCCCCCCCCCCGCCAATTAAAATAAGCGAGATATAATTTCCTACCAAATAAATAACGTTTATTTACTTAAGCTGTCAAAAGTAAATTACATTTTGTCACTTACGGGATGGATCGGGTACACATGTTTCACTTATATATCTCTAAGTATAAAAATGTGTAACTCAAAATTCTATACATATTGCTTATACCTGTCTTGGGACGGGTATTCTTTTAGTATATTATATATATATATATATATATATATATATGTATAGTCTCAAACGTTTTTCAACCATTAAAACTATATGGAAAAAAAAACCCGAAAAAAACTTTAGTCCCAAGTCCTTCGGTGGAAAATTACTTTTCTTGTAAGTCAATTTACTTTTTACAGTCACTATATTAGTTTGCTTCCAAGAATTTATGCTAGTCTTAATATTATTTAAGGGATCATCAGTTGTTTACCAAGGGATCATCAGTTGTTTGTTTATATATATATAGTCTAAAGATTTGCTGACAACTGTAAAAAAAAAGAAAGCTTGGATGGTATGGTCACGTGACAAGGGGCAGCGGTCTCTCCAAAACCATCCTGCAGGGAGCAGTGCAAGGCAAGAGAAGGAGAGGTAGACAACACAAAAGATGGACGGACAACATCAAAGAGTGGACGGGCTACAACTTCGCTACAACCCAGTCCATTGCTCATGACCGTCAGAAGTGGAGACAGCTGGTGTGGAGTTCATTGGTGCAGCGCCCCTACGGCCCAGGAGGGGGTTAAGGGACCAAGTCAAGTCAAGTCAAGTCTAAAGAAGCTTTGAGTTATTTTAAACAAAAAGACAAAAAAAAACGAAAAATGCAGTTTAAATTCCCAGAGAAACTAACTAAATCCGAAATATTGCAGATTTAACATTCGTTGGAAAATTCATAAATAAATAAAAATATATAATAGTAAGTAAATAAAATAAAAAGGGGGATTAAGTATCTAACAGTGAAACAAAAACAGGAGACCTTAACGTAAGCATCTAATATTAACCCGGGGATCATCAGCTGTTTACCATGTAACTGTTTCGGAGATTTAAAAACAGGACAGTTATAATAGGCATGGCTCTCCAATGGTACTGATAAAACTACCATTTCCCCAATAAGCAAGTGTCGAAATAATTCAGCTTAAAATTTCACTTATATATACATAAATAATAATAATAATAATAATAATAATAATAATAATAATAATATACTACCCTTAAGACTACCGTGTGATATGGTAATTTGCATATCAAATAAAATTCATTATAACAATAGTAATTCTAGTAATAGTAATAATAATAATAATAATAATAATAATAATAATAATACTATCTAAACACTACACCCAAGAACCATTCTGCGATATGGTAGCTAGAAATAAAATTATATAGGAATTAAAGTTGCATTAAAAAAAAAAAGCTTAAGTACCTTAGGTACCAGAAAGGCAATTAGATAAGAGGAAGGAAACCTAGCCATACAGATCTAAATACCCAATATATAGTCTAAAGAAGCTTTGAGTTATTTTAAACAAAAAGACAAAAAAAAAAGAAAAATGCAGTTTAAATTCCCAGAGGAACTAACTAAATCCGAAATATTGCAGATTTAACATTCGTTGGAAAATTCATAAATAAATAAAAATATATAATATATATATATATATATATATATATATATATATATATATATATATAAATTCTTCTAGTTCTATATATATATATATATAAATTCTTCTAGTTCTATATAAATAAATGTCAATGTGTTTTCACAAAAAAAGTCTTAAACAACAGTGAATATATGATTGATTGTGACTATGATTTCAATGATAACGACTATGTTGACAACATCCATATCAGTGGTATCCATCATTTGACAGCACCTATCTGATATACTGAAGGTGACATCTAGGTTGACTAAAATAGACTACTCTAAAAAAAAAAAAAAAGGCCCCATTCTTCTATGCTCAAATTTGATTGCATTTACTTCACTCTTTAATATATTAAATTTAAGATTCATATTATTAGCACTCAATTATTAGCTTTCAATTTTTTCTTTATTTTTCCGATCTATGTTTCATTTATTAAAATGATTCTTCCACTTTTTAAAATGTGTTAGTTTTTTATTCGATTATCCCAAAGTAAAGTTTATTCTATGTCTACAGTTTGTGGCTGTTTCACTTTTACGATTAAGTAATTTTCTTACATCTTTAAGCATTTTTTGGAACTTAAGGATAGTGAATCGTCGCTGGTAGTATAATGGAAAATCTTCAGGTGAGCTAAGACATCTAGTATGTGTTTGAGTGAGAAACTAGAAATTTTAAAGTTTAAAGCTGTAAAACGAATTACTCTAATTGTAGAAGTGAAATGGCACAAACTGCAGAAGTCGAGGCTTGGTATACGTTCTTCTGGAAGGTTAGGGTGAAAGGTGCATAGGTGGAGTGGGCTTTGCTGTTTGCATAGAGCTAGTGTAGAGTTTGGTGAAAGGATCATGCATGTCTATTGAGATGCAACCGTTTTATAAATGTCATTTTGGTTTTTGCCTTCTACCATGATTTCAGAGTGGTTCAAAACTCTAAACCAGAAAGTGATAAAATCTTTATTGTTTCCGAACTTTTGAGATGAGGATTGATGATTTGTATTATTTGGAATATTCGGACGACTTCTCATCTTGGATGTTATTCTCACAATGTTTTGGCCGATGTAACCTCCAACGTTCTTCAGGTGCGTCTTGTCAAATTAGTGAATCTGTATGGAATTTTGAACGGAATCCTTTATTTAATCCACTTGGATAGCTTGGTCTCGTTCTGTCAGCTATGACCAGGTAGAAGTCTTAATTAAATTCGTAATTGTATTCTTAGTACCACCCGCACTGAGGATTGAACCTTCAACCTCCAGAATACTGTCACTTAGAACTGATTATTGCTTAGCACTTATATCCGTTGCACCATGGGTCTGCAAGAAGATCGGAGGTTACATCGTCCGAAACGTTGCAAGATTAACATCCAAGATGAGAATAGTAGTCCGAATAATCCAAATAATACAAGAAATCTTCCTTCTCTGCAATTTCAACGCCTGCTAGAGCAAGATTATGGAATGCGGATTGTATGAGGTAAGTATGGCATAGATGAGCACGAATAGCCATGGCCTTCACCTGCTTGAGCTTTGTAACTGAATTTGGTTTCATCATTTGCCACAACTTCGCGCATCAGAAAGTTGCCCATAAGGTAACCTGGATCCACTCACACTCAAAGTACAGTCACATGATTACGTTATAACTTGCAAGCAAGACTTTCAAGATGTGTGCACCATGTGAGTCATGGCATGTGACTCAACTAAGAGGTGACCACAACCACCACCACCCCCACCGAAACTCCCAAATTAGGGGTTAACCACCACTGGTGATACGCATACAGTCACATTCATGATTATGTTATAACTTGCAAGCAAGACTTGTGTGCACCATGTGAGTCATGTGAGGTGCGGCATATGGCTCAACTAAGAGGTGACCCTCACTACGACGACCACCACCACCGAAACTCCCAAATTAGGGGTTAACCACCACTGGTGATACTCATGGTGTAGACCATGTTAATTTACTGAGAGTTTCATTGCTTGTAAATACATTTGAATCAATGTAGTTTTGTTGGTTTTAGTCTTTTAACATTTTAGGAGAACTCATTCTAATGGCCGGTTTGTTTGTTTGTTAAAATAGAAACCAAAATGGACTGGATTTCCTGTGTAAATATTTCTCGACAAAATCTTCTTCTTGGTAAACTTTGTAAAAACACTTTTATTTATTTATTTGTTTGTATAAAAAAAAAAGGCCTAGGATTGATTTCTATGGAAATATCTCTATTACTTAACCTTTCCAATGAAGTTCTTATTTTCCGTTTGAATGTTGAAATGGATTCTCTGGAAAACTGCTTTCATTAAAACAAAACAAAAATGTACACAAGAAAAAGTTCTTAGCATCCAAGTATATATATATATATATATATATATATATATATATATATATATATATATATATATATATATATATATAACCAAGAACTCTTTCTTAGTTTTGATGGGCTTAATGGATACCATTAGCTATGTCGAATTAGACTTGTATCGAATCTATTGTATTCAAACCTCTTGCTATGAGTAAAATAATGACTTGTGTTTTACAAATGTACAATTAGCTATTGGGTTTTGATATTATTATAATGGGTTGGTATGCCGTAAAACAGTCAAATGAAACTGTTTTTTTTTCTTTTTTGTCAGGATTTAATTTACAATTCAGTTTTGGCTTCCTGCGATTTTTTTTTTTTCATCCAATTTTTTAATTAGTGTCAGTTTTGGAAAGCGAATATTTTTTCTCATTCATTTTTATTACGTTAAAACAAATCCTTATTCAGTGATAGTAGAATATTTACTTAACATTTCCTGGGTATCAAATATATTGAACATTACTAATACAATTTTGGACATGTATTATCTCCTCAGCCATTATATAGTACAACTATTCGTTTAGAAAAGTAAAACATTTGTTGAGAAAAATAGTTCCCAGTATTAAATAATGGTAAAAGTTGATATGCTGTTGAACAAAAGAACTCAACCTTTTATTATAGACCAGTGGGATCCATGTCCCGGCGTTGCCCAGGAAAATTGAGGAAACCAAGAATTTAAATAACATTTTGGGTGAAAAGAGGCTTTCAGGTCTAAGCCTTTATCCACGATATAAAAATATTTGTAAATAGAACTATGTTGTTTGAATTAGAAAACAATAAAAACAAATAGTTAATTATTGAGATGCCCTTTTGCAAAGTACAGGGTGTTTCAAAAGTCTTGGGAACATAACGATTTTTAATAACTCAAAAACTATTAGGAGTTGAAAAATGAAATTGGTACAGTTGGAAAGGTTAAAGTTTCAAGTTTTGTGGGGAATCTTCAAAGTTGCTCAATATGAGCACCATTCGTCACACGGCAGACATCTAGGCGATAGTCCATTTCCTGCCAAACGCGTTCCAGCATCTTGACGTCAATGGTTCCCACAACTGCCGTTACTCGAGCCTTTAGTTCGTCAATATCTCTTGGAAGGGGCGGCACATAGACTTGTTGCTTGACAAAGCCCCAAAGGAAAAAGTCATACGGGATCTGGAGACCTAGGAGGCCAGGGCATGAGAACGTCATCACCTCGCCCAGATCTCCCAATCCATCTACCAGGCAGCCTTGTGTTAAGAAACTGCCTTACTCTAAGACTCCAGTGTGGTGGTGCACCATCTTGTTGAAAAATGAAGTCATCAGATTCTGCTTGTTCCAACTGAGCCATTAACCAGTCTTCCAGCATGTTGAGATAGGATTCACCAGTGATAGTTGCCTCTTCAAAGAAGAACGGTCCATAGACACCTTTCTTGGAAATTGCACAAAACACGTTCACTTTTGGTGAATCTCGCTCGTGCTCAAGAAGTTCATGAGGATTCTCAGTACCCCATATGCGAGTGTTATGCTTGTTAACTTTGCCATTCAGATGGAAGGTCGCCTCATCGCTAAAAACAAGCCGGTCATCAAAGCCGTTATCTTCCAACTTCTCTTGCATTGCAATGCAAAAGTCACGGCGAAGTGGCTTATCAGTGTCCTTCAACTTTTGGACCAACTTGAGCTTGTAAGGTACCATTTGCAGTCGTTTCCTTAAGACACGCCAGACAGTTGCTGGAGCAAGCTGAAGTTCCCTGCTGGCTCTTCTCACTGATTTACGGGGGCTCCGCTGAAAGGCTGTCCGAACTTGCTCAACTGCATCTTCTGAAGTTGAAGGGCGACCTGTTCGCTTACTTGGGCACAAACACCCATCTTTCACAAATTTAGCATGCCATCTGACAATGGATTTCCTTTCAGGGGCTTCTTTTTTTAAAATTCCCTGCGAAATGCACGCTGAACACATGTCCACGATTCAGTCTTTGCAAATTGGAGGACGCAAAATGCCTTGTCTTGTTTAGAGAACGCCATTACTGCACCTGGCAAGATAACACGAAAATCATTAGTATGACCAAAAACTTGATTAAGCAAGCTTTAAAATGGCACCAGTTTCATTTTTCTACCTGGAATAGTTCATGAGATATACGCATTTGTAATGTTCCCAAGACTTTTAAAACACCCTGTAATATTCAGATTAGTTAATCTTACGATGTCGATTGCATATTCATGATCAGTGTTTCAGAAAGCTATTGTTCTTTTTTAATATGAATTAAGCGTTTTAATCTCAATGTTAGTTTGATAAATGTTTCAACTTTATAAATTATTATAATAAAGAAATACATTAAATCATTTTAAACCAGAAATTCGCAGGAACCTGCTAATTCCAAATATGTCATTGGTTTTGCTCGAAGACCAACTATTGACAACTGATATGTGGACAGACAGACATCTTTGCTTTATATATATACTAGCGGGGCTACCCGGCGTTGCTCAGGGGTCATAAAAACATATAATTGAGGAGAAATCGCGTGTGTAACATCTTTATATTCAAACTTGTATTTCCCCCCCCCCCTCCTCTATAGCCGTCTATTTGTCTTTCTACCTTTCTCTTCCCTGGTCGCCTCATTTCACCGCTACTACTAATTTTGCCTTTTGGGAAGGCTGCTTCTTCCCCACCATTTCTCCTATGTTGCCCAGGGCAATAGTATGACATATTTATATAAAAAGTACCACCTCTATCTGCGCTTTCTATATAGGTACTTATCTCCGCTCCGGTATTCATACTATATACCTATGTATCGCCACCGTGGTTCGCAGACTATATACGTACTTATCGTCGCCCCAGTGTGCATACTATATACGTACCTATTGCCGCCCCGGTGCATATACTATATAAGTACCCATTGCTGCCCCGGTATGCATGCTATATACGTACCTATCGCTGCCCCGGTGTGAATGCTACATAGTACCTATTGCTGCCCCGGTGCAATGCTACATATGTTCCTATCGCAGCTCCAGTGCGAATGCGAAATACGTACCAATCACCAGCCCAGTGCAGATACTATACCACAGAAGCCTTGTGGTACTATACCGCAGAAGCTCCCCACCCCTGGTTGCTATACAGCGGAAGCCTCATGATTCTATACCGCAGAAGCACCCCCTGGCTGCCATTCCGCAGAAGAAACCCCCTGGGTTCCATACCGCAGAAGCACCCCCCTGGGTGCATACCACAGAAGCCTCAGGTTCCTATACTGCAAAAACACCCCCCAGGTGCCATACAACAGAAGCACCCCTCCCCCCGTTGCTATACCGAAGAAGAACCCCCCGGTTGCTATACTGCAGAAGCCTCGTGGTCCTATACCGCAGAAGAAACCCCCACCTGTTGCTATACCGCAGAAGCCTTGTGGTCCTATACCGCAGAAGCATCCCACCCTTGGTTGCTATACCGCAGAAGCTTCAGGTTCCTATACTGCAGAAGCACCCCCTGAGTGCAATACCATAGAGGCACCCCTATACCGCAGACTCACCCCCTGAGGGCCATACCGCAGAAGCCCCAGGCTCCTATACCGCAGAAGCAGCCCTCCCCCCGGTTGCTATACCGCAGAAACCTCAATTTTCTATATTGCAGAACCACCCTCCGGTTGCTATACCACAGAAGTACCCCCCAGTTGCTATATTGCAGAAACACCCCCCCCCCTGTTTCTATACAGCAGAAGCAGGATATTGAGATGGCGTTAAAATAATTTCCAAACCTATCACTACAGTAGCTCTATCTAGGATATTGAGCACTTTTCTCCTGGACAACGCCGGCTACTTTGAAAATGAAGGAGGCTTCATGAGCACTAATTACATCACTCTTATTGATTCCCCCATCCTTTTCAGCGTAGATGCTGTCAAAATATTATCCAAACCTATCACTACAGTAGCTCTATCTAGGATATTGAGCACTTTTATCCCGGACAACGCCGAGTACTTTGAAAGTCAAGGAGGCCTCCTAAGCACAACTGAAATCACTTAGGTATCCCTCCTTTTCATCTGCAAAATAGTCCAAAGGGGAACGAAGATGGCATTAAAATATTTTCCAAACCTATCACTACAGTAGCTCAATCTAGGATATTGAGCACTTTTCTCCCACACAATTAACGTTGAAAAAATGGATATGTATCATGGATATGTATCATGTATCATGTATATGTATCATGTATATGTATCATGTATATATATCATGTATATGTAGCATGTATATGTATCATGTGTATATATCATGTATACGTATATGTATCATGGATAGGTATATATATATCATGTATCGTGGATATGTATTATGTATCATGGATATGTATCATGTATCATGGATATGTATCATGTATCATAGATATGTATCATGTATCATGGACATGTATCATGGATATGTATCATGTATATGTATTATGGATATGTATCATGTATATGCATATGTATAATGTGTATGTATCATGTATCATGTGTATGTATCACGTATATGTATATGTATCATGGATATGTATATGTATCATGTGTCATGGACATGTATCATGGATATGTATCATGTATCATGGATATGTATCATGGATATGTATCATGGATATGTATTATGTATCATGGATATGTATAATGTATCATGGATATGTATCATGAATATGTATCATGTATCATGGATATGTATCATGGATATGTATCATGTATCATGGATATGTATCATGGATATGTATCATGTATCATGGATTTGTATCATGGATATGTATCATTGATATGTATCATAGGTATGTATCATGTATACTGTATCATGGATATGTATCATGAATATGTGTTATGTATCATAGATATGAATCATGTATCATGTATATGTATCATGTATATGTATATGTACCATGGGTATGTATATGTATCATGGGTATGTATCATGGATATATATTATGGATGTGTATCATCTATCCTTGATATGTATCATAGATATGTATCATGTATATGTATCATGAGTGTGTATCATGTATCATGGATATGTATATGTATCATGGATATATATATGTTTCATGGATATGTATCATGTATATGTATCATGTATCATATGTATCATGAATCATGTATCATAGATATGTATCATGTATCATAGATATGTATCATGTATCATGTATCATGGATATGTATCATGGATATGTTTCATGGATATGTATATGTATCATGTATCATTGATATGTATCATGTATCATAGATATGTATCATGTATATATATCATCGATATGTATCATGTATCACGGATATGTATCATGGATATGTATCATTTGTCATTGATATTTATTATGGATGTGTATCATGTATATGTATCATGTATCATAGGTATGTATCATGTATCATGGATATGTATCGTGAATATGTACCATGGATATGTATCATGGATATGTATCCTGGATATCTATCATGTATCATGGATATGTATCATGATATGTATCATGGATATGTATAATGTATAATGGATATGTATAATGTATCATGTATCATGGATAAGTATCATGTATCATGGATATGTATCATGGATATGTATCATGTATCATGTATATGTATCATGGATATGTATCATGTATCATTTGTCATAGATATGTATCATGTATCATAGATATGTAGTATGTATCATAGATATGTATCATGTATATGTATCATAGATATGTATCATGTATCATGTATCATGGATATTCTTCATCATTTTCAATCCCCACATGATGATCTTCATCATTTTCAATCCCTTCATGATGTTATTCATCATTTTCAATCCCCTCATAATATTCTTCATCATTTTCAATCCCCTCATGGTATTCTTCATAATTTTCAATCCTCTCATGATATTCTTCATCATTTTCAATCCCCTCATGGTATTCTTAATCATTTTGAATCCCCTCATAATATTCTTCATCATTTTCAATCCCCCTCATGGTATTCTTAATCATTTTGAATCCCCTCATAATATTCTTCATCATTTTCAATCCCCTCATAATATTCTTAATTTTCTAATCCCCTCATAATATTCTTCATCATTTTCAATCCCCTCATGATGTTCTTCATCATTTTCAATCCCCTCATAATATTCTTCATCATTTTCAATCCCCTCATGGTATTCTTCATAATTTTCAATCCTCTCATGATATTCTTCATCATTTTCAATCCCCTCATGGTATTCTTAATCATTTTGAATCCCCTCATAATATTCTTCATCATTTTCAATCCCCTCATAATATTCTTCATTTTCAATCCCCTCATAATATTCTTCATCATTTTCAATCCCCTCATGATGTTCTTCATCATTTTCAATCCCCTCGTGATGTTCTTTATCATTTTCAATCCTCTTATGATATTCTTCATCATTTTCAATCCCCTCATGATATTCTTCATCATTTTCAATCCCCCATGATATTCTTCATCATTTTCAATCCTCTCATGGTATTCTTCATCATTTTCAATCCTCTGATGGTATTCTTAATCATTTTCAATCCCATCATGGTATTCTTCATCATTTTCAATCCTCTCATGATATTCTTCATCATTTTCAATCCTCTCATAATATTCTTCATCATTTTAAATCCTCTCATTATATTCTTCATCATTTTCAATCCTCTCATGGTATTCTTCATCATTTTCAATCCTCTCATGGTATTCTTCATCATTTTCTATCCTCTCATGGTATTCTTCATCATTTTCAATCCTCTCATTGTATTCTTCATCATTTTCAATCCTCTCATGATATTCTTCATCATTTTCAATCCTCTGATGGTATTCTTAATCATTTTCAATCCCATCATGATGTTCTTCATCATTTTCAATCCCCTCATGGTATTCTTCAGCATTTTCCATCCTCTCATGATATTCTACATCATTTTCAATCCTCTCATAGTATTCTTCATCATTTTCAATCCTCTCATAATATTCTTCATCATTTTCAATACTCTCATGATGTTCTTCATCATTTTCAATCCCCTCAATCCTCTCATGTTATTCTTCAGCATTTTCAATCCTCTCATTATGTTCTTAATCATTTTCAATTCTCTCATGATGGTCTTCATCATTTTCAATCCTCTTATGATGTTCTTCATCATTGTCAATCCTCTCATGATATTCTTCATCATTTTCAATCCCCTCATTTTGTTCTTCATCATTTTCAATCCTCTCATGATATTATTCATCATTTTCAATCCTCTCATGATATTATTCATCATTTACAATCCCCTCATTATATTCTTTATCATTTTCAATCCACTCATGATATTCTTCATCATTTTCAATCTTCTCACCCTATTATTCATCATTTTCAATCACTTCATGATATTCTTCATCATTTTTTATCCCCTTATGATATTATTAATCATTTTCAATCCTCACATGGTATTCTTCATCATTTTCAATCCTCTCACGGCATTCTTCATTATTTTCAATCCCATCATGATATTCTTCATCATTTTCAATCCCCAAATACAAGGAGGCCTTTAGAGCTATACTAAAATAACTCTCGCTTATTCCCCTCTCTTTTATCAGGGCAATAGTCTGAAGAAAAATGCAAAAAAAACAATAATAACGTGACGATAGCATAAAATAATATCCGAACCTATCACTATGACGTCATGTACCTATCTATGTGACGTCATGTGCACAAGATAACATTACAAATCGTGATCACATTAAACGAAAAAATGGCTATTTGACCCCTTAAAAATGAATCTTTTAAAAAAAATTTTCGATATTATTTTCTCGAGGTTATGCCGGTTAAAATAATACCTAATTCAGAGGTGTTTGTTTTGTATTTTACAAGCCTTAGCATTACATACATATCACAGATTTTTGCCTTATATATATTGAGATTGAGATGAGATGAGATGAGATGAGATTGAGATGAGATAAACTGAAATCTCATCAGGAAGAGTTAAAATCCGATCTTAACCTTAGATCATATTTGGAAAGATTCTTTCATAATATGATCTAAGGTTAAGATCGGATTTTAACTCTGCCTGATGAGATCTCAGTTTATAACAGCTGTTGATCGATAACATCGACATGCCAGTGTCGCAGATTTTGTACATGTCTGTGTAAATAAAAATAATCATATATAAAAGCTCTATTTGAGCACTTTTTATAAACCCGGTTGAAATTCTTTGGATTACTATCCTGTGGATGTTTCCCGTGCCTGAATATATATATATATATATATATATATATATATATATATATATATATATATATATATATATATATATATATATACACACACACACACACACTATTGTACCTGCACTGTCAAAAATGATTGCAGAATATCAAATATTTTAGAAGAATATAAATTTAAAAAATATATATATTTGCTCACTCATCATTCAAAAAAATGCAATCTGTCACTGCATCTTAGAATTTGTATATGTATATTAATGTACTATTTTCATCAGTTATCTCGACAATAGTTTTTGCCAAACCATAAATGGGCTTTCAGACACTCATCATTTTTACACTAGAAGAAGTTTTCATCCAAATTCATCATTGTCTTTTTGTTGTTAACAAATCTTCACATTGGCGGACACAGTTTCTCTCAACGCGTTGGAGATGTTTGTGAATGTGCACCTACCAGTAAATATCGTTTAAATATCTGTTCTAATTTCAAGAAACTGTTAAAAGTAAGCCGAACTATTGTGCCTAATGGTTATTTTAAATGTAATACATGCACCGCCTTGTACCAGATTTTGCACTTATGAGGAACTAATACATTCATAAATAAATACTATGAATACATTCATTGTAATAATTTGTTTGAACATGAAATCAAAATGTTGTTTTCTGGTGGGAAGATGTTCAACATGCTAATATAGTTTCCCTCTTTAACATTTTTGCTATAAATGGGAAAATGAAAAATTATTTATTAATCATTCTGGCTTGAAGCAATAACTGAAAATTGTAAAAATGGTTAACCGGGGGGGGGGGGGACTAAAATGACAGATAAGAAAATTAACCAATGAAATAGAAGCAAATGGAGTCTGTCGTCTGATAATGGACGCCTTCATTTTCGTTTCCCTTTTTCCTTGTTTCTTTTGAAATTATTTATGACAAGCAGCCAAATGAAATAATCACATTAAAAAAAAATGGCCTGGAGAAATAAAAATGCAATTTCCATCATTAATCAAGTTGAATTAGGAAAAACTTTGAACAAGATTTTAATAAACAAAATTTTCTGTCTTTGCTAATTTTGATATAAAAAGTAAGATTCTTTTTGTTTTTAAATTTGTTTTAATACAGTCTGAAGTAATTTATTATGTGATCAATTGATAAGTTTAATTATGTTTATTCGTATATCATCTGAAAATCAACACGACAAACTTAAGATTACATTTGGTCCTATTTTGTTTTTAATATCATTGGGGAATAATAATAGTCTGTTAAATACACTAACTATTATTAGTTAGTAGTTGTCCCTTGAAGCAGTATGAGAAGGTAGCGGTCGAAGTAACAAAATAAGTCACCGCAACATATAACTCAATAGTTATTATTATTTTCTTTTCTTAATATTCTATTATAAACTTTAGTTTTTTTGGTGGGTTTAGCTTTAAGGTGGGCATGAGTGATATAATGGATACCAACATGGACTATGGAATCGACTGTCAAATTCAAATCCAATCAGATCTACTGAATTCACTTATACTGCAATACTATTTAGAATGGTATGAACATGCTATGGTCAAAATAGCAACTTGTGTTCAATCAATCGTTTACAGTAGGTATTATGTTTCGGCATCAAACAACCCTAAAAGGATTAGTATGCCGTAAACCAGCTTTATTCGACTTGTACATTTCATTTGTCTGTTTTATGCAAATCAACTTTTGAGGGATTATTTAATGCCATCATCAACAATCATCATCATCATCATCATCGACTTAATGTCTGTTTTACATGATGGCATGTGTTGGACGGTTTTTAGAAATTGACTTCCAAACTAACTTATCTCTGGTCAGATTTTTTTTTATCCTTCTTTCTCTCAAATCCATCCTTATCACTTCCTCCCAGACGGTAACCCACCGTTTTTCTTTGGCCTTCTCCTGCCCAACTGATCATGCTACCTCAACTGTTCTACATCTACTAACCCAACAACTCTCATCCATTCTTTCAATGTGACGATACCAACAAAGTCTTCCTGCACACATCTCTCTATACTGCCCAGATGTTATCTTCCTCTGGGGTCATCAGATCTAAGCCTGTCTTTAACACTTACATTACACATCCATCGTATCATTCTAATATCATTTCTCTCCATGCAACGCATGTCATCAACTATTACTGGCCATGGTTCACTTTCATACACCATTGCACTGCATACACATGCCTGATAGACTCTTCCCTTGGTCAATAGTGGTAACACTCTACTGGTTAGTAATGGCAAAAGTTCCCTGAACTTATTCCATCCACTCTTAACACTTGTTATTACACCTGCACCAGCTCCTCCCTGTGCTCCAATGGTATCACCAAAGTAACAAAATTTCTGAAAAACTTCAATAGCCCCACCACCAAATATACTTTCTCCACGTCTGAGTTTTTATCCGTCTCCATTGTCTTACACTTATTGCACACAAACTAGTTATCATCTCTCAACCTACTAGTAATTCCATTGCAATTCTGTTGTAAACAATTCATTGTCTACGATTAACTGAACACAAGTTGTTGTTTTACCAACAGAGTTATAAGTTTTAACCTTTGCCAACAGTATTAGCGTGTGACCGATAGTAGGATTTGGAGTCGGCTTAACTGATTACATAGACCGCAACCAAATCCACAAACTCAATCACACAACCTGTAATTTTTTCAACTGAAATATATGGCCTTAATTATTTAAAAAATTATTTACAATAATTATTTTAAATAACATTGTTTTGTTGCTTATAATTAATTATGTGTTTAATTTTTAGTTCATAATAATTTAATATTTTATAAATATTTTAATTTCAATTTTTATTCTTTGCTGTAATATTTTTAAGTGAAAAGCTTCTTAATTTTTACTTTACTAAAAGTAATAACTTGTCCTAATACTTTTGCAAGTGTAATAACTTGTCCTAATACTTTTGCAAGTGTAATAACTAGTCCTAATACTTTTGCAAGTGTAATAACTAGTCCTAATACTTTTGCAGGTTTATTATCTTAAGAATATCATTTTTCATGCTCAAATGTTTCAATATAATAATCTTATGCTGAGCTTACTGATTAAATGATCACACAAGAACAGAAAAAAAAATGAAGATTTTGCCAAAATTGGTTTTCACTCTTACATTTCACTCATCATTTGCATCACCAATCGATAAATCCAACGAAATTGGAATGTAATATTGAAACTGGAAGGCGTACAAAGAAGGGTGACAAAACTAATAAGTAAAGTAAAGGAGTGCAGTTACAGGGATAGATTGGAAAAGTTGCGATTGACTACTTTGCTAGAGAGAAGAATGAGAGGTGATATGATTGAGACTTTTAAGATAATTAATGGCATTTCTAACTATAGTGGGCATTTTTTTTAGTATTTCTACTAGATCTGGAAGGTTATTGTCAAGGCAGTTTTCAAAAACTAGATCTGTTAACCCTTTAAGTTTTTTTGTTCACAGAGTAATATGTTTTTGGAATAAGTTGACAGATCGGATTAAAAACATCAATAGCGTGGATCAGTTTAAGATGAGGTTGGATAAATTCAGAGAAAGTGGTAGGAGGGAGAAATTGAGGGGGCACTTTTGGGAGTTGTCAAATGAAATATTTGACAGAATTTGATCTGGATATCGATACTGTACTAAGAGTTTAATTTTTTTTTTCAACAGTTGAATTGAGAAGATAGTTAAAGGGGAGATGCCCAAGGATATATAGCAATCAAGTAATAATGATAATAAAAATAATAATTATGTGAGTTTCTTCCGACAATGAATCATGAGAATTTCAAACGTTTAAAAGTTTTAGGAATTATAATGGAAAGATAAATGACTGCCATAGTAGCTGAGAAACGTGTTTTAAATATTATCTTTGCAAATTCTCTTATGAATATATGGAAGTGATGAGTAATAAAATGTATGTGAATATTAGGAGAATGCTATTCATAGTAAACTGGTGTTGGATATTCGTTCCATGATGTGTCAAGTCGTTATAATCGAACTCATCACACGTGGATTGTTTCACTGGCCACCATATTACTACCGTCTTCATAGCTGGTATCTACATTGGAATGAATTCATGACTATGAACGATGGAGAATATATAAAATAGTAATTTATTAGTCAAATTTTGCAGCACGGTTACTTTGGGGAATGGAAGTGAAAGTAATTTGTTCGTACCAAAAAAATGAATTCCCCTGATTGAAAAAAGAAATCCACCAAAAATCAGTGAATTATCGGATCGTTTTGAAATGTTCCGTATGCATTAATTAATTGTTCATCCAAAATACAGGATGGTTTAAAAGTTTTGTTATCCCTACCCTAGAATACAGGATGGTTTAAAAGTTTTGTTATCCCTACCCTAGAATACAGGATGGTTTAAAAGTTTTGTTATCCCTACCCAAAAGTACAGGATGGTTTAAAAGTTTTGTTATCCCTACCCTAAAATACACGATGGTTTAAAAGTTTTGTTATCCCTACCCTAGAATACAGGATGGTTTAAAAGTTTTGTTATCCCTACCCAAAAGTACAGGATGGTTTAAAAGTTTTGTTATCCAAACCCCAAAATACAGGATGGGTTAAAAGTTTTGTTATCCCTACCCAAAAGTACAGGATGGTTTAAAAGTTTTGTTATCCAAACCCCAAAATACAGGATGGGTTAAAAGTTTTGTTATCCCTACCCAAAAGTACAGGATGGTTTAAAAGTTTTGTTATCCCTACCCTAAAATACAGGATGGTTTAAAAGTTTTGTTATCCAAACCCTAAAATACAGGATGGTTTAAAAGTTTTGTTATCCAAACCCCAAAATACAGGATGCTTTAAAAGTTTTGTTATCCCTACACCAAAATACAGGATGCTTTAAAAGTTTTGTTATCCAAACCCCAAAATACAGGATGGTTTAAAAGTTTTGTTATCCAAACCCCAAAATACAGGATGGTTTAAAAGTTTTGTTATCCCTACCCAAACATACAGAGTTGTTTGAAAGTTGTTACCAATAGAGCACAACTTTGTAAAACATCACAGAGGTCATTGCGCTTAGGGATAATAATACTTCGAGACAATCCTGTAGTTAAGAAATGCACATCTATGAATAATTCACTTGTGTAGGTGGATATACAAGTTAAAATGTTTTATTGATTTTTTCGTATTTTTAACTCGACTTTAACAGTGAAAATGTGTATCGTGAAAGCAAGTAAAATAGATAGAAGTTTCCTCTCTTTATCTGACCTTTTTCACCAATTTATAGACGCAAAAATGTTGCGATTTGTGTTTTTCCTCTTACGATCATATCCCCATGTTTTAGCATTTTCGATCATCTTTATTAACAAATCTCTCGATTAATAAAATTGTGTAACCATTTCTCGTGTGTCTGTGTTTCACGCCTCTACGTGACCTACACATTATTTTTTATTTATTTGAAAAAAGAAGGCCTCCTTTAAGTCTCAAGAGACAGTGGATATCTCCCTGTAAGGGTGTTTTTATGAGTAGTCCACAGTGAAGCAAGGGTTGCGTAATCCTTAACCACAATTCTGAATCGGCATTGCTTGAGTCCAGTGGCAAAGAAAAGTCCAGGGTGACTAGAAAAAATGCAGGGGTAAGCAAAGAAAGACTGACGTTATTTTAGAGTGTTCCTTCTTCAAGACTAGTTGCACTACCAAGGCTTGAGAGTCTAGTTTACCCTACTAGTTGGAGGGGGGATATATGGATTCATACCTTTCCCAAGGGTATTAGTGATAGTGATGCAGTAGCTCCGCTAGAACTTGAATCCGGCACGCCAAGCAAACAGTTTGCGTCTATAGCCATTACGCAACTCCAATTTCAAATTTACTATCAATCAAATATTTAATGCAATAGTGTAAAATTTAAAAAAAAAAAAATTTTAATTATAAAATTAAATCCACCAGAATGCATTTTTATTTCTTTGTAAACAAGTCAGCCATTTTAATCTGTTGTTAATAGTTGAAAAAAAAAAGAATGAGTTACTTCATGACCCTTCGAAATTAGAAAGGAATTCTGAAGAATTTTAAATTGTTGAATAGAAAGTAATTTCTGACTTTAAAATTCTTAGCAGTCCTCATGTGTTGAAAAAATGAAAGTTTTAAAAGAAGCCATCTAAATCCAATAATTTTATGAATAGAGATTAAAACATTACCGTAACAAAATTAGTTATAGTTTTAGAACAATTTTATTCAATCAATAATCTAAGAACCAAACGATACTGTACTAATTAAATTTAACTTTCAAAATCCTATTTAAAAAAAGAAGAAGAATTTAGTACAAAAAAAATCCAAACCGGCATAGTTTAAAAACAACTTAAAATTTTGTTTTTTTTAAATGAAAGTAAAAAGATTAGTAAACAATAAAAAGTTTTACTTTTCTTGAATTAGTTTGAATTTTTGGTTTATCCACCTTTTTCCATTCAACTCTACATATATATGTATATATGATTTCATTATATATTTCAACACAATATTAAAGCATATTGTGGTTATACTTTCCAGTATTTATTTATTCCATAAGTGCTCAATGCAAAGTAGAGCTTTATAATTATAAATATAGAATTTTGAATGACTGCACAATTGCAACCGTGTTTCTATTTGCAATTTCTTCAAGCCACTCACTCGATTTTTCTGCTGTTAAAATTTTAAATATCTTATTCTTTTTAAGCCCAACCATCCTTTTTTTTAATATCTAAAGAGTGTTTCTCGGCTAAAGTGATGAATTTCTTCACATTTGACAAATAAAAAATAGCCTTATGGAAAACATGTAAATTATAGGTGTTAATTTATAATTTTAATATTTCGAACTGACATCCGTTCTTTATCAAAAAATGTATTCATTTTATAAAGATTGAATGAACATGAAACTTTAATGTAAAAACTGGACATTTTCAACTTTGTAAAATGCTCTTTTTTTCATCTCTACGTAAATGTTTGTCAGCATGAAAATCTTCTTCGGGATGGCCAAGAGAATCTTTACTCCTTTTTTAATATCAATGTATGTGCGTCTGTCTTGTAATTCCTTCAACCAACAAACTTTCATTTTGAAACGAAATCCTTCTTACTCCGTAAAAAAGTTACACATGTTAAAACACCCACATCGAAGTTTAGACCTGATTTGTATGTGTTTAGACCTGATTTGTATGTGTTTAGTTTTTAAATCCATTTGGTTTCTTTGTTTGTTTGTATATATATGTGGATGGGATTTTTTTAATGGAAATCGCTCCAGACAAGGCATGAATCCACTTGATGTAAGGAGCTAAAAAAATACTACTTCAAGGTCAAAAACTAGCAAACGATAAGTGTTAGATGGATAGATTCCGACCCAGAAAATAGCAATTCTTCCTCCTTTGTCAGAAACATCGCATATGGAATGTGAGGACTAAAGGACAAAATAAGGAAAGCCTTATTTGATGTCTATTAAAATGCACTTTGTTATCTAGTGTGTAGTCTGTTTGGTTTAAATGTTTGGCTATTTGAGAATAGGGCATGTTAATTCCTTCAAATTAATTCAATTCCATCTTAAAAGTATCTTTGCTGTAGCCGTCCTTACTATAATCACTCAACTTGTTCCAAAATTATATTACTCTATTAACAAAAGAAATTAACTCGATTGATAGATTTAGTTTTTAATGCAAACCCCACATTATTAAAAACAAAATGAATGGCACAATTAAATTCCTTATAAAAACTGGCCATTATGATATTTATTTTCCGACATCAAGTGTTTGCATATATATATATATATATATATATATTTCTTTCTCGGAGGCAAGATACCAAAGATTTGTGGACATCCTACCATATGATCTATTTCTGAAAGGAATCTTCATACATTCCTATCAAATTTTACATTTCTTGTTTTAATAGTCTATAAGTAGTTAGTTAACACAAACACACCGTATATTAGTACAGATCTATTAACCTCATTGTACGACTCCCTCCATGAAATGTCTGTTTCGTTTCAACTGAATAATTCATGATTTGCCTCTGAACGTTTTGCTGAATGTTTCCTTCACTTATAAATAAGATTGCTGGAGAAATGGTTGGATCATTCTACCACTCCAGAAAGTATTTGATTTCTGACACAATCCTGTACCTGTATAAGAGTCAGATACGTCATTAGATGGAGTACTGCCACCACATCTTGCCTTGACAAAGTACAAAATCGACTTCACAATCTAGTGGGGAGATGATCCCTTCTCTTCCCTGCAGCCCCTTTCTCACAGAAAAGATGAAGCTAGTCTTTTTCTACTTCATCCTTATTGCCATGGAAGGTGCTCGACTGAGCTCCAATCTCTGGTTCCTCCCTATAAAATATTCACTGCAAGAACTCGTCTAGTATCTAAAACCATGAACAGCGTTTCTTTCCAAGAACTTCCCACGGGATTGCTTCCCTGCAGACTACAACATGGTCGTCTTCAAGTCCAATGTCAACAAATACTTGCCAAGCTATCCTCTTGAGTAATCAAATTTTGTCCATTCCAGTCATCGTTTTCAATCCTTTCATAGTATTTTTCCTCATCTCATTAATCCTTATCCTCGAGTGGCTTTTGGCCTTGCTAAGTGATGACTCATTAGTATAAAGAAATGATGCAAGATTTAATGACTTCTTTATTTAGATTTATAAGTTATTTATTTATTTATTTATAACGTGTTTGATTAATCATATCGTAGGTTTTTCTAAATTCTTAGTAAAACAATTTCATTGAATAAATCTTTGCTTTGTAAACGTAGTTTTGTAAATCTGTTTGAAACATTTCATGTATTGCAAATCAGATAAATCCATAAATTGATTACAGAAGACAAAATTTCGATCAAAGAATAAAATTTGTAGACAAGAAAGGATTAACAGGCTGATTAGTATTAAAGCTTCCATTTTATGTTTGATTGTTTTAATAAGTTTTCCAAATATTTACTAGATATTTTTACCAATAGATAATATGTATATTTTGAGGTTGCTAAATAAAACTGTTGCATCATGGGATATAGAATAGTAGAATGAAAGAAGATATAACGGGAAAATGTGTCTGCATGTTTTAGTTGTGATCTGTGCCGGATTAGTGTAGTGATGGATTTCGCTGTCACCACAAGCCTCGTGTTCAAGAAAAATAAATGTTGTTGTATTAGTCAAAACTGACATTGCCTATCTCATCGATCCCACAAAAGATGTCTTGGAATTGCAATTCAATCGTCTGTTAAGGGTTTTACTATTTATGCCTGCTAGCACAACAGCTGCTGCTGATTCTCTGTTCAGGCAATCTTGGCCCATCGTTTCGAGCAACCTCTGAATCCCTACGTCATTCGGGCAATCTGGGCCTGCCAGCCCAAAGTATGTGAAATATTTCTTGCGGTATTATTTGAAATAAAAAATAAAACGGATTTAGTCAGAACTAATGGGTCTGAGATTGCCCGAATGATGATGGAAATTAGAGATTGTTCGAAACGACGGGCCGAGATTGCTTCAATAGAGAATCATCATCAGCAGCAGCTGTCGTGCCTGGCTGTGCTGGCGGGCATAAACAGTAAACCCGATCTGCTAACGTTTGGAATCAATTTCTCCAAATGTGTTGATAACTCTGAACATACATTGCTCACTTATGGTGACCAGTTTTAACAGAGAAAGATTTTTTTTTTCAAAGTTGAAAAGAATCAAGAATAAACATGTAACAAGACAGACTAAATGATTTAACATAAAATAGAGATTTTGTCCGTCAATCACAATTTTTTTTTAATGTAATAAAAACATTATGGAATTTGTCTCATTTCGAAATATCAGAGATCTTAATTACTTTTAGAAACGGAGAATATTGTATTAATTGACATCTATAAAAAGTAAATAGGTTTTACTTTTATTTTATTTATAACAATAATATTGTGGGGTCAGCATTCACGCTTGACATCTATAAAAAGGAAATACGTTTTACTTTTATTTTATTTATAACAATAATATTGTGGGGTCAGCATTCACGCTTGACATCTATAAAAAAGGAAATACGTTTTACTTTTATTTTATTTATAACAATAATATTGTGAGGTCTAAAACGAACTTTTTGAAAAACTTACATAAATAGAAATTTTGTCCTTCCGTCAATCACAATTTTTTAAAACATAATAAATACAATGCAGAATTTGTCTCATTTCGAAATATCAGAGAACTTAGCTTCTTTTAGAAATGGAGAATATTGCCTTAATAGTAAATAATAAATTCCCAACAAATAAAGCGGATGCCATGACCGGAAACCTAAACTTCGAGATCTTCAGTCTGAGGTTCTATCAACCGAGATATTTAAACTTTCTTATAAATAGAGCTTAAAACATTACCTTAACAAAATAATTATAACTTCGGTGTGACGCCCTGTTTCAAAACATGAATTTAAACATAATCGATAAAAAAAAAAAAAAAATGAATGGGTAAACATTATCGATAGCGTTGGAAATTATTTTAATAATCCAAAACAATTTATATAGCTTTAACTACGTATTGTATGTAGTTCTTTCACATTTATATAATCTTCCCAACCGAGCAAAAAATATGCGACCGGAGGAAGCATGGATTTGCTAGTTAACGAAAATAGAACTTTTGTGTGAGATTAACATTCCTAATATTATAAACAAGTTTTCCCATTTTAAATCTAGAAATTGTTGCTTATAAATGTTATATTATATACCATTTCTTTTTATAGTGCACAAAGAAGAATATACAGGATGTTTAGAAAATCTATAGTATAACTTGAGGATTATGTTATATATGTGTAAAAGAGCCTCTTTGTGCAGGGACTGCTTTTCTTATAGGACTCAATTACTAGTCTTATTCCCTTTGTTGTCCATTTTTTTCTCTGCATGTTTTTATTTGTTTGTGCTGATCATATTTATTTACCTGTATTTGGTCTGTTGTATTCGGTTACCTGAAATAAGATTAACCAACATTTGCAGGATGCTGACCAGGTCTTCCATTTTGGCTATCAAAGGCACCCTGCCGATCATAATGCTCAGATGTGTCTTCTGAGCCCCACAGCCTTTATATATTTTCATGGTTTTATTGGTGTATGTGGCAACACCAGACCCAAGCTTATTTTACCTGTGATTCTGTCATGTGGATAGTGTTTGTGTAATCCATATGTAGAAATAACTGTGCAATATCACACACTTTGTACATGTTAGATATTTAAAATAAATAATGTTGATCAGTATTTGTTTCCACGGCCTATGACTCGGAAACCAAGTTTCTCGACCTGTGTTTATGGGAAGTTTTTCATTGTTTACACATAATTCCAAAGTTATGCCATCGGTTTTTCCAACAGCCTGTATGTATCATTTCAATAAATCTGATCATTTTTTTTATATTTCGTTTCTGCATGCTGTTAAGACTAAAGTGTTTTTTGAGAAAGCAGTAACAGACCTTATGCTCATTTGATCCAGCACTGACGGGGATCATATGAATATTTCTATTGTTTAAAAAAAACAAAACTTCTAAAGAAGAAAGCAGCTAGCAGTAAATGCGATGATGAAACATGAACATATTTTTGCATCCAAACTTATTCGCAATCAACTGAAGATATTGGTAGTATATTACTTTGCACCTATGAAATATGTCCGATATGAAAGACACTTAGCGACAAGATAAACAGCTTGCAAATGAGACCACTAAGATGTGCGATAAACTTCAAGTGACCAAAAAAAAAAATCAAATGAAGAACTCCACGGGAAAACGAAGTACGAAAATTGGTGTCAAACAATCAAGAAAAGACGTTTAAATTTCGTGGGGCATGTCGTCATGAGGCTGAGCGAAGATAACCCAGTACGAATTGCCCTAAAAGAAACTCTAACCCTCAACTGATACGAAGAAAGGTCGACCGATAGTAACGTGGATTAAGACTGTTGTCAATTGCTTGAACTGTGGTGGCTTTGCTTTCAACACCAAAAACATCCTGAGGAAATGATTCATACACGAGTAAGCATTACAAAAGATAGAAGATTGTTAGAGCACACATATAATAGTGAATTGTGATGAGTATCGGCAGCCGTTGATGCTGATCTATATAAGTACCAAACGCAGTTTTAAATAATTTACGTGACTGAAATAAGATTTAATAGAAATAAATATTACAATTTTTTATAAAGAATTGATTTTGGAACAATTCATTTTAAAATGGGTAAAGTCGGAATTTGTTTACCGTAACAACATCAGATTAATCATCAATCACTTTGGTGATTGGACGATCTCATTTTTTAAATGTGCGTAAAAGGTGATAACGTACATACAAACAATGCATATTATTATATAGATTTTTCTTTTTTGTCATTAATCATAAAAAAGCAAGTTAAAACTAAAGTTGTTTTTTTTCTAATTTTAAGTCACCAAATGTTTTCTCTGCTTTGACTGCAGAATACGATCTTTCATGTATTAACTGTCTCCAAGACCTCCTGTCTCTCACTACTTGGTGCCAGGAACATGTGTTATCATGCCATCTCCTCTTTTTGTGCTCATATCGATTGTTGATTTTTTTGTGTCCACGTATAGCACTAACTCTTTCCATTAAATTAAAGAAGTTTCGTCTGTAAACATGCACTAAGCGCCATGTTTAGTGTTGCATGTTTTCGGTGCATGCGAGTAGCAGACTTGCTGCAGGTGAGAGATGTTCGGCCAAGAGAGGGAGGGAGTAGCACAGAAGAAATTGAAAATATCTCTGATTTTGAGTTCGGCCACCCAGAGTCAGATTTCTCTTTGATGAAAGAGTAAGTATCTTATTAAACAGAGTTTCTGAACTACTTGAGTTTTGCCAGGAATAATGGTCAAAACTCCCTGGGGATTGAGTCTTTGATGTTCATGGACAAGGCTGACCATTATTTCGAATGGTCCTTCTGGGTGGTCAAATGGAGATGACTGAGAAAGACTGGAATCTAAGATTTCAGGTCAAAAGTACATATATTCCAGCCTATGGGCAGGGGAGGGCAGTTAGTGAGTCTTGACCCTCTTGACGTCACAGAGGCAGTTTGGTTTTCTGGGGTCTGACAGTCAGTTGGATTTGTGTGCCTCTCAGAAAGTGACGGCTCTTTGGCTCTAAACTATGAGATTTGTGTTTTAGTTTGGTCAGGTTGAGATTTCTCATTTTGCAAGTCTCTTCAGTCTATTATTCAGAGGAAGAAATTGTAAAAGTAACGGGTTTATTTGTTATAAACTTGTTACTTGTTTTAAAGCTGGAGTTGTCGTTTTATTTGGCGGGAAAATTCTTCTGTTGCAGAACTGACTGAGACCGGCGTCGGAAGGGAGCAACAACTTTAGAGCGAGCTAACAATCATGGCCTGTGCATTGAACACAACACAGACACGTTCATACGTCTTGACTTAAAGATCACTTATTCAAAGTATCTTATTATTTCTAAAGTTCTGACTAATATTGAAGAAAAATAAAGATTAAGATCGTGTCGACGTTGCTTTTCTTCTTTTAGTGAAATATTTCTAAGAAAAATGGTTTCACCAATTAAATTACTTAAATTTGCAAATGAAATGTTATATTTTCATGAACTCACTCGAACAATTTAACGATAAGAAGAATATTTGTATTATTTGGATTAGTCGAACTCTGTTCTCACAATATTTCCATGTTTCAGCCACTGTAACTTCTGACCTTCTTCAAGTGCATCTTTTCGCACTTGGGAATCTTTATGCCAAACATGAACAGAGTTTTTTTCCAAGAACCACCCATATGTGGAAAATTGCTTCCCTGATTACTACAACATAGTCCTCTTCAAATCTAATGTCAATAAACACTTGTCATAAGCCTGTAGCAGTCTGAAATAGGACCTATTTCTTATGCGTCCACTGTGGGCAAGTTGGTCTTAAACTAACCAATCGGCTCACAGGGCGTATTGATTTCAGCTAGTCCCTTGCAGACTATTTGCACCCCTGTTGAATGATGGAACGGATCGTCAGAGAGACCCTGTCCGTCATCCTAGAAGGAACTCTTCTTCACCTCTCTCCTGCCTCCTCATCCACTGGATTTCCGAGCACCGCTCCCCGGGCAGTAAAAGAACTTTGTTTCCTTCCACCGGACACCAGTCCTGCCTTTTTCTATGCTATACCCCAATGGTATAGGATACCCAATAAAGATTTGTTTAATGTTAAAAGAAGCGTTGAGTTTTTCCTCGTATGACTACCATCTACCGTGCTTATACTTATAGTAAGGCTACGACTACTAACCTTAGCTATTATAAGCCGTCCTCATAAGTCATTAACCATTATTCTTGGGTGACTCTTAGCATTAATAAGTGATGACTCATCAGTAAAAAAAACTCCAAAAAAAACTCAGGAAACTGGCTTCTGAAATTCATACCAGAATTATCTACATGAACCTGTGGCCTAACAGTTAAAAGCGTTAGTGACAGACTTAGACTTCTGCAGATTAAAAGTTCAATCCTGACTACAGGTGATAATAACGAAAAATAACAAATCAACACTTCTATCTGGTCATGGCTGATGGAATGAGAACAATCTACCCTCGTGGATTAAATAAACCGTTCAGTTCGGAATTCTACATAGGTTCCCAAATTTGACATAAAGATTCCAAAATTCGCCTGGAAAGCTTCCAACGCAGAATAAAAAGTGCATCTTTGGTTTACTTTCAGCATCTTCGTAACTCTTGCTTCCTCCCTAGTTTTTCTTTTAGTCCTCACATTCCATGAACGATGTTTCTGACAAAGGGGGAATAATTGCTATTTTCTGGGTCGGCTGTTTTTTTTTAGTGAATGGTATGTGGAGATTTTCAATCCTCTCATAGTATTCATCATCATTTAACTGTCAATCTATCCATCTCATCTACCCGTTTTTCTCCAGTGGTGTTTGCCATTGATAAGTGGTGACTAATTAATAAAAAAAAAAAAAAAAAAAAAAATGAAGGTTAGAAAAGATGCACCTGAAGAAATTGAGAAGTTACATCGGCCGAAACGTTGTGAATAGAACAACCGAGATGAGAATAACATAATAGAATAATCCAAATTACCAATCATAATCTGAAAAAAAAATTCGAAACATACGCAAGTTTTTCAAATGAATAAAATAAAAACAAACAGGAACGCGTCAAAATAACTGACTTAGTTTTTCTATGGTGCACTTTAAGTTCAAACTCCTCGTATAAGTTTTCGATTCTCCTGTTGTGTAATGTAAGACAAGCTCGAAATTGCAGTTTTCCCGTTTCTATTTTTGACTTAATGTGGAAGAAAGAAAAAGAAGAAAATCTCCTCTTCTTGAGAGGTTTTTTTTTTTTCGTCTTGTAAAAAGGCAGTGGCAGAGTGCGCGAAAAGATGAGTTCCGTGTTTTTCGGAAAAGCCCTCTCCTCAGTCTTACACTGACGTTTTTGACTCCATTGAGTCATCAGTAGTTTTCAAGACGGTGTGGGGGGGGGGCGTTAAATATAATGAACATTTCAACAACAACCTACGCACAAAACCGAAACACACGCTCTTTCTCTTAACTCTAATAATGATGATGATGATCGCACCGGTAAGAGTTGAAAAGGAGAAGAAAAACAAAGTTTGCAATATTATTTTATAAAAATGAAAAAAAAAAAGCAACAAGCTAGCGGTTTAAGGACAACAAATTTCCAAGGTTGTTTAAAAATACAAATAAACAAAAAACAATTGATTAACGCTAATTTGTTTGATTTTCTGTGAACGTAAAAGTTGTTTTTATGTTTGTGTGTTTGTTTTTTTAAGTAAACTAAATTTTATAATTTTTAAAAAGGAAAAGTAAAACTGATTAATATCCCATGAAGTAGGTACAGTAACAAAGGGATATATAATATATATATATATAATATATATATATATATATATATATATATATATATATATATATGGCAAAATAAATAATAAAATAAAACGATTGGTACGTTTATTATTATTTTTATTTTTTTAAGAAAAAACAAAAATGAGCAAATATTATTTTTTAAAATAATATTTAATGCTCTCTTAACAACTCTGAACAAAAGTAAAATTAGGTTTGGTTTAGTTTGTAGATAGGTATCATCAACTAGCTGTACCAGTGTACCTACCCGGCGTTGCCCGGGTCTTTTTACTTTCGCTTTGCCTTCCTTTTTCTTTTTTTCTTTTTTTAACCAAATAGAATTTTGAAAGTTAAATTTAATTATTACGTTATCGTTTGGTCATTAAATTATTAATTGAACCACATTGTTAAAAACTATAACTAATTGTGTTAAGGTCTCTATTTATTATTATTGTAAAGCTCGCATGAATGACTTTCTATTCAACAGTTTAAATGCTTCATAACACCTTTCAAATTTCGAAGAATCACGAAATAATTGATCCCTTTTTCGACTATTAACAAAAGATAAAAATGGTGGACTTGTTTACGAAGAAACAGAAATGCATTCTGGAGGATTTAATTTCGCAGTTAAATTATTTTTGATATGATTTTTTTTTAAGTTCGTTTTTTATACTTTACACTTTTGCATTTTTTTATTTCGATAAATAATCGATTAGTAGTGATAACAAAAATAGATCTGTAAGTCACGTAGAAGCGAGAAACTCACATACAGACACACGAGAAGTGGTCACATAATTTTATTAAGAGAGAGATGATAACAAATAAATCCATGAAAACCTCAAAAAAAAAAAAAAGACGACAACTAAAAAAAACGTCCGTCCTCAGAAGACCATTCAGCAGAATGGTGCTAAATTTATTAATGTGTACGTAAGTCCCTATTTACTTGCCTCCCCACGAGGGCAGAGTTAGACACACGGTCGGTTTTTAATGTGGGGGAAATTCAGCTCCCCCAAAAGGGGCACTCTGGATTGGAACAAAAATTAAAATCGCCCCAGTCTAGGAGGATTTCTCCTTCACTGACCGAGCACAGAAAAGAAAGATGAAGTGTGGTATAGGTTTCAGAACAGATACTAGACTTTGCTCTGCGCCTAAGGAATGTGTGTGTATGTGTATGTGTGTGTGCGTGCGTGCGTGCGCGCGTGTGTGTGTGTGTGTGTGTGCAAGGCTGTGCATTTTTTTTGTATTTTTGAACAAGGGCTTCGTGTAAAGAAGTGTGGGCGCAATAAAAGTAAGTATAATTTCGTAATTTTCTCTTTTCTTTTCAATACGTCTTATCGATGGTATTGGCGGCGGGTACAGGATTATCTATCCCCGGCTGGATTAATGGATTTTTAATCGTTGCGCAATCACAACATCGCACGCAACATTACACAATTACGGGTGCGTGCGTAAAGCTTGTGGTGGTGGTGGTGGTGGTGGGGGGGGGGCGGGGGGTCATTGACGGAGAAAAAAAAAATACTATGAAATAAAAAGTACCTGTTGACATTGTTAAAGAAAAAGAAGAAGAAAAAAACCCAGTTTAATCCACTAGCGTTATCGTTAGCATTAATATCTGATATCACATGTAAATATCATTTTTTTTTAAATTTATGATAACAGTACCTCCACTTACCGTTTTTTTCTTTTGTTTTGTTTCTTTTTTAATAGTATTCCTTTTTTCTCTTGGGAGTCGTCAGTTTTTAAAACCAGGATGGGTCACTGTAGTGTCCACTGTCTCACAGAATGCTGATTCTCTCGCAGTCGTAGTTGTAATTAATTATAATGTTGGTTTGGTATTAATATGAAATGCAAATTGTGTTGTTGGTGTTTCTGTGATGTTGTACCAAGTTGACTGTTTGTTTTCCCCTATATTTGCATGCATCCAATCTCCAGACATGTGCTGCCTGTTGTTGTCCTCTGCCGAAAAACGATTATTAATGAATGCTTCCGTGCTATAACTGCTACCGCAACTTACTGATTATTTAAACTGGTGCCTTAGTTGTACTAGTAGCAACGTTAGTATTGTTGGTCTTTTCTTGGTCTAAGTGGTGCTACTAGTTTACGATTTCTCTCTTTCAGCTTATTTGTCTTTTTAGCTCCCAATAAATCTATAACTTTATTTCAATTTTTTTTATTTCCTCCATTTCAATATTCATTCGAATCTTCCCATCTTCAACATTAATATTTACTCATCAAAATCAGACCTAGTGATAAGTATACATAACTTCACGTTTGAAATTTTCTCTTGAAATTACCTCAAAATAAAACTGCATCACTATTCTACAATTGGTGGACGACCCCTCCCCCCCCCCAAATATTTTTACTTTTTTAATCTTCGGACTACTATCTACGAGACACCAAATTTTTAGAATCTAAAAATTTTTTTTTAAAACCAACTTCTTCAATTGTTAATGGGGGGGGGGGGGCTAAGTTTGCTAAGTTTGCTAAGTTTAACGTCAAATGATCCCAACCCCAATTTACCCACGAGTTGATACCCTCCCTTACCCTGAAGACTTTGGTACCACATGTTCAAAAAAAATTATTTAATTAAAAAAACAAAACAAAAAACCTTTGCATTGTTTTATGGTTTTAAAATTCTTTCTTCTTTTTTTTTTTAACTTAACTGTTAAATATTTGCAAGGGATTTGTAAGTCCTCTTAAATAATCAAATTCGGTCCAGTTTCACCCATCATCTCTAATCCTAAAGGTGTTTGTCCACCTGACTAACTCATTAACCCTCATCCTCGAGTGGCCTTTGGGCCTTGATAAGTGGTGACTCATTTGTACAAAAAAGTTTTCGATTCTAACGTAACGCAGTGGCATCCAAAGGTCTGGTGGTGCCCGAGGCCAAACTCTCCAAAGACTCAAGTATAAGTCCTAGTATTGAGAAATATTATGAGTAAGGGAGATAGTTTGAATATTATTGGATGGCCGGGGCCACACCCCCACCCCCCTCTGCACGCCACTGTGTAACGTAAAATGGTTAATCTCTCTAATCGAAATTCAGAAAACGTGTTTGTGAACGAGATGTTGACAAACGCCTTTTCTAAATTTCGCTAAAGGGGTCGGTTTGAAAAAAAATCAAGTAGCAGGACCATTTTAACGTTAAACTTACATAAAAAACAACTAATGAACCCTCTGCTATAAATTGAACATGATTTTTTTTTTTTTAGAATATGTTTTTAATTTATCATCTGAAAATGTGATTCTTCACTGCTTAATTGGTAAAAAAATAATCAAAAGATTATTTTTCTCCCAAAAATGAAATTTTAAAATAATATATATCCGCCTACAATTATTTATTACATTATTTTAAAACCATCACTTAAATTACCTCCAGTTTTTTTTATGCGGGGGGGGGGGGAGGAACTTGTGTTACTTGTTGTATTCTAACAGCAGGTATTTTATTAATGATGTGCTGGTGTGTGTGTGTGTGCATCACATGACGAAAGCTGTTGTTTCAATGAAAAAGTTTGAGTGACACCTAAGGGTTAGAGGTGACCCCAGAACGGAAGTCAACAATACCATGTGAGTTCCAGACGGAGATTTTCTCTCTTTTTTTCTGGTGACACTTAAAGCAAAAGAAACGTGTTGAAGGCGCTGCCCCCAATGAGGAGTGAGTGTGCACAATGTTGCTAGGTCTAGTGAGACAAGCTATCTGTTTGTTTCTAACGTGCACGCACGCAAGTGATTTTTTTTCTGTGGCTGTTCTCTTTTTAATAAACCGTTTATAAATTAACATCGCCGTCCGAATGGGTTTGTCAGCAGACGTTCCAGAACCTGAGTATCCAATGAGTGTATAATGGTTTAAACACACATCAGAAAGTGCAAAATACAAAACAATAATTTTGCGTCCTTTGATTCATAGGTGAATCTTTCTAACTTAAAAACAAGTAACAATAGATCTCAATATTTTCCATGACGTCATTAAAAAAAAACAACCCTGCTAAATGACAACAATAAGGAATAAAAAAAAACAATAGCATTTATATGCAATCTATATAATAAATAATACGCTAAGTCATTACATGTTCGTACGTACGTTATCACCTTTTACACACATTTAAAAAATGAGATCGTCCGATCAGCAAAGATAATGATTGTTGATTAATCTGATGTCGGTAAGGTAAAAAAAAGTCTAACATTACTCATTTTAAAATGAATTGTTCTAAAATCAAATGTTATCCTACCGTCGACTAAAACTACAATTTTAAATGAATAGATTTCAAAATGTGACATTCGTGTTATTGATTTGAAGAATATTTAGCTAAATTATTTTTACAGTAAGAAGACAAAGAATATTGTTTTAAAAAGAATTAAATTGCTACAATTTTAAATAAATATAGAAGAAACTTATTCGTTTTATTTATTTAAAGAATATTAAGCTGACAATAATTATTTTCATGAAAGAAGAGTCATTTTTTTTCTGAATAGTATTGACTCTGATAGACATTTATTATTTTAAAAGCGATATTATTATTATTATTATTATTATTATTATTATTATTATTATTATTATTTACTCACTAGGAGTTCTCACACAGGTCATCAGTGATTGCTCACCGACAACCGGTGGTATTCCCTGGAGTCTGAGTGACAACAAGTCTCCCCAGATTTCCAGTATTCTCCACCTCTTTTCGATAGCCACCGCAAGTAAACTTGCAGTATCACAACAGCCGTTTCTTCTTCTTCTTCTTCTTCTTCTTCTTCTTCTTCTTCTTCTTCTTATTCTTATTCTTATTATTATTATTATTATTATTATTATTAACAGTTAATTATACAGATTGATGTAGAAAGCATTGTAGTAAATTACTATAATAAAGCGGAGTTAATCAACGTTTGTTTCCCTAAGGTTTATTCTAATCACATAAAATACATGCCAAAATATTCTTTAGTTTTGGGATTGAGCTGTGTTTGGAAAAAAAAAACACATTTTATTTGCAATTAAATCACCAAGTGCCCCATCTCTTACTAAGTTTCTGTTTATCACTCTCACCCTCTCTCACTGTCGTTTGCTCCCCCCACTCTTATTCTATACTGTGTCTATCACTCTCGCTTCTGCCCGTCTCTCTCCTTCTCTCTCTTTCTCTCTCTCTCTCCTTCTCTCTCTCACTCTCTCTCCTTCTCTCTTTCACTCTCTCTATTTCTCTCTCTCTCTCTTTCTTTCTCTCTCTCTTTCTCTCTTTCTCTCTCTCTGTTTATTAACAGTCAAAGATAATAAAACTAATTATAAAACCCAAGATTGGAATAGTCCATTATAGATAAATAGAAAATATCACCACAAGTAGTAATTCTATTGTTAACCTATAGCTGGAAAAGAAAAGAAAGAAAAAAAAAGGTGGTATAGCAAGCAAAAAGAGACTAATTTTGAATTTTGTCTTTTTATTATTTTTTATATTTAACTGGCTTTTCAAACTCACTTTGTCCTCATTCAAACAATCTAACCCAACAGGTCACATTGTTTTCTTGTAAATAACTACAAGTCAAAATTCCTGTGTTTTATCGTGTGCGTAGACGAAATAATGAATGAATTTAGATTTGTTAGCACCAGGAATTATTGGAGGAAAGTATAAATGATGATGATGATTTGTTTCGGGTCACTTTTCGTAGTGTTAATTCACCCTTTTTCATATGAACACTGAAACTCACTCAAAAGGAATGGAACAACAAACTTATTCATTTACAACTTTCAATTTTATTCTGTTGCAAAGATTTAGATGTTTTTTTTTACATATCCATCAATGCGTGAATTTCAAATTGTGTGTTGGTGTGTGTCTGTACTAACATTGGTGGAGTAATATTTGATTATTGTTATTGAAACGCATTATATTGTCTCCAGCAATCTGTAGTCGTAATGTTGGGATGTCAATTGAAAAACTCTACTTTTCGTAAACGAGTTGTTGCTTTTATTCAACTGAAAGGATCAAAACTTGGTTAGTTAAATCATGTGAGATTACACAAATACTTCTCATAAACTGTCCCCATAAGTAATCAAACTTTATTCATTCCATTCATCATTTTCAATCCTCTCATAATATTCTTCATCATTAACCTGACAATGTATCCATCTCATTAACCCTTATTCTTGAGTGGCTTTTATGCCTTGATAAGTGTGACTCATTAATATAAAAAAAAAAAATTAATAAAAAAGCCGTTTTAATTGGTTCAGAAAATGCGATTAACACTGTTTTATATTTATATTTCTCTTGTTTGTCTTTTTATTCTCGCAGACGTCTTTGTAAACAATGACAATAAAGATAAGTTGTTTTTTATACCATTACCATGGTTTCATGCACACGATCTTCAGATGGTCTAATTTTCAAGGTTTTTTTAAATGCCCATGACATGAGATACAGTGATTACCAGATCATCGAGTGTGGCTTCCGTCCGCAGTAGGAAATAAGGGAAGGAGTGGTTTGCGGAGTCCAACGTGGAGTTTAAAGCGAACCGCTGGGCAAGTAGTTCAGCCTTGTCAGTTGCCGGAATTAATAATCCAATGTAATGAAAAAAGGAAAAAAGAAAATTCTTTATATGTTCATTAACGTTTCGTCTTTATTCCAAGACGTCCTTGAATAGAAAATCAATTTTCTTGAAGAAGTCTTGGAATAAAGATGAAACGTCGATGAACATACAAATAATTATCAGTTTTCCTTTTTTAATCTTTCATTTGTGTGTGTATATATATATATATATATATATATATATTGTTTGTCTAGTCAAAGTTCAACCAATGCAAACTTTCATAGGCTAATCTCAATAGACTTTTCACTTTTCAGATACAAAAATAGAAGTAAAGCATCTTGCATTATTCAATAAATGTCTCTAAAGCTAAAATAAATTAATTTCGATTTCGACCGGACCAATAACAGTGTAAAGTAAACCTTTTATTTATTTATTTATTTATTTATATATATATATATATATATATATATATATATATATATAAATAATTAACTTGTTACAAATATCCAGGGGGTATAAATCCAAAGGAAGTTGAAACCGGGTTTATGAGAGTGCAATTAATGGAATAATAAAATCACCAACAATATATATATATATATATATATATATATATATATAAAATGAAATGCCGTGAAAAGCAGGATGTGTGAAAAAGACATACGGAAGAAAACCAATTTAAATACAGGAATTTAATCATTAATTTCATATATAGAGATAGATAGATAGATAGATAGATAGATGGCTGCAAGAATCGTTTCTTGATGATTTATTCCTGTAATTAAATTTGTTTTTTCCGTTTGTCTTTATCATACACACACACACACACATATACTAGCAGGGCTACCCGGCGTTGCCTGGGGCAATAAAAAAAAACAAAGTAGTAGAAAATAAATAGTGCGTGTAACATCTCTGTATAAAAACTTCAATCTCTCTTCCTCTCTCTAGCCGTCTCTCTATCCTTCTCTACTTCCCTCGTCCCCATTATTTCTCTCCCTCCCACCCACCCTCTATTTCCCCTCTTCTCTTATTTTAATGTTTTAAAACCTAATAATAATGTAAGTCATTTCCCCCGGAGCCATCTGTTTTAAATGCAATAGTGTAATCTTACATTTATTGCTCTGGGACATAAAAAAAAATAGAAGTTAAATAGCATATGTAACATTTTTATATTAAAACTTCTATCTCTCTCCTCTCCCCCTCTCTCTCTCTCTCTAGCCGTCTCTTTCTCTTTCTCTCTTAACACTGTAATGTTAGTAAGAAGGCCTTGACAGAACTGCCAAAAGTACCGTTAAAATCAAAGTATGAAGAAAAATAATGTTGATAATGAGTATTGATCCCGGACAATGCTGAGTTGAACAAATAGTCCCTGTCTATACCTAATTTCTTGCCACCCCCCATTTCAGAATATGAAGATAAATGATGTTGATAGAGACAATAGTTCAAAGAGATTTAATATATACCAGTTACCAAAAGTAATACTGTAATCTTACAATTTTTGATCCCCAACAACACCAAGAAGACCAAATGGTTCCGTCAATACCTAATATCTTACCCCACTCTATTGTAACATATTAAGAAAATACTTAATGTTGATGACGTCTATAGTCCTAAAAGCGTTTTTCATAAGTGACCGAAACTGCACAAGCCTCCAAAAAGCGTTTTCTATAGGGGGTGGGGGTGGGTGCTAAACTACACAAGCCCCGAAAAACGTTTTCTATAGATGACCTAAACTGCACAAGCTCCCAAAAAGCGTTTTCCATAGGTGAACTAAACTACACAAGCTCCCGAAAAAGCGTTTTCCATAAGGGAGCTAAACTGCACAAGCCCCCGAACAGAATCAAAAGTTTACGGACGCACCTCTGATGTACAAAAGAATCAAAAGTTTACGTATGCGCCTTTGTCAAAAGTTCAGAGCCGTGCCTATGTGTACAAAAGAATCGAAAGGTTAAATTTTGAATCCCCTCCTCCATCGCAGCCTCCCTCTGATGTCCTTTCCGGTTTAATTTTAGGGAATGACTTGCAGTTTTTTTACAAATTACTACATAATATAATTGTTGTTTTTTTTTTCAATTTATACATAATTAAATTGAAATTAAACTGAAAATAGCTGAAATAATCGACATCCCTCCTCCCGGACGAAATCTGCCCCATAGCCTCCTTAGGTGTGCATTTAGAGATTCGGGAATACTTCCATTATCTTCCTCGGTTAATTTTACATGAGAATACACTTAGATTTTCTAACACACATACATACAGACATTAAGTTTTATATATATATATATATATATATATATATATATATATATATAATTTGTTTGTGAGCGTTGCTTTAGAGAAGAAAAGTAGAAGAGAATGAAACAAAATGAGAAGAGAAAGAAAAGCAGTGGCTTAACATACCATAATCTTTTTCAGTTTCTAAAATATTGTCTGTCAAAGAAGAAATTAAATATTTATAGAATAAAATCCGTTGCTTCATCCATTCATAATTAGAATGTATTTTTTATTAAAAAATTTAGGATTTCTTGTTTGCTCGTGTTTAATTTTCCAATTTTTTTTAAAAATCTCTTTTTTAAATTTTATTGATATCTCTTGATTTAAGATCAAATATTTTTATGTGTTTGACGCATTTATTTTTCGTTTGTTTTCTAATATCCTTAATTTCCTGTTTTTTGACTTTCCATTAAATCAAAAATGAAATCAAATGTGTGATGGCCATTATGTATATCAGTTACTGATTCAGCTTCTTTTTTTTAATGGAAATCACTCCAGACAAGGCATGAAGCCGCTTGATGTAAGGAGCTGGGAAGAGCGAAAGATGAATCATCACAAAGACAAGAGATGCAAATTGACCTTAGTCTTGAAAAGACAAAGGCTATAGGTAGGAGGAAAACAGTCAGCAGAAAGAGAGTTCCAGAAGACCACAGATCCTGGAAATAAGCTACTGGAATAGGAAGCTGTATTACAATGAGATATCAAAACAACAAATTGATGAAGACCACTAGACCAACCAGTCAAACGAGCTGGAACAAAAGAAGCAGACAATAAATCAGACAATTCTGAAGAACACATCAAACCAGGGACAGAGGGGTGGGGAGAGATCATTTGTGATTTTTTATCTAGACGACCTGTGACCCTTGCTTGATTTTTATCTGGTCACAATGCAATTATCAAGAAAGAAATATATATATTTACCTGAAAATGGATGACGATAGAAAAGATGAATGGTAGTTGCTAAAAGCTGTAGAAATATATGTCCGTTTGAAAGCAACAGCTATAACTGCTGACTGCTACTTTATCAAACAATGTCAACATTAAGAACGTGTATATTTAATATATATATATAAAAACGAAACCCTTTTTTCCAACTTTAAATCTCCTTTCACCGGACACCTTATCTACGGACATTCACCAACTGGACAGACTCCATATTTTTACACGCACACTCTTACTCTCCATTACTTTATATTTTTTCAAATTTTGAGTTTTGGCTTTTCCACTGCCAACTTATCCATCTATGTAATTCCTCTGATGATAAGATTTTAATCTTTGAAAAGCCTTGGCTTAAGGAAAAAAAATAAACATGTTTTTACCAAGTACACCTTGCATTGAACAATCGAAGTTGAAATAGATTTGTCATTTGTACATATTTATCTCTCTTCTTTAGTTTATATGTAATATATATATATATATATATATATATATATATATATATATATATATATATATATATATATAAACAAATACTGACCCAACGGGTTGTCTAGTGTATTAATAAAACATATATAGAAATCAGGATTTATGTATGCAAACTGAAGTGTTTAGCATTGATTTCCATGTTGTGAAAGTTCAAGAAGGTTGTTGTTATTCAATATGAATTCGTTTAATGTGACTTTAGTGGCAGGAGAGAGTCGGAGTTCTTTTTGTAACTAGAAAGAGATAAGCAATAAAAGAAATTTCTTTCCATTCTCCTTGAACCTTCACGATCAATTTGTTTGACATCAGCCAAGGCTGGTGCCACCATTTTGACCAGTTTCAGTTCCCTTGGAAACTAAATATATATTTGTTTATGTTAATCTATGTGAGTGATCTCCCCCTGAACACTCTCCCAGGCTGGAGGCGGCTTCCGGCCGGAAGTGATGAGAACGCCATTATTGTTTTACCTATAATCTGTAATGGAGCACGAATAAATTATTCTCTCCATATACGTTATCGAAGTCCGTGTTTACATTCTTTTTGTTACATAGTAACACTTGTTTATTTTCATATTAAAAGTTTAGACTCAACTTGGCATATTGTCTTTATTTATTTGTTTTCCATCGAAGGTAGGGAACGAAAGCACCCTTGATGGTGGCACTCTCCAGCAGGGCGCTTAAAGTGACCTGCAATAAACCAACATTCCTCCCAGAGAAGGAGGTAATGTCTGGGACTAAGCCGAACCATGCCTCATTCCGACAAAAAAGGATTTGTTCATCCAGGTCAGTCCCTATGTTGTCAGAATGATATCCAAAGACGGTTCCTCAGCTGATATGAGAATGCTGGCGGGACTTGACTGGATAACTACTGCAACATAGTACAGGTGGAAAGATGGAGAAAAACATGTAGGATGGCAGGAGTTTAAAGGTGTGAACGACCGAATGATTTATTACCATAACAGCCCAAGAGTCTTGAGTTAATGACTGAATAGAGCAGACGACAAAATAATGAGGGGGGGGGGTTATTCTGTTCATGTATGTACACTCACAAAGTGGGAAACAAACAAAGGCGTGTTCAGAAAGTATCCAGACGGAGCTCTATATTTGTAAAGACATAAAAACGCAAGATTTCTTTATAAATTACAAGGCATTTCCGAAAAGGAAACTGTATTTGCAAAGACATTTAAAAGTGCAATTTGCTTTCCAAATACGAGATATGTTCAAAGAATATCTCGACAGAAAACGTATTTATAAACGCACACAAAAATAAGTATAATTTGTTTTTAAAATACAAGATGTATTCAAATTGTACCCAGAATGAATTTGTATTTATTAAAGACAGAAATTGACAATGAAGGAAAAAGTTCTTCTGGATATTAATCTAAAACGTATTGAGACTGAAGCTGTTTGTAACTAGAAAGAGATAAGCAATAAAAGAAATTTCTTTCCATTCTCCTTGAACCTTCACGACTATTTTGTTTGACATCAGCCACCATTTTTACCAGTTTCAGTTCTCTTGGGCTCGTGTAATGTTTTTTCTATATTTTTTGTTCTATTTCTATTTTAACTTATCTTTGGTTGGTCAGCGTCACCTGGTTATGTGGGTTGGTTTCTGCACTCGAGGATTTTCCTTAATATTTTAGCTGTTTTCATTGGCACCATGCGTTGTATGGTGTCAATCTTCTCTTTGATTCCAATTTCTTCTCATCTTCTTTCCAAGTTTTTCGGAACTGTTCCGAATGCTCCTACAATTATTGGTGTTACAGTAAATTTTTATTCATGTTCCATATCTTGTCAGCTCTCGAGCAAATTCCATATATTTGCTAAGTTGTTTTGCCTCCTTGATGGTCATTTTTTGAACTGCTGGAACAATAAAATCTAAGATTTTGTTGATTATTATCATCTTGTTTAGATGAATTTGATCGTTTGTATTTTCATGTTCAGAGGATTTTATGATTCTAATTTTCCACTACTGGTTCCATTTGTTTGCATGTTCAAAATGTAGACATTTGCATAGTTCCCTATACATGGCTTTTCCAACACAGTCATGTCTGTTTTTGTATCCCTTTTCGGATAGTTTGCTACAGTAAGTTATTATGTGATTTCCATTTCGTCTCTTTGCACACAGAGTCTACATTTATTGTTTTCTAGGGTCTTGTCTATACTGGCTTTGATGTAGTTCTGATTGTGTTGTTTTGTGTGGCTGTCAGTAGCGATTCTGTGTCTCTGTTCATGTATCCTTTATGTAGCCATGTTAATGTGTTTTTGTGCACTGTTTGTTTGGTTAGTCTTATAAATCGTCTATGTAGCTGCTTCTCTTCCCATTTTTCTTCACGTGCTTGTTTTTCTCTCTACATTGTTCACCTTGGCGCTGCTTTTGCTGGTGGTGAATCAGAAATTATAAGTCCAAGGCTAAAGGAATCCAAATACAAAATAAAAACTTAATACCTGGCAATGGAATAACTTACTAGTCTTTCTTTCTGTTTTTCGGACTACTAACCACATGATTTGAATTAAGCTTGGGCTTATACTTACGGTTTGTAATTATGATTTATACTTATATTTATACTTAGTGATTCTTTATTCCATGGGAGTTTTTTCACCATATCCCTTTGATAGACTCACTGAAATGTAAGCATAATTTCTGATGATGGGGATTTGAATTAATTGCTGACTCATCCATGTTTGCTGTTAAAATCATCTTGAAACGTACGTAATTCATGTCTTTAGATGTTTTTCATTCTGAAATTAGATTTAAATGGTATTATAAATCTTAAAAAAAAAATATATTACTAAGCTCTATCTACTTTAAATTAAATATTGAGCTTTTACACTGCAATTTGGAACTGATTCCTTTAGTTGATCATAAAAGATTTCTTCATATACAAATTAAGCTTTAACTATAAAAAATTTGTTTCATGTTATTATCTCACATATGTCTATGTTTTTTCCGTTTGTCTTTTTCACACATCCTGTCTTTCACAGCATTTCATTTATAGATATATCATGCACTTTATCCGCATATATATATATATATATATATATATATATATATATAAATGTGTTTTCAATGTTATCATGAAGTAATTCCTAATACGATAAAGATATGCTTAATATTGGAGATAGATAAATTTTACAATTGCAACAAACTTTTTACCGCCCTGTACCAGGATATTCCTTATTTTATTCTCCTATTTTCACTCGGAATTATAAAGGACTTCAGATTTCATACATGATTTATAATTTTTTTAAAGATTTTAATTGAAACCAAAGCTTTTATTGTTAAATGTTGGTTTTCCTTCTGATGAGAAGATTTGTTTCTTTGAAAAACCAAGGTTTAAAGGACTTTTCTATATTTTATACTATACTTTGTTATACTATCTGAAACTATTAAACTTGTAAAGTATGTAACTTTACATTTGTTTATTTTCACTTACCTATATATATATATATATATATATATATATATATATATATATATATATGTATGTATATATAATATATGTATATATAATATGTATATATAATATATATATATATAATATATAATATATGTATATATAATATATATATATATAATATATATATATCTATTAATAATGGAGTTTATGTATCTGTCTGTCTGTCTGTCTGTCTGAAGCCGAAACTCCAGTATGACTATTTTACTGAAATTAATCTTTTTGAAATTCTTTATATACTGTCACTAAAAGTCGCTTAGACACCAGATGGGTTTTGCCATTTACATAAGTAATTCCTTTAAACCTTCAATTAAATTAATATTTACAAATATACACTTATAACTGCTATTATCAAATTTACATATGTATTTACAATATTTTCCGATAAGGTTATATTAATAAACATTATTCATACAATTAATGAAAGCCATTTTCATCATAACCGGCGTGTTTTCTAAACCATTTCAACTCGAGTACTGTTAAAATTGCAAAGTCATTGGCTGTTTAATCAGTGGTGTCCTCCCTCCCTCCGGTAATTAAATATGGCGATCTGATTAAGCAGCTGATTGGCTGTTTAATCAGTGGTGTCCTCCCTCCCTCCGGTAATTAAATATGGCGATCTGATTAAGCAGCCGATTGGCTGTTTAATCAGTGGTGTCCTCCCTCCCTCCGGTAATTAAATATGGCGATCTGATCAGGCAGCCGATTGGCTGTTTAATCAGTAGTGCCCTCCCTCCGGTAATTAAATATGGCGATCTGATTAAGCAGCCGATTGGCTGTTTAATCAGTGGTGCCCTCCCTCCCTCTGTTAATTAAATATGGCGATCTGATTGCAGCCGATTGGCTGTTTAATCAGTGGTGTCCTCCCTCCCTCCCTCCGGTAATTAAATATGGCGATCTGATTAAGCAGCCGATTGGCTGTATAATCAGTAGTGCCCTCCCTCCCTCCGGTAATTAAATATGGCGATCTGATTAAGAAGCCAATTGGCTGTTTAATCAGTGGTGTCCTCCCTCCCTCCGGTAATTAAATATGGCGATCTGATTAAGCAGCCGATTGGCTGTTTAATCAGTGGTGCCCTCCCTCCCTCCGGTAATTAAATATTGCGATCTGATTAAGCAGCCTAATGGCTGTTTAATCAGTAGTGCCCTCCCTCCCTCCGGTAATTACATATGGCGATCTGATTAAGCAGCCGATTGGCTGTTTAATCAGTGGTGTCCTCCCTCCCTCCGGTAATTAAATATGGCGATCTGATTAAGCAGCCGATTGGCTGTTTAATCAGTGGTGTCCTCCCTCCCTCCGGTAATTAAATAGGGCGATCTGATTAAGCAGCAGATTGGCTGTTTAATCAGTAATGCCCTTCCTCCCTCCTGTAATTAAATATGGCGATCTGATTAAGCAGCCGATTGGCTGTTGAATCAGTATGCCCTCCCTCCCTCCGGTAATTAAATATGGCGATCTGATTATGCAGCCGACGTTAATCTGGCACGTTAAACATGTAAACAACAACGCTGGCAAACACTGTGCTCAGTTTTCCATTTTTAAAACCGTTCTAAGTTTGTTTATTCTTAGCCATTATGTTTTAAAACACAAATTTATTAAATCAAATTGTTTAATTAAAATAATAATTGATTTAAAAATTACTATATAAAAACGCGCGTGTGCACGCACGCACACACCCACACACAGTTCAGGTAAACTTTTTCTTTCCGAGAATTAAAATTTTTTTCGTGTTTACTGTATTTGATTTCTTAATACTTTCATATCCAATATTATCATTTTTTCACGACCTCAACAGAATTTATGATTCCATGTTTTATTTATTAAAAAAAAAGATGTGATTTTTTTTCTTTAATGTCAACAAAATAAACTAACACATTGTACTGGAAAACTATACAACTGATTGTAGAATCAAATTGTTTAATTAAAAAAAGGTACACACACACGCACACGCACACACGTTCACTGTATTTGATTTTTGGGTGCCTTTTCATTTTAGGACCCACGCTAACTTTGACACCGTCGTTACAGTTAGGGTTAGGTTTGTTTTTTTTCCTTTTTAATTAAAAATATTTACATGTATAGGGGGGGGGAAGATAAAAAAATTGGGGGAAGGCGGTCAAAAAAATTTTTTTTTTTCTTAACTAAAAAATATTTCAATGACTGGTAAATAAAAAAATTGAGGGGGGATACAACAAAAAAATTTCTTTCTTTTTGAACTACAAGTCTTTCTATTTATGGGCGAGGGTACAACAAAAATCGGGGTAGGGTCGAATTTTTTTTTTCTTTATTTTCAACTAAAAATATTCTTTGTCATAAACACAGAAAATCAATGTCTAACAACCACAGAAATATGACTGGGGCTCCATTGGCTTACGCGTGAGCCTTCATTTCTGATGCGGCAGCCTAGCAAAAATATGCGACCGGATGGAGCATATATTTGCTAGTATATATAATATATATAATATGTATATATAATATATGTATATATAATATATGTATATATAATATATGTATATATAATATGTATATATAATATGTATATATAATATGTATATATATGTATATATATATGTATATATAATATATGTATATATAATATATATATATATAGACTTTTGTTGTTGTTTTTGTTAGCATTAACTGCTGTTGTATTTTTCACTTCCTAAGTGAAGGGAGTTTCCTCCTCTTACATATATTATATTGTAAGACGCTAGACTACAGACAATTTGGTTGTCGGTTCGAATCTTGCTAAAAACCTGAAGAGCGGTAGACCGTGAAACACATGTGTACATGGATTTCTTTCATAGATAAATAAATAAATACGTCCTGTAATAGGGGCGACTCATTGCATATATATTCAATATAATATATGCAAGTGGAGGAAACTCCTTTCACTTAAGAAGTTAAAAATATGACAGCGGTTATCACTAATAAAAGCAACTACAAAAAATCTTAACTATTTAAAAGCGATAAAAAAGCGTACATATTCCGTGCAAGCTCTTCTGGCCTGGAAGAGCTTGCACGGAATATGTATGATGTAGTTGCGTGTTCGAATCTTGCCAAAAGCCATGCTGACGATCGGTAGATCGTTAAACACATGTGTACATTGATTTCTTTTATATATATATATATATATATATATATATATATATATATGGGGTAAGGTACACGATAGTTCATGAAAAATGAAGTGTCGTGATGGACAAAATGTGTGAAAAGATGACAGACGGAAAACAAGTCAAAATGCAGGAGAAAAACAAAAACAAGAGATTATTTTTGACCGGTTTCGTTCGTGGGGAACGTCTTCAGAAAATGAAGAATACATAAAATAATTTTATTTTATATTGAAAGCACACACATGGGATGAGGGGGGGGAATAATCTGCTTGTATCATGTGAGGAGACATTAAGTGATGTTGGGACATGATAAGTAGGTGATACATTCTTCAAAGGCGGTGGGGGTGGGAGGAAGGCGACAGAGAACCTAGCTACGGTGAACAGAAAGGGTGGGGATGAAGAATGTATCACCTACTTATCATGTCCCAACATCACTTAATGTCTCCTCACATGATCCAAGCAGATCATTTTTCCCCCTCATCCCATGTGTGTGCTTTCAATATAAAATAAAATTATTTTCTGTATTCTTCATTTTCTGAAGACGTTCCCCATGAACGAAACCGGTCAAAAAAATCTCTTGTTTTTGTTTTTCTCCTGCATTTTGACTTGTTTTCCGTCTGTCATCTTTTCATATATATATATATATACACCCGGTGTTGCCCAGGTTAGAGTGTGGGATAGCATCATATGCAACATCATGGTAGGGAGAGTTTACTTTAACAGCAACCTTGATGCTGTCATCTAGATATCTTACTCACCGAGCTATTCAGATATGTGATAATACTCTTAAAGTAACGCTAATAAATAGATTAATTTCATTGTGTAACATGTTTGAACATTGTCATTAGCTTCTTTAAGGGACAGCCAGAGACACAAAAATACTTCCATTATGTTCACACGCAAATTGTGCATGTGAATACAATTATATTGAAAGTACACTTCCTAGTATATCTTCGTTTTTATGGACAGACATACACAGACATAGAGGTGTTCTCCTTGATTATATATATATATATATATATATATATATTTCATTTGAATCAAAGGGAAAATAGTTTTCAGTTAAGGGGTTGTGCCCCCGGAGACCATCTTAGTATTATCAAAATTTGCTGAAATTTTGGGAATAGACATCATTTTTGGTCATTTACCTATGGCTGTAATTTTATTTGAATCAAAGCGAAAACAGTTTTCAGTGTGTGGGGCGGGGGGGGGGCATCGTTGAAGTTATATATTTCTTATATAGCCTATGACTTTTACTGAGAGGTCAGGAGTCCACATGCCAATTTTCAAGTAATTCTGTCCAGCGGTTTGGGTGAACATAAGACACAAAGATCAGGCAGACACACACACAGGCAGACTTACTATTTTTTATATATACAGGGTGTTTCAAAAGTCTTGGGAACATTACAAATGCGTATATCTCATGAACTATTCCAGGTAGAAAAATGAAACTGGTGCCATTTTAAAGCTTGCTTAATCAAGTTTTTGGTCATACTAATGATTTTCGTGTTATCTTTCCAGGTGCAGTAATGGCGTTCTCTAAACAAGACAAGGCATTTTGCGTCCTCCAATTTGCAAAGACTGAATCGTGGACATGTGTTCAGCGTGCATTTCGCAGGAAATTTAAAATAGAAGCCCCTGAAAGGAAATCCATTGTCAGATGGCATGCTAAGTTTGTGAAAGATGGGTGTTTGTGCCCAAGTAAGGGAACAGGTCGCCCTTCAACTTCAGAAGATGCAGTTGAGCAAGTTCGGACAGCCTTTCAGCGGAGCCCCCGTAAATCAGTGAGAAGAGCCAGCAGGGAACTTCAGCTTGCTCCAGCAACTGTCTGGCGTGTCTTAAGGAAACGACTGCAAATGGTACCTTACAAGCTCAAGTTGGTCCAAAAGTTGAATGACACTGATAAGCCACTTCGCCGTGACTTTTGCATTGCAATGCAAGAGAAGTTGGAAGATAACGGCTTTGATGACCGGCTTGTTTTTAGCGATGAGGCGACCTTCCATCTGAATGGCAAAGTTAACAAGCATAACACTCGCATATGGGGTACTGAGAATCCTCATGAACTTCTTGAGCACGAGCGAGATTCACCAAAAGTGAACGTGTTTTGTGCAATTTCCAAGAAAGGTGTCTATGGACCGTTCTTCTTTGAAGAGGCAACTATCACTGGTGAATCCTATCTCAACATGCTGGAAGACTGGTTAATGGCTCAGTTGGAACAAGCAGAATCTGATGACTTCATTTTTCAACAAGATGGTGCACCACCACACTGGAGTCTTAGAGTAAGGTAGTTTCTTAACACAAGGCTGCCTGGTAGATGGATTGGGAGATCTGGGCGAGGTGATGACGTTCTCATGCCCTGGCCTCCTAGGTCTCCAGATCTTACCCCGTGTGACTTTTTCCTTTGGGGCTTTGTCAAGCAACAAGTCTATGTGCCGCCCCTTCCAAGAGATATTGACGAACTAAAGGCTCGAGTAACGGCAGTTGTGGGAACCATTGACGTCAAGATGCTGGAACGCGTTTGGCAGGAAATGGACTATCGACTAGATGTCTGCCGTGTGACGAATGGTGCTCATATTGAGCAACTTTGAAGATTCCCCACAAAACTTGAAACTTTAACCTTTCCAACGGTACCAATTTCATTTTTCAACTCCTAATAGTTTTTGAGTTATTAAAAATCGTTATGTTCCCAAGACTTTTGAAACACCCTGTATATATAGATAAATTCCTTTAAGTTCACACACAAGTTTATGTAGTAGATCAGTGGTGTAGAATACTAGTGCTCATAATTTAATATAATCATAGTTATTTAGAAAACATTCCATATTTCATTCAAAATCATTTTATTATAAGACAATTGTTTCTGCCCATTTCGAAAATATACATTTTCATGATATATAAAATATCATAAACGCTCACGAAAAGGCTTTATCAGTGTATATTCGCCACAATCAGGCTGATAAAATCAAAATGCATATTCATGTAATCTATATATTTCCATTTTTTTCTTTTTTCACTCCAATCAAGGAAAAATCCTTACTTAACTCTGTTTACTTGCATTTAAAAGTTCATTTTTCTCCGTTCAAAATGTTCAATCCCAATCGACAAAAAACAATAAACCAAAGTGCACATATAAAAGAATAATTAATTAGCACCCACCAAAATGGTCCACAGTAATAAATTTTCACTCATATATATATATATATAGATCAAATTCTATTAAATATTTCATCCAATAGTTCTTAAAAATTTTCTAGAAACATCAAACATTTTTTCTTGGTTGAATTTTTTAAAGAAATTGTTCAAGTTGACAAAGATATGTAGAAATTGTTCCAAATCCATATTGATTAATTGAAGCCTTCAACTCACGTAAATCATTTTCAAGAACAAATAGAACCGTAGATATTGTAACTGTCCCTGTTATTCTATAAATCAATAATTAATCGATTATTTGAAGGAACTTTGGATAGAATCTCTTTGAGCTTAAACGATATTCCAAACTATTAGCTAGTATATCTTCACTTTATTTGCCTTTTGGACATTTATGTGCCAAACTTTATGAAGAGAAGCGGCTTCCATGGACTTAAGGATGAGTGTACAAATCTAATAAACTTTCCTTTTTGCAGAGTATATTGAGCCAAATCAAACTTGACGTTATTAGATTTTGTAGGGCTTGCTTCGTGGCGGTGTGGTTGGCTCATACTGTTATAACTGTACTTTTTTTTATATTGGTTTTTCTCTGGTAAATACTCAAGTGTTCTGTACACGAATGAAGAATGAAATGCTGGCATCTCATGGATTTTTGTTGTCTCCATTTGATTCACCTGTGAACGAGTATTCTTAATTACAGATTTCTCATAGCTAAGAATTTATTTCGAACTAATGTCTTGAGCCAAGACATTGATCCTGTAATTTCAGTTCAGTATAAACTAGTGGATCAAGTGTAGAATTTTACTTCTTTATTAATGCTAGAAATGTTCAATTCGTTTTTTTTTAGATATTCATAGATTGTGTATGTATCGATATAGTAGCAGGGTTACCTGGCATTGCTCGAGTTGGGGAAGGGGGATAACATCACATGCAAAAATATCGTAACGAGTAACGACAGTGTTCTTGACTATTCTTAGTCTCAATTAATAAATGTATTTTATTTGTTCATTTTACTTGGAAGTAGATCTTAGTGAACTCTGAATTTAAATTTATTTGTCTCGTTACTGAAATGAAAGAAATGTAAAAAAAAAAAACGCAAAAGTTATACATTCAGATAAAAGTTGAAATCTCAAAACTAAATAAACTCTATTATTGCTAATATCAACTTTAAACAGAAAATAATCGATTTTATTTTTGTTAAAATCCTCCTCTTTAAAATAACAATTTACCGATTTAAATTTACTTAAAAACCAAGCAACATAAAACGTGTATGTCATTAGATACATACCGATAATTAGCAAGGAGACATAATATGGTATAATAACGTTCACACACCGATTTCTGTTAGATCACCGAAGTTAAGCGACGTTGAACCTGGTCAGTACTAAATGGGTGACAATTTGGGAATACCAGGTGCTGTATGTGCTCTCTGCGTATCTCGGCATTGTTTCCAGTCGTCCTGGATTTTTCCTTGCCACTGGAATCAATCAGTGCTGATTGAGGAGGTGTGGTTGTGGATTGTGCAACTCTTGCTTCACAATTACACACACAGCTAGTCTTACAGGGAGTATCCATTTTCTATCGAGACTGAACGGAGGCCATGAGCAAAAAGACCCAACATTGTCCAGGATTGAATAAAGAACTCCGGCCTATGACACCATACTACCTTTTTTATTTTTTTCATTTTATATTCAAATTTTAGGGTGGAGCCTTATGTCAGACTTGTTAAAGATGCCTGACTTATTTTGATTGTGAGCGACTCTGTTCACTAATTCATTCACAGTTTAAGAAAAGTAATCGATCGAATCGATATGTGTTTCCTCTATATTTGGTTACACTTGAAAAAAGGTATTGTTTTTTTTTTAAATTGAACTGGGTTTTTTTAATGTTATACGGCTCTGCCTTCTGTGTATTTAAATATGATTCTTGATTTTTTGTGCCCATTCATGTTTCGTATATACTTAAATCCGATGTATTGATGATGTAACATTGTGTAGAGAGTTCTTTGTTCCCCACCAGATAGCCTGTAATCTTCTTGTTGACAAAAACAGCCGATCCCTTGTTGACACGCTGTAAGTAGTTGGCTCAATCGGTATTCACATCTAGTTGTAAAGATGGCCGTAGTAGTGATGCAGCAGCAGCAGAAGTTTCTCTGTTACCCTCTATTCCTTATAACTGTAATGATGTAACAAATAAAAAAAACGCCAAAAACAATATTTGCTCAATAGCATCGTCATGCTCTTTGGTGTTTTATTCTTTTACACGTTACATAAGCTTCCCCTCGTCCACTCCCCGGAGGACGGACAAAGACAGAGCTTTGAAAAAGGCATCCGAACCCAGTCAGCTCACCTTGGACTTCCTGTCCGTGACTTCATATCGTTACATGTAGCCCTAACTCTAGGTTTCAAATTCTAATGGAATTTTCCACTTCTCTTCTTACTCTAACTTTATGTGAAAAATACCGTTTTTAACATTATTTTTAGTTACTTACGGAAAAATTAAAACTTTTTGGGGTATCGGATTCGGTAAAATTTGAGCCAAATTTTTTATTCCAAAAACGATTCTTCTAATTCTCTTTTGTTTTTTTTTGTTTAAAACTGAATTTTCCATTGCTAGTACTAATTATGAAATGACAAATATTTATTGTTTTCAAACTACCAATAACATTAAAATCTATAGATCATAATAACGAATTTAGGTAAAAATTGCACCGGTAAAATGGCACGAGTGAATAAATAGGAAAAAATGGCACAAGTGAAAACTATAGATGAAAATCTCACAATGAGTTTATCAAATCACTATTTTCTAATCAATTACGAGAAAAAGATCAGGGGAAAAATGGTTAGAAAGATCTATTCGTGTAATGTACGTCCTCCCCCCCCCCCCACACACACAAGTGTACTTATACTTTTGCGAAAATATATACACACATTACACTGTTTTTTAGGTAATCCAAAAATAAATAAAAAAATATATACACACATTACACTGTTTTTTAGGTAATCCAAAAATAAATAAAAAAATATATACACACATTACACTGTTTTTTAGGTAATCCAAAAATAAATAAAAAAATATATACACACATTACACTGTTTTTTAGGTAATCCAAAAATAAATTAAAAAATATATACACACATTACACTGTTTTTTAGGTAATCCAAAAATAAATAAAAAAATATATACACACATTACACTGTTTTTTAGGTAATCCAAAAATAAATTAAAAAATATATACACACATTACACTGTTTTTTAGGTAATCCAAAAATAAATTAAAAAATATATACACACATTACACTGTTTTTTAGGTAATCCAAAAATAAATAAAAAAATATATACACACATTACACTGTTTTTTAGGTAATCCAAAAATAAATAAAAAAATATATACACACATTACACTGTTTTTTAGGTAATCCAAAAATAAATAAAAAAATATATACACACATTACACTGTTTTTTAGGTAATCCAAAAATAAATTAAAAAATATATACACACATTACACTGTTTTTTAGGTAATCCAAAAATAAATTAAAAAATATATACACACATTACACTGTTTTTTAGGTAATCCAAAAATAAATAAAAAAATATATACACACATTACACTGTTTTTTAGGTAATCCAAAAATAAATAAAAAAATATATACACACATTACACTGTTTTTTAGGTAATCCAAAAATAAATAAAAAAATATATACACACATTACACTGTTTTTTAGGTAATCCAAAAATAAATAAAAAAATATATACACACATTACACTGTTTTTTAGGTAATCCAAAAATAAATAAAAAAATATATACACACATTACACTGTTTTTTAGGTAATCCAAAAATAAATAAAAAAATATATACACACATTACACTGTTTTTTAGGTAATCCAAAAATAAATAAAAAAAACAACAACTCTATGACAAAATATTTAGACATTTAAAAAGAATCTGAATCGGCATCGGTAATTGTATCGGAATGGGAAAAAAATGTTGGAATCGTCCCATCACTATTACATACCCACATCCAATATCGCTACAATGATTTTCATATTTATTTTTAAATTCGTGAACATTCATACATAATTTTTTTAAATAAATAAAACTAACTGCAGCCGTTTATAAGAACTCTCAAGTCACGCTCTGCATGCATATTAATGTATTAAAAAAATAAATGTAAAAATGATCAGTTCGTTCGACTCAAATACATAACAAACATCAACCGTAGTAGAAATATAAATATGAACTTTGATGTGGCAATATGTGTCAATTTGTTAAAAGACAAGAAGTTCAACTATAAATGAACAAGATGAACACAGACAGAGACTACAAACATCTATTGGAAAATCTACTCTATAAAATTAAGTTTGCCGGATTTTAAAATTCAGGCCTAAATAGCAATTAATCGGCCAAATCGATGTTTGATTCTGTTTCACATTTATCACTATTAGATTGATTGAAATCTCTTAGTAACAATAATAAGTATAATAATAAAAAAAAATGTATAATTTTGGTTGTTCGGACTACATTTCTCATCTTCAGTGTTATCACGTTTCAGCCACTGTAACCTTTTTCAGGTGTATCTATTCGAACTCGGGAATTTGGACGGAATTTCGAACAGAACTGAATTTAACTTAGTACTATATCCACTGTGTCAGTTCTAAGTGATAGTCATCTGAAGGTTGAAGGTTCAATCCTCGGTGCGGGCAATACACAGAATTGCAAATTACTGAAAACTTCTCACAGTCATGGCTGATAGAACAAGAGCATTAAATAAAGGGTTCCGTTCGAAATTCCGCCTAGATTCCCGAGTTCGAAGTGATACACCTGAAGAAGACCAGAGGTTACAGTGGCCGAAACGTTGTGATTATAACACTCAAGATGAGAAATGTAGTCCAAATAACCAAACTTATACAAATTATCAATCCTCATCTAAAAAATTCAGAAATATAATAAAAAAATAATTTCTTTTTTCATTTATAGTTATAGAAGATCCATTAACTTTCTACATTTTGTAATACATCAGAAATATTTAAACTTAATTATTAGCCGATTTAAAATAGTTTATTATACGTGCAGTTTTCTTTTATTTCGTTTATTATACAGAAGACTAATCCATGTGAAGAATGAAAGAAGGCTTTGGGGGTAACAGTTCTAATAGGTTTGCTTATGATGTCTGATACATAAAGAAACAAATACAGGAATATCTTTGTTTGAATTTTACACAACAATGTTATGGAATTTGAAAATTTCATACTTAAAGTATGTTTTTTACTTTTTCAGTTGATGTTTTACATCAAAATCGTGGGGTCTGCATTCATGTGGGACTACTGTACAGAGCAAATATTTCAGTAGGAGTTTCTTTTTTTTTTACTATTGATAAGCAGTGACTCAATAGTAAAAAAAAAAAATAGTTACTCTATTTTCCCGGGCAATTCCCGGACATGGGTCGGCTAGTACATTATAAAAGAATGGCTAGAAAAAAAAGTGTATCTGCAGCTTAACAAAATTAAAATTTCATTCATCAATAGCTGTTCATTTGTCTACATCAAGAGGACACTTCTACACGTCTGTTCAGTATGCCTTTCAGATGTAATGAGAGTGAAATATGCTTTTTGACAAGTCCCCAGTGATTAGTCAATATGAGAAATGTCCGGGCCACTCAATTAGGCTATTTAAAGACAAGGGAGGTAATCTATTTGCATAATATACTTTTTTTATCAATCACCTGGAGAAAAATATTTTATTCTTTACAATCTTAAAAAGTTTTAGGGAAATGTGTTCATCCTTTTTAAGCTTTAATTATAAAAATATTACGTAATCTGTTAGTTTTGTTTGTACCGTCCAAAAACACAATGTTGTGTTGGTGGTTGCCAAAAATGCAAGATTCTGTGTAGATAAATAGAAGAAAACAATGGTACAAACGTAAAAACAACTTAAAAATGTTTTTGTTTTTTTCCCCTCTTTTGAATCAGTAAGCAAAGAATGCTTTTGTAATCACCAAAACAATTTGGATTTTATTTTGGAGAATCCTGTTAAAAAAAACAAAAAACATATTTTTTTGCCACTGATTTATATTGAAAGAGGTTAGAATTTCTTTAACGAAAGAAAAACTTGAAAAAATCTAGTTTAAATCCATTTTAGACTGGAAAACTGCCTCTAGATGTGTATTTAATGATTGGGGGGGGGGTTCCTTTTCGAAATTCAAGTAATGATTTCTTATTTCATAAGCAAGGATTTCAAGAAATTGAAAATATTTGGTTTGGTTGTTGTTGTTTTTTCTAGTATATCAACCCTTTTCAGGTTAATTAATGCCAAATCCAGTCATTTTGGTAAAAGTTTTTATGCTTCAAGTTCGTAATACCTTCAAATATTTATTCGTTGTGTATATTTCGATTTGGTTTGGTTATTTTAATTAATTTTAGGACAAATTATAGAATTTTGGTAGGAATCCTTGTGCTTCGAGTTCTTATCATCTTTAAATATTTATAGATTAATTTTATTTTTAGCTTATATTTTTAAATTAATGATAGATTCTAGTTAACCTATTGATAGGACAATGACAGGTACTACCATTAGGGGTCAGAATAGACCTGGGAGTAATGTCACCGAATGTCGTTGAAGATCATAAAGCCTCACTAGCACACATGGCTTGGTTGTGTTCTTTTATGGCATATCAATCCTTTTTGAGTTATTTAATGTAAAATGCAGTTATTTTGGTAAAAGTTTTTTATGCTAGAAGTTCTTAATATCTTAAAATATGTATATTTTAATTTGTTTTGCAGGCATATGTTTTGTAAACGGTAGTTTCTATTTAACCCATACATGGATTCCTGGCAGGTACCGCCGCTCCTCCGGGTCAGAGTGGACCTGAGAGTAATGGTAATTAAGGGGTGACTCCATCATTTTCAAAGCTCCCAAATTAGAGCCTTACTACCGGATGCATTTTAAGGTCATACTCAGGGCTAGAGATTAGAGAGAGGGAAGAGAGGGGAAAGGAGAGAGAGCGGAGAAAGGGGAGAGAGAGAGAGAGAGGCAGATACTACCACTCCGAGTCAGAGTGAACCTGGGAGAAATGGTCACTAAGATATAACTTTGTACTTCCCAAAAAACTCCGGAATTTTAATTACTGTTGAGAATCGGTTTTAGAGTTTACCATAATATTTGTTTATTTTTTAGATGTGTTTATGTTTTGAACAATTACTACAAATCTTTAATTTTCTGAAAAGTAGCCAACTGGGTTTTTTGGGTGTTTTTTTTTACTTTTTACTTATGATATTGGCAACGTCTTGGCCTTTTGGCTATGATCAAAGTGTAGTATCTGTTCTGATGGATACTGCACCCCATAGACTGGTATTGTCTTGGCCTTCGGGGCTTGATTTACGCCGGTCTATGGGATTGTCCTGTGCAGTTCTAGGAGGTCCACCCTCCCAGGCTTTGCCTCCCCTCTTTGGGGAGGAGTAAGTTAATTGCTTACTGCTTGAGACGCCCCTACCGGGGAATGCCGACGGGGCTGCCCAGGCAATTTTTAATGGTCAGAGTGCTCACCTCTCGGGCGCTGGCTTTTCAACCCCCACTTTCCGACCCGACCTTGGGTCACATCTTACTTGTGGGAGTAGGATAAAACTGGCCTTGTGCCTAACTCCTGGAGAGGAGTAAATAATACTTATGATATTGGCCTTTTGGCTAAGATCAAAGTGTAGTATCTGTTCCGATGGATACTGCACCCCATAGACTGTTATTGTCTTGGCCTTCGGGGCTTGATTTATACCGGTCTATGGGTCTGTCCTGTCCAGTTCTGGGAGGTCCACCCTCCCAGGCTTCGCCTCCCCTCTTTGGGGAGGAGTAAGTTTATTGCTTACTGCCTGAGGCGCCCCTATCGGGGAATGCCGACGGGGCTGCCCAGGCAATTTTTAAACTCCACTTTCCCGACCCGACCTTGGGTCACATCTTACTTGTGGGAGTAAGATAAAAACTGGCCTTGTACCTAACTCTTGGAGAGGAGTAAATCAATACTTATGATACACACTGTTAGACAAATTTTCAAATAAGCTTTATCATTATATTTCAGCTGATTTGCTGAGAATTAAAATCCAATCCACAAATCTTTATTCATTCCTACAAGAGTTAAATCGATAAGGATTCTAAGACAACGTTGTTTAGAGTAAAAAAAAAAAAAAATCAAAACAACTTGGACAAATTCCTGAAAGCTGTGATGTTTTTTTTATTACGGGGAAAAAATAAAATCTAATTGTTTTCCATCTCTCCTCAAAATTAGCCTAGTCTTATAAAATAAAAAGTAGTCATTGTTTCAATACCATTCGTTTTTTTGCCCGGCACTGCAAATTAAACTAATGTAAACAGACATCTTGCTGCGAAGATCCCAAACATTTCATCACTTGTGTGTGTATGCACATTGTGCAAGTACACACTCACATATTGCCCGTCTATTACATACACTCATGCATATATATGCACTCCGTGCCTCTGAGAAAAAGTACAACTCATCAGTTGTCGGGTCATTTTCCTTTTAATATTTATGCAAATCTGAAATCGCAGGCGGTTGCAGCTGAACGTTATTTCTGGGTGGCCATGTGACAATAAAAAACAAATTCTTACTAATTTTTATCATTTTTTTATTTGTATTAATTTTATAATTTAATAAAATCTTTAATATTTTTTTTATTGTAATATATATGTGTATATATATATATATATATATATATATATAGCAGGAGAAGATTTTCTTTGAAAACTCATGAGTTAAGAACTTTGCCTGAACATTGAACTGTAGTAAATTTTGATTCGCACCTTATTCTATTCTTTCACTTAATCTATTGCTAATAATGCTCTATCCAGTATATTGAGCTTTATTTTTATCCGGATGTTCACTAATTAAAGATATTAGTTGGCTCTTATATCTTTTGTTGTATTAACCTTATTTATATATATATATATATATATATATATATAGAGAGAGAGAGAGAGAGAGAGAGAGACAGGTCGTTCATTTGGAAGCATTGATAGGTTAGAAATATTAAAATAGAAAATATAAACTTTTTTCAATCCAAGATTTATTTATTTAAACTAGATATATAAATAAAAATAATTTTTTTTACTTAAAATAAAAATATAAATAGAGAACAACAAAGAATCTGATTGGTTAACTAGCAAGACGTGCCTATAAAAACACCCGGCAAAACTAATTCCCTTTGGGGATGAAACGCGGAAGCCTCTGTGTAGCTTAATTGCCATAAATATATTTTCATAACTTACTATATATATATATATATATATATATATATATATATACTAGAATACCTGTGCCAAGATGGGTAAAATGAATTCCTCGAACAAAACGGTTTTACACCACTTTTATAAAATCAAGATATAATTATACTAAACTTTATGTCTAGAATCCTTATTCTAATTTTAATCAAATCTATTAAATAATTTTTATTCTAGAAAATGTCTAAAATTTAAGGCTTATGTTTAACGGATCTTAAAAGAAATTGAAATTTAGAAAATCTTGCTCTATTGGTGTCTAATGACTATGAATCAAATTCAATGCAAATCTGATATATTTGAATTTTCAAGTCTCAAAAGAAACGGAATGTTTATTAATTGATGTCTAATTGAAAAATAAATGGTATGAGAAGCTGTGAGTAAAATGAAGAAGGTTAAGGCTGGAGGACCCTCGGGCATTGTTGGACTGTCTTTTTTGATCACTGAAGGCTGCAAGTCATCAGATAGTAATTGGCTCGACTCGACCGCCTGAAACAAGGTATAGAAAAAATAATAACAGTGTTTTAATCTAACAATCGATTAGTTTATATACAGAACACTAATACAGTTTGTATGAAATAAAATCATTCTCGGTTACTGTATATTTGGCACTAAAGTATCCACTTAAGTTTTCTAATACCTCATTGGAGAGTCAACCTTTGGAGTAATGCGTTGGGTACAGGGCCTAAGTTCAGGAGGTCTTCTCAGGGTCTTATTCTTTAGTCTTTTTACCCTTTTATATTCGATCCAATCCTTGTTAATTAACGTTTATCTTAACTTAGCCAATCGCTTGCACTTGGGGACCTCTCCACAACCTATCAACTCTTTTGTCCTATTAACTTCTTCCCATATTTTGAAATTTTATCAAGCACCTATTAATATTTTATCATCAGCTTTTCTTTAAAGATTTCTTTCAGCTCGTAAAGCCAATCTGTCTTTCTGTTGCTGCTCTGAAATTTCTTGTGTCAAACTTAATCGTTTTATTCCGGACTTTCATTCTTTCAGATAAGGGGGTTGTCTTTGTGCTGACAAATGGGTGCCACAGACGGTCCCCGGATGAACTTAATTTGTCTTTGTACTTGTTACTCCTGTCTTTGACTAGAATGGTCTCAAAACCGTAAAATATTTCTCAAGAATAGCTACCATCCTTTGCTAGGCTATTTGATGGGTAAGAGGCAAGAAAGCCAACATTCGTTTACTTCAATTTCCTTGGTTTTTACTAAAAATGTGGATGACTAGGTTATGTATCCATGTTAGTAGCAGATGACCATCTTATAAAAATGGGAGGCTGTTGTCCTTGAAGTTATGGACTCCCAACAAAATAAACAAACATTAATAGGTAAGAGGAAGAGGCAGAGGAGAAAAGAGTGGAGGGGGAACTCAGTGGAGCATCAGGAATTATATTTGTCTACATTTTTATTTTATTTTGTGGATTTCTATTTTGCCTGGAAAAATGCCTGTGTTTTCTTAACTTTCGAAATGTGTGAACAGCAGAAAGTAAAATAATTTCAGCTAACCCCACTTCCACTTCATACCCCCCCCCCTCCAAAATATTTTAGAAATTAATAAAGCCACTAAGTAGGATTGGGGGGGGGGGGCTAAATAATTCTCATATATTTTGCTAGTTTTAAATCAGTATTGAAAATTTAACTTTAATAAGATATGAGAGAGAGTAGAAAATATTCGAAAAAAGTTCTTTAATAGTTTCAAGATCATAAGTAATTTTCTCTCTCTCTCTCTCATATATATATATATATATGAAAATTCAAAATAATTCATTTACATATTAAGGGGGGGGGGTCAATAATAGAGCTTTATAATAATAAAATATAGTGAATGGCTACACGAATGCAACCATGATTCAATCATATATCTTATAACCCTGATGAGATCTATGGGCGAAATGTGATTGCATCTGTGTAGTAATTCAATATATTTTAATATATACACTAGCTGTCCTTACCCGACATTGCCCGAGTGGAGACATTGGTTGTGAAAATTAACAAATATTTGAATTAAAAAATGTTAAAAACTATGTCATTCTCCGTGTCCATGTGTCTGTGTTTATTTAAAGTAAGTTTGTTAATTTTCCAAAATATAATTTTGTTTGGAAATTTTTAGATGAGGATTGATAATTTGGATTATTTGGACTGCTATTCTCATTAGCCGAAACGTTGTGAGAATAACACCCAAGATTAGAACAGTAGTCTAAATAATACAAATAGTTAAAATAATGTTATTTGTTTTTTAATATAAATTTAAAAGTAATTATTACAATATAATTTGTATGAAATTTTTAAAGGAAAACTGACAAACCACGACAATGATTCGAGTAATTGACTCTGTCTATTTTATTATATAGACTTTAATTTCCTTTTTTTTTTTTCGTTTTGAACAGTATGTGTAATCAGGATTTGCGATCCTAACCTCGAAATCATGACAATTGTGGTTGTTGCTAATAGCTCTTATTTATTTAATTAATTTCAGCATGTATTATTGTATAATATTTAACTACGTTCATAATTTAAAGTGGTGAACACATAAGTAACGCTGATAAAATATGATTATGTACACATATGTGTATAGAAGTTTTCTTTTTTCGAGATGAAAATGATTTTGTGTTTTTTCTTTTGCTCGCAATCATATTATGCATTTTCTTTATTTTAAGTAGATGGAAAGCCTTATGTAAAGTTATGCAATTGTGAATAGATCGATGTATTAAGTATTGTAGACAAAAACTCAAAAGTAATTTTATAAGCTAATCATTTTTTAATGTGAAATTGTAGAAATGATTTTATATTCGGTAGTTTAGAGATTATTTTAGAAGCCTAAAGTGTCACATATGAAGTTATACTACTTTTAAAGAAAACACACAGAAACATATGCAAAGGTGTCTTATAATGTTATCAATATCTTATAATGTTATCAATACAAAGACATATATAACCAAATTTATAGCATCAAGAAATCATTGTAAGATTGTAATAGCCGACTGCTTTTGTACAATAATGAAAAATGTGACTGTTAAAAATACTTAATATCAACTTTCTAAAACAATTAACGATATGATAACTCCATTTATCCCAAACTAAATATAGCATTAGATCGACTCATAAACTAATCCGACCGCTAAGGAGTAAAAAACCTGACCAAGAGGTTATTGCTTCCTCGGATTTTGAAAATCTTTTTTACTAATGTACCTGTTAATGAAACCATAGACATTATCATAAATAATATTTACAATAATCCCAACAACCGCCCCCTTAAAATAAACCCCAACACACCCTGTAAAATTTTGTTGGCCTGCACTACAGAAGTCCCCTTTTACGACCATCACGGCAACATCTATATACAAAAAGATGGCATCACTATGGGTTCCGTGTTAGGTTCAACCTTCAGTAATTATTACATGTGAAACTTTGAAAACAAAATCTTTAACCTTATAAAAAAAAAAAAGCACCTATCTATGTACGATACGTTGATGACATCTTAATCCTTACCAAAAATAAAAATGAAATTAAAACTTTGAAAAACACTTTCCAAAAAAACTCTGTGCTCAGATTTACCCATGAATTAAACATAAACAATAAAATCCCCTTTTTTGATGAACAAAAATGAATTTTCTACATCAACGTGTATAAAACCTACTAATAAAACGCCTTGTGCTCTAACTACCTTAGCAACTGTCCCTTCGATACAAAATAGCTATTATTAAAAACTTATTATCTCGTGCTAAACTAATCTCCCCCTCCCCAACTATCTTTGAACATGAACCTAACAATATTAAACAGACTCTAATAAATAATGGCTTCCCTAACTACATCATTGACGAACAAATTCAATAATTTAAAAATAAACCCTGTCTAAATATTTTTTTAAATCCAATCCTCCGCCAAATACTGTATCAACTTACATGAATGAACTATTTTCTGTTGATCGACATAAGTTGTGATTCAGCTTGGCAGTTGTGTGGTCATCGCCTCTTCACCGGGTGCACGTCCGAGTGTAATGAAATTCACATGTGATCGCTAAAGCCAGATCACGTGATCATCAAAACACCCTCAGTTCGAGATTGTTTCCCAACCAGACAAGTGATCCTGCGATTCTATGCTGTCGGCCCAGCAGAGAATCTACAAATTCCAGGGAATGATTATTTCGCCTTGTCAACATATACTCAAATCAATGTATTATCTTTTGTTTTGTTTCTGTGTTTCTCTTACATAAAACTATTACCGGTCTGTGCACTGTGTTGTACAATTGTATTACATCATAAAGAAAAGTTACACAAACCAATGCCTCTATCGTTGTTCCTTTGTTCCCGTCTTTATCTCATCTAAAAATTAGGCTTTCAAACAGCTAAAATACAAATATAAAATTATTCTACCAAAACCAGAGACACAATAACTATTAAATAGATGTACAGGTGCTAAAAAATAGTATTAATAAAAATATACTTCCTATTGACCCAAATAAGACTAATTATTTTCTATGATAAATTCAAAACTTCTAACCTAATTATTACTAATAACTCACCCCCCCCCTCGATTAGGGTTTTGGATAGGACAAACCTAGTGTATGAATGTAAATGTCCATTGGGAGACTACGTCTCTGACAGTGAAGGAAAAAAAACATATACATAGGCTTGACGACCACAACCTTGTCGAGGAGGTTAGCTATGCATTTATATGAATTTGTTTGTTTGTTAATGTTAGTGTTTAACGACCTTTCAACCATTAAAAGGTCATCTCAGGTCAAACTTTTTTTTTCGTGTGAGATTCAGACAGTTTTTACAATGTTTCTCCTTTTGGAAATTGTTTTTTAGCGTGCAGGGTTTGACTATTCTTAATGTATGATCAGTTTGTTTGATTTTTAGATTTTGATATGATTTCAACGCTATTGAACAACATCTAACAAACCAATACTTGTTCCCGCTCTCAATTTCAAAAACTTTTAGTAGATAACATCTCTATTTTAGAACACACTACAAACAAACAAAAACTGCATATACTTGAAGCTCTACTCAGAAAAACAAAAGAATTACTATTAACAAAATAACTTTTAATAATAGTGATAGCATACTTAAAGGCCTTTAACAACTAACATAGTGCCCCAACCTTAGTAAGTAACAGGTGATTCTGGGGGAAAAACATATTATCCTATAAATACGTTTAGCAATGTCACCTTTACTAATAACATCAAACCACCCTTGATGATGGATCCTTACAGATCGGAAAGTACTCGGGTAAAAAGCGACTATGGCAGATACATCGGCCAGTTTCCGCTTAAAACAAGAAGATTTATTAGGAAATTGAAAAGGATCAGAATGAAAGTATGTAGACAGAATTGCTATCATATTTAACGAAATATATATATGTGCGTGTGTCCACGTATTCTTATCTTACATATATCCACGAGGGAGTGTCGAGGAGACTGACCCAAATATTTTAGGTCAAAATTGACTTTTAACGGTCCCTTGGAATATAAATTTATTTTTAATGAGTATGCCTTCTGTGCACATACCATTTCTGTCTTTTTTTTTTTACACAATTCAATGAATTATTTCTTGAAATAAAATTCCAATTTGGAAAAAATAACTTTTTCACAAAATTTATTTTACTTAATAAAAATTACCTCCACTTGGAAGCTATTTGATTTATTTATCAAAAATGAAATGCACAATGACTTCTTTTTCAGTTATGAAAGAAATAGAGCATATAAAGAAATGGTAAAGTGCCTAAGTGGTTAACAGACTGAGAACCTGGGTGTACTGGGTTCGAATGCAGTTCGTTCCACAGAAACACTTTCATCAAAACTCACACATGCCCTTGTGTCTAACCTCCTCGAGAGGAGGTAAATAAAATATAAAGAAACACACCACATTTGTGTTACTTTGAATTCATCACAGCTGCAAAGGTAATGGGAGGTCATCCTTCCAAGCATTATCATCTCCTTTTGGAGGGGGGGGTTATTGTTGTCTTAAGTACATCATGCATGAGAGAGCGCCAATGGGACCAACCCGGCTATTTATGAGAGAAATTACCTTTTAACAGTCCTTTAGACTATAAATTGATTTTTAATGATTCCATTACGCAAACTGTGCGTGCAACGTTTCCATGTTTTCATTTTTTGCATTGCCACCCAAACTTAGGGTTAGTGTTACTTTTAAAAGCAATACAGCACTTTTGCATTATTTAGAATTCATCACAGCTGCCCAGCTAATGGGAGGCCATCCTCCCTGGCATTACCACTTCTTTTTGAAAGAGAGATGAGTTTATTACCTATCATTCGTAAGGGAGTGCAGATGGGACCAACCAGATTATTTGGGGAATATTCATGAATTGCACCGTATCGACATTCTTTTTTTTTGTTTTCGTATTGCCACCCGGACTTAGGGTTAGTGTCAGGATTAATAAAGGGCATGCGTTTTTGTTTTTGTTTATTTTTTCAAATATTACCGTCCTTCCGGTGTTTGTGTATAGGTATAATTTTTTAACCTTCTCCCTGCCAAAGAATTCCTCACCTGTTCTTTCGTAGTTAGGAAATAATGATATTATTGAAGAATTTAATACTTACAGAACACTACAATTAATATTAATGTGCGCCAACGAACTTACTACACTTGTACCCCCTCAACGTAAATACCCCTGACCAATCTGACAAGCAGTAAAATCCCACCCCTTCACTGTAGAGGTTCCTAGATGCCGAAAAGCTTCTATTTCTAATAGCTTCTTTTTTCAGGACATCTGCCTTTGGAATTCCTTCCATGCTCCCTGTTTCCACGACTGTAACAACATGCAGAAATTTAAATGTAATGTGAACAAATATCTTGTTGCACAACTCCCCACTTAGGATACCCCCTATAAATCTGGTCCCTAAATCACAGTAGCCCCTTAGGTCTCAAAAAATAAAAATAAATAGAAAAAAATAATGAGTGAAACAAACGGGTGTTGTATGAATTGCTAACGACAACCAACGACGAAACACAAGTGACATCAGGTGGAGTGGACGCAAATAGTTACACATTTAATATTAATTATTTCCCCTTAATTTGATGTTTGGTGGAGTGATTGCATGAACAAGTTAGATGACACTGATCAATGCTCTCATCATTAAACACTTTGAGAGCCAGGGTCAATTGATCAAAAATATTGTACAGCTGATAAAGAAATGCATTTATTTTTTACAACTTGTCTAAAACGGATGTTCTCATATAAACAGAAGTATTCATTCCGATAGTGAATAAATGGCTTTCTGGTGTTTAATACAAGAGTTGCAGCCTCTGCAGAAATGGTTGGATATGGAATGAGCCTTAAAGATCTGTTACCAATCAATAAAGTGAATTGCGTTTCAGTTTTACAGGAATTGTTGCCAATAGCGGAATATGGTTTCCCCTTTTCTGTTTGTTTATATGAACATGCTGACTTATACGATTGGTAATAATGAACTTCGATTTCTGCTGTTGTGAAAGAAAATCAATGCCACATAGTTACATATTCTTTTTATTATTACTGCAAATGTATGTATGGAGAGTTAGTTGAAGGGAAACGTCGTCAGCCATACAAACCGAAAATGAAGTATGAAGGCTGCATAATGAACACTTTGGTGAAAGCAAATATCAAGATTAATGGCTGGAAGAAGCTGGAAGAAGTTATCTATCGGTCATTCTTTGTGGAAGAATTCTGTGCAGAATGGTAAAACAGCATTTGAAAGGAATCACATCACTCATAAAAATCTCAAGGGAGATGGACAGCTTGGCATCATTTTATCAGAATCTCTTAGATCTCAAACTTCTCTGATCTGTAATGAAAAAGGGATTGTCACAGTAATGTCAGCCTTAGAAGTTATAAATGCATGGAAGTTTTTAGACTGGTTTGGGTGGGTGAAAAGGAATGTACTTCAATTAAAGACCTTAAACGTCACATGAGGGTCCATCAGAACAATGAAGTGGTGCCCTTTGCAAGGGGTCTGTATACTTTTCATATCTGTACAAGAAAGTACTAGTCATTGGCAGGGTTAAAAAGATACATTCACTCTACACATGCTGAATAAGAAAAATCAGGCAATGACAATACTTGATCATGAGTTGCAACCATATATATATATATGTCAGTATTTTTTGTTTGTGTGTTATAAAAATCAATATGGTAACAGTTAGAAAATTCAAATAAGTTTCAATAGGGGTTACATTTTTTAAGGAATCTAATTACACCACTGAAATTTTCCTTCGATTCGATCTGGAGTCACTAAGGGCAATTATCGGTTAGGTCTATAAAATAACTGCAATATATTACAGCGTAAAAAATAAAAACGAAATTATTTTTCTTTAAATAGATTTTCTTTGTTTCATTAAACAAAAATAAAATTAAACAAAGAATATCTAAATGAAGAATGCATTTGAAAAAGGTTTAAGCATTTAAATAATTAAAAATGTTCTAATCCGTTAGAAGCATCATTGACTAATAAATGTTTTAGAAAGCCAATATTTCGTAGTAAAACTCCATTTTCAAGTTCAAACAAAATACATGGTTATGAAGAAAGGGACAACAACAAAAAAGTCTCAAAGGCCATCTTGTCTAAACTTGAGAATGGAGTTTTACTCCGAATATAATTCCTTCTTAAGAATTTCTTGGTTTATTTTGGTTTTAATATATGCATCGATATGTCTTTCTTAAACATTTATTATTCATATTTAAAAAATATTTTTATTGATATTTTTAAGATTTAAAATAATTTGTCTTCTTTTTTTTTTAATAATTCTAATTCATTTTGATCCATTAAATCCATTTGCGTTTTACAACTGTAAGCAACATAATAATTATTTTTTAGTAACAAATTTGCACTAACAGTTTTTATTACAAATGTTATTTTAAATTTTTCTTTCAAGGCAAAAATTATAATTTATTGAATAAATACTGAAAATAGCATTAAATTTGCATAAATCTCTGATATTTAGTGATTAAGAAAATGAACACATTGATAATATTTTTTTCAACAAGTAGTGAGAGCCCATGTATTATAGATAGTGGGGGCCATAAACACCTGTCATGGGCACTCATTAGTCAGTATAATGGTTGGAATTGTATTCTAACTAGTTTCTTAAATTAAGACCCATGAGCATAAAACATTCTGAAGAGGATTTCCGCTGAAAAACTACTCTCCAAAATAAAAAAAAATGTCTTCATTGTTTTTATTAACAACAAATTGTTTTTATTAACAACAAATTGTTTTTATTAACAATTTATAACTTTGAAAAGTAAATTAAGAAGGAATGTGTCTTTATGCTCAAATTTTGTTCAAATTTCAGAGACAATTTCAAAAGATTTTGTTTAATTGTTTTCGAAGTTGCATTATTGAATTTTTTTGTTTTTCTTTTGTTTACAATTGGATTCAGGCCAATTTTTTTTTTTTTAACAGTTGAATTGAGAAGATAGTTAAAGGGAAGATGTCCAAGGAGGCATAACAAACAAATAATAATAATAATAATCTGATAAAGTGATATTTTCACCCGTAAAACAATTTTTGGTAACTTTTGCATGAATAACATGAATTTATGAATATGAATTTCATGTTGGAAGCTAATAAAAAGAACTAAACTTATTTCGCTGTATTTACTAATCTCTTCATTACTATGAATTCAGTTCTGCATCGTCTTGTTTGGAGTATGCGTTCATGGGGGCGAATTGAAGTAGACTTACAAATAAAATCAAAGCTTTATTAAACGTTAGTTGGACCTCCGATTGAACTCGACTTAAGAACATGGTACATTTATATAAGACTAAAAAAGGTTGTCTGTTCGGTCATGCATTCAGCTTGAGTTAGATTGAATCAGGTAAAAGTGATTTGTCAAAGGCAGTTAATGTGAATAAATAAAAGATAAAATCTCAAATTAGTCGCTTTCTGCTTGCTATATCGTCTCTCTCTCTCTTTCTCTCCCCCTCTCTCTCTGTTATGGGTTAACTATTTTTATTAAGTGTGGTGTTATTCCCTTTTGTTTATAATGAACTATTCCAATCTTTTTATTCGTTCCTTTATTACATTCTATAGAATCAAACTAACACTTACCGGCATAAAGGCCTCAACTGGCATCCATCTCATAGAAGAATACTTATTCGATGAATGAACATTTATACACTAGAATGGCCACTTAGGAATCTCAGCCAATCAGAACACAGAGAATGGACTTTCCCTTCTGAGCATAATGGAACATTCTAGCCTTACTATAAACCGGCATTTTGATGTGCTTGGCAGTCTGACTTATCTTGCTGCTCAACTGGTCATACAGTTGAGCCCTAAGCATCGACTCTATACATTCGACTGTTAATAAACAGAGAGAGAGAGAGTCATGAAAGCGAGAATGATAGAAACGATATAAATAAGACAGGGGGAGGTCACATAACATACAGTGAGAGAGGAAGAGGGTGATAGACAGAAACTGAATAGGAGATGGGTCACTTTGAGTTAATTCATTAATTACAAACTAAGGCTAATTAGAAAAATGAAAATAAAGTTTTGTTCTAATATAACTCAATCCCAAAACTAAATAATATTTTAGCATTTAATTTGTGTGATTAAAATATATATTTAAAAAAAAGCGTTAGAACAACAAGCGTTGATTAAGTCAGCTTTAGTATATTAACAATAGATATTGAAGACGTAGGCTACCCTCAGAACGAAAGTAGTAGTAGTAGTAGCAGTAGTAGTAGTTAATGCAATTGAAAGTAATTAAACTTTTTTTCTTTTTCATACTTAGTTACATCTTGCATAAAAGCCTTCCCAAAAATATATTCTATGTCGGCTAGGTCGAGTTCAGATCTGGTCGGATCTATTGTTTTCGCTTACACTATAATACCATTGGAAAAGGTTTGAATGCCCCTCCCAGCCATGGTTAAGATAGCAACTTGTGTTCACTAAATTGTTTACAATACATCATTTCCAATAGCTATTGTATTTCGCCAAAAGAGTTGATATTCCATGAAAACAAATAAAACAGGTAACAGATCTGCCTAATTTTGATTAATTAAAACAAATTTTAAATATTTTTCTCGTTTTTAAAGATTAAGATTTTCAAGTTTTATCACCCAACTTTTAGCAACAGTTGTCCTCATACAAATCGTGTTGGCACGTTCCATATTTTTTCCAAAATGAATCTCTCTTAAATTTTTTTCTTATCTATGTGCAAAAAAATATATCATTTATATTATTTACATGTTTTGGACTGTTGTCCTCATCTTTCTGATTGTTATGTTCACAGTATTTCAGTCGTCGTACTTTTCGGCCTTCTTCAGGTGTCTTTCGTCATAGTTATTAACCTTTTTGAATTTTGAACTCAACCCTTCATTTAATCTTCTGGGGTAGATTACTCTCATTATGTGTTCTATATTAATGTCAGATGACACATGAGTTACTTCCCTTGGAAGTGGAGACTATTTAAGGCATACACACTGACTGCTCAGGTGGAAAGAAGTGTACCAGTGAATGCCTTTGGAAAGTATAGGGAACGTTAATATTTGGTTGCAGAACATAGTTTTGATCTACAGATCTCTGGGTTATAGGCACAGCACGCTTTCACTGCGCAACTGATTGTTGACTTATGTACATTATTAGAAAGAGTATATATGCGTCTGTCTATCTATGTATGCTTGCACTATCACTCCAGCATCATAGGACCGATTCATATGAAATTTGGAAAAAGGATTCTGTGTATTGGCACAGGAAACGCAAGCTAAAAAACTTCTCACACCTGACAGTATCCTATATCTCTACAAAGCCACCATCCGCCCATGCATGAATATTGTTGCCACATCTGGGCGGGTGAACCATCCACTAGACAAGGTCCAAAAAAAGAGTTTCTAATCTAATAGGTCCCTCACTATCCACCAAGCTCCAGCCCAGTCCCATCGCTGCAATGTTGCATCCTTGTGCTTGTTTTACAAGTACTTCGATGGAATGTGCTCAGATGAACTTGCTGCTCTGGTACCCCCTCGACGAACGTAAATACACTCAACCAACCTGACAATCAGCTAAATCCCATCCATTCACTGTGGAGGTCCCCAGATGCCAGAGAGCCTTCTACTCTAACAGCTTCTTTCTTCGAGCTGCCTGCCTTTGGAAATCCCTCCCTGTTCCCTGTTTCTCCGACTGTACAAACATGCAGAAATTTAAAACTAATGTGAACAAGCATCTCGCTGCACAGCTCCCAATTTAGGATGACGCCCAAAACTTTCACCCTAATTCTCAGTAGCCCCTTACGTCTACAGTGGCAACTTGCCTTGTTTGGGGTGAACTAAGTTAAAAAAAAAAATTTTTTTTAAATATTGAAGAAACATATCAGTTCGGATTTGGGGATTTTTCGAATCTCAAGCACAGGATTACCAGACAAAATAAGACTTTTTTACCAAATTTTAGTCCAATGGATCTTTCTCTTCGCTATATATTTATATACATATATTATCCAAAGGGATGCATGAACATCTCCACTGAATTTTTTTACCTCTGATCTACATTTACTAACCCAAGAACTCTCATCCATTCTTTCAATGTGACCATACCAACGAAGTCTCTTGTTCTTCACACATATCCCTATTCTGTCTAGATTTAATCTTCCTCTGAAGTCACCAGATCTAAACTTGTCTTTAAGACTCACAGATTTTCTCACTTCTTTCTCTCAAATCCATCCTTATCACTTCCTCCCAACGGGTTTCCTCGGCCTTCTCCTGCCCAACTGACCCTGCTACCTCAACTGTTCTACATCTGTTAACCCAACAACTCTCATCCATTCTTTCAGTGTGACCATACCAACAAAGTCTTCCTGTACACATCTCCCTACACTGCCCAGATGTTATCTTCCTCTGAGGTCATCAGATCTAAGCCTGTCTTTAACACTTTCATTACACATCCATCGTATCATTCTCATATCTTTTTTTTTCTATGGAAGGCATGTCTTCAACCCTCACTGGCTAGATTTCACTTCCATACATCATCACACTGCGTACACATGCCAGATAGACGCTTCTCTTGGTTGACAGTGGTAACGCTCTGCTGGTTAGTAATGGCAGAAGTTCCCTGAACTTACTCCATTCACTCTTCATCTTGCATTCACACTAGCACTTGTCTGCATAATAATTAGAAAGAGTTAATCAATGAAAGAAAATTCTGTTTACGAGATAAAAGTTGCATTTTTTGCATTAACTTCAAGGCTGAAGCAGAGACCAATGTTACCAACTTCGTGGAACCATTAATCTACACATTCTACAACATCAAGATAAATAAAGGCTTATTATTCTCTGTGAGTTATTCTTGATTTTACTTTTTTCAATAAGTTATGGTAATGAGTTCTTTAAAAGAGAGAGTTGACTGGTTCACTGGTTTCATGTCTGGTTCTATTTTTTCCTCGCTTTTTTCTTTTTGCCTTGTATCAAGCGGTTTGGCATTCTGCATATCGGAGCAGAAATACCTATTTGTGATTGGTTAATTGTCCATAACACAGTGTAATGACCTACAGCAAGTAATGCTAACATCTAAACTATGTTTAGTTACATACAGTTGCGTGGTGTGAATCTTAGTCACAAGTTTGCAAAAATTACATTTTTTTTTTTATATTTCTAAACTCTATGATTGTAATTTTGTATATTTACATAAGATGTGTTAACAGCTGAAATCAAGTTTGAATAAATATAAATGCAAACAGTTGCTTAATTACGTCGGAGTTCTTTTGTAAGTCAAATGTCTATGTAAGTCAGACCCCCTTATTGTACGTAAATAACTACATCACTCAGTGACTGAATACAGTATAAGTAATCGGTTGCAATGAGTATTTGTATATAACAAGAAGAATACCCGTCCCAGGAATAGAACAGATTTGCACCACTTTTATGTCTCCTTACAGAGATTAAAATCAAGATATAATACTACTAAACCTTATGTCTAGAATCCTTATCCTAATTTTCATCTAAATCCATTACATGATTTTGATTCTAGAAAATGTCTAAAATTTAAGGCTTAATCTTAAGGGGTTTTAAGAAGAAATTATAAATAATAGGGTTGTAATGTACTGTACAAAACATACACTGGACAATACAAATAATCAATGAATGAATAAAGAAATAAAATGGTTACCTTAATTTTAGGGGTTGGCTTGCATTGTACTGGTGAGTGAGAATGAAAGTAATCTACTACAATTATAATATACCGTTTAGGGATGGCACGGTGGCTAAGTGGTTAACGATGCGAACTGAGTGTGCTGGGTTCGAATCCAGTTCGTTCCACAGAAACACTTACATCAAAACCTACACCTGACCTTGTGTCTAACCTCCTGGAGAGGAAGTAAATAAAATAATATGCCTTTGTGTTTTTAACTTTAAATAATCTTACAATATTACAAAAGCATACCTAGGTTATGTATACACTATTGTATCTGTCTCTCTCTCTCAGAGTTTGTATTTATAATGTAACCACAGCTTGTTTACAATGATGTACCTTTGTGTTTCGTTTAATTTTAAACTAGCATGTTCAATGATGTACCTTTGTGTTTCATTTAATTTTAAACTAGCATGTTCAATGATGTACCTTTGTGTTTCGTTTAATTTTAAACTAGCATGTTCAATGATGTACCTTTGTGTTTCATTTAATTTTAAACTAGCATGTTCAATGATGTACCTTTGTGTTTCATTTAATTTTAAACTAGCATGTTCAATGATGTACCTTTGTGTTTCATTTAATTTTAAACTAGCATGTTCAATGATGTACCTTTGTGTTTCATTTAATTTTAAACTAGCATGTTCAATGATGTACCTTTGTGTTTCGTTTAACTTTAAACTAGCATGTTACATTATGTACCTTTGTGTTTCGTTTAACTTTAAACTAGCATGTTCAATGATGTACCTTTGTGTTTCATTTAATTTTAAATTAGCATGTTCAATGATGTACCTTTGTGTTTCGTTTAATTTTAAATTAGCATGTTCAATGATGTACCTTTGTGTTTCGTTTAATTTTAAACTAGCATGTTCAATGATGTACCTTTGTGTTTCGTTTAATTTTAAACTAGCATGTTCAATGGTGTACCTTTGTGTTTCATTTAATTTTAAATTAGCATGTTCAATGATGTACCTTTGTGTTTCGTTAAATTTTAAACTAGCATGTTCAATGATGTACCTTTGTGTTTCATTTAATTTTAAATTAGCATGTTCAATGATGTACCTTTGTGTTTCGTTTAACTTTAAACTAGCATGTTCAATGATGTACCTTTGTGTTTCATTTAACTTTAAACCAGCATGTTCAATGATGTACCTTTGTGTTTCGTTTAATTTTAAACTAGCATGTTCAATGATGTACCTTTGTGTTTCATTTAATTTTAAACTAGCATGTTCAATGATGTACCTTTGTGTTTCATTTAATTTTAAACTAGCATGTTCAATGATGTACCTTTGTGTTTCGTTTAATTTTAAACTAGCATGTTCAATGGTGTACCTTTGTGTTTCATTTAATTTTAAATTAGCATGTTCAATGATGTACCTTTGTGTTTCGTTAAATTTTAAACTAGCATGTTCAATGATGTACCTTTGTGTTTCATTTAATTTTAAATTAGCATGTTCAATGATGTACCTTTGTGTTTCGTTTAACTTTAAACTAGCATGTTCAATGATGTACCTTTGTGTATCATTTAACTTTAAACTAGCATGTTCAATGATGTACCTTTGTGTTTCATTTAACTTTAAACTAGCATGTTCAATGATGTACCTTTGTGTTTCATTTAACTTTAAACCAGCATGTTCAATGATGTACCTTTGTGTTTCATTTAACTTTAAACTAGCATGTTCAATGATGTACCTTTGTGTTTCGTTTAACTTTAAACTAGCATGTTCAATGATGTACCTTTGTGTATCGTTTAACTTTAAACTAGCATGTTCAATGATGTACCTTTGTGTTTCATTTAACTTTAAACTAGCATGTTCAATGATGTACCTTTGTGTTTCATTTAACTTTAAACCAGCATGTTCAATGATGTACCTTTGTGTTTCATTTAACTTTAAACTAGCATGTTCAATGATGTACCTTTGTGTATCATTTAACTTTAAACTAGCATGTTCAATGATGTACCTTTGTGTTTCATTTAACTTTAAACTAGCATGTTCAATGATGTACCTTTGTGTTTCATTTAACTTTAAACCAGCATGTTCAATGATGTACCTTTGTGTTTCATTTAACTTTAAACTAGCATGGCTACTCGGGGAAGTTTTTAATGGCCAGAGTGCTCATTTTCTTTGGTGCTGGCTTTTCAAACCCCAGTTTCCCGACCCGACCTTGGGTCACATCCTTCTTGTGGGAGTAAGATAAAACTGAAGAGGAGGTAAATAAATACTCGGGGAAGTTCATGGCCTTTTGGCTAAGATCAAAGTATAGTATCTGTTCTAATGGATACTACATCCCATAAACTGGTATTGTCTTGGCCTTCGGGGCTTGATTTACGCCGGTCTATGGGTCGGTCCTGTGCTGTTCTAGGAGGTCCACCCTCCCAGGCTTTGCGTCTCCTCTTTGGGGAGGAGTAAGTTTATTGTTTACTGCCTGAGGCGCCCCTACCGGGGAATGCCGACGGGACTGCCCAGGCAATTTTTAATGGCCAGAGTACTCACTTTCTCGGGCGCTGGCTTTTCAAACCCCACTTTCCCGACCCGATCTTGGGTCACATCTTACTTGTGGGAGTAAGATAAAACTGACCTTGTGCCTAACCTCCTGGAGAGGAGGTAAATAAATACTCGGGGGGGGGGGATGGACAACACAATAGAAGAGTTAAAAAGTGTGTGTAACATCTTTCTTTTGAAACCGCTCTCTCTCTCTCTTCCCTCCTTATCTCTTTTCCCTACCCCTCTTCCCTCTCCCTCCTTTCCCCTCTCGTTCCCTCCTTTACCTCCCTACTATCCTCTCTATCACCCCTCCCTCTTTCTCTATCTCAAATACAATTTCACACTAAAGGTCAATGGAAAAAAATCGCTGTAAATTTCGATCCCTCCCTGGCTAATTTTGTTTCTGTTGACCTCAGTATAATGAATATCAGAAAAAAATGTCTGTATTCTGTTCAAAGCAAGGCCGGAAAAGAATATATCAGCTTTGTGGGTGTGTCTTGTGTAGTTTCTGACTTTTAGGTGGACACATACACACACAGACACAAACAGACAACTGCCCTAGCTAACCGCTTCAATATTCCCCCCACCCAAATATATAGAAAACATAGAATTTTTATATCAGGTATGAAGTTAAAATCTAGTGTTTATTTTTTATAGAGATTTTTTTTTCTATCTAGCAAATTATTTATTAATGTTGATTTGTTTACTTTTCGAGTAAAGTAAATCAACGTTAATTCTATTTTGAAAAGTAACAAAATAAAAATAAGCCAAAAAGAAAAATATTGTATTCAGGAGGGAGGGATTAAATGTCAATTTAATGCTTATTTTTAATAATGAAGACGATTCTCTATTTTTAAATGATTGTGATTCATGTGAGTCCCGTGAGACAAATCTTGGCGGCCAGTGGAATCTAGTGGCGGTATATGGCGGCGACAAAAAGTGCTGGCACGCGCCCTTTTTACTACTAACCCTAAGTCTGGATGGTAAAACGAAAAATACATTTTAAAAAAATTATGTATTGTATTACTCATCTTTCGCGGAAAGAAAAAAAACAACAATTCTTTTAGAATGCAAATCAGTTTTGCATTTTGGTTTCTTCGGAAACAAGTCAGTCATTTTAATTGTTTTTTAATAGTTTAAAAAATTGGATGAATTACTTTGTGACCCTTAGAAATCTGAAAGAACTTTAAACTAGCATGAGGGTTTGCTAAGAATTTTGATTCTTAGCAAATCCTCATGTAGTAAAAGATTGAATGTTTTGTAGGCCGAAAAATATAGTCGCCACCTTTATAAACAATCGAAACGAAACTAAGGATACATAACATGTAAATTTATAAAAGAAAATGAAAAATCTTAAATCTCTTTTCAAAGTACTTCAAACGCCAATACGTATTTAAAAAAATAAGTAAACTTGTATATCAAATAAAATAAATAAAAAAAAAATCAAATACATTTTGTCAAATTGAATGAGAGAAATATTTATTTTTTTAACGAATAAATAAATAATTTTTTTTGTGTGTGTGCTTATCCAGAACTACGGAGACATTCGAAAAAAATCAATAAAACAAACTGAGGAATATCTGTTTGATGTACGTACCTGCCACGGGCTGAATATATCCTATACCAAAAATCATGTAAATTAATCAAGTAGTTTTTATTTTATAAAACAAAAACTAATTTTATCAATAAATGGGTAATGTTGATATATCAGCAGCATTTTTGGTTATATTCAAGGTAGCTAAGGGAGATAACACCCAAAATTCAAGACTTTATTTCTCTATTTCGCAAAAGTTTGTATTATCTCCTTTGAATATGATCAACATGACACATATTTCTCTCTTATTCGTTTATCGATAAAAAAAATTTTTCTTTAAAGAAAAACTACTTTATTAATTTACGTGATTTTTGGTATCGGATATATTCAGCCCGTGACAGGTACGTACATCAAACAGATATTCCTCAGTTTGTTTGCTTTTTGTTTGTTTTTCGAATGTCTCTGTAGTTCTAGATAAACACCGTTTTTTGTTTTACACTTACAAATATATTTTAATAAAATATTTTAGCTGCTTACAAAAACAATGGATGAATTACTTCGTGACCCTTAAAAATCTAAAAGGAATTTAGAAGCATTTAAAATGTCTAAGCGAAAGAACTTTAAATTGGCATGTGACAATATTAACTGGCCCTACGAAGGTCGGCGCTCAGCATACACGGCTAGTATAAATTGGCCCAGTAGAATATAATATAATTTCTGGTTTGAAATAAGAGTATCAATTTATATTGTCAGAGTGACCTATAGACCTCTTATGTATCCATAAACATTAACCAAAATTGAACCTCAAATAAACAAAATAAGAATTAGCTTGATAAATAACACTTCTCCACTGAAGATAAACAAGTTCATATATCAATTTATATGGTCAGTGACCTCAAAACATCTTCAATCTCAGATGGCATTATCGGAATTGAACCTTGTTGTTTCGAATTGGAAAACAGTGGAAATGTAATATACTTATAATTTGGATAAGGATAAACAATTTTCAAGTTTGGTTTATATTGTCAGAGTGACCTATAAACACTTTATGTCTCAATAACATTATCGAAGTTGAACTTTGTTGTTAGATTCACAAGCGATTTCCATATAAGTGAGTTGAAGTTGAGAGAGTTAGTCAGTCGGTGATAAGCATTGGGCGAGGACTAGCCAGAGTTACACCAAGCAGACCGTGAATTAATCAATGAGAGAAACGGACATCACACCTATCGGGATACGTGTGTCCTCACCCAAGCTTAGAACAGCACGCCACTGATAGAGGGATAAATTGTCCATCGGTCCAATTACATTCTAGAGTGAACTCAACATTATCTGGCCAACTGGCCTAGTGACTCAACAAGTGAATATTTTATTTCATTATTCATTATTAAGAATAATTATTTTCTAAGAAAACCACAACGGACTTGATTTCTTCCCTTCAACAGTTCTGCATGAATGACCCTTCATTCCACAGGGATCCCGAGTCACTGATTCCCCCTCAACGGTCACCCACTTATCTAAACAAACACAACGTGGGGGTGGATGTGACCTTATGAGAGGCCTCTTCGACAACCGTGGCCTTCTTCGGAGCAGCAACTTTTGTACCAACAGGATCACGTGACTAACCAGCCCAGAAGCGGCCAATTGGTGACATCACGGGTGGGTTAAAGGGCTTTTCAGACATGAGGGTTTGCTAAGAATTTAAAATAATATTATAAATAATAAATTTAAATAGTAAGTAAATTTGAAGCATTTAAACTCTCATTTAAAACAAAAATAGGGGACGGAACAGTCAATTAGCTTAAAATTAGTACCGACATTACATGAGACAAATTTTTCATCTTTTCCCTGACGTAAGGTTAACATCCTACCTCCTGTGTTAAGAATGGGTTTAATGATTTTGGTGCTCATTCTGAATAGGTTATTCGTTCTTAGCTAGCCTCTTTATAGATGTTTATAAAGATGGCGACTATATTTTTCTGATCGACTTTTCATTTTAATTCCTTATTTGTGAGCAGTTTTTCAGGCTGTTTAAAAGTAATTGCAAAAAAAAGTAGAATTTGAATTTGTTTAGGGAGTAAACTGCGCCGGGTAACTAAATTATTTTTTAAATAGGATTTTAAAAATTAAATTTTATTTAAATATATTTTATGGACATTTCTGAAATAAACACATATATCTTCATTCATAATAAAACAAAATTGGTTAATTTAAATATATTACAAATTCACATTTTTAACAAATTAAACATAATAATGACGTATCCAGTACAGAATATTGCCAACAAAATTCTCGAAGTAGACAAAAATTAGGTGCTTCTACAGAATTTGAACCGAACCAAACTGACTCAGAGTCGAATGTTTTTCTGGAGTGCCATATAGTAAGATGAGAATATTAGTCCCAATAATACAAATTCGTAAGTGAATTTGAAGCATTTAAACTCTAACTTCGAAAGAAATAGGGAACCCATATCAGCCTGAATGTTTGTGATTTATGAAAATGATCGAGCTGTCGCCGAACAGTAAATTAGCTTAAAATAAGTACCGACATTACATGAGACAACTTTTTCATCTTTTCCCTGACGTAAGCTTAACTCCAACCTCCTGTGTTAAGAATGGGTTTAATCGTTTTGGTACTCATTCTGAACAGGGTTAAATAGAAAATTCCCACTCAGTTATGGCCACCATATCTGAAATCGGAAAATTCGACTGGTATTAACCCCCCCCCCCCCCTCCCTCTAAATCTCCCATTATATCATAGATTTCAACCGTGCTTTTCGCGCGTTTTCATGCATAATACTACTTGGATTTTAACTCTTAATGATTCCTCGGTTAATATTATTTAACAAAACAAAAAAACAACATAATACCTATACACGTAATTTATCGCATTCTGTGTGGAGCACCGTTAGTAGGATAACCGAAGTGGGTGCTCATTTTACAATAAATTTATAAAGGAAAATGATCTGACTTAAATGATCTGACAGTAAATATTTAAAAAAAAATTTAATTCCTTCTTTGCGGATAGTTTTTCAGGCTGTTTAAATGTAATCGAAAAACAAAGTAGAAGTTTAATTTTGGTTGATTTGAATATAAAGTTCTTTTAAAATAATGAGTTTGAAATAAAAAAAAAAACGCTGTGTGCGTGTGTTTGTTCAACAGAGAGAGGGCGACAAAAGCCGCCTCGTTCCCAATTTTTCACTCAGCAAAAGAAATAAATACAGTAATTTGTAAGCCTTTTTTTTACTATCTCAGATTGGTAGCTCAGATGGTAAGAAGGAAGACTGGAGACCTCAAGTTTCTGGTTTCGATTCCCAGTCTTGGTGCAAAATGTTATTGTTAATTTATGTATTATTTAGTGGTTATTTAGTGGTTAAGATGTGCCCTAATGTATATCTTATGTTTACAAAAATTCTTGCCCATGGACAGATAGAAATCGTGACAGAGAAAGTCTTCATTATATTATAAGTAACAAAAATATGCGGGGTGATGCGGTAGCAAAAATATCCTCCCTCCGATCGCATATTTTTGCTAGGCTACCGCATCACCCCCATCTCTCTCGCTCTCTGGATTAGGATTTAAAAAAGTTAAATTCAATTATTATGATATTGTTAATTGAACCAAATTGTTATAAAACTATAATTTGTTGGTATGGTTATGTTGTTTTAATCGCTATTTATAAAATTATTGGATATAAATATTTTCTAAAACTTCTAATGCATGAAGATTTGCTAAGAATCTTGAAGCCAGAAATAACTTTCTATTAAACAGTTTAAATGCTTCCAAATTCCTTCCATATTTATGGGTCATGAAGTAATTTTTTTTTTAACTATTAGCAAAATATTAAAAGTGCTGACTTGTTCATGAAGAAACTGATTTTCAAGGGTAAATTCTAATTTTAGTCATATAAATTATTTAGAGTGAAATTCGAATATATATTTTTCCGAGTCAAAATAAATAAGTTAAACATAAAAACATTCAAAAAGGATTTTAAATGTTCTTAATATTTTGCTTACTTGGCAACATCATAGCCAAGGTGTCATATATTCGCCATAAAACTCCAACATTTTTGCATGTGTGCAATCAAACTGATTCCTTTACTCTTCATTCTCTCTCTCTCTCTTCAACATTTTGTCTACTATCTACTTATTCTTCCCTCTCACTACCAATTCTGTAACTTGGAACAAACTCAGCGATTGATCAAATATGTCGATTAGACAATCAAAACACTTGAAATATGAATTAATACTGGTGAATCAACAAAATGTCTCTTATTAAATTTGTTCTCGGTTCTTCATGAGTGGAAATGTTAGTACATAATTTTTTCAGAGGGAAAAGCTTCTATTCTCTTAATATTTTAAATGAAAATTTTTTTGACCCGGATAAAATATGTAATCAATAAAATCGATTAGAAATACAATTTTTTAAGAACATACTTGATTAAAACCAGATGTTTATATCAAAACAATTAAATACTGAGGTTGTAGGAATAAACATAATGCACAAATAGACAAATGGCTATTATTATATATTAGATATCTATTTTACAACAAAAAATTTTAAAATTAAAACGTAATTCCCGAATAGCTATTTTCAGCTGACATCTTCTCAAAGAAATAACGTCATATTTAAAAACAACAAACGGGTACATAAGTTAGACATCCTGGATTATTAGATAGTAAAATGAAACAACAGATACTGTACTAAGTGTCCCCTAACCTTAATTCAAATTAGACCGTCAAATGTAACATTTATCTCTTTTTTACAAAACGGGTACACTAGGTTTTTATATAATATTTCAACTGCTATTTATTTGAACTCACTAGGAGTTCTCACACAGATTATCATCATTACTCACTGATAGTAACCGGTGGTGTTCCCTGGAGTCTGGGTGACAACAAGTCTCCCCAGATTTCTAGTACTTTCCACCTCTTTCGATAACTTTTGCAAATAACTTTGCATTATTGCAACATCCGCTTACCATTGATTTCACGCTGGTAACGCCCATTAGTCTTCACTGGGATTTGAGTGGCAATAAGCTTCCCTAAAGTCCTAGTCCTCTCGACACTTTTTCAGTGGAGGTCTGGTTAGTGCTCTCCCTCTTCGGTCTTTCTATCCTCCTTGTATTATTATCATCATCATCATCATCATCATCATCATCATCATCATCATTATTATTATTATTATTATTATTATTATTATTATTATTATTATTATTATTATTATTATTATTTTTTTTTTTTTTTTTTTTTTTTTTTTTTTTTTTTACTCTCTAGAAGTTTTTACTCGAGTCATTATCGTCCAATTGACAACAAGTCTTCCCAGATTCCCAGTACTTTCCGCTTCCTTTGATAACGGTTACAAATCTTTTTGCATTCTCACAGCAACGATTTCTCACTGATAACGGTTGTTTTCTGTCATTTGAATGGCATAAGCTTCACCAGGATTCCAGTACTTTCCAAGGCTTTTCCAGTGAAGGTCTGGATGATACTTGTCGGTCTTTCCATCTTGCTTGTCCCTTCATGGCTATTTTGTGCCATAACAACTAATGCTGGTGGTTCCACTGCATGGGGGGGGGGGGTATGGGTTTTTACTTATCTACCCCACCAGTTCCAGTTCTCTTGCATTTGTGTAATTATTTCCAGCTGTGGTTATCAATGATGCAGAATTATATGAAAGTGAGAATGAAAATTAAAAAGGCCTGTATTTCAAAACGCCTCTTTGAGTTATATTTTTTGTGCAATCAAACTAAGAGTTTTTATTTGTAAGTTTTTTAGAAAATTCGTATAATTTTGATTATTCGGTCTACTTTTCTCATCTTGAGTGTTATCCTCACAACGTTTCGGCCGCTGTAACCTCCGGCCTTCTGGATGGAATTTCGAACAAAATCCTTTATTTAATCCACGAGGGTAGCATGCTCTCATTCTGTCAGCCATGACTGGAAGAAGTCTTCAGTAATTCGCGATTCTTCGTATCGCCCGTACCGAGGATTGAACATTCAGATGACTATCACTTAGAACTGAATTTTACTTAGTACTATATCCACTGCGCCATGGGTCCTTGCGGAGGTTACAGCAGCCGAAACGTTGTGGGTATAACACTCAAGATGAGAACAGTAGTCCAAATAATCAAAATTATACAAATTATCAATCCTCATCTTAAAAATTCAAAAATAGTTTTCAGAAAAGTTTTCAAATTCTTTGAGATGAGTGATTGGTCTAATGGATATTGTTACAGACTATGAAATTGGCTATGCAGAGTTTGAATCTTATCGGATCTATTGTGGCCATTTGATGTGGTCATTTATTGTGGTCATTTATTGTGGTCATGTCTACATCAGTACTGTTTGGAAAGGTATGAACCCACAATTTCCTCCCAACTATGGAAAAAATAGCAGCTTATGTTTGATCAATCGTATACAATAAATCATGCAACATGAAGTGGAATAAGTACATAGAAGATACTGCCAAGTCGTCCGCAAAAAAAGTAAGCTCCCTTTACCACGCTTGAAAACTTTTCACACCTCCTAGTATCCTATATCTCTATCAAACCACTATTCGCCTGTGCATGGAGTAATTATTGTTGCCACATCTGGGCTGTTGCTTCAACTACTAGCTTCCCCCTCTTGGACAGGGTGCAAAAAAGAATTTCTAACCTAATAAGTCCCGCACTGACTGCCAAGCTCCAGCCCCTGTCACATCACTGCAGTGTTGCATCCCTGTGCTTGTTTTACAAGTACTTCCACGGAATATGCTCCAATGAACTTACTGCACTTGTACCCTCTTAACGTAAATACCCCTGATCCATCAGACTAGCAGCAAAATCACACCCCTTCTCTGTAGAGATCCCTAGATGACAGATATTTTCTACTCTAATAGTTTATTTCCTCGAACTGCTTGTTTTTGGAATTCTCTCTCTGCTCCCTGTTTTCGAACCATACCGAAATACAGAAATTTAAATGTAATGTGAACAAACATGTTGTTGCTCAACTCACCACCCAGATTGCTCCTTTATAAATCTGACTCCCATCATAGTAACCCCTTATACTTCAGTGATCTTTTAGATTAAAAAAAAAAACAGTACTGTGTTTTAGCATTAAATAATCCAAAAGAGGGTTGATATGTCGCAAAAACGGACAACCCAAAGCGAGTTGTTTGAATCTTTCCAAGGTGACTTTACCTGTAACGTGTGTGTGTGTGTGTGTGGCTAATGAGCTTCCGAGACGCTATTGGCCGACAAAAAGTGCATGCCAAACAAGATGCACTAATTACATTCTCAAATGTACGTTCCACTGGTTGAACAACCAGCCGAGTAAAAACGGAGATTCTAATTTTAACAAGACAAAAACTATTTTAACTTTGTTACATATATCGAGAATGGCCATTTGTTGTGTACTTAGCAGCAAGTTCTTTGTCGACCAAGAATTTCTCACTCTTAGACATTTGTCCTCGTGTGTTTGTCATTAATTGACTTCGAGGTAATATAAATTCGATGATAAGTTCTCTTCAAACAGCAGAGATCGTCAAAGAAACATCATAGACATAGACCTCCATTCAGTTTCAAGAGACAATGGATACCCCTTCCTCTATAAGGGTGCCTGTGCGAGGGAGTCAATTATGAAGCAAGGGTTGTGCAATAACCAACCTCACTTCTCCTGAATTGGCACTGCTTGATTCCAGTGGCAAGAAGTCCAGGATGATTGGAAACAATGCCGGAATAAGCAGAGAGCTCTCCCACATACAGCACCTGGTATTCCCAAATGGTCACCCATTAGTACTGACTAGGCCCAACATTATCATCACGCAATTATCTGCTGGCTTACTTGATTTTAAATAGAAATTAACATTATTATTTCTTACTCATTAGGAGTTCTAACACAGACGGGTTATCAATGAGTTCTTCTTGCTGATAAAATAAAAACCAATGGTTTTCCCCTGGAGAATGTTTTCTCAAATTTCCAGTATTCTCGGTTCTATTCCATTATTATTGTAACTCAGTTGGTGTTCTCATACCAGCCGTTTATCAGTGATTTGTTACTGATAATGACTAGAACATGAGTGACAATAAGTTTTTTTCAAAATGCTAGTACTCTCCATAGCATTCCAGTCAAGTTATAAACTGGACTTTTCACTCTCTCAAACCCTTCATAGCTACTTTTCGACTGAAGTTGGTACCAATGCGTTCTGTCAAAAATGATTGAGATAAATGACACATTTTTTTCAAGCAAATCAAATAAACATTAAAAAAAAAATAGGCAAACTTTCTATATGTAACTAGCTGTATCTATCTACCCAGCGTTGTCCGGGAGTCTTTTGACTGGCATTGAACATTTTTTGCAAAGTTAAATTATTATTTATATTCTAATAATAGTAGATACTACAAATTATACTGGCTATAAAGTAAGTGCTTATTTCACCAATTGGTACAACAGCTGACACCCCTCACCACCACTAGAAAAATAAAAAAAATCATGAACCGACAATAAGAAGCAGTTGTTTTAATTGTCTTTGTTTTAAAAGATGGAGAATTTTTTTTCTGTAGCTACGTTATCTTGTCAGCGTTTCACATGTATTGACAACCATTAAGTAATTTAGGTGACCAAAATAGGAAAAGTATCCAAAAGGAAAACATAAATGTTTGAATGCGCTTCTCTTGTATCAACTGAATTAACTCATATTCAAATGAACGAAATTAACACTAAAAATGCGGATAGATTGTTTATAATGTTTAGGATAACAAAGAGAAAATATGGTTAAAATGATGTCTTAATATTTTTAAATAAAGAAAATAAGAGGAAGCCTGACATATTCGCTTTTATTTTGAAAAGAAATATACATAATTGCAAAGTATGAAAAATAATACGGGGGATAGATAGATAGATAGATAGATAGATATAAGACAATGAGGAAATACGTTTGAAATGTTAAGGCGTTTTATTTTGTTACGTATTCGACTTTCTTTGGAGAACAACTATTAAAATACACTGTTTTATTGTTTTGTCATACTTTGAATATGAAAAAAAAGAAAACAATGAATTATTTTGTATATATATTTTAAATAATGGATATATTGTACCTTTTTGGCATGTAAATAACGAGTAAACAGATGAAAAATAGGTGTAAAATGGCTGTGTCTACGACCCCCATGTTGCCAGGGAGGCAAAGCCCCCCCCCCCCCCCTGCAATTACATTTGCACCTCCTGAAATTTGTGATCCAAAAAATATTATAAATATAAATACTCTTATATTTCGTAGTCAACTATACTTCTTCATTATGAACCAGTATTTACTTTTGTGTAATATATTTTACAGCAGGGCCGGATTAAGGGCCCAAGGGGCTGAGGCCCTGGGCTACCCACCAAGAGGGGACCTCCCACCAATTTTTAACATAATTTCCGATTTCAAAAACGCTTCTTTGGATTTTATTTTGTTTAAAACTTAATTTTCCATTCCTGGTACTAATGATACCATAATAAATATTTACGGATTTTAAACTACCAGTTAAAATAAATCTATTGACCATAATAACATCTAAATATGATTTAAATTTATGTTACCTTGTAGAATAAAAAAAAAGGAAATGTACGCGTTCTCAAACTCAAACATAACTTCGCTAGTTTCAGATCAAGTGGTGAGGGAAACAAAGCCTCGATGCTTTTCACCTGTTTCCTGCTTGGTGAAAGAGATTGTCAGTGTATCTGTCTTTTTTTGTCAACTTACCAAATATATATTTTTAAATATTGTTAATTCACACTATTTAATATTATAAATTATCAATTAAATAATTATAATCCAAATGATGTAATATAAACAAAATGAATTCACGTTATTGTTCTGCCAGCTTCTTTTAAAAGATTTTTTTTTTAATTTATAAAAGAAAGTGTTGTCTTCATTCAAAAGATAGAAATGAATACTAGCAACTTAAATTATTTTCAAATGAAACTGGGAATTAGTTTAACAAATTATTTTTGTATTTTATCACGAATCTCAAATACGTTTTTTCTTTTTGTTGTCAGTTGCAACTGTTAATTTAAAAAATTGTGAATGTTACATTCAACATTTTTGAAATTAACATAGAAAAAATCCCAGATTTCACCGGAGATGAAGTTGAAAGAAAACACAGCATTGGTAGGGTATAAACCCCACGTAAAAAAAGGCTTGTGATGTAGGGATTAAGTGAATTAGTGAATCCAATGTTTTTTAACACATATGTGAGAAGTGGAAGTCGAAGACTTTGGTGTCAGTTCTTTCTTTGATTTTGATTTTTCATGTCTGCGTGAACTAATAGTGAAAAGAAATGTCAAAATAAATAAAGAGTGGATAGGGAGATAGAATAAAAGTATAATAATACAAAAGATTCTTGATTATTGAAACAGTTTAGTTACATTTTTATTTTCTTAGAGACAACTATTCTTAGAAAGACTAGAGGAAATTTTGACCAACATAAATGTAAGTGCATATATTTCTTTTCTTTTTTGTTAACTCTATTTTAAAGAAATTTAAAATGTGTTTTTAGAAAAAAATAATTACTAATAGCATTTTTTTAATTATTAATCTTTGGATGTTTAAATAACTGAAAATCATGGGGTTCACTTCAAAGGCTATGTCATCCTCCAATGTTTGTAAATAAATATTTTTTAAATAAGTATTTATTACTATGCTATTGTTTTGAAGCAAATGAAATCGATTTATCTACATTAAATTTCTTTTTAAAGAAGCAAAAACTAGTCTCATTTGTTTGGAATTTTTCTTGAAGAACTCTATTCATTTATTGCTGTAACTTTTACAACAAAACAATAAATAACAACACAACTAACATTTTTTGTTTAAAGAAAATAAAACTTAACGAAAAGTAGCCCGTCTTTACAAAAAAAAAGCAAAATGTTCAAAATTAGATATCAAACAATAAAGTCAATCTAATCATAATGTTAATTATTAATTATAAACTTAATTATAGAGTTCTGGATTAAAATTTCGTGTGAAACGTGTCTTTCCTTGTGAGATTCTTTTTAAATAAATATTATTTGAGAAAGGAAAAATTACTATAAGTCTCGATGTCTTGCTTCTAAATACCCCCTATTTAGAAGCAATACATCGAGACTTATATTTTTACACCAATATTTAAAAACAATGTAAGAAATAGATATTTTGTAAATTGAAAGAAAAAAGGGGTGCCTTGAATATTCGGCAAATGAAAATTCGGCAACGGAAAATTCGACAAAGGAAAATTTGGCAATTTTGGCAAAGTAGGAAAAGTCTGTAATTAATTAGGGAAGATATAGCGATTGAAAAAAGATTTTAGAACCGTACTTGCGAAGAATATAGTTGTAAATACGGGGCTACCCCCTACCAATAAAGAATACTTATTGTGTTATCTTTTTGGTACTTGTGCAGTTTACGGACCGGGCTATTTTTTAGATAAGATTTTCAAGTTAAATTCAATTTTTACGATAGTTTAAATAGTTTACTTCGTGTCTGTTCGAAATTTGAAAGGAAATTTGTTTTCCTTGTCATGAAATACATTTCTAATTTATTTTTTGTAACTGTAATTCAGTGTTTTAATCTCGGCGGGAAAGAGGATGTGTTGAAAATCGGCCGCTTGTCGAATCGTTTTTTTTTACTTCAAAATTGGTAAATAACTGTAAGTGGTTAATTCGTCGTTTCATAGCCAAAATGGCGGACAATAATTCGGCTGTATTTTTCTGATTCTTTTTCGACTTTTCAACGATTAATTTGAAAGAAGTAAACAAATTTAAAAAGTAGTAAATAAACTTATTTTTAGGCAAGATGCCCACCAGAGATTAAAAAACTGAATTACATTTACAAAAAATAACTAATAAATTAATTTCATGACAAGAAAAACAATTTTGCTTTTTTAAATATATGATTTTCTAAGCATTTCAAAGCCAGTTCAAATGACTTTCTATTCGATAGTTTAAATACTTCCAAATGCCTTTCAAATTTCGAACAGAGACGAAGTAATTGATATATTTTTCAATTATTAACAAAATATTAAAATGGTTGACTTGTTTACGAAGAAACCTAAATGCATTATGACAGATTTAATCTCGTAATTTAATTACGAACCTGGTTGAAATAATAACATTATTTAGAAAGCCATTCTTAACATGGAGAGAGGGGATACTTTGTTAACTATTCTGTACTTTCACCTAACAATTTAATAAACAAAAGATATAGTAAAAATTGAGGAATTTTTTACTATAATCAACAGAACGGAAGAACGAAAAAAGGGTGAAAAAACAAATGTGCAACAAATAAATGTTAGCAAGGGCAAGACAAGTTACTATTCTACTTAGCTGGATAAGTTTATTTGTGTTTTAACTTATTTTAAAGGGATTTTTGTTGTTTTAAAACCAAGTGTCGGCTCTTCATTTCGAAAGTGACATCCAACATGGTTTCCGGGAATCTCTCAGAAGCGCACAAAAATCGGCAATTAGAACAAAATACTCTTAGAAACACATCCAATAAATGTCACCAATCGTAGAATATTACATTTTCGCACATAAGGTTTAGCTAAGAATTTTGATTCTTAGCAAATCCTCATGTATTAAAAGATTGAAAGTTTTCGACGCTTTTTACATCCAATAATTTTATGAATAGAGATTAAATCAACAGTACACTAACAATCATTATTTATAGTTCCATAACAATTTGGTTCAGTTAATAATTTAATGACCAAACGATACCATAAAAATTAAATTTAACTTTCAAAATCCTATTTAAAAAATAATTTGTTTAAAAAATAATTTAAAAAATAATTTGGTTGAAAAAATATTTAAAACAAATAATTTGGTTAAAAAATATTTAAAAAAATAATTTGGTTAAAAAAATATTTTAAATATTTTAATTGGAGGGAGCCCCCTCCAGAACGGTCTTAAAATCTATTTTCATTGATTGACAACTATTAACAAAAGATTATTTGTGGCGTCTTTGCGTTAAAAGAAATTTAATATAAAATATGAGCACATTAAGGAATTTTGGACATTTACGACGGGAGGAAAGTAGAGTCTGGACAGAGTTTGGCTTTCGTGACTGGAGGAAAATTGGACAAAAATTGAAAGCACATAATGACACTTCTTTGTGGACAATGTTCGGATCACCTTAAAAATTTCAGAAAGTAGGGAGAGTAGATCAACTCCTGGATCAATGCTACCGAGACAAGAAATTAATCGGTGAGCACAAACAGCATATCCTGACAGTACTGGACATAGTATTATTCTGTGCAAAGAATGAGATAGCACTGAGAGGTGATGACGAAAGCAAAGAATCACTAAACAGAGGAAACTTTTGGGAGTTACTCTCACTTTTATCTAAGTATGACCCAACTATTCAACAACGCTTGGAGAAACTTCTGAGAAATGCACAAATGTTAAGCCCAGAGATTCAAAATGATTTACTTTTTTCAGCGCAGAAGGTTCTGTTAGAGGAAATCAGGAACCAGGTTCAGGAAGCCGGATATTATGCGGTTTTAGCTGATGAGGTTAAGGACATCTCTAACAAAGAATTACTTGGTGTTTCATTAAGGTTTCTGCACGGAGGAAAAGTCCATGAATGGGCCATTAGTTTCATGGAGTTGTATAACTTATCTGCTGCCAGTATTTCGATATGCTGCAGTCTATGAACTTGGAGAAGGAGATGTGTGTTGGGCAAGGATACGATGGTGCAAGTGTGATGTCAGGTGAACATGGTGGTGTCCAAGCGCTGATGAAAAGGGCTGGCTATACAAATGCCCAGTATGTGCACTGTGCATCTCACAGGCTGAATTTAGTTCTCGCATCTGTCACTGAGATTGATCCTGCCATTAAGACATTCTTTGAGACCATGGATTTAGTGTACACGTTCATGACAGGGACAAAACGTCATTCCCGATACCTGGAAATCCAGAAGATGTTGTATCCGAAAGACCCACAATTGGAACTGATCCATTCATCTACAACCAGGTGGTCTTCCAGATCCTTAGAGGTTGAAAAGTTCTTGTGCCGTTTTGATGTAATTTTGGACACTCTGGCATCCTTTCAAAATGATCCTGCTGCTAAAACAAAACTTTCTGCTATTGCTCTACTGAAAGTAATTCAGACAAAGAAGTTCCTAGTTCTCCTAATCTTTTTTGGAAGATTATATGATTATACAGATGTTGTGACCAAAGGTCTGCAAAAGAAACAGACAAATGTGGAGACAGCTATTAGCTTGGTGGAAATACTACTTGAACACGCAGAATCATTCGATACAGAGAAGGTGGTGAAGTATGCATTGGAGCTTGCCACAAAGTACGATATCACGGATATTGATACTCGGCCATCTGGAAGGGCACGAAAGTTATCCGGAAAATTAGATGGCGCATTAGTGACTGGTTCCGTTGGCCATAACTGTGTGGGTACAGTGGAAGATTTTGATTTGGTACTCTGACAGTTGCTGGGGCACATTAGAGGAGAACTCCGTGCTCGATTTGGAAATGCTCAATGTGCAGTGATGAAAGCTGCTGCAGTGTGTAACACGTCATCAGAATCATTCATGGACAGTGAGACGCTGAAACAGCTAGGTCCACTGTTTGGTGTTTTGGTAAAGGAGAGTGAGATGGAAATATTCAAGAACTACATTCAGCGACGTCTCCCTACCGAGGATCTTGAACTTTCAGAATTAGTCGAACAATGTGACAGGGATATTTTTCCATTGGTGCATAGAGTATTGCAATTGCTCCTTACCATCCTACAGACCTCAGTAACCGTTGAAAGACTATTCTCTTCAGTGAAGCGCATCAAAACAAGAATGCGATCTTTGATGTCAACAGAGAGACTGACCTCACTCTGTCTCATAGCCTTTGAAAAGATTTGCTGAGAAACATTGACAGAGAGCGCATCCTTGCGCATTTCAATAACTGTAAAAATAGGAGATTATAATAGAATTCTGTAGAGCTAGCAAGTAGCTACCTTATTTTACGAACTTTATGTTATTATTACTGTGTTTACTATGCTTTATGTGCTTTACTATGCTTATGTTGTTATTTACATGTACCTACCGAAATACACAACAATATATTTAGATTATATAAAAGAAATTGAAATTTTTTTACTATTTATTTATATTTATATATCAATACAAACACACACTGAACCTAAACGTCACTCATATTAGAATATCAATATTAGTTTTGCCCCTCCTAAAAATGCCTTGCCCCCCTAAGTTAGAAGTCTGGCTACGTACCTGGTCCACGAAAGGGAAGGATTCAGCAGCAAGGCGACATTTTTGAAACTGAAAGCAGGTTTAAGCGACAGTGTCTAACAATATATTTTTTGATTTATCTCCACCTGAAATAAAGTATAAAATAGATTCAAAACAGTTTGAAGTTGGTGTTAATTTTTAATTTTGCAAGCTATGCCGAATATTATAATGTTTGTTTCTAGGAGAACATGTTTTTTGTGTGTGTGGTTTATGTTATAATGAAAGATTTGTGTAATGAAAGCTGTAAATAAATAAGAATAATCACAGAAAAAAATGTATTTTTTATTCGAACGATAATTATATTATCTACATACAAGTATTGCTATGCAAATAAAAATAGTAGTTAAAAACTGTAATAGTAAAGTTTTTATTAATGGTGTAAACTGAATTTTATTTAGGTCAATGAGCAAAATTTCTCCATGTTACAAATTTTACAAATTTACAAATCTGAAAATATAATATATAAATTAGAGAATGGGAGTGGTGTGGGTCCATCCCTTCATACCTTTGGTTGTTTCAGTCTGGAACTTTCTTTATCCAACATATTTTTGTCTTTTATGTTGGCTAAGTAAAATAAGTGATGACACTTTAATTTTAAATAATTAGAGTTTTTATTTTAATTTTATATACAGATACGTTCTTTACAGAATATTCTAAACGAATCAGTCCTGAAGTTAACAGTGTGATTTTTAGACATCACTAAAAATATGATATAGAGTAAAGAGGGGTGGTAGCTGGAAAATAGGTAGAAAAGTTCATAGCGATCATTACCCTACAAAAACATCCTAATCTCTGTGCCCTCTTCCCCTTCAATAGATAGAAACCTGGATGGTACGGACCATGTCATTAGCCACCATATTATTGTCGTCCTCTTCATAGTTGGAATCTGCCTGGGGATGACTTGATGACTACGAACGACATAGCACATTTAAAATATTAATTTATCATTCCATATACAATTCATTGTGAAATACATTTCTTTTTTTAGGTGGCCATGAAGTAGAACGTCCTACATGGCCACCTATATGCTAACTTTGTTTCTCAACAACTGCTGTAACTGAACTATTTAAAAAAATACCCTCTGTCTAACGATCACAAAGTTAGCATATAGGTGGCCATGTAGGACGTTCTACTTCATGGCCACCTAAAAAAAGAAATGTATTTCACAATGAATTGTATATGGAATGATAAATTAATATTTTAAATGTGCTATGTCGTTCGTAGTCATCAAGTCATCCCCAGGCAGATTCCAACTATGAAGAGGACGACAATAATATGGTGGCTAATGACATGGTCCGCACCATCCAGGTTTCTATCTATTGAAGGGGAAGAGGGCACAGATTAGGATGTTTTTGTAGGGTAATGATCGCTATGAACTTTTCTACCTTCTTTCTATCGAAATTTTTTGTTGATTGAAGAAATCTGTTAAATAAACTTTACTTTACTCATAAAAAGTAAGAAATACTTTTGAGAGATGTTTTTAATATTTGCAATAACATTACTGTGTAATTTACGTGGTTTCAGTAGCAAATATAATATCATATAAACGGTGGCATCCAAGCAGAAAAGGATTTTCCTTATTTCATGTTGAAGTTTATCTCTCAGCTTTCTCTTTTTCTTCACAAAATTCTGAGATGCTCTCCTAACTGCACGAATTTCTTCATCATCTGTTCACGTTCCCCTAGACCTTTTTGTCTCACCCACTGTTGTCGTATCTTGACTTTTAAAATAAGGTTTGTATCCACGCGTGAAAATTACTAACACCTACAAAAACCAACAATTCTGAGCATGCACTTTTTGTCTCTTGCAAATGGCCGCTAGACAAGCAAGACATTACGAGTGCTTTAAATCTGGTAAGTGTTCATCTCTCTCGTCACAATAGTGGTTGTGTTATGTAGTCTGATGAGAGATCAAATAAGAAATGAGCGATTTTGTGAGGTGGAGAGAGTGGCTCAGGAAGGCCATACGTGTAGTCGCAGGACTCTGCTCTGTGTCACGCCTTCAAGAAAACCCAAAAGTGACTGTCTGAGAACTTCCACGTCTCCCCGAGTTCAACATCTGGTCACTCAACTCGCCTGATTGCACCCCCATGAACTATTATGTGTGGAGCGCAGTTGAGAAAAACACGAACCATAGCGCCTGTAATAGAAGGGACGAGCAGATTGCCAAGATCAAAGTAGTGTTCAAATGTCTCTTGAGGACACTGTGAAAACTGAATGTTTCCGGTTCCGGTCCCGCTTAGAGGCCGTGGTGAAGGTTCAGGACGGCTTCTTAAAGTGAGCTGTGTTCAGCAAAAGATCCTCTAAGAGATCCACTTTGTATTTTGAGAATACATCACTTATTGGCCAAGATATGATGTTTTTTCTTCCCTTTCCAAAAAGTGTCAAATTTATTTCAAACATTCTGTATATATCACTTCATGGAGGAGCCATGATGATTTTAGAAGTGATTATGTGGAACGTGAACAAAAAATAATTGGGAACCAATGCTGTAGAGGTCATAACTGATATCTTTTATTGGACGCACTCTGGTCTTCTGTATAAAATCCTAACTTCCATATTTAGACATTTTACGAAACCCTCATTACGATTTCTTTGATTTTTTTTCTCACTCCTGAAAAATATTGTATAGAAAATTGGCACCTTCCTGGATCTGCCTCTGGTGAGTCCAATTAAAGCCACCAGACATATCATGGAAGAAAACGATTTGAGCAATTCTATCATTCTACTGTTTCTCTGTCTGACGTCTTAACACTGTGTTCTTATCAATCCCACCCAAATGATCAATGAATCGCTAAACAAAAAAAATCATAAAAAAACTGTGTAAGAGATCTTCTCATGATTGTCTCCCCCTTTTTTTCTCTCTTTCTGAAACTCTCTATCAGTAATCTTGGCATAAGTTCCATTCTTTGGCTACTCTTTCCTTTTTATGGTTTTTGCTGTTGAACTGCGTGTTAACAATGGACATTATTCATTTTCCAATATGTAAGATGCATATTTGAGATAACTTGATATTGTCTATTGATTTCCTCTGCTACGCCCTCTACAGGACTATTATTGCATCGACACACGAGATAAAGGGAGAGAACAAAAAACAAACAAGTATGACAACTTGTATGAATCACAGCTTTATTGTGAATCAATCTTCTGGGATTTATCACATCCGGTTTTACAAATAAATCATCAGAAATGAATCACAAGATAAGCGTCTCTCTTTTGTATTTGTGACTATTTATCAAGTAATCGCTTATATATAAAGATAAATTCAAAGTTATTACTTGGTAATAAACTTCATATAATCCGATCGAATAGTGCTCAATATTAAAAATTGTGATTAATAGAGCAAATATATTTATAAGCTGTTTGGCTTACACTGACAGTGCCAATATTTCAACCTATCAGCTTCCTCGGATTGACTCTTTTTCTGAAATTGTTTAATTGACTGGATTGATATCTGCGTCTTAGGCAGAGACTGATTAATAAATGGACCAAATGTTGATGTTACGGTCCAAATACTTTCAGGCCTCAGCCCTCTATATAAAGATTAGACAGCCTATCATAAATAACTTCAAAACGGGGGGAGGCATTTTAAAACTCCAAACATAATCTAACTCTACTCTAGTTTTAACCAAGTAACACCCATTAACCATACCAATGATTCTTCCATAGGCATCACTCGCACATTATTACCATAATAAACTAGCAGACATACCCAGCTTTTCTTAAGGGTATTTATTTACCTCCTCTCCAGGAGGTTAGGCACAAGGCCAGTTTTATCTTACTCCCACAAGCAAGATGTGACCCAAGGTCGGGTCGGGAAAGTGGGGTTTGAAAAGCCAGCGCCCGAGAAAGTGAGCACTCTGGCCATTAAAAATTGCCTGGGCAGCCCCGTCGGCATTCCCCGGTAGGTGCGCCTCAGGCAGTAAGCAATAAACTTACTCCTCCCCAAAGAGGGGAGGGTGGACTAGAACTGCACAGGACCGACCCATAGACTGACATAAATCAAGCCCGAAGGCCAAGACAATACGAGTTTATGGTGTGTAGTATCCATCGAAACAGATACTACACTTTGATCTTAGCCAGGACAATAAAATCTCAGTAAACAACCAACTTTGGAGTAAATAATTTATTCAGATGATTCAATAAGAAAAAAATATGCTATTATTACATGCCATGAGAGAAAAGTCGGGGAAATACCAATTTATTCTGTTTTTATGGGGGAAAAATGCAATTTGGCGACAATTTTCATATGAATCTATCAATAAAAGTCGAAGTTCTGCTAATTAATGAACAACACTCATCCATGTTCTCAAGAGACTTTCTTTAAATTAGAAAAAAATGTTTTAATCATTTAAAACCTGCTGATTCCAAAGATGCCATTGGTTTTACTTGGAAATCAACCATTTAAAACTGATGTGTGGACAGACACACACACTTTGCTATATATATATATATATATATTTCAAGCATGAAGGGAAGACGAATTTTATCGTTCATGATTAAAAGTTAATCAAGGAAAAACAAGCCAGCTGACCGGTTTCGCCCTCTCTTAACAAAGGCTGTATCGAAGGATTAAAAAAACAAAAAACGAGGGATTTAAAAAGGGGGTGAAAAGAGAAAACGGACGTTCAAAATAACACATACGGGTCTTCCATTACAGACTATTTACTTAAAAACCCGCCGTGCGCTAGGAATTTTAGCATGGACTTATTCACCATTCTCAGTCATGCTCACTCATTATACCATCTAAAAATCTTGGAGACGATCCACGTTCGTCTAAAACGTCCCTCCCTTTGTAAACAAAGGGAATGTCTATTGGAACTAGATATGATCAGTCTCTAAGATTCAGTGTACATCTACCATAACGCTATTTTAATTTTTTTCTCTACTCTCTCTTTTCACCCCCTTTTTAAATCCCTCGATACAGCCTTTGTTAAGAGAGGGCGAAACCGGTTGGCTGGCATTTTTTTTTTCTTGATTAACTTTTAATCATGAACGATAAAATTCGTCTTTCCTTCATGCTTGGAATAATAAAATGTTATACTCCCCAAAAAATCATGACATATATATATATATATATATATATATATATATATATATTAGAGTTGGGCGGTTTTGAAATTTTGGTTTCGGTATCGGTTTCGGTTTTTTTCCCTTAAAACCTCGGTTTACGGTTCGGTTTTTCGTTTTTTTTGAAAAAATTTTTTTTACTATGGAAGCTATTCATTCTCTTGTGTGATGATTAGTTATTATTCAACGTTTAGTTGAATTATGCCACTGTTTCGATAATTTTGTGACTGAATCATTCTCCATGATATGAATCATATAAGTTTTAAGGTGTTGACTGTTGTAATCAAAGTTCTGATACCTTTTTAACAGTTAACTCGTTAAAACAGTGACCAAAGATTCATGAAAGATTTCTGAAGAATAAAACTGAGTTTGAATATACATTCTATCTAATTCTTTAACCCATCAGAAGCTAAAATATAACTCAGAAATGCAAGAAATTAAAAAACGAAAATTTATTTAAACAAACAAAATAATTTTACAAATAAAATTAAGCAAAAATGATGATGAAAATGAAATATTGTCAAAATTATTTGACAGATAAAAATTTTAATTTTTTAATAGGTGAAAATGTTTGCAAGACGTTGTGTCTTGTCGCGTAAAATAAACACACCATATACTTCTCGAATTGCCGGTGTTGACTGTTGGGATGTCTGTCATTTTGTGTGCTCAAAGTTCTGTCAACTGGTGCGTGTTGGGGTTAATATTTGTTTTTAAGACAGGGTAATAAAACTTTATAGACATGCGTAAAAGACTAGTAGTACACCCGAAAACTGCGCCAAGGTAAAAGGAAGGATGGTTAAAAAAAAGTAGAGATTATTAATTCACCTAAAGTCATTTTTTAAGCTTTAAGGTAATTTTAGTCATAGAATTCATGACTTGGATTAAAGTTTAATAATTAAACTTTCGAATAAATTGTCAACTCTAAATAAATACGATATTAACAATTTAGTAAAATATAAATCGTTGCATAGTCTACTTTTTGAATAACCCATTTTTGGGAGAGAAAACGGTATAGTTGAGAGATAGTTCTCTAGAAATTACAATTTATGTATGAAGTGGCTTTTCAAAAGTAAACAATGAAATGCCTAATATTTAAAATAATTTTTAAAATCCAAATAAAGTGACACTAGCATTGGCAACTACTTTTTTTCTTTTTAAATGTTTATACTTACTCACTACTTTTCGTTTATTTACTTTTACAAGTATTTTTTTTTAATTTCATTTTAATAACTTATTTTTTTAGATAACTCTGAAACAAACAAATAATTATTTTACAATTTTGAGTTGAATCAAATAGATTTTTGACATCATATGGAACGCGTTTGATTTTTTCTTTTTCATTTGAAAATAGTTTATGCTAAAAATACGATGTCATGTTGTCTGTCGTATTTCTCTTTTTTTCATTTGAAAATTCAAAATGTTAATGATAAACAAACTGTAAACAAAGATTTCTTCCTACAAGTAGCAATACACATGAAAAAATTTAAATTGCTTAAAATATCTCAATAATGGCATATATAGAAAGAGCTTGATGATCTAAGAAAGAATCTTTTTAAATTTTTTAAATCTGACTAAAAATAATTGGATATTTTCCCCTCTTTAATACCATATGCGTTTCGTCACATTTTTTACACTAATTTTTCAGTAAAAATGTTATATCTTTGTTAAAACACAAGATTAAGCAATGAAATTTACCATATAAGTGTATTTTTGTACAAGGAATCAGAATATGCCACTGAAAATCTCCAGAAATTAATGGTTTCCAAGTAATCTGCACTAAGTGCACATAAATATGCTGCAATACCTTAAAAATACCATGAATCCATTAAAAGAAAGAAGTTAGAAAACTCAAAGTTGAATTGTAATACATTTTATGTACAAGAAACTAAAATCTAATACTAGGACTGTTTAAAAATGAATATATTTCAAGATTTCTTTAGCATTATTGTAGATTAACACCTTCAGCTAACTGATCCCCTTACCTCCCCAAAATATGAGATTCTACTTTTTTTATTTAGGCAATTACATGTTAACACCCTGAAAAACTTGGCAGAAAGAAAGAAACAAAAACAATTATTTTAGAATTTAAAGTGGGGATCAGTTTCACATAAAATAATCCCCCATTTCAAGGCCATTCTAGCGTTTTAGGACAGTAATTATTTTTTCTATGGGAGATAAATCCTGTGCGTTTTTCTTTTTTTTTTTTCTTTTTTTTTTTTCTTTTTTTCTAGACGATTATAAGGGTTTTTGTGGGAGGAGGGGGGCTTACCACTTGAACTTCAGGTTAGTGGTAGGGCTAGGGGCAATTAAGTGTGAACACCCTGAAAACTTAGCAGAAAGAAAAAAAAACAATTCATTTAGAATTTCGAGTGGGGGATTAGTTTCACATATATTTAATGCAGAATAATTCACCATTTCCGGGCCATTCTAGCGTTTTAGGGCATTAATCAATTTTTTTCTATGGCAAATAAATCCTGTGCGTTTTTTTTTATGGGCGTATGCTTTTTTTATTTTTTAGATGATTATGTGTGGTTTTAATGGGCTTTTTTGTAGGATTAGGGCTTCCTACTCGGACTTAGGGTTAGTGATAAGGTTAAGGAAGGGGTTTTGTTTTGGATGGAGGTTGCCATTCGGACTTAGTGTTAGGGTTAAGTGAGTTTTTTAGGAGTGGTTTGCCACTCATATTTAAGGTTAATGGTACGATACGTTCAAGATGGCATTTTTAGGAGGTGGGCTTGTTAGTCGTACCTAGAGTTAATGGTAGAGTAATTATTTATTTTATAAATTTCACTAAAAGGCAAGAATGGCCGGGAAATCGGAGATCATTTTACATTAAATTTATATGCGAAACTGATCCCCCACTCTAAATTCTAAACTATATTTTGTTTTGTTTTTTCTTTTTTTCGCCAAGACTTTAAGACGTAATCGCCTAAAAAAGTAGAATCTTAATTATTTTTTTTAAATTGGCGACTAGAAATTCATTACTACTAGAAGTTCGAAAGTTGAGTGAAAACCAGTATTTTTTAAAGTATTTTTTATAAAAGAACCAAATAGGATTAACTTTTTTAAGCACAAAAAGTATTTTTATCTTACTTTTAAAGAAGTTTATAAACAAATTTTACAAAGCTTTACAAGACGCTGCTGCTGATTGATTGTTATATCAGCAATACTAGCAGCCATTGTTGACTTTCGCTCAAAAAAAGGACAATATTTTTTAGGATAAGATAATTTAAAATTACTATTACCGAAAGACAAAACAACGTACAATTATAATTTTAATGCATAAAAAAAGATGAAAGATTAATTTATTTACTAGTTGGGTACGAAAAATGTAACAACATTTTCTATATTCATATTTTAAAATGTTTAAAATTCGTTCTAGAATGAAAATAAACAAAAATCGCCTCGTGTTTATAGCAGTAATTGCAGTAATATATTTGTTCCATCTGTCCTCTTACTAATATAACATTTTTTGGTAATATTCAATTTTATTCAAATCGGAAAATCTTTTCAACCGTATTTCCTTGTATATGGTGGCTTACTGTAGTAAAAACACAATACCGAACGGTTATGGTTTTTTAAAAAAAACCGATTCGGTATTCGGTATGGAGACGAAACCGAAAAACCGCGGTTTTTCGGTAAAACCGCCCATCTCTAATATATATATATATATATCTAAATGAATAAATGCAAAAGTTTTTTCATATATCTGAACTATATTCATATTAAAACACCTTAGCTGTACTTAATTCAATTATACAATAAAATATTTTCACTTATGCTATATATACTCACAGGAAATCTTACAAAACACACTCAACGCTATAATTCATTTGCATATTTATTTTTTAAACATTGTCTAATAAATTCATATTTTGTACGATTCACTTATAATTTGATTTTGCTATTTTATTATATCTATGCAAAAGTTTTCTTGATATTAATATTATTATTATCTATAGTAATATTATTTAAAGCGATTTAATGAACAAAGTTTAAAATCCAAAATCACAACTTCTGTTTCATTATTTGTTTTTTCGGTTACATGTTCGCACGCGTATATTTACACAGCACTTGGATTACTTTGGAATAATTACTTTAAAAAATAAAGTCTGCATAAAATGCTATAATTAACATAGGTTTTCTGTTAATAATTAAATACATACGTTTATTATTTTTAAAACTAAATTTGTTGTTGTTGCTGTTTCTATTTACTTACCAACCCACGAGAGCAGAGTTAGGCACAAGGTCAGTATTCAACATAGGGAAAATCCAGCTCCCCAAAAGGGAGCACTATCGGTTGGAACAAAAAATTAAATTGCCTCGGTCTAGAAGGAAACATCCATGTCATAGTGTCTACTATATCAACTGCATCCACCATTAATACTAGTGCAAGAAGTTGGCATAACATGAAACTAGCAGAAATTTTTATCACATATTTCTTACTTTATTTAAGTTATTTTTATGATGTTATTTTTAATGTCTAACTTTAAGTATTTACTTTACTATAACAAATAAACATTCTTAACTCCCATTAACGTTACATTATTAAAACTTATATCCGAAACACTAAATTACATTTTAACATCATAATTGCCAGCCATAATCATTCATTCTCTGATATAAAACTATGGAAATATACTTTTTCATAAACGATTTCTGGAAGTTATTTTTTTTTGATTAACAGCAATGCTAATTATGGAAAATTTGGAAAAAAAGAACAAACAAATATTTGTAGATCTTTAAACAGTCCATGTTTTTCTGTCTAAATGAGAAATTAGCTATTTTAAAATTCCCTGATATGTCTAACTTTATTAAATAGGCGACAAGAAAGTAGCATTAATTGTAAATATGGAATTTATTTTTTCTAAAAATACACATAAAATTATGTCACTGATTATTATCTATGAATTAACTAACACTAATTTACTTAATTTCTCTGATTTAAATAATTTCTTTCATCGTTTATAACATCAACAGTGTTTATAGTTGTATGTATATTTGATTACATGTGTATAGACTCATATTTTTTATTACATTCTTTACACATTCATTTTTATACTATGTCAACTTTAATTTAATTATTTTATGTACATTTCTTTTTTACATTGTATATGCATTATATATATATATATGGTAAGTCAATGAAAATTGATAAGACCTGCAAATGGAAGCAAATCGATATCTTCAGTTGTTAAAAACAAAGAGCAGTTTAGTTAATAAAATAAATGTTTTTTATTAACTAAACTGCTCCTTGTTTTGAACAACTGAAGATATCGATTTGCTTCCATTTGCAGGTCTTATCAATTTTCATTGACTTACCATATTTTTGCTCTATCCAGTATATTGAGCTTTCCTTATTTCACAATAGGTCCAACTCTCTAAAAGTTTACCTTTTAGTTATAATTCACATATATATATATATATATATATATATTCTTGGGTAAATAAGTCTTGAGTTCCTTTTTTTTTCAGCATACTCATATGAACAGTTGAAGTTCGGTAGAGAAATAAAGTATAAATCATCGGCTTTATTGATAAATAAAAAAGAACATGTTTATGTTTGTGCAATAGGTGATTAGAATTGTTTGAATAAAATCATTTCCGTCCGCCAAAAAGTGTACCCAGTTATATCTTTTGTCTAAACTGTTGATCAAGCAGTATATACAAACTATCAACATGCATGGACTCTTTTTTTCTTTCATCTCCACTAATCATTGGGCTATCGTCAAGTTCTCACTGACTTCTGTTTATCATAAAGCACATTTTCAATGACTAAAGCAGTGTATATGTGTAGTTTTATCAATAGAATTTCCTTGGCTACCATAACAGCACCAATCAAACCATTGATATTGGCTATTTTCTAATGTCATTATGATTTCTTCAAAGTCATCTGTTTTATTTCTATGATAAATACATATGTGTGTAAATCTTTGTGTGTATCTTTTTTGTATATCTTATATATAAAGTCGTGTTTCCCCTATAACTTTGTCAATTATAGATTTCATACCAAAAGCTTAATATGCTAAACATTTCCGCTAACCACCTACATCACTTCTTAATGCGTTTTTTACAAATATATGCTTAGATTTCTTCTTACAAATAATTTTACATTTATTCCGACTTATCTGCTTCTCCCAAATAAGGTAGCAAACACTTTCACTCACTAATTATTTGTTCCTCCAATGTAACTCTTAAATATAAGGGAAATTCCTATAAAACACCTAAATCATTTCATTTCAACCTCCTATCTTCTACATAATATACAGGCTTCCAAAACAAAATAATAATCGCTCCTTTTCTAAGAATACAGGAATAGCGGAATTCAGAGTTTGAGCGTTAGGAATTACTTTTTCTTATGGTTTTTATACTTATTCCGGTTAATCGATTTACTTAATAACGAACACATGATCACTTTCAAATAACATGTATGTTATTCTTTCAGACGTAAATTTCTTGCTTTCGAACATAAAAAAATATTTAACTCACATAAACCTTATTATCTTTTTTTCCATTATCACCATTCAAAATTCGAGCGATTTTTACTGAAAACTTATTAAAATAAAAAAGATTCGGCGAATTTCATTCAAAACTAAACGTTACCTATTTGCATTCTTGAGAAAAATGTCCGCTACGATTTCAAATGCTTCCTTCGGTAAACTTTTCTGATTATTTTTTTATTACAGTTACTTACTGAATTTATTTTAACTTCTGATATATTGACATTAGCATATTTATTTATTTGCTTAGTGTTTTTCTTTCAGATTTCATACATCAATTGAATTTAACCGGCATCACTTTCCATGCTAACAATTGCCCATCTCTAACCCTGCCCTCAATTTTTAATTTTAACATTTTTTGCTGTATTTTTTCCCTTAACGGATTATTTTTAGCTTTCTTTTTCTTCATCTTTTCTGTCCTCGGTCACTGAAGTAGAAATCATCCTACACTGAGAAAACAAGTTAACATAACAATATTCATGTCTTCTTCAATCTTTTTTCTATATTGTTTTTCACCTTTCTTAACAATCACCTCTTCGCTAATTGCCTCAGTCTAGAAGGATTTCTCCTTCTCTGATAGAGCACAGAACAGATTACATGTAGTATCACAATAGTGCACAAATAGGCCACAGTTTAGTTGTTTCAGTCTATTTGTTTACTAGCTGGACCCGTGTCCTGGCGTTGCCCGGGAGGAATATAAAAAGAATGATTTTAATTTTTTTTTAAATTAACTATTAGAGTATCACTTCTGAAAAAAAAATCAGAAAAGGAATCCACTGTTAGTAATTCACGTTATTCAAATAAGGTTTAAATTTCTGTAAAGAAATTTAGCTCCCCCCCCCCCCCCGAAAGAAAACTCATAAATTCTATTAAGGCTCAGAACAGTTCAAATGTATATGTAATAGAAAAAAATGTTTTTGACGAATATTCCAAATGTATTTACTTTAAAACATCTTTTGTCCATAATACAGATTATTTAACACAAAAGTTATTTGTTGATATGTTGCAATTTTTGTTGTTGTTGTTGTTGTGGCTTTGTTGCTGTCGGCCCGGACCTACCACTAAACCTAAGTCTGTCAAAAAACAATCGCGAATAAAAATGAAAATAACAAATTCGCAAAAATCAAAATATTTACATATGTGACCTATTTGCGTTTGCTTTTTTATTTTGTTTCTTACAAAACATAACGTAAATCTAACATTAATCCTAAGTCCATGTGGCAAAAACAACCTCCAATCAAATTGAACAAAAAAATCGCAACAAATCAAAAGACAACATATTTGGTAAATAAATGTGTTAAAGCAAATACATTGGGATATTCGTCAAAAGGATTTCTTTTTATTTACATATCCATTTGTGACTAATTTGCGTTAAAACTATTAATATTTAATAGAATTTATGAGCCTTATTTCTGGCTAGGGGGTGAGCTGATTTTCTTTTAATTTTATTGGACGTTGTTTCTTTGCCACACGGACTTAGTGTTATGTTTAAGGTACGGTATGTTTTGTAAGAAATAAAATTTTAAAAAACAAACGCAAATAGGTCACAAATGGAAAGGTTTTGACTTTAGCAAATTTGTTTTTTTTATTAAAATCCAGATATAATGATGCTAAATCTTATGTCTAGAATCCTTATTCCAATTTTTGTCAAAATCCATTATATGATTTTGATTTTAGAAAATGTCTGAAATCTAAGGCTTAATTAAGAAGAAATTGAAATTCAGGGAATCTTGCTTCGTTGGTATCTTGAAAATCCAAATATTTCAGATTTGCATTAAGTTCGATCCATAATCATTATACTATGGATCGAACTTGATGCAAATTTGAAATATTTGGCTTTTCCAATGGGAGGTTGTTCCCATATTATGCCCCCTAAAATCCCTTTAAAATACTCCAAAGAAACTGAAATTTAGATAATATTTATTAATTGATGTCTAATATCTATTGTTAAATTTTTGCAAAAATTGGAGGTGTTTTAATTGTCATGAAGGGCTTCCACCCTTTCTTTTCCTCCTTTTCATAAAACTAAATTAAACTAAATATAACCCACATTACCCACCCTGACACCTAGCAGCTGTGTTCCGAATTTCATAATGATCTGTTCATTAGTTTAAGTTAAATCCTATACATAAAAATATATAAACATATACACATACCTAACTTTATATATATATATATATATATATATATATATATATATATATATATATATAATGTGTGTGTGTGTGTGTGTGGCAGTAGTATGAAAATATATTTATGGTAAGTAAGCGACAAAAAAACGTTTATGTTTCATTCCTGACGGAAATCATCAGGCTAATTACATGGCTGTATGGTTTGCAATTACTTTTATATCTAAGTAGTTTTTACTCTAGCTAACTAACCAATCAGATTCGTTGGTTTTATTACTCCTGCTTGGGCTCTTATTTTCATCAGCCAATGGGTTTCAAGCCCTTTGTTTGAGAGGGATTTTAGAATTTCCCACTTTTAAGTGGATTAAATTAACAATGGTGACCTTACTGTGACACACAGGAATTAAAATAATTTATCTGTTCTATTTTTTATTGCCTGCCGTCATTTCAAATTTATTGTTTAGATACCGTTTGTGTATTTATTTAGTTCAGTTTTCTATTTATTTATTAGCTATTTTAAAGTAAAGATTATTCTGTGTCTACAGTTCGTTGTTATTTAGTTATTTTTTGGCATCTTTAAAATTCCTAGTTCTTCCTTCGAGCATAATTTGAACCTCTACACCGCTTGTCTAAATATCTGCATGTCCTGTCCCATCGTAATATTTTCTACTCGACTATAGTAGAACATCCGCCTTCTTTGAGCTCCCAGTAATAATGCTTTAAATCTGTATTTTCTCTTGTTGAATTTTATGATTATAATACCTAATATAAAGTTAGCTATGTTTATAAATTTATTGTACAGGATTTACTCCTCAACTATTTAACCGATCATTATGAATTTTGGAACACAGCTGATAGGCTTAAGGGGACAAATGAAGGATGTATTTAGTTTAATTTAGTTTCATGCAAATGGGGCTAAAAAAGAGGTGGAAGCCCATTAAAAAAAAAACCGATATCTTCGAGTTTTGTGAAATTTTAACAATAAGTATTAGATATCAATTAATAAATATTACCCAAATTTCACTTTATTTCATGTATTTTATACGTTTTTTTTTGGGGGGGAGGCGCATAATATGGGCACAACCTCCCATTGGAAAAGCCAACAATTTCAGATTTGCATTAAATTGGATCCATATTCATTAGACACTAATTAAGCAAGATTCCCTGAATTTCAATTTTTTCTAAAGACCCCTTCAGCTCCTTAAATTCTAGACATTTTCTAGAATAAAAATCATGTAATGGATTTTGATAAACATTGGAATAAGACATAATGGTTTAATATGATTATATATTGATTTATAATCTTTGTAATGGGACATAAAAGTGTATGCAAAACTGTTCTGTTTAGTGGAATTAATTTTACCTCAAATAGGATAGGTATGCTTCTAGTATATATATAATATATATATATATTGACCCGCTTTACATAAAACTAAACTAAATATAGCCCACATTTGGCCCTCTTACGCCTAGCAGCTATGTTCCAAAATTCATAATAATCGGCTAATTAATTTAAGAGTAAATCCTGTACATACAAATATATAAATATATACACATACCTCACTTATATATATATATATATATATATATATGTGTATATATATATATATATATGTATGTGTATATATATATATGTATATATATATACGTATATGCATATATACGTGTATATGTATGTGTATATATATGTATATGTATATATATATACGTATATGCATATATACGTGTATATGTATGTGTATATATATATGTATATGCATATATATACGTATATGCATATATACGTGTATATGTATATATACCTGTGTATATATGCATATATACGTGTATATGTATATATACCTGTGTATATATATATATATATATATATATATATGTATGCATGTATATATATATATGTGTGTATATTTATATGTATGTATATATACGTGTTTGTATATTTATATGTATGTATATATACGTGTGTGTATATATATATATATATGTATATGTATGTATGCATACGTGTATATATATGTATATATATATATATACGTATATATATATGTATATATATGTATGTATATATGCGTGTATATGTATATATGCGTGTATATGTATATATACGTGTATATATGTATATGTATATATACGTGTATATATGTATATGTATATATACGTGTATATGTATATATACGTGTATATATGTATATATATGTGTATATGTATATATACGTGTATATGTATATATATATACGTCTATATATGCATATGTATATATACGTATATACGTGTATATATGTATATGTATATATACGTGTGTATGTATATGTATATATACGTGTATATATATTTATATATATATGTATATATATACGTTTATATATATGTGTGTGTGTATATATATATGAATATATATATATATGTGTGTGTGTATATATACGTATATATATGTGTGTATATATATATACGTGTATATATACATGTATATATATATGTGTGTATATATATACGTATATATACATGTATATATATGTGTGTATATATATACGTATATATATGTGTGTATATATATACGTATATATACGTATGTGTGTATATATATACGTATATATACATATATATGTGTGTGTATATATACGTGTATATTTATGTATATATATGTGTATATATACACATGTATGTATATATATATATGTGTGTATACGTATATATACATGTGTATATATATACGTATACATACGTATATATACATATGTGTGTATATATATACGTATACATACATGTGTATATATATACGTATATATATATATATGTGTATATATATACGTATATGTACGTATTTCTGTATATATATACATGTGTATATATATACTTGTATATATATATGTATATATACGTGTATATATGTATGTGTGTATATGTGTATATATATACGTGTATATATATATGTGTATATATGTATATATACGTGTATATATATATGTGTATGTGTATATATATAGGTATATATACGTGTATATATATATGTGTATGTATATATATGTATATATGCGTGTATATATATGTGTATGTATATGTGTGTGTATATATATGTATATATATATACGTATATATATATGTGTGTGTATATATATACGTATATATATATATATATGTACATTTATATATATATATACGTATATGTATATGTATATTTATATATACGTATATGTATATATATATATATATACGAATATTTATATATATATATATATGTATATATATATATATATATATATATATATATAGGTATATTTATATATATATATAATGTTGTATTGTGCCTTGTGCCTGATATATTTGCCCTGGGAGTTTTTTAAATGTGTGTTTTAACCAAAGAAACCTTCCTGTTTTAACCGAAATTATTGGCAGAGTCTGCCACAGCTTCTTCACTCATCATTTGCCCCAAAGATAAACTTGGCAAAAGTTCTAGCAACAGGAACCAAATAATGACGTGCGGAGTCATACAAAATGGCCGTCATGATCATCTATAAGTTTGCATAAGCAGCTGCTACCACAAAAAACTCATATTTCCCTTAGGTTTGGAAGAGAACCGGTTGAATTTCTTTTTAAACACTACTTGTGTATGTCACCTAAATAAGGAAATAATTTTAAAGTAGAAATACATTGAATGGCCATTGGTCAAAACTAATACTAGCACTATTAACGTAATGAGGTTATTATCTATAGTAGAGGTCACTAAGTTACAGTCCACAAGCCAAATCGGGCGTGCTATATGTTTTTTTTACCGAGCCAATGAATTAAAACAAACGTGAAAGAAAGTCATTATCACGGTTAGTACATTATCTAGAAAATATTAGCAGACGCGTATTAACTCCCAACCACCACCACTATCACCACTAAACAAATGACTCATACATTTTTTGGAATATTATCAATAATGATTTGTGGGTGTTTTTTTTTATATTATAATTATTTCTTTTGCAGACAAATATTACCCAAAAAATTATTGTTTTTGCATTTTTGATCTCATTAATAAGGGATTTGTAGAGTTTTGATTTAAATATTATTTGAAAAAATAATTTCAGACCAGTATTACAACAAATGTACTCATTATATTTTTAATTTAATTAATAGAGAATTTTCAGAGTTTTAATATGCACACATACATATAGAAATTCATATTAATTACTATAGATCAGGGTGGTCATCAAATTATTTTTGGGAATAGGCCAGATTCGAGATATGTTCAAACTTTGCAGACCAAGAGGCTTAATTTTGCCTCTTGGTCTGCAAAGTTTGAACATATCTCGAATCTAGACTATTCCCAAAAATAATTTGATGACCCCCCTGATCTATATTAATTGATATGAAGTTCTATATGTTGTGTGCATATGGCTTTCTGATTCATAGACTCAGATCTGTGGGTAGGAGTAGGGGTCTACCTAAACAAATGGCACTTATTTGAGATCAGGGTAACCCAGGAAAGTAGGGGTTGTTCTACTTTGGTCCACCAGTCTTTGGTACAAATTGTAATATCCTCATAATACCTTTGGTTCTTACAACCAGAAAAATGTTAAGAATATCACATTGGATGTAGAAGTATAGAGAGCAAAACAAGCTATATATTGGATTTGTTTATTTACCTCTCACAACGACAAGGTCAGTTTATAGTGGAAATTAAGTTCCTAAAAAAAATGGCACTGGTTTGGCTGCAAAGATAACCTGGTTGGTTCCATCAGTATTCCCTCACAAATGAGAGTGCCTCAGGCAACAGGCAATAAACCCATCCTCTCTAGGAAAAAAAGGAGACAAACGGCAATAAACCTTTCGCCACCACCAAAAGGAGGAGGTATGCCTGGAAGGATGGCCTTCTAAGACAGAACAAACTACTCATAAATTGGATGATAAACAGTGAGGATAATTAAAATGTTTGGCAGTCCGCAAGAGGTACATGATCAGTCTAATGGATACTCTCAGAGACTATAGAAGCTACCAGGGCGAGTTCACATCGAATCCGATCTACTGCAGTCATTCATGAACTAATACTGTTGGTAAAGTTATGAAACTGCAATCCCTCTCCAGCTATAGATAAAAATAACAATTTGTGTTCAATTAATCGTATAAACAATGAATTGTCTACAATAGGGAAGTACATAATTGGTTTAACAGATCTATTGAGAAAGGTATGAACCTGCAATTTACTCCAGCTATGGATGAAATAGTAACTTGTTTCCAGTTGATAATATTCAGGGTGATAACCCCCCCCCCCCCAAAAAAAAAATATGGCATCCATGGAATCGTCAATAAAATTCACAATCTTTTCTTGAATTCAACCATATTTATTACAAATAAGTCTGACTTGTGAATAAATTGTCAAAATTGTTAATATTCCCTACACACTCCTCTTTTGGCACTGCCCTGATTTGGTCTGTAATGGCCCTCTTCAATTCAGGAATAGTCTGGCAATTGTTTTGAGATCTCCACAGATAAAGATCTGGGGGTTAGGGTCCGGTAAGTGTGAAGCTTATTCAGGATCACACCTCCTACTGATAAGACCATTACCAAAGTGACCCCCCCATATCATTGGATGGCGATAAAGCAAAGACTGTCAGACATTCATGACTGAAACTTGGTGGACAAGTCAGGCATAGACTGAAGTTTATTTGTACGAAATATCGTTTGATTGCAGAAAGGATGGTGAATTTTATTAACGATTCAATTGGTGGCGTATTTCTGTGGGTCACTTTATAAAATGAATCGTGTATAATAGATGTTGTGATTCAGCATTAAATAACCGAAAATGGGATCATTTGATGTTAAGCAGAAAAATGTACCCCTTATTCCAGAAATCTCAAACTCAAGGAGACAATTGGGTCATTATATGACGAAGAAAGGGCAGAAAGCCAGGATGAACAACACCAGTCAGGATAGTATCCTCTGCCGGGGGAGACATAAAGTTCAAAGATTACTTTGCATCATATTCACTGATGTGGATGTTTCTGGTGGTGGGGTTAGGGTTACTTATAAAATTCATTTACATCAGTTGTTCAATCAATTAAAGTTATTAAAATCATACCTTCTCTTTTCGTCAGCATGTGTGTTGCTATCCTGCAAAACTGGGGACAATTTCGTAGCTGCAATCTAAAACATTTCATGTTTATCAAAGTAAATTTCTAATTAATTAATTAATGGAACGGTTAAAGAATCAATCAGCTGCCACTTGATTGTCTAGTTCTGCAAAGTCGGGGGGGGGGGTAGAGAGACAGAGGGAGACAGGGAGAGTAGATACTTATTTTATAAGCACATGCTTGGTTATTTTATAAGCACATGCTTGGTTATTTTAACGCTTGTCAGACCATCTTAAAACATGTCTTGTTGATCTAAGCTTTTACACTAGAACGTCGAGCTTGCAACCACCACTCACTCAATCTTCTGTTCGGACGTCATTTCCACCTAAGTTCTATAGCTTCCTATTCTCACGGACCAAATCAATTTCGTAGCTACAAGCAAAACTTTCTCAGGCTTATGAAATTAATTCTGCAATTAATTAATTCAATAGTTTTTGACCTTGAAGTAGTATTTTTTTTAGCTACTTAAATTAAGTGGCTTCATGCCTTGTCTGGAGCGATTTTCATTAAAAAAAGTTGTAGCATTAATCGAGAACACAAAGAATACCAGCTCTCAGTATGTTCGCTTCTTCTGGTGCCAGATTTTTTTTTTTTACCAGCAGAAGTTGTTACGTTATAGTAGTAGCAGCAGCAGCAGCAGCATTCAATTCAATTCAATTAAGTGATGGTGTGAGCTCTCAGACAAATAAAATGACAGCCCAAAAACAAATGCTGAGACTTCGAAACAACAAAAGAATGCTTGACTAATGTTACTGTTAGGACAACTAACAAAAACGAATTACCTCCCTTGAACCATTTCGGAAGTTAAGAGTCATCGCCCTTGGAAGTGGTCTTCTGCCCAGAGAGAAAGTAAACACAGATCACGGCTTCAGACTGTTTATATGTCAATCGCGTACAGTGGCAAATTAATTAATTCTGTGTTCAGTTTTAATAAATCTGTTAAACGTTTAACTTGATAGTTCATCCATTTTATTTACAAGTTATTATTTATTATAACCTAAATTACGAGGTTATAAAAGTTACCAACGACAATCCAAACACATGCGAACAACATTAGCTGTATGGCGTTCAAAAACGATCTCTATCTCGCAAAAAATATCACTCCCTTTATTGAGCTCTTTTGGACTGCTAAAACCGCCTACTTTGCATAATCATGTGTGTTTGATTGTCACCTCAGAGTCAAATAGTTCCAGGTCCGCTTGCACACGCAGCTACTGTTTCTTTGCAGCTGCCGCATGTCAGTTGTGGCTGCTTATCCCTCAGTTTCTCCGCACCATCATCACAGTTTTGTTAAATGCAGTTCATTGAAGGTGGCATTCATTAAAAATGTGTAGCCGTTGGTCCATTCGTCCATATAAGTTTGAGACATTTGCTTTCTGTATATCCCAAAGAACTCTGGTACAAGCACTACACTTATCAAATTGTATTTATGACAGTAGGCCAAATTCAATATTGCCAATGTAAACGTATAAACAGAGGCGACAGAGACATTTAATAAACATTAAAATTCTTCAGAAAATGTTTGCCATAAAAATGGTTTGCCATGGTCCACAGAAAGATAGTCTGTTGGCCACATGTGGCCCGCAGACTGTGTTTGAGATTTCTGTATTTATGCCACCCACTCTCCGCGGTTATTTTAGTCAATATCTTTTTGTATTGTTTCACAATTTGTCTTTAAAATAATTGAATTAACTATTTTTCAGAGCCATCATCTTTGAAATTGTCATCTACAATCGAATTTGTTTTCTAATGGTTATAAAAAGATCATTTATAAAGAAAAGAAAAGAAATGTTAATGCTGTCATCTTTCTGTTTATAGACATTTATTGTGAGAAAAAAATAAGAAACTTAAATGTTGGAAAACTCTCTGAATTAGTGTCTTATGGTTTAAATTTAATTAAAATTGGATATACGTATTTGAAGTTTTAAGGGAGTTCTGTTCCCATGCGACACTTAGAGGTGCGGGCATGTAGATATTCGGCACATAGAGGGTAATGTACAGATTCAGGAAATTTATGATTTAAATTTCATAAAAATTGGATAAATATGAAGTTGTCCTCATAGCCAAGTAGTGGTGCACTTATAGATTCCATTGTATTGGCTTCTCTGGTAAATTTTACACAAGAATACACTTTTAAATTTCATGTAGATTCTTTACCCTTTATTTCTTATATATGTATATGGCATAATCATGTTGACACACCGATTCCTGCTAGATCACCGAAGTTAAGCGACGTTGAGCCTGGTCAGTACTAAATGGGTGACTATTTGGGAACACCAGGTGCTGTATGTGAACACCTAGCTATGGGCAAATAGTGTCGCCAACCCACAGTGCGGTTACTATAGCAAAAAAACCCTAAATGATAGTCACCAACAAGGTGAATGGAAACCAGGTGATGGTGGTGATATATATATATATATATATATATATATATATAAAGAGGTGTACTAAAAGCGAACTTTTAGGAAAGGTAAAACCCTATTGTGAAGAGTATACAGCTCAATATCCAGGATAGAGCAGGTAGAAATGAAGGAGAATGGAAAGGAATTAGAGAAAGCAAAAGCCAAATCAAAATTCAATTCAAAAGTTCAAAGCAAGGTATATTCCGCAAAAAGGCAATTTATTCAAGTTAAATTTTCCTTAAGCCAGGCTTTTCAAAGATCAAAATCTTATCATCAGAGGAAGTCGCTGGGATAGATAAGTTGGCAATGGCCAAGATTTAAAATTTGAAAAAATGAAATAAAAGTTGTAGGGAAAGAAACGCAGGGCAAAACTGTGCCAGGGTGCAAGCAAATGTCCGATTGCCAAAAAGTCCGGTGTCGAAGAGTCCAGCGGAGAGAATAAGATGTAGATAGGTAGGTCGTTAAGACCTACCTATCTACATCTTATTCTTATAATAATAAACATAAATGTAAACAAGAATGGGGTAATATACACTTTATGTATATATATGTAGGCTTTGTGTATGTGTATGCATATATACATGTATGTATATATGTGTGTATTTTTATGTGTGTGTATGTATATGTAGATACATTTATAATCCCTAAACTAAAGTTTGAAATTCAATAAAATAAAATAATAAAATAGAAAAAAATAAAATAAAAAATAATAATAATAAAAAATAAATAAATATATAAATAAATAATAATAACAAAAAAATAAATAAATAGAATAAATTTATATAAATTTAGTTCTAGGAGTATTATACCCTTAAAATCCTCTTAAAATAAAATAAATATGTATTTAGAAATTTACACTTTATATGTATATATGTGTGTATATTTTTATCTCTTAATTCCCCCCTCCCTTTCCAACGGTTCCTCTTAATTTCCCCCCTCCATCCCTTTCCAACGGTTCCTTCCTACCCTCATGATGTTAATTCTTTCCACAATTGATTTCAATGTTTTCAAGTTTCAAGTCTCATTTCTAAACATATTCCGTTTGTTCTAAGTTATCTCCCTTTGACTGTCCGTATTACAATAACGGCCCACACGTAAATTTAAAATTAGAATTGAATAAATAAATAAAAGTTAATAAATCAAATCAAATAAAAAATAATAAAATTATAATAATTAGTATATAAATAAACAAATGTTAATAAGATGTTAACTTTAACTGAATAATTATATAATTAAATTTTGACATTTTCTGCATGCCTACTCCCAATGCTCTGCGGCTGTGTTTCAACAGTTTGATTCCGGTTTTTTCCCATCGGTGCACCTCGTTTTTTCGACCGTTCGGTCTTTTAATTGTTGTCTTTTGATAATGAAAGTTTTTCTTTCGAAAATTTAAGATTACCTTGTGCCGGAACTTTTTATTTACCTGACAGTATTTACTTTCCTGGTATTTAATCTGTTTTTACGTGAAATATTAATAAATCGTTTTGAGATTCTATTCTCGTTTTCTCTCCTCGTTTGTTTCTGTTCACCCTCTCCACCTTCCGGTACCTACATCGCATTGCTACAGCCTCGGATTACAAACCTGCACTTATATTTACCAGCAATGCTTCAAGCAAACTACAATCTCCTTTTATATATATATATATATATATATATATATATATTAAAACGATGTATAATACATATTATTATGGTTGATAATAAATGTTACATGTTAATAATACTAATTATTGGTTTGTTTTTAATTGAATTTAACTCATTTTGTACGTAATGACATTTATATTGATATTTAAATAAGACAATAGTTCCCAGTTTCAGATTTTAAAACATCTTTTAGAAATAAGGCATAATTTTCATTACAAATAGACACCAAATCTCAATGCTGAGATATTTTCACTTTTCAAAGTTCAGATGAGATATTCTAGTTGTATTAGGTTTCACTTCTCAAGAACAGGTTCAAAGCCTAAAAGGAGACAAATATTGAAGCAGGAGGTCAATGCACATGTAGTTGAAACATACGAATACATGGATGTTTTTATTTTCATTGCAGGTATTGTCCCTCACTTGAATCAAAAATTATCAGATTTGGACCAAAACAACATTTGATATGGCTTGAACCGGAAGGTAAGTTCAGTTCAATGTTTATATCTATTCAAATATTTATGATCTAAATCATAGGAACTTGGAATTGTATTAGAATGATCCACTACCAATGGGTCATATTTACAAAAATACAGTGCCATTATTATTATTTGTTTGTTATGCCTCTTTAGGAATCATTTATCTTCATAATTTAACTGTTTAAAAAGACATTTCACAGAACATTTATACAATTAATACAATATCAGTGATTAAATTCTTTAAGCATTTCATCCAATAGTTCTTAAATGCCTCCTAATTCCGCAATTAATTTTATTTCTGAATTCATTTAATTCCGTCTTTAAATGTACTGTTCTTAATTTGATCAGTCCATTTGTTCCAAAAATATATTATTTTATCAGCTTTTTTGGTAAATAGATCAAGTTTTGACAATAACCTTCCAGATTGATGAGAAATATTGAAAAAAAAAAAAAAAAAAATTAAGAAAAAGCCAATAATTTTGACTAGAACAAATTTTTAGTTAAAAATAAAACATATAATTTTGGCCAAATATAGTTTTAAAAGTTTTCTGGGAATATCCTGACGATTTTTGAAAGTTGGGTTGAAATTTAATCTGGAATGATGGACTCTTCTCGTCGTCTTTCTCCTCAAACTCTCTGCATCTTGAGACCACTCCACGCTGATCTCTGTCGCCCATGTCTCGTCGTTCTCTTAAACCACTCTTGTCATTCTCCTCAAACTCATCTCTCGGCGTTCTCCTCGAACAACTCCATTCAACAGTCAGTGTCTCACAAATATATCTACTTTCTACCGGAAATCTGATACATCCCGTCTTTTTAGTTACTCTCAGCTTACTTCAACCAGAACTAAATACTTCCGAATTCTCCACGACTAGCCGACTGCAACCCCATGCAGAGGGATACCCCCCGCCTCACCGAAAATGGGGCTACCTATAAGCCGTGAGTGGCAACCTATGATGCCTTAGGACAGGATCCTAGTGGCTGAGCAGTCTGTGGCCTGATGACTTCCAATAATCCACTTCGGCCATTACTTCGGTTAGACGGGAGGTCGGAGAGGCCTTATTCAATCAATCGGCTGGTTATGTCATGTCTTAGTATCTATAAGTTCATCCCCAACTGTATTATTCAATCTGGTTCTTCTAAAATCAAAACCTTACTTCTACTTTAATTTTCCTTCCAAATAGATACTAAAAGGTGGTGGCTGAAGATCAATCGTGTTGGGAACAAAGAAGATTACCACTGTCGATGAGTAATGTTTTCTAAGAGTGATGTTCCAGCTCTCACTGTAAAATTTCCTTCTAAGAGTAATATTTTCTAGGAGTTATGGGTGGATGTTGTGCTGTAAAACAAACCAAACCAAACCATTCTGGGAGTAATGTTTTCTTGGAGTAACGTTTTTTAAAAGTAATGTTTTCTACGAGTAATGATTCCACTCTCACTGTGAAATTTCCTTCTAAGAGTAAAGTTTTCTAAGAATATGAAATAATTATCCTATCTATAGGATTCCATTTAACAACTTTATTCGGCATTAAATAACCCATAAATGGTTGATATGCTATAAAATAAACCAAACCATCCTATCGAATCCTTTATCCTGACCCCCCCCCCCCCACCCCCCACGGCGTCGCTTTTTTCTTTGTAGTACAACGGGTTCATTGCTTTCATAATTTAATTTACTAACTAATCTCCCTCTGTGGTCCCAGTTATGGGGTGCGGGTGGACGCTCTATAGTGTTGCATAATTATCATGTTAAAAGCTGATTAAAGTGAGAATAATTGAATTACAAAGGAAGATTAATGTCCACACTCCTTATCTCTAACTCATTGTAAAAAAAGTCTTGTACACTGATATTAATATTATAAGAGTATAAATGGGGGCGAAGCTGAGAAATTCAGGACCGTAATTGGTTGAGCAAGATCACGTGATAGTTAGAGAAAGGGTATTTTTTAAATAGTCAGCAGTCAGTTAAGTTAAAATGTTAGCAAAAACATGAAGCTAGTGTTCAAACTGGTCAGATGGAGCTCAATTTGTCTGACGAAATCCTGAATAAGGAAATAACAATGAAAGTTCATAGGACCATATGAAGTAACTAACTTTATTTAAGCATAATAATTAGTATTCTTAATTTTATTGCACTTTGGCATTCTAAGAGTTGTTTATGCAAATTTGATGTAAGTTTACTCGATAGTGTTGGAGCTCATAAGTGTTTATAATTATTATTTGCAGTTTTAGTAGTATGTTAATGTTGACTCTCTGTGACACACTCACTGTCCCAAGATCTCTTCACACTAAATTTAGTATAATTCGGCAAAATATTTTGGAGGCGGTGTGTCTTTTTATTATTCGCAATATTATACCTAATAATAATAGTAGTAGTATAATTATGAGACATCAGACATCTCAAGGCTGCTTCATGTCGAATTTATTGGAATTCTGACCAATAGTGTAGGAACCTATAAGTATATTGTTTTTAGTATTAGCAGTAGTAATAGTATCACCCAGCATCTCAAGATACTTTATTCCAAATTTGGCACAATTCTGATGTATAGTTTTGGAGCCTATAAATGACTGACAGAGTTGGCTCAGAACCTGAAACACTAACAGCTTAAAATGGCCGGTTATAATGAATGAGTTTGAGGTGACTTGGTATCCATAACCATTATAAGTAAAGTTTTAGTTGAGATCAACGATCCTTCTTACTTCTCTGCCTGACTTGTCCACCAAATTTCAGTCATGAATGTCCAACAGTCTTTCTTGCACAGTTTTTACTGAAAAAGTCAGAGACGAGGATTCGTTCTCGACAATCAGTCAGACGGAGGTGGGCCATTATGACTAATGGTGGCCTTTCTTCTGTCGGGCTGAGGTATGGTTCTGGGTAGTCTGAGGAGGTCCATCCTTCCAGGCCTTGCCTTCCCTCTTTGGGGAAGAGTTAGTTCGCAACAGTTAGATAGAAAGTCCCTCTGGTTCACAGCAGAAAGCGTAGACAATGGCAGTGTTGCTTAATAGAAAATACCTTTTATTTGGGCAGAATTAGAAAGGAATTAACAACAGACAATAGTAAGCTTTACAAAAAGTGGGATGCCATGCATCCTGACAGACTTCATTCTTGGCTGGTGAGTTGGACGGGACCAGCCTTAGCACTTCTGATTTCTTATTAGGTCTGACTCCAAATGCTTGAAAACAGGAAAAACACCTGCGTGGGTGCGCTTCGAAAAACTAGTCCAACAAACTATTTGTACACCAAGCTATTCTATTGGTCGATGGGCCAATTACTCAGCACTAAACTCTGTCTACTTACATCAAGAGAAAATAGTACAGCAAAACATGTGACTGCTACATTACCCCTGCTTAGGCTTATAGCCGACAAAGATATGATGGCTGCAGTCTAAAAGAAGAATAAGCTATAGCAAACACGTAAGTTTAAACAGGGAAAAAGTGAATGTTCAATTCGTTGCGAAAGAGAAAAGGGCAAAAAGAGAAAAAGGTAACATTAAACTAAATAGTAATACATATTTAATCAAGACACAACCAAAATTTGCATTTCATTTGCTAACCTATTTTGGTGTTTGTGGACTGTAGGTCCGAAAAAAAAATTGTTATTTTTAATTTGAGGAGAGTCAAATAAGGGGGAGAGAACTGTAGTTTCAAGTTTCAACCACAATGTATCTTTAAATGGATTTTACTATTTTAATTATTCTAAAATAAAGTTTAACACAATGTATACGTTAAAGGATAATAAAATGGTTTATTAAAATAAAATGATTTTGAAAAATAAAATGATTTTAAAAAATAAAATTATTTATTAAAATAAATTATCACAGAAGAAGGAAAAAATAGAAAAAATATGTAAATGGAAGCAGAAAAAACATGAAACACGGGAAATAAAGTTTTTGAAATAAATGAGTTTTACACTGAATAAAATTCGGCAATTTTTTTAAAACAGTTCCTTTTACATATACATTTTTTAAAACTTTATTTTAGAATAATTACAATAGTAAAATCCATTTTAAGTACATCGTGGTTGAAACTTGGAACTAGAGTTCTCTCCCCCTTATTTGACTCTCCTCAAATTAAAGATTTTTTTTCGGACCTAGAGTCCACAAGCACCCCTATTTTTGTATAACTCACTTTCATAAAAAAAACAGCTATCATCATCATCATCATCATCATCATCATAGCCCTTACTAATTATCACATGAGTATTATTATTCCTTTCAGTTCTCTGGCTAGTTCCGTGTATTTGCTTCGTTTTTCTGTTTCTTTGGTCTTCACTCTGTGGCCTGCTGGAACGGCGAAGTCTACGATTTTGCAAGATTTTTCTTTCTTGTTGATTATTATAATATCCGGTATCCTTGCTTATATGAGTTTGTCTGTTGGTATCCCAGATGATTTTGTGTTTTTCGTTTCTCAGTACTGTTTCTGGTTTATATTTGTACCACTTGTCTGCGTATTCGAAATTCAATTGTTTGCACAGTTCCCGACGTACTGCTTTCCCCACGCAGTCATGTCTGTTCTTGTATTCTTTTTGGGCTAGTTTGCTACATTCACTTATTATATGACTTACTGTTTCGTCTCTTTGTCCACACAGTCTGCATTTACTATTTTCCTGGGTTTTATCTATTTTAGCTTTAATGTAGTTTGTCCTAATTGCATTGTTCTGTGCAGCCATCAGTAAAGATTCCGTTTCTCTGTTCAAGTGTCCTTTTCTTAGCCATGCCGAGCAATTTTCGTTGGTTTCTTCTCTTATCAGTCTTCTGAAGCGTCCATGTAGTTGTTTTTCTTCCCACTTTTCTTTTCTTGTTATTTTGTTTTTGGTTTCGGTGCTTCCCGAATTGCTTGTTGGAACGGCGTCTCTTACTGCTGTGATAAGGATTTCAGTGTTCTGAGTTATGTATTTCTCCAACTCTTATTTTTGTGACTTCCACACAATCTTCTATACTTACCAGTTCTCTTCCCCCCTTCGTTTCTCTTCATGTAGAGTCTGTCTGTATCGTCTTTTGGATGCAGTGCGTTGTGCATCGTCATTAGTTTTCTAGTCCTCCGGTCAAGGTGCCTGAGTTCTTCTTTGGTCCCGCCTATGAATGGTCCAGAATATCTTATTAGTGCTACTGCCCAGGTATTTATTCCTGTTACTAGATTTCTGCTATATAATTTCGTTTCTAGTTTTCTTATTCTTCGTAAATATTTTTTTCCAATCTTCTCTTTCATTTCTGTAGATTTGATGGTGTCTGCTTCCAGAACTCCAAGATATTTGTAGCTATGTTGTTTGCCTAGCGTCCTCATTTCCTCTTGGTTGGGGAGTTCCATGTCCTCTGTTGTCTCCAGTTTTCTTCTTTTTATTTCTAGTAGTGCACACTTTTCAGTTCCGAATTCAATTTTGATGCCCTGACTGAAGATTGTGGTCGTATTTATCAGTTTTTCTAGTTCCTTTTTGCAAATAGTTTCAGGGCGTCCATGTACATCAGGTGGTTTACTCTTAGTTCTGTGTCTGTAAACTTGTATCCGGCATCACATTTTCTGAGTATGTAGTTGAGTGGCATCATAGCTATTATAAACAGTAGTGGCAATGGGGAGTCTCCTTAGAAAATGCCTCTCTGTATCTTTATTTCAGTCAGGTGTTGTCCTCCGGCTCTCAGTTTCAGTCTCCATGTTCTCATTGCTTTCGTAATAAGATTAATTACCATGTCAGGTATTTTGAATATTTTAAAACATTCAATCATCCATGCTTGAGGGATTCTGTCATAAGCTTTTTTGTAGTCAATCCATGCCATGGATATGTTCTTTTTTCTGTTTTTTACCTCCTTCAGGATCTTTTGATCGATGTATAGCAGGTCATGCGTCCCTCTTTTCCCTTTACGGCATCCTTTTTGTTCTTCAGGGAGTAATCCATGTTTATTTAGGGAATGGTAGATTTGTTCTCTCAGTTGTGCCGTCGGGATTTTCCACATCATCATCATCATCATCATCATCATCATCATCATCATCATATATATATATATTTTTTCTTTCTTTACCTACCTCACAGGTAATCTTTTTACATTTAATTGTTACACATTCCATTCCAAAATTTTCTAACCTATTTTTGTATAACCCACTTTCATAATTGTTATGGGCCTGTAAAGCAAACACAAACTCGGAGTTTAGAGAAAAACAAATATATCAAAAAAAGTATAATACAACAGAGAACAAAAGTGGTTGTACATCAGTCTTGACTGGTATGGTTTCAACACTGAGCAGCAGGTGCTTCCAGTATTTATTATGGAAGAATTCAAGTAGTTTATATAGGTAAGGTACCATAACACCCCCTCCCAAGCCTTACCTCCTCAGGAGTCATCGTTTTCTTTTTGGATTGATGCTATTCTGAGGCTGCTTGAAGTAGCTGTATGTCAAAAGTGTCATATCTGGTAACCATAACTTCTTCCTGAGGAGTGTCGATGTCTTCCAATAGTTATTCCCTAATTTGATTTAGGTGTTTCTTATGAGAGAACTGAGGGCCTCTATAAACAAGACCTGATATCCTCCAGTTTTTTCATTCTAGACTTTCGATTTTGGAACAAATGTCTTTGTTTCAACATTCATCTTCAAGACAAGTCACCTTATCTTTCCAGCTCTTTAACCATGTGTTCTCTCTCTTTACCTTTCAACTGGTTATCCAAAAGGTTTGACTTGATTTCTTTCAATTTAGTGTTAGCTAATTTCAGTGTGAATTTTGTGTGCTTTAATTTCTGCCAACAATTTATTTTGAGTCGATTTCATACAGTTTTTAATGGTTGAAACAAATTCCTTCTTTCGTTTTTCTGACTCGGTCGTCAGATATTTTATTTTCTAGTCAAGTGTTGGTTGGTTATCCTTATAGGTTGAACCGCTGGTCTGTGCCAAATAAATTGTTGGTATATTTTAATACAAACATTTTTTACTTTTTTGGTTGTTCTGTTTAAAGTAATGTCGGTAATAATTTCACCCTCAAATTTAATTTTTTCACCAGTCACCATTCTGGATATTTGGTTAGTTCTTAGCATGGTCGGTTCATCTAATCTTCTCCATATATGCATTTTGATAATCGACACGTCTGATCCAGAATTTAATTCTAATTTTATATTTTTATTTAGGAGTTTTACCTATACATATTTTCTTATACTTCTACCGTCCTGTTCGTTCGTTTTTGTGGATTTAACCCGAGTTTGATTTCTTCTATTCTTTCTGCAATGTGGACTCTTGTGTCTGACTTTATTACAAGTTAGACAGGTTTTAAAACGGTATGAGCAATCCGTTACCCAATGCAGGTATCCACAACAGAAACAGAGACTAGGCGGTAATTTATCCTGTTTTTAATAGGGCTGGCTTGTTTTTGTAGGAGCGTGAAAATAATCCCTCTTTTTGTTTTGAGTTGTTTTTGAAAGAGAGTTGAAATGTGATTTCTGACATACTTTTCTTATGTGCGCAATGCCCGACTCTTCAATGTCTTTAGAATCTTGTTTAACACTTACAAATCTTTGGCAGTCTTTGGTTAATTTCTGTAATGTCAAATTTGGTTCACTTTCTAATTTGTTTGGAACCCTACGTCTGATTTCTGTGTCTTTTCCTGATACAAGTCCTTGTACGAAAATTAAACATTTAAAGTTATCTGTGCTACGTTCAGCTAATTTGAAATCGTCACAATGTTTAGTAACCATTGACGTGAACGTTGTATAGTTTTTGCCATCTTTTTTTTTACTAAATTCAAGCATTTCCACCGTTTGTGGAACAAAGAAGTCTTAGGGCTGAATAATTCTGTTAAAAGTTTAACCGGTTCAGAAAAAAGTCAAGTCGCTCATTTTTTCAGAGTAAAATAAAACCCATAAATTTATTATGTTCGGTGGTCCCTAAGACAAACTTTTTTAAAGTTCGCCCAATTTTCACAATCTATTTTGTATAGATCCTCACACCTTCCGAAATATGAAGCAAAGGTGTTATCCTCGTCTGGGAATAAGTGAAATTCTCAATTGCACTTCAAATGGCATTCTGAGAAAAAGCATATTCGTTCTCAGTATTTTGACCCCTATGCGATATTGTTTGCATTAATACTTCAATCTTTAAATCGGTTTCTCTATTTTGTTCCAGTAGTTTTTCTTCGGCTTCTTTTCTTAGTTCTAGTAGAAGCTTTTTCAAATCTTTCTTCAGTTTTCTGTTGCTTTTTTTGTTCTAGTTGTTGTTGCATTTGATATTTCACAAGTTCTGTTATAGTTGCTTTAACTGTTCCATGTTTAAAATACGGCTTTTTAGAAGTTACTTCTTTTATATTACACTGCTAAACGTAAGAGAGTATAAAACGTTTTTTTCTTCTACCAATAACATCACTTTTTTAGTACGCTATTTACTTAACTGTAGAATTATCGGTCAGCACGGTCAACATACTACAATCAACAAAAACAAAATTAATTTTTAATTTTTTTCTTTCGGTAGCAGGACTTTTCTCTTTTGAAGAGAAAAGAAAATATGTATTCCTTTCTTGTTAAAAATTAACACAGTGTCGGAATAGCAATAAAAAAAAATACTGAACTTTCTTCTCTGAGAGAAAATAAGTTTGTCTTTTACATGTTTTTTCTTTCTTTTTTAAAACTAGGACGTTGTTGGGTGAATTTGCCGTTGATTTCTCCACGTTTGTCCTTTTTTAAGGTTCTCAAAAAAAACAAACCCTTAATATGTTATGTCACCAGTTGTGGCGTCCTTTTTAAGGTTCTCCTGAATCCTTTAATGTACGTGTACCTCATCGGCAGTTGTTGTGGGCCTTTAAAGGGTCCGAAAGGAAAACATGAACTCGGAGTTTAGAGAAAAACAAGTAGATTAAAAAAAGTATAATACAACAGAGAACAAGAGTGACTGTATGTCAGTCTTGACTGCCAGTATAGACTTGTGTGGCCCAACACTGAGAAACAGATGCTCTCAGTATTCATGGTGAGTGGAAGAGTTCAAGTAGTCCGTATAGGTAAGGTACCATAACAGTAACAAAGACAGCTATCGTCATGATCATCATAGCCTTTAGTAGTCATCACATTAGTATCATTAGCATTATTATTATTTTCTCTACCAGTTTTTTTCTCTACTAGTTTTTTTTTACATGACTGATATCATAGTTTTTACCACTTTTAACAGCATTCAATAACCGATATCTGTAACTTGCTTCTAAAATCTTCTTCTTTCCTTATCTTAATTGATTATGTTACATTTTTACTTGACAAAATATAACTAAGAATTGACCCTAGTTAATAAAAGGACTGCATCCAAGATGCCCATCTTAAAATGTCAACTATCAAAATGATGTTTTGTGACATTTAAAAATTTAAATAGTGAAATACGTGAGAGCTGGCTTGGACAGCATGCATACATTTCTAATTCAGCAAAACCTGTGCTGGACAGTAGGCATGTGGAGTGAATCATAAACTACAGAATCCAAAAACAAATCTTATTTCCTTAATTTGCAAATGGACACCGAAATCATGGCAGACATAAACTCAGATACAATTAAAAGAAATCTCAAAAACATTCAGACAGATAGACAGAACTATCAGTCAGTGTTGTTAAAGAGAAACTGACTAAAAAAAGAATATTCACCCAAATGAAACAATCACCGGCTGGGTTATGAGTTGCTTCATATATCCTTACTACTTTTCCATTATTCTTTTCTTATCCAGGTGGCCATGTGGAAGTGCATCCCATGCATGGATTGAAATCATTTTCTCTAACCAATCATGTGATTTTCTCAGCCAATCATAACTTAATATTTCTCACCCCCTCTTACTCTCTAACATATAGTTTGGTGCAAGTCCAAGTAAAATTTTGGATCTAAGAGATTTGAATATACTTATATGAAGAGAGTTTGTTTAAAGAAAAATAAAAATAAATTTCCGACAAAAATAAAATGGTTAGTGTATGAAATGAGATTATAATAAAATAAACAAATTAATCAAAAATATTAACACAGAAACATGTTTAAAATGTTCCTTGACTCCGATATTCCGATTCGATTTGCCGAGTGTTAATCATGGAATTAAAATGTTATTATGGTGAAATTAATTAATTAGTTTGTTACTTGCTTATCATCTCATTCCCTACACTAACCATTTCATTATATCATGGGGTAAATTATTTTAACTCCAAAGAAGAATCAGTTTTCACTTGCAACGTTGTGTTAGCCATTACAAATTCATTAAATTTAAAGTGATTGGAGATAACAGTTGAATATAGGGGACTGAGGGACTTTCGCTGCAGTGTGTCCTCTACTTAATGTCCATTCTAATTTTTTAAAATTATTTTGAAAATTGAAATAAAAAGCATTGGTGCAGCATCGGAATAGAGGCCACATCTTTATTTGGCATCTACATTTTCTTTTTCAAACTGCAGATTATTGTAGATTACCACTTTTAAAGTGTATCAGAAAAAATGTTTAAAAAAATGTTTTTTCATACATTTAGGGGGTTTACCTCATTATTATACTTCGATTGTAAAAATAGACACTGACTTTATGGCCAGTGATATTGAACTCCCCCATTAGAATGTAAAATCTCGTTTCTGCTGAAATTAGGGATTTCAGTTACACCGACTATAAAGTAAGTATCTATTTTACAATGAAGGTATAACAGCGAAGTGAACCCACCTTGGTGAAAGAAAATACTTTTTTAAAAATTGTTTTTACAGGGTAATTGTTATGGGCTAAGCTGGTCTACCTATTTCAGGAATGAATGGACTTACCCAGACACAATAAATACAGTAACATTTAAGCGGCAGTTATGGTCCCAAGCGCATGATGCGTACTCCTGTAACATATTTCTGTTAATACACTTTTTTTAGTTATACCAATGTTTGTCTTCATTATTATCAGTCTGCAATGCCACAACAGTAATCATGCTCTAAACATCTGCAGTTTTGTTGTTTTGTTTTTTAAATTTTTAAACTGTAGAAAAAAAAACGATGTGGACTCTATTCTGAAACTTTGCCAAAGAATTTTATAAAATTGTTTTTATTATTATAAAAAAAACTCATTGTTTTTTCGTTTGGCTTTGTTTTTTGTTGTTGTTTTTTTTGTGTAGGATTTAACAATAATGTTGTTTACCCAAGTGGAATTTCCTGTACGATGCCTGAAGTTCATCAAGTTGAACTGATAAGATGTATCCCTGGATTGGAGAAATGTGAATTGGTTCAAGCAGGTGAGTTGACTCATACATATTAAGAGAAAACACTTTGATAAGCAACGCAAATTCTTTCACTCTTTGTATATCTACTAGCACAGCTACCCAGCATCGCCTGGGCCCCTAATTTACGTAAATTATGCAGATTACAAAAAACAAAATAAAGTAAACCTAAACAATCTGCTAAATATTGCAATTTGAAATGTTTAAGTTAATTTTAGGACAAAATCAGCGTAAAAATAATTATGCCCCTGGTGAGGTTCGAACTCACAAACTCTATCTTTAAATATGGCAAGCAAACCGATTGACCCACGGCGGCAGGTACGAAATTATGATATTATTAAATACATAAACCAGACTGTCTTTATTTTATTTTCTTCCCTTCTCTCTCTCTCTCTCTCTCTCTCTCTCTAAAATCAAGAGTTGGTCAGCCAAAGGCAATGAAAAAAGGAAAGAAAGTGAATATCAAATAAATTATGCTATTAAATTAGTACTCAGTGATTTAGGTAGCAGTATCAGGACTTAGAACTGTACAAGGGTTAGCTCCTCTGACTCCCTCTCTGATATTAGTAATCAAAAGAAAAACTGTTGATCAGATTAAATATGAAATTCGATGACATCGTTTAGAAATGACATTTTTGTTTTTAACAACACAGACCAATGTTTGCCTTATATAACTGAACATAATTTTTATGTAACTTGTAGTACAATAGCCATTGATCACAAAAGTACAGGGGAAACACTGACTTAACTTTATATATGACTAGTGTGTGTAACATCTTTATATTCAAACTTCTATTTCTCTCCCTCTCTCTATAGCCGTCTCTTTATCTTTCTACCTTTCTCTTCCCTGGTCGCCCCATTTCACCGCTACTTTCTCCCTTTGCCTTTTGCGAAAGCTGTCACTTCCCCACCATTCCTCTTCCGTTTCCCAGGGCAAAAGTATGACATATTTCTATAAAAAGTACTACCTATGTCTGCGCCTTCTATATAGGTACTTATCTCCGCTCCGGTGCGCATACTATATATGTACCTATCGTAAATTTTTTTATCCCCCCCCCCCCCTCCTCAAAAAATTTTTTCCCCCCACCAAGAAATATTTTCAGTTAAAAAGAAAATAAAAAAAAAGTTTCCCCCCCACCCGAAAAAAAAATCCCCCACCAAGAAATAGTTTCAGATGTAAAAAAAAAAAAATTTCCCTTCTCCCCACCCCCCGCGAGGAAAATGTTTCAGTTTAAAAAAAAAAAAAAATTCTCCCCCCAGGAATATTTTCATTTAAAAGAACAAAAAAAAGGAACACAAACTAAATAATCACTTGGTTCAAAAGCCATCTATACTGCAGTAGCACCCATAGTCCCTGTTCTGCAGAAGCCTCTGGGTCCTATACTGTAGGAGCGCCCCGGTCCCTATACTGCAGAAGCACCCATGGTCCGTATTCTGCAAAAGCCCTTAGAGCCTATGCTGCAGAAGCACCCCCGGTGCCTATACTGCAGAAGCACCCCCAACTCCATTAGCACAGAAGAACCCTTGGCCCCTATACTGCAGAAGCACCCATGTTCCCAATTCTGCAGAAGCCTCTGGGTTCTATATTGTAGAAGCACCCCGGTGCCTGTACTGCAGAATCACCCCTCGTCCGTATACTGCAGAAGCACCCTCGGCTCATATACTGCAGAAGCACCCCCAGTCCCTATACTGCAGAAGCGCCCCTGGTGCCTATAATGCAGAAGCACCCCCAGTCCCTTTGGCGCAGAAGCACCCTCCGGTCCCTATGCTGCAGAAGCCTCTGGGTCCTATATTGTAGAAGCACCCCCGGTGCCTGTACTGCAGAATCACCCCTCGTCCCTATACCGTAGAAGCACCCTCAGCTTATATACGGCAGAAGAAACCGTGGTCCTTATAATGCAGAAGTAACCCTGGTCCCTTTACTGCAGATGCACCCCAAGTTTATTTTGAAGGAAGAAGTAGTTGTGATGAAAGAAAAAATTTTGAATAATAAAATCTTGAAAAAATAAAAATAAAAAAATAAAGATAATCCCCCTCCCCCCAAAAAATTGTAATACCATTTGGAAAGTTATGAATGACCCTCCAAAACTATGAGTAAAATAGCAACTTGTGTTCAATGGATCGTTTCCTAAGGGTATTGTTTTGGCATTAAATAATGAATGATATGTCGTTAAGCAGATAAGCAAAACGTGTATAATTTTATGTCATCTGTCTAGGATTTATATTGGATTAAAAGTAGGGGTTAAAAAATGGGAGATCGTGGAGATTGACCCAGTTTAATAATACTAAACCAGCAGTGACAATGAAGATATAAGCGTAGAATGTAAAATATAGATTTAAATAAATGACCCTAGGACAGACACACATAAATGTTTTAGATAAAGAAAGACAAAACAGTCTTGAGAAATTAGCAGAAGAAAGAACGAAGAGAAAAACAGTGCAGAACAAAAGAAAAGAAAAAGACTAGAACATTGAGACTGTACGTATATGTGTGGTACAAAGATGGGCACCCGTTTTTGAAGAACTGGATTTCCCCACATTAAAATTCGACCTTGTGTCTAACTTTGCTCTCGAGGGGAGGCAAGTAACTAGCACATTTATTTTGTTTGCATTAAAAAATCGCATCAATCAACTTTCGACTCGAATCTTAATTGACAGTGTTTTTAATGTTGATATAATACAACTAGTGACTATTGTTCTTCTCTCTCTCTCTCCAATTGTTGACTGTAACGAGAGAGAAGCAAAATTGCAGTTAGTGAGATTGCATGTGCATTGGGCAGTCACGTACGAATCCAGATCAGCCAACTCGAAATTTTGAAGTTTTTCGGAAGCTGGAATGCTGCATTTATTAGCTTTTTCTACTAAGTGTTCAAATTTCATCAGCGATGCCCCCCCCCCCCCTCAGCCCAGTTAATTAAGTCTCTGGAAAGAATTAATGACACCATCCGTACAACGACAGTATTACCCATTTGGATAGCATCAAGCCGTTGCATTTAAGGATCTTAGACAACGTGGGCTTAAACATTAGAAACAATGGTCAACAACTGTTAGAACCAGGGAACGTGACTCATAGCCCCAGGAGCGGGTGGATCCATGTCCAGGACGATAAGATTCCTTCCAGAGACATGCCCACAAAACACACACACACCAAGATACACTCTCCGAGTCATGGTCGTATTACATATGCAATTGTTAATTATTATTATTATTAGACTGGACTAATGTTGAGGAGAGCTGGAGAAACAGACAAGTTTACAGGTTATTAGGGTCATTCATAACTAAAAAAAATTTGATCACTGACTATCCTCATGACACCTAAAACGAATTTATTCATGAAATCATCAGCAGCAGCAACAAACTGATGATGATGATCATGATGATGATTGATTGATTGATTTTTTTTTTTTTTTTTTTTTTCATGAATAAATTCTTGTCAGGGTGTCATAAGGATAATCTGGACGTTAGTGATCAGTATTTACATTATAAATGAAACTCAAAGACACCGGGTAACTCTGCTAGATCTCATCTTCCATGCTCTAAACTATTCTGGAAATATGACGATTCATAATTGGTACATGTCTTGGGGGTCTACATTGTGCAAGCAAAGTGTGAAACACCCTTTGCAAACTATTTAGACAAACTTTGACAATGGAATATATAGAAACAATAAAATCGTAATAATCTGAGTTATAGCCAAAAATAAGGCTCATCTATGTATTAATATAGTTGTAATTACCTACATACTCATTATGCAGAAAAGGACGGTGAGGGTGGGGGGGTATCCGACACGATCTTCTTCCTCTTCTTCTTCCTCCTCTTTCTTCTTCCTCTTCTTCTTTTTCTTATTCCTCCTCCTCTTTCTTCTTCTTCTTCTTCTTTTTCTTATTCCTCCTCCTCTTTCTTCTTCATCATCCTTTTTCTTCTTTCTTCCTCTTTCTTCTTTCTCTTCTCTTCTTCCTCCTCCTCTCTCTTCTTCTTCTTCTTTTTCTTCTTAATCATCCTCTTTCTTCTTCGTCTTCTTTTTCTTCTTCATCATCCTCTTTCTTCTTCTTCCTCCTCCTCCTCTTTCTTCTTCTACTTCTTCTTCCTCTTCTTCTTCATCATCCTCTATCTTCTTTCTCCTCCTCTTTCTTCTTCTTCTTCTTCTTCTTCTTCTTCGTCTTCTTCCTTATCTTCTTCATCATCCTGATTTTCGTATTTAAAATGCTGCTCTCCATGCAGTCCTATCTAAAGGAGTGACATCAGACAGATTGCATGACGTCATATCGCTTCTTCCGCATACAAATAAATTTTCGGTAAAACATGTATCTTCTTCAGATGTGTAAATGCCTAGAAAAAGCTGGTATTACCTTGAAGAAAAATATCTCACAAAATAATTATTAACAAATAATTAAATCAAAATTATAAAACTTTTTTATAATTGGAAATTTAAAAAAAAACTTTTGATTTAAAAAGTTTTTTTTTTAAATAATCATTACAAACTTTTTTTTATAATCACAAATAAAAAATAAGAAACAAATATATTACACTGATCTATTCGGTGAAAAAGTAAACTATAAGATTAATAATTCAATAAATAATTAATCAATCCTTTATTTTTCTTTTTTACATTGTTTAGTTCAATATCGAGAAATCCTGATTCCTTATATATAATTGTATCACAGTCCATAGTTTTCTTCAAATGTCCGGCTGGCTTGGCAGACCGAGAGCAGACTCAAGGCGTTTTCTACGAATAACAAAATGACTATGTTAAAAATAAGGAGTCGAAGGAAAGGAAAAGGAAACACATGTGGAGGTGAAAGAGAGAGAAAATATATCCGAATGAATAGAGAGAAAACGAGGGATTTTTAAAAATCTTTTTAAATTTAATTTACTAGGTTGGAAAAATAAAGAAAAATGATTTCAGGAATTATCAACTCGCTGTATACATTTGTATCCAAATTTAGGAGTTGTGATATTGCTGTATTATGGCTTACCAATGGGTGTATAAATCCTTTATACCCCTATCTCGTCACCACCGTTGTCGTGAACCCAGGTCCTTTTCTTTTATTGACACAAAACCATATGGACCCCAATATTCAGTTTTTAACAAGATTTATTTAAAAGAATAGTCACAGAAACAGGTTGACTTCGTATGCATGAGAGAGAGAAACAGATAGATAGTCTGTCTCACTACATCAGCCACATACATGTGCTGACCTCCCCCCCCACCTCTTGGGGAAAGCCGCTAGACATGTCTTCTCTGCTTGAAATCTCGCCAGCTAAAAGCGACAGAAAGAGCTTTGCCTGGAAATCACATGGTTTGCAACTTTCACCTGGTGTCACTCTCTGACCCTTTGACCTCTCAACTTTTCCACTCAAACACACCTCTTATTATGTAACAATATGAAAGAACATTTTACATATCTGAAGAAGGTATAAATTTTAAAAGTTATATAATTGAATAAAATCTATTTCATGTAACAGGATTTTCCAATCATTATTAAACCAACTAGTAGTGAAATGTAGATTTTTAATATTGTTATGCACATATTATTGTGAATCCACTTTTTTTCGACAGTCCGACAATCTTGGAAATGGGCGAAGGACATTAACGTAAAAGTAAATTCCTATGAATTCGCAGCTTGATTCTGTTTGTATTTGTTTGCCCAATTCTTTCTAGAATCAGGTACTCACAGGAAGGACCACGTGAAGGTTGCCAACATTCATAAGTGAAAGTGGTTCCATGGAACTGACTGGATTCGAATATTGATGTCCATGTCATTATCCACTTCAGTACCATCACCTCCCACGGAGGACATTGATAAATGATGATTATGGTGTAGGGGGTCAACCAAAAAATATATATATTTGTATAATAGGAATTGTAAACAATCTTGAAGCAGAAATAGAATTTCTGACGACTTTGTAATCATTTGCGCTAACAAACAAAAACAGATTCAGACGTCAGTATTTGAATGTTGTTTTTGTACGGAAGTTTCGCACTTTTCACTCTGAAGATCAAAGATTGAGCGGAATATTTTGAATTATTGTGTCTAATCCAAAAAAGCCAACTTTCTAAAACGTCTGGAAAGTCGTCATCCCTAAATCTTCATTAATTTCGCTTTGGATCATTTTGTTGTTGTTGTTGTTGTCTGTCTATCCGGGCCAGAACTTTTATGAAGTACAAGACACAGAAAACACATGTTCAATTATCTGTAAAGATCCGATTCCACTAAGAATCTGTGCCAATTCTAAAAACGAACAAAACAAAAGAGACAGATAAAGCAGAAATGGGGTGGGTGGGGAAAACAACAACAAAGAAACATAAAAACAACCTAAAAAAAGTAAAATAAAAAAAAAAGCATTTTTTCGACTCATAATTTATTCATTGGAATAACATCTGCCAAAGAAAGAACTAAACCAAACAATGAGATCTCAACTTGTTGCTTGATTTTTTTCCTTTTCTATTTTACTCTTTCCTTGTATCAAATGCCAGCAGAAGTACCCGGTGTTGCCTGGTTGACAAATTCATACAATTAAATATTGTAGTAATTAGTATCGGTTCATTTGGCGTAATGATTACAGTGTTTGCTAATGAACCGGGAGGCCAGTGTTCAATCCTCAGTCGAGTAATACCAAAGACTCAAAAAAGTGGTGCCTCCTTGTTAAATCATCATCATAATATTCGGTTTAACGTCGATTTAACATGCTGGCATGTTTCCAAACTAACCTATATTTATTTATCCCAAATCCATCTCTCAAATCCATCCTTATCACTTAAGGAAAAGAGTTGCACCATCCTCTACATCTCGATGTAGTAACCAGGTCGCCTTGACTATGGTTGAACTACCTACCTACCTAGTAACTAAGTAGTCACATAAAGGGATGCACACAATTTCAATGGATTATTTTTTAAGTTGTTTACTGGTTTCGGACTGTTATCTTCATTTTGGTTTTTGATTTGTTAACAGCATTTGGCTGCTGTACTCTCCAGCCTTCTGTGTCAAAAGAAAACGGAAATCTCCACGGTCGTTTTGTCAGTGGATACATCCTCTTCTTCCTCGTTATGTTGCTGCATCTGAGTTCCACTGAACACACACACTCTCATTCTCTCTCTCTCTCTCTCTCTGTTTCCTTCCTTCTCACCGCTTTCTCTTTCCTCTTTCGGTTTGTATTTTCACCTCAGCCAAGGTCACACTGACCTACTGACACATTAGTAGCCTTATGTACACTATCGATGTTCATTGTTAAGTAGATGAAGCGAAGCAACCTGAGCACATATTTTTGGGTAGAAAAACCATTGTGGCCTTATATAGTCAGGTAAATGGCACAAATATTTATCACTGGCTCTTTTGGTCACAGTTGGTAATATTAGAATGTATAATTAAGAAAGAAAGGAAGGCAGATAACGTCACAGTGTAACGAGCAACAGGATGGGTGAATTAGTGGTAACAAATACAGATGTAAGAATATTGTTGTCCGCATAAAAATATTAGAAATATTGAAGTTTTGTGACAGAATCCTCAAAATTTGTATTTGTTTTTTATTTTTATTTTAATAAAATCGAACTTCTCCCTCCTCTTATGAATCAGAAGTAAAAAAAAAAAAAAAAATCTTTTTATTGTGCCTATTGATGTCTTTAACTTGTTTCCACTATTGAAGTAATCTAGCTGGTTGCACCGACCGTCCGGTCAAAATAGCCTTGCGTATGCCTCTGCAAACCATGGATTTGCCTTTAGTATGTGATATGCAGATCCATGTGCTAACAAGAAGCCAACTTCCGGCATGAGAGAAATGTTAGAATATATGTTATTTTATTTCATATTAAACATATGTTCTAAACATATCCATCATTAGAACAAACGGGTAAGACAAGTACGGTTAACATATTTATTACAGTTGACAATTATGAAAGACAAGAAACGTACATTATACAAAACGATACAAAATATTTAGTTCTTACTCTGCTTTTAAGATAGGAGCATTGCTTACCGGGGGTGCAGATATCCCCATGGGAGAGGTCTGACAGCGATGAATTTGTAATACTTACAGGGACAATCAAGGGGAAAAAATCCACGGTACTCAGAACTGGATGACCACCGAAATCAGTTCCCTACAGAAGATTTGTTTAGTTTCCTATCTGCCTGTCATTGAGGATGCAATTAACCAAATAACAACACCAACAATAAACAAACAGCAGTAGAAGTAGCACCGATGAGGGAGCCACAAACTAAACAACCAGTTCTAAAATCTACGAAATTCTCTTAGATTTGAACGCCACCCTTATTTACAAAAGGCTACATACATCCTTATTAGTACCTTGCCCTGTTACACCAGGAGCAGTTTCTAAGAGGGCTAAAGAGTATAAACTCTCAAATTACTTAGCCTTAGATAACAGATATATTTTTCAATCAGTATCTGCCGAAACTTCAGGAATTCTTGGTCAGAAAATAGTTGAATTTATGCCTGACCTTGGCCGAACGGTTTCCATTTTTAAGAGAATGAATGTTCCAGAGCTGGCTATTCCTCCATTTTTTTAATGAATAAAAGAGAAAAATAAAGATTGTATTTTAAATTAGTTTCTTAGCAAAAATGTTTGAGCCGTTTGTAACATTGATAAAACTTTATTTTAATTTACTTGTACCTGTGCAATGTTGGGTAACCCAGCTAGTTTTTATTTTTTAATTTTTTAGATTGAGATTTTATAAAAGATTTACAATTTTGAAACTATTTTATATTTAGCCCATGAATAAGTTATTTAATTTATTTTCGTTTAATCTATTCAACCTGTTTATAATGTTGGCTTGCATTTATTCCACCATTTTCTCTGCCCAGGAAACAGGAAATATTTCAGTTTTGACAGATATTAATTTCCTGGCAACCTTTAATATATTACCTCTAATCGCATTAACCTTGTATTTACATAAGCAATTTTAACATGATTTATCCATTACCCAACAAACTCGGATAATCTGAAAATGATGGTGAAAATTCCTATCCTAATTTTTAACTCTCGGAATTTGATCGTTACAAGCAAATCCTGCTTCTGAGGAAATTCGATTACTGTTGCCTGAACAAACTTATATTTATAACAGAAAAAAATACTGTTATGGTGAAACTGTGTGAAAATAGAGCTTACATGACTGAAGTTATGGGTCTTGATCAACATTTGCTCATATTTTGAGAATTTTTCATTTTGTGTTATTTACCTATTGTTTATATCTCTTTTGCCACTTGATTTAATAAATACCGGGGCAGAAGTGGATTGTGTAACCTTTGCTTCATTATAACTTCCTCATGATGCAGACAGGAGCAACAAAATATCTATGGTAAAAGAAATTTTTTCTGTGAGGGTTTTATGATTCTTCGTTGAAAACCACTTTATAAAAGAAAGGATAAATATGACCTCCTTAAGACAATCTGCCGATATACCAAATGGACAGAGAAGAGAGAGAGAGAGAGAGAGAGAGAGAGAGAGAGAGAGAGAGAGAGAGAGAGAGAGAGAGAGAGAGAGACGACTCTGATACTAGTCTAAATTAGCTGCATCTCATCTGAGGTATTCAACAATTTGTCTGTGAATGTTCAACATGTGAACACCAATGATTAATCGTATTAAAAGATTTTCTTAATAAAAAATAAAACAATGATTTTTCAGGCAATCATATTGCAAATGCAGTCACAAGTGATGTCATGGTTACTGACATTGATTGGTGAATCAACAAGCACTGAGACAAATAAAGTTTTTGCTGGTCCTCGGACTATGATTAGATTTGTTGGTGCTACTCAGAACTCAAGATGCAATTCTCTCAAGCATTACAACCTTATTTCGGGGTCAATTTAGGGGTTATCACCCCCTCGTATCCCTCATAAGGAGGGGGGGGGGGGTTATTGCCGATCACCTGAGGCGCCTGGGCAGTGATGAAGTTGATAACAACACAGACTGACGACCTGGGTATGCCAAGTTCGAATCCAGTCAATTCCATAGCATTACTTTCACTTACGGATGTTGGCAACCTTCACGTGGTCCCTCCTGTGAGTACTTGATTCTAAAAAGAATCGGAAGAACCAAAAAAAGTCGTTTGCTGCTGATTCATACGAATTTACTTTTACCTGAGGTGCCCCCACCAGGAATCTTTGTAGACTGTTCCATATCGACTTTGGTTGTCCTTGTGGTGCTCATGACTTACACCATATTAAAGATCGACCTTGTTTTCCATCCGGTCCTCATGGAGAATGGCCTTATGCCAGATTATGCTGGGCTGAGCTGGTCTGAATATGTTTTATGAGAAAAATCAAAGATTTGACCCAGGTAAGTTGAGCAACAGATCATGAGAGACCCAAATTGGTGTGTCTTGTCCATAGAAAGTAAGAAGCGAAAGCACACAAGGTAGAATACCAGAAGGCAAGTCGAGATTTTAACTTCGATGTGATTCAGAGACCAGCCTATCAAGCCTGTGATGTTAATTTCTTCCTTGCCTTCTTTACCTGGCCTTAACTTGAAGATGTCTGATGATAAAGTCATTTAATATATATTTAAAAAAAACTCCACTTTATACAAATACAGCAAATAAAGAAAGACTTTCATTTTTATAAATATATTTTGAGTTTGTTTACATATTAACTATCTATTTGACACTATCTTTTACACAATGTTAGGAAAATCTTAGAAATGATTTTTCCAAATCAACCACTTTCCATCTCATTCGTCCTTCCACCCACCATTTAAAACATTCAATATGCAAACAACCAAGATTATCAAAGTGTTAGTATCATACAGATGCAAAACCCCTACCGGACCACTTCACACATATTGACAACAAATAATCATGTGACAGGTCTGCCACAATAATTGAAGGAAATGAGTTTAGTATTTTAGCATATAGTTCTCTAACCTTGCCTGCTCATGTAGTTATAACAAAAAGCTGTTGCACCTATTTTTAACCTTGACATACCTTGTTACTATTGTTCCACAATTATTTAGAGAACATGAAATAAGATTAGTGGATGCTTAAAGTGCTATGCAATAATTTAATTATCTTGTGATGGTAAAAAGCTGTTATCGTTATTGTCAACCTCGACATGTCCTATTCATTTATTCATATTCATAGAATCTCTCAACTTCCAGTGTCCATTCTCTTTGGCCTGTCTACATTCTGCTTATGCCAATTCAGCTGGATTGCCGCCAACTAAGTATTTCTCGAAGATAAAGCCAAAATTCTTGCACTACTTTATCTCCGAAAAGAGTTTTTCAAAGCCAAATCCTCTTTGAGTTGACCGGCTACCCTTTAAGTGAGTGGGAAGGAAGGAGAAGTGGTCATCTATGTTGTGCCACTTTGTATTATTTGCCAACAGACCAGAATTGAGACTGATTATATTGTCAACCTTTGACCATTGAGAGAGTCAAAACTGGAACTATGATGGAGAAGGAAAAAGAATAGAAAGAAAAGAGAGAGGAAGAAGGAAGTTAGAGGAGAATTTATTATTTATTTGTAAACTCTTTTTACATACAAAAATATATTATCAGATTTCTTAAGTTCCCTTATACGCTGATAGTCTTATGTTCACTTGTTATATATTGGCTGACTTTGGGTGGATCTGAGATAGGGAGTAACTGTCAAAGGGTTCAAAAGTTTAAATTTGGAAGTAGGAGGGGGGAACGTGATGATTTGCAGATGGGAGCTTTGGAGAAAGTAGATGATGAGAAGCAAATCGTGTAGATCGATCAAATGAGGTCTCTCTCTCTCTCTCTCTCTCTCTCTCTCTCTCTCTCTCTCTCTCTAAGAACAAAATTATTTGTATAAAATCGTTTCCAAGATGTTTATTTAAATGTATTTAACAACGATCCAGCCAGAGAAACTACCCCAGACAAATCATCACCAATAGTTCTTCTCCGAGTAGATAAAATGAACAAACCAAATAAGTCTTTCAGAGTCTTCCAGTTCTCATCCCTTAACCTCTTCATCATCATCATCATCATCATCATATGTAATAGCCTTACACACTGAATCTCTTAGGTTTCATTACAGCCAAATACTCTAACGCCCCCTTCTGTACTGATAATAAATAGATATACTTAATAATAAATCAGCTTTTCCGATATATTTTCCAATATAATGATATTTTTGTATGCCATTCAGGTTGATCTCGTTTATTTACAGGTTATGGAGTAGAATATGATTATATGGATCCTCGTCAATTGAAAGCATCCTTGGAGACTCTTTGCATTGGAAACCTCTTTTTTGCTGGCCAAATTAATGGAACAACCGGCTACGAAGAAGCAGCAGCACAAGTATTTTGACTTTCTTGTTTTGTTCCCATAGAAAAAACACAAATTAACAATTGACTACACTTCAGCTCTTTGGTTGGGAATTTCAAATCACAAGGAATTAATTTTAGGTATTTTAAACTGGGAAAAAAAGTGTACTCATATATGTGTCTGTGTGTATTGGTTCCCACTTAGCATAAATGCACACCTTTTCATAAAAGAATAGAACACTCTAAGTATCCGATAATGCAAATATATAAGCATTGTAGATTTCTCTTAATTTGTGGCAGTGACTGATGGAACCGGGGCAAGAGTCTTCTACTACTGACAGGTTTTGAATCTTAGCTTGAAGCACCCGCTTGTTTCTAGCCACACTGAAGAGCCACTACATGGGGAAACAAGCTGTCTGTGATTGAACAAATATATATATGATAATCCAGGAAAAAGAAAACTCAGAACAAAAACACGAGGCTCATTGTTCATTAGTGTTATGACGTCCATTTGCACCATTTCTTTGCTTTCAGCATGTACAAAACGTATGTGTAGTACAAATCACGAAATGTTAAACTTATTCAGTTGCACAGATGAGCTGGTGAGAGAGTCACAATTGAATATACTGCCCACTAGCTTGGCTGTACTCATACCTGTATATTATATATTAATAATGCTTTAACGTTTGTCATTAAGCACTCTGTTGGATTATATTTTACACAAACATTGGAATATATATATATATATATATATATATATATATATATATATATATATATATATATATATATATATATATATAACCCCCCAGCGCTCCTGGCATTTTCTTGGTCTCCGGGATTTTTCTTTTATTTATTTTTGACAAGGAGAGGAATAAGAAAAAAGAAAGAAAAAAAAATCTCTCGAAATATATCAAATTGATTCTTGATAATCCGGATATTACAAACTAACACCCTTGCTGTCTAGAAAAATAAACAAACCTTTCGATCTATATCCGACTTATTTCGGTTCTGTTTTGTTTTTGTTCTCCACAGCTTACAGCTATCCGGACCTCCGCATTGCCTTCAACCTTTTTAAAAACTTTTATTATATATATATATATTTATTTATTTTGGTACAGAAAAATTAGTACAACATTTGTACCGTCGGTTTCAAGCATGGAAGGTCTTACCCATCCGGCTCTCTTCAGCTTCTGTTGTCATCTGTTTTGGAAATGTGAAGTCACATGACACTCTTGTTGGGACGCGTTATTTGCTTATTTACTCAGTGTGTTGTGTGTGTTTGTTTAAATTTAAATTTAGTGTAATGAGACCGTTGAGATTTAAAACCAGAGGAAATTCAAGATTAAAGGGAATAAAAATATAAAAGTAAAAATAAAAATAAAAATAAAATTAAATTAAAATTTAAAGCATAAGAATAAAAAAAGAGAGAATAAAAAAGAAAGAATAAAAACATAATAAATAAAAAATAAATAAAATAAAGATTATAAATAATAAAAAAATATATGAAAAGGTTTCTCTGTAATTCCCGTGAGTCAAATTATGGATTTGTATCATTAGCCGTTATGTTTTTTCTAAAAGAAAGAACCGTTAGTTGATATCGTGTTAAAATTCTTTTAGACAGCTTGGAGTGATTTTAATGAAGAAATTTCTGGATATATATATATATATATATATATATATATATATATATATATATATATATATGAGAGAGGAAGAGAGAGAGATTAAATAGACATGGCTTGAATACATATCTAATTATAAATACTAGCATATTCCATTGCATATGATACACATTCTGTGTCTATTTGATCTTTTGGCCATTCTTTCCAAAATTCTAACAAACTTATTTGAGTCAAACTCTAAAATAAATAAACATTTCCCAAAGTTATGGTGTTGTCTTAAACTATTTTATTTTTATTTTATTTTTCAAGGTTTCGACTAACTTGAGGCATCTTCTGTTTGAATTGTAAATATATCTTGTTCAAATTCAATTTCTTTTTTTTCCGTTCAATGTTAAAAACATCTTTCATTTTGCTTATTTGATTGAACTATATGCATTCGTTCAATGTTAAAAAGATCTTTCATTTGTGTTTTCCTTATTTGAATGAACTATATGCATAGTCTTACAATTCCTATGGAAGATGACTAATGTTCGTTGAAAGCCTGAGCAAGAAAGTAAAAAAAATTTTAGATGTTAAAAACAACATGATTTTTAGAAATGTTTTTATTTACCTTAGATATAAGTTTATTCATATTTTGGAAAGAATGATCAAAAGATCATATAGACCCATAATGTCTATCTTATTTAATGAAATATGCTTGGATGTTGCCGGGCACAATATATATATATATATATATATATATATATATATATATATATATATATATATATTTGCTCTGGACCAGTGTGTTTCTTTTTTATTATTGAACTAGCGGGGCTACCCGGCGTTGCTCGGGGTCATAAAGACATATAATTGAAGAAAAATCGCGTGTGTAACATTTTTATATTCAAACTTCAATTTTCCCCCTCCTCTATAGCCGTCTCTTTATCTTTCTACCTTTCTCTTCCCTGGTCGCCCCATTTCACCGCTACTTTCTAATTTTGGCATTTGCGAAGGCTGCTTCTTCCCCACCATTTCTCCTATGTTGCCCAGGGTAATAGTATGACATATTTCTATAAAAAGTACCACATCTATCTGCGCCTTCTATATAGGTACTTATCTCCACCCTGGTGTTCATACTATATACATATCTATCGCCACCCCGGTGCACATACAATATACGTACCTATCGCCGCCCCGGGGCAGATACTATATAAGTACCTATTGCCGCCCCAGTATGCATACTACATAAGTACCTATCGCTGCCTCGGTGCAAATGCTACATATGTACCTACTGCCGCCCCAGTGCGAATGCTGCATACGTACCTATCGCCGCCCCGTCGCGAATGCTACATAAGTACCTATCGCCACCCCGGTGCAAATGCTAAATACGTCCCTATCGCCGGCCTGATGCGAATGCTGAATATGTTCCTATTGCCACCCCGGTGTGCGTGCTAAATACGTACCTATCGCCACCCTGGTGTGCGTGCTATATACGTACTGATCGCTGCCCCGGAGCACATGCTAAATATATAACTATCACCGCCCCGGTGCGCATTCTATATACATACTTACTGCCATCCCTGTGCACATGCTATATAGTACCTATCGCCACCTCTATGCACTACTATACACGTACCTATTGCCACCCTGGTGCTCATACTATATATATACCTATCGCCGCCCCGGTGCGCATACTATATTCGTATCTATCGCCGCCCCGGTGTGCATACTATATACTTACCTATAAAATATTTTAAGTTGAAAAAAACAAAAAAATTTCGCCCGACACCCTAAAAAGTTTGGCCCGACCCCTACAATTTTCCCCGACTCCTCAATCTCTCCAGCCCCTCATCCCAACTAATTTTTCACTCTCCCCCAACCCTGAGAAATATTTTGAGTTCAAAGCAAAAGAAAGAAAACAATTTGGCCTGACCCCTAAAAAGTTCGGCCTGACCCCTAAAATTTTCCCCGACCACTCAATCTCTCCAGCTCCCCTTCCCAACTAATTTTTCACTCTCCCCTGAGAAATATTTTGAGTTCAAAACAAAAAAAAGAAAAAAATTTGGCCTGACCCCTAAAAAGTTCGCGCTGACCCCTAAAATTTTCCCCGACCCCTCAATCTCGCCAGCCCCCCATCCCAAATAAATATTTCACTTTCCCCCAACTCTGAGAAATATTTTGAGTTCAAAACAAAAAAAAGAAAAAAATTTGGCCTGACCCCTAAAAAGTTCGGCCTGACCCCTAAAATTTTCCCCGACCCTTTAATCTCTCCAGCCCCCCTCCCAACATTTTTTTCACTCTCCCACAACCCTGAGATATATTTTAAGTTAAAAAAAAAAAAATTTGGCCCGACCCCTAAAAAATTTGGCTTGACCCCTAAAATTTTCCCCGACCCCTTAATCTCTCCAGCCTCCCCCCTAACTTTTGTTCACTCTCCCACAACCCTGAGAAATATTTTAAGTTCGAGGAAAAAAAAAAATTTGGTCCGAAACACCAATATTTCTTGGGACCGTTATACTTAAGAAGCACCAATATTTCTAGGGACCGTTATACTTCAGAAGCACCAACATTCCTTTGAAAATCATGGAGGCTTCCTGAGCACTACTGAAATCACTCTTACCGGTTGTCAGGTGCGGATGTGATTGAGCAACCCTTGTTTCACTACACACTATTAACGTAGCCTTCCTATGATGTTATTGATGAATCCGGACAGAACTTATGGGATGACCTGATACAACCGGACAGAATTTAGGGCAAGATTTATGGATTTACGGACGGACGTATCTAGACGGACGGACGTATCTAGACCGACAGACGTTGCTGGAATGACAGACGGACGGACGGACGGACGTAGCTTGAGTGATGGACTGACATAACTGGGACGTATCTAGACGAACGGACGTAGCTGGACAGACAGACAGACGGACGGACAGACGTAGGTTGAGAGATGGACTGACATAGTAGGACAGACAGACAGACGGACGGACAGACGTAGGTGGAGATATAAACTCACGTAGCTGGACAGACAGACGGACGCACGTAATTCGACAGATGGACGGTCGTTAGTGGACGGATTTAGGGACGGACGGACGTAGCTGGACAGACAGACGGACGGACAGACGTAGCTGGACAGACAGACGGACAGACGTATGTGGAGAGATGGAGTGAGATAGCTGGATAGACAGACGGACAGACAAAGTTGACGGACAGACGTATGTAGACGGACGGACGTATCTAGACTGACGGACGTTGCTGGAATGACAGACAGATGGACGGACAGACGGACGGCGGATGTAGCTTGAGAGATGAACTGACATAGCTGGGACGTATCTAGACAGACGGACGTAGCTGGACAGACAGACGTACGGACAGATGTAGGTGGAGAGATAGACTCACGTAGCTGGACAGACAGATGGACGCACGTAGGTGATCTGATGGACAGCCGTTAGTGGACCGATTTACGGACGGACGTATCTGGACAGACAGACGGACGGACGGACAGACAGACGTAGCTGGACAGACGGACGGACGTAGGTTGACGGACGGACGTATCTAGACGGACGTAACTGGACAGACAGACGGACGGACGTAGGTCGACAGATCGACGGATCCATGTTTGTTCAAAGAAAATAATACTTATTATTACTTGCTCCGCTGCAGATACTATATAAGTACCAATCGCCACCCCGGTGCGCATACTACATAAGTACCAATCGCCACCCCGGTGCGCATACTACATAAGTACCTATCACTGCTCCAGTGGACATACTACATAAGTACTTCTTGCCGCCCTGGTACGCATACTTCATAAGTACCTATCACCGCCCTGGTACGCATACTATATAAGTACCTATTGCCGCCCCGGTGCAAATGCTTAATACGTACCTATCACCACCCAGGTGTGCATGCTATATATGTACCTACTGCTGTCCCGGTGCGCATGCTATATACATAACTATCGCCGTCGTGGTGCGCATACTATATACGTACCTATCGCCACCCCGGGGCGCATGCTATATACGTACCTATTGCTGCTCCTGCGCACATGCTATATACGTACCTATGGAAAACCCTATACAATAGTATATACGTGCCTATTGCCGCCCTGATGCATATTATATACATACCTATTGCCACCCCAGTGCGAATACTATATATGTACCTATCGCCACACAGGTGTGCATACTATATACTTACTTATCTCTGCAAGGGTGTGTATACTATATATGCACCTATCACCAGCCCAGTTTGCATACCTAAAAACCTATATTAATATCAGTGAAAACAATGGCAAGGCATAATTATTTATTCCTTTGATTTCACTGATTGAGACATTATTAAATATGTATACAAATATTAGTGAAAACAATGGAGGAGCATAATTATTTATTGGTTTAATTTCACTGATGTAGACGTTATTTACTGTGTATACAAATATTAGTGAAAACAATGGCGGAGCATAATTATTTATACTTTTAATTTCACTGATTGAGACATTATTAAATATGTATACAAATATTAGTGAAAACAATGGCGGAGCATAATTATTTATGCCTTTAATTACACTGATTGAGACGTTATTTAATATGTATACAAATATTAGTGAAAAACAATGGCGGAGCATAATTATTTATTCGTTTAATTTCACTGTGGTAGACGTTATTTTAGTGAAAACAATGGCGCAGCATAATTATTTATTCCTTTAATTTCACTGATTGAGACGTTATTTAATATGTATACAAATATTAGTGAAAACAATGGCGGAGCATAATTATTTATACTTTTAATTTCACTGATTGAGACATTATTAAATATGTATACAAATATTAGTGAAAACAATGGCGGAGCATAATTATTTATGCCTTTAATTACACTGATTGAGACGTTATTTAATATGTATACAAATATTAGTGAAAAACAATGGCGGAGCATAATTATTTATTCCTTTAATTTCACTGATTGAGACGTTATTTAATATGTATACAAATATTAGTGAAAAACAATGGCGGAGCATAATTATTTATTCCTTTAATTTCACTGATGTAGACGTTATTTACTGTGTATACAAATATTAGTGAAAACAATGGCGGAGCATAATTATTTATACTTTTAATTTCACTGATTGAGACATTATTAAATATGTATACAAATATTAGTGAAAACAATGGCGGAGCATAATTATTTATGCCTTTAATTACACTGATTGAGACGTTATTTAATATGTATACAAATATTAGTGAAAAACAATGGCGGAGCATAATTATTTATTCCTTTAATTTCACTGATTGAGACGTTATTTAATATGTATACAAATATTAGTGAAAAACAATGGCGGAGCATAATTATTTATTCCTTTAATTTCACTGATGTAGACGTTATTTAATATGTATACATATATTTGTGAAAACAATTGCGGAGCATAAATATGTATTCCTTTAATTTTACTGATTGAGACATTATTAAATATGTATGCAAATATTAGTGAAAACAATGGCGGAGCATAATTATTCATTCGTTAAATTTCACTGATGTAGATGTTATTTAATATGTATACAAATATTAGTGAAAACAATGGCGGAGCATAATTATTTATTCCTTTAATTTCACTGATTGAGTCGTTATTTAATATGTATACAAATATTTGTGAAAACAATGGCGGAGCATAATTATTTATTCCTTTAATTCCACTAATTGAGACATTATTTAATATGTATACAAACATTATTTATTCCTTTAATGTCACTGATTGAGACGTTATTTAATATGTATGAAAACAATGGCGTAGCATAATTATTTATTCGTTTAATTTCACTGAATTTAGTCATCGATTTAGTACTTGCCATTATATGCTTCAGATCGATTTTACAGCACCTGGTCACCATAAATCGTCACACATTTAGTACTGGCCACGCTATGCATTGCTTAACTTCTTCTTATTGACCAATAATAATGACAACAGAACGTTCTAAACATTGCATTGTTTTATTCCCGGACAACGCCAAATACAAGGAGGTGTACTAAATCGCTCTGTCTTATTCCCCTCCCTTTGGTGAGGGCAATAGTCCGAAGAGAAATGAAAAAATAATCAATAATAATGTGACGATGGCATAAAAATAGATAGAAACCTATCACTATGACGTCATGTACCTATCAATGTGACGTCACGTGCACAAGATAACATTAAAAATCGTGATCACATTAAACGAAAAAATGGCTATTTGACCCCTTAAAAATGAATCTTTTAAAAAATTTTTAGATATTATTTTCTCGAGGTTATGGCGGTTAAAATAATACCTGATTTGGGGGTGTTTGTATAGTATTTTTTAAGTTTTAGCGAGACATACACACACAGAGATTTTTGCCTTATATATATTGAGATTGAGATGAGATGAGATTGAGATGAGATAACGGGCTCTGATGAAAACTAAATTAAACTAAACTAAAGACTATATTTTTGTTCATGGGTTGTGAAACGTTCGTAAGACGATAAAAAAAATAATCAGCCAATCTCTCTCTCTAACTCTCTCTCTCTCTATATATATATATATATGAGAGAGAAAAGAGAAGATGATAATAAAACAAATATAATGTTACATACTTTACAGGTTTATTATATTCAAATAGTACAATAAAGAATAGTTTATAAAAAATTCCTTTAAACTATGGTTTTCAAAGAAATAAGTCTTTTCATCAGAAGGTAAAAACACAATAAATAAGTTATTAAGCATTGGTTTACATTATTAATTTGAAAAAATTAGAAAAATTTGTTCAATCGTTTATAAGTTCTGAGAGAACAAGAAATGCATGTATGAAAGAGCAGAAAGTCTTTGTAATAATGAATCTCCAGATATAGCATGAGGTGTTAAAATAAAAGTAATATTCAACCGAAAATAAAACCCTTCGATTGGTTATATACATATATATATATATATATATATATATATATATATATATGTGGAAATTGACAACATCTTTGAAGCACACATGAAAATGTATTTAAGTGAAATTTTGAAAAACCAACACATGGTGCAATTTCAATGATAAAATCATTTATTTATTTAATTTTTTTTTTTTTGCAAGCTTTCGTTGTAAAACAACTTTGTCAGGCGAGACTATCAAGGGGTCGTTGAATCACGGTAGAGGCAGAAAAACACATCAAGTTGTAAGGAGCGTTAGAATAAGTGAAGTTCGGTCGATGTTTAGCGCTGGTTGGCGCTTTTTGAATAAGGAAATTGATAACACCTTTGAAGCATACATGAAAATGTATCTAAGGAGGGAGTAAATATGAAATGAAAATTTCAGATAAAATAGAAAATTAGTTTATGGAATAGTAGATAAGTATGAAACAGACTAGTAGAAATAAGGACACAAATGCATCATTAAAAATTAATTTAGTATAAATGAGCTTTATTAAGCAGAACTCAAATTTTATATAGTGAAGCATGGAAGGTAATCCAAAGAAGGAAATAAATGTAAAAAGGGGAGAAAAGTAGAAGTTGCATGTAGTGGGTGGAGTAAGTCAGGAGAGGAGAAGATGGAGATGTAAGGCAGGGAAAGAGTAGGAGGCAATTAATTGGGATGAGTCAAATGCATGAAAGTGGAGGGGTAAAAAAGGGCGATTATAAGTGTTAGAAAAAATAAAAATATGCGGTGGAAAGAAAAAATAGATAAAGTTTGAAATAAAATAAAAATATAAAATTTTAAAAAGTGTTTTGTCTCAAACAAAGAATTTTTCATAGTGACTACGTGCATGCCAGAGCTTGTTTTCGTTTAAGAGTTTTATTTCACATAAACTCTAACTAAAGGTTAACCGGTTTTGCCTTAAATTATAATAGAAAACAAACACTTTTAATCATTTTAAACCAGGCTAAAAACATCCGAAAGAATCTGCTGATTCCAAATACAACATCAGTTTTGCTTGGAGATCAACCAGACACGCACAGACATATTTACTGTATATAGAGAGATAACATAATCCATCTCTACTTACGTAGTCTACTTCTACCTATGCTCCTATCTACTTCACACTGTAAACTAGTACAAATAAAAATCTTTTGTTAACAAATAGTTTAATTATATCACTCCTTTTATCCTTTGCATCCGAGACACTAGAAGTTGAAGTTAAGGCAGATGCTAGACCGTCTTGAACAAACTTTGAAAAGTGAAAATATGTAGCTCTTTTTATATTAACTCGTCAAAAAGCCACCAAAGAGGATGGCTTTTAGTCTAGCTCCTGCAAAGATCTTTTGCCATTTTTTGTAAGCATTATAATTAGTATTCTTAATTTTATTACATTCTGGCATACCAAGGGCTCTTTATCTCATATGTGGTGCAATTCTAATCAAGAGTTTGGGAGTTTATAAGTGTTTATAATTATTAGTAGTAGTGGTGCTTTAAATTGTTACCTACATTCACTGACACATATCAGCAGCTTTGCGTGCAAAATTTAGTGCTATTCTGGCTGGCCAATACTTTAGTGGATTTCAAGTGTTTATTATTAGCAGTAGTAGTCTAGGTAGTAGTAATATAATTTTTACTCCATCTTATGACAAAGAGTGTTAAGGGGTTCGTATATAGGGGTAGTACCTTTTCAAGATGGCCTTCGGGGGCAATCTTGACTGATCCCCATGCACCCAGCACTATGTGATGTATTTCGAAGCACTTGTGCAGCTACAGTTTGTAGTAGCTTCTCTATAGAGAATGACCATCTGAGTGTGGTGAAGAGTCACACCCTTCACGGGGTAACCCTGTTAATGTGCATCGACATAGTCAGAACATGGCAGATCCAGAAGAGCCTAATCGCGATAAAAAAAAACCCTCAATCCTTTATGGGTAGTTGGAGTTCTTGTGGCGATCATCGACAAACAGATGCTTTGGCAGAGAGAACATGACAATATTGAGGAAGATCATCCTGCATGACAATGGGACGGTGCATTGGTTTAGTTAGCGAAGAACCATAATGCATCTGTAGTAGTGACGTACATAGATGGCATCAGCCATCAAAAGATTCAAATGAAAATTTCTGGAATGAAACTAGTCAGGAAAATCGAAGAAGTATTCTCAACCGGATTTATTGATAGCACGTCCACTATGCCAAGGGTGCCTTATCCCAAACTTAATGCAATTCTGTCAAGTAGTTTTGAAACCTATAAGAGTTTATTGTTCTGAGTATTAGCAATAGTAGCAGTAGTAGAATTAACAGTTTTACTCGACCCCTTATGTAATATCTCGTATGTGAAGTGTAATTCGTGCTAAACTTTGTGTAATTCAGTCAAGTAACTTTAGAGCCTATAAGTGGCCAAAAGAGAAAGAGAAAGAGAAAGGAAAAACTTGCTTGACTATAACATAGATACCATTGTTTTGGTTAATTTCCAAACTGGCATTTTATCCATGTATGTATCTTCATACTATCTTATTCCAAGGAAAAATGATTCTCATTAGAAAACGTCATCTTCCTTCTAAGGCATATTAACATAATGTCTTGGAATTTTTGAGATGAGGGATTGATTATTTGGATTATTCAGACTACTTCAATCCTTACAACAGGCAATAATAACTAAGAATAACATAATAATTAACACTTGGTCATGGCTGATGGAATGAGAACAATCTACCCCTGTGGATTAAATAAAGGGTTCCATTCGAAATTCAGTCTAACCCTAACCACGTTCGACTAGATGCATCTGAAGAAGATTGGAGGTTATGAATATAACAACGAAGATGAGAAAAGAAGTCCAAATAATCCATTGACATTAATTTTATTTTTTTTAGATTCTTTTCTATATACAAGTTTGACTAAGAAAATCGCTGTTATTTTTAGATTATTTTTAATTTATTTATTTGCTAAGTAAAAGAAACAACGGTTAATGTCTGAATAGCTTGAAAATGTATTAAATTTACTTGTCTATTTGACCTTTCGTACAGGTCATCTCTCCTTCACTCATATATGTCCATTGATCATGATCTTCATCAGAAATTGTGATGCTGACATTTTGTTTTATTTGGATTTTTAACTTGTGTATGTTTTTACAATTTATTCTGTATGATATTTGAAAGAAAAAGAAAAATGGATTTTTTTTTTTGTAAATTATTGTTTTATTAAATGGCTTTTAAATTTATAGGGCATCATTGCTGGAATCAATGCTGCATCCAAAGTTCAAGATAAATCTCCTCTGATCATTGACCGTTCTGAAGGCTACATTGGGGTCATGATTGATGATTTGACCACACTTGGAACCAATGAACCATATCGTATGTTCACGAGCAGAGCAGAATTTCGCCTGTTTCTTCGACCTGACAATGCAGACATGCGTCTCACTGAAAAAGGTCAGTGTTTGAGTTTGGCTTTATTTTTTGGTGCTTCTTTACAGACACACCATCATCTGTTAAAAATGCCTTATTATCTTTTGACACGGACTGAAGACCTGGGTGTTCCAAGTTCGAATCCAGTCGGTTCCACAGTACCACTTTCACTTAGGGATGTTGGCAACCTTCTCGTGGTCCTTCCCGTAAGTACCCGATGTCTTTCCAGAAAGATTTCTAACTAGAAAAACATTGGGGAAACTAATGCCAACACCAGAATCATCTGATTCACACGAAAGAAGAAGAAGAAGAATTCAATTTTTATGATGGGATTCTAATAAACATTTAGAATCTTTCTACATCCATATAATAATGGAGATTATGTATCTGTCTGTCTGTCTTAAGCCGAAACTATAGTATTAGTTTTGATCGCTCTCTTTTTATATCTATTTGAAGCCGAAACTATATTATTAGTTTTGATCTCTCTCTTTTTATATCTACTTGAAGCCGAAACTATATTATTAGTTTTGATCTCTCTCTTTTTATATCTACTTGAAGCCGAAACTATATTATTAGTTTTGATCGCTCTCTTTTTATATCTACTTGAAGCCGAAACTATATTATTAGTTTTGATCTCTCTCTTTTTATATTTACTTATCAGCTCCTATATACTCATTCCAAAACTTTCCCAAACATCACGCATCTTTCAAATTTACATAATTAATTTGTTTTAAAGCTTCTAATAAATTAATATTCACAAATATACACTCATGATTTTTTTTTTCAGATTTCCAGATGTGTTTAAATATTTTCCTCGATAATAATCTTAATAAAAATTATAAATAAAATTAATTAAAGACATTGTTTGTTTTTTTTTATCTATATAATTGAGTTACGTAATTAAATTAGATTGTAATGGAATCTGATGGAACAACCGGCGGCCATTCTACCCTCTGATTATTCGAACACACAGACAGTTCTATTTTAAGAAAGAGAAGGGGGAAAGAAAGAGAGAGAGCAATTAAATAAAACAACTAGCAAAAATATGCGACTGGGGGGGGCATATTTTTGCTAGTTTAAATAACAAATATGTAGTTGTTTTTGTTTTTGTTTTGGTTTTAATTGAACATCTTATGAAACACATGATTGCATTATGAGTGTTGACCATATCGTTTGTCTCTGTACTTTAGTACAGAGACAAACAGCAGCACAATAGACTCACTCTTTTCATGTTTTAAGTTACATATTTTGATGTTTGGGTGTTTTAGTGAATGTATTTTGATGTTTGGGTGTTTTAGTAAACCTATTCTGATGTTTGGGTGTGTTAGTAAAACTAAATTGATATTTGTTTTGTTTTTTTTAATTAATCTGTTGGGGTGTTTGAGCGCTTTAGTGAAACTATTTTGATGTTCAGGTGTTTTATTAAACCTATTTTGGTGTTTTACTAGACGTAAATTGATATTTTGTTTTTTTTAGTGAAGCTATTTTGATAAATATATGCTTGGGTATTTAAGTGTACCTATTCTGATTTTAGTGAACATAAATTGATTTTTGAGTGCTTTATTGAATTTATTTAAATTTGTACATGCTTTAATGAACCTATTTTGTTGATGCTTTGGTTTTTGAATGAATCTAATTAGATGTTTTGTTGCTTTAGTGAACCTATTTTGTTGATGCTTTGGTTTTTGAATGAATCTAATTAGATGTTTTGTTGATTTAGTGAACCTATTTTGTTGATGCTTTGGTTTTTATATGAATTTAATTAGATGTTTTGTTGCTTTAGTGAACCTATTTTGTTGGTGCTTTGGTTTTTGAATGAATCTAATTAGATGTTTTGTTGCTTTAGTGAACCTATTTTGTTGATGCTTTGGTTTTTGAATGAATCTAATTAGATGTTTTGTTGCTTTAGTGAACCTATTTTGTTGGTGCTTTAGTTTTTAAATGAATCTAATTAGATGTTTTGTTGCTTTAGTGTACCTATTTTGATCTTTGGACAATTTGGATGTGTTGATATTTTAGTGAAGCTAAATTGATGTTTGAGTGCTTCAGTAAACTAATTTTGATGTTTGCATGCTTTAGTGAATCTAAATTGGTGTGTCAGCGATTCAGTGAACCTATGTTGTTGTTCTGCTGCTTCAGTGAACCTATATTGATGTTCGGATGATTTAGTAAACATCTTATAATGTTTTAAGCAACATAAATTGATGTTCATGATGTTTTAGTCAGCCTATTTTGATGTTTAGGTGCCTTAATGAAACTAAATCGATATTTGGCTACTTTACTCAATCTGAATTGATGTTTTTGAATGAGCCTATTTTGACGCTTAAATGCTTCAGTGAACCTGTTTTGGTGTTTTTGATGTTTTTGTTTCACAGATCCTAAATTGATTGTGTGCTTTAGTGAACCTATTTGTCACATTTACTACTTCTTTAATGCTGACAATGCAAAAAATAAAATTATCATAAAAGCAATTTTTTATTTACGAAGCTCACAGGTTTGTAAATAATAAATGTTTTTTTACCGCTGTATTCATTTGTATGTACATATTGATTGTTTTATAAAAATATTTTGTAAAAGACATCTATTAGACAAGATTTGTATGTTATATATAATCCGTACTAACTCAGTACTTAAAAATTAAAAATATTTTCTATGGTACGAATATAATATATATATATATATATATATATATGGAGATATATACTTGTGTATATTTATCTTCAGACAATTTACCAGAACTGTTCAATGTAAAAGCTCGATGACTCTAAACATTTACCAACCGGGCATCCTTATATTTTTAAATAATAAATGTTTTTTACCACTGTATTTTAATGCAAACAACATGGATAGCACTTTTAATACTAAGTAAAAAAATTGACATTCAAATTTTTAAAATACTTTATTGTTATCGAAATACTCCAATATTCTAAGAGAGTGTGTGACTATTAGTCCAATTTTGGGAGTAGGTACTTTATTAAAAAAAAATATATATATAAACCTAGTTTGTTTTTCATGTTTGTAAGAAAGCCCATTTTTTTGTTAATTATCTCCTTCCCAATATAGTAACAAAATTAATGTGCTTGGATTTGCAGGCTTTCATCAAGGCTGCGTGAGTCATCATAGATATGAAAAGACCCAGAAGATGCAGACAGATCTGAAAGAAAATATTGAATGGCTGAAAACAGTTTTCAAAAGATCAAATGAATGGCAATCCAAATTGAATCTTCAATATTTGTTTAATCCACATAAAAGAAGGTTTGTTATTTTCTTTTTATTTCTATTTGTTCAATTATTACATGTAAAAAAAAGAAAAAACTATTCTGAAATTTTGAAAATTATTGTCCTATTATAATATTAACCGTGTTATTATGTTACCAATTACATACATTCTGAGATAGATTTTATTTAAAACACATCTTGCCATTTATATGCAGTATCAACGTGCAATATATATATATATGCAAACATTGTTAAAAATAACAGAATTCCTCTGGTTAATTATACTTTTATTTTTTCAATTTTTCTGATGGTCTTTTTTGTATTGAAATCAAAAACATTAATAAATGTTCTATAAGTTTCACGAACATTTTCGATTCTTCGTTGAATCATCCTCAAGTGTCAAAAGCAAATGAACAAAAAAGCGGGAGGAAGAAGAGAATGTTTAAAAGACGGCGGAGAAACGCGCATAGAACGTTTTTCGCATTGTTCCAGGAAGTCGTTGACAATTTAAATTCAGCGACGCTGGATGGCATCACAGAACAAAATCGCATTACGTTAAGCATTTTAAAATGTTACCAATGCTGATTTTGTACATGACTGTGTAAATAAAAGTAATCATATATAAAAGCTCAATTTGATATTGAGCACTTTTTATAAGCCCAGTTGAAATTCTTTGAATTACTATCCCATGGATGTTTACCTTGTCTGGATGATTATTATTATATATATATATATATATATATATATATATATATATCAGGACCGGCGGGACAGTTATAAAAGTTGGGGGGCTCTGCTAAAAAGTGGGGGGGCCGGTTAAACACATGCATATATAACTTCATTATTGATGACCGTAAAATGGGGGGGGGGGGGCAAGTCAAAAAGTGGGGGGCTTGAGCCCCCCTGCCCCCCCCCCCCCCGGTGCCACCGTCTATGTATATATATATATATATATATTTTTTTAAAAAATGATCAGTGAAAATGGATATCATCTAAAATCAGTATCTCAAAATTAGGTTAGAATATTTATTTTTATGCCTTGCTTCAATTTTATTATATATTAGCGGGCCTACCCGACGTTACCCGGGGCGATAAAAAAAAACAAAGTAGTAGAAATTAAATAGTGTGTGTAACATTTTTATATAAAAACTTTAATCTCTTTTCTTTTCTCTAGGTGTCTCTTTTCCTCGTCCCCATTATTTCTTTCCCTCTCTTTCCCCTTTTCCCATCTGATTCTTCTCTAAAAGTTTAGACGCGCCCCTGTTGTACTAAAGAACTAAACATTTAGAGATGGGCCCCTGTCATACCAAAGAAAGTTTAGTCCCCCCCCCTCCTCAGCCTCCCTCTGATGTCATTTCTGATTTGCATTTTTTTTTCAGGAATGACTTGCAGTTTGTTTTACAAATTTAAATTAATACATAATTAAATTGAAATTAAGCTGAAAACAGCTGAAATAATCGATCCTCTCCTCACCAGACGGAATCTGACTCATAGCCTCCTTAAGTGTGCATTTAGAGAATCGGGAATACAACTATTATCTTTCTCGGTTAATTTTACATAAGAATACACTTTTAGATTTTATCTAGATTCTCTAACTTTTTTTCTATAGGGCACACACAAACATACATAAATACAGACATTGAGTTTTATTGAGAGATATTATAGAGAGATATTATTTTATTTTATTTTGTTGGTTTTATATTTATTGAAATAATTTATTGCATTTTAAAGTTTGACTTGGTAAGAGTTAACAACAAAATCAACATTAAATATTAAAACCTAGCAGAACTACCCGGTGTTGCCCAGAATCGTAAATAATCAGCTTAATATTGTAATTTGAGATCTTTATGGACAAAATCAGAGTAAAAATATTTTGCCTGGTGAGATTCGAACTCATAACCTCTGCCTTTAAGTACAGCATACTAACCATTTCAGCCACCAAATCAGTTCTGTATTTCAATTGAATCTTGCTTACAACGTTTTCCCACCCCTTCAACTCCCTTCCTGAGAAAGTAAGTGATTCGTTTTTCTCTCCCCCTCTGTCAACCAAACACGACCAAAGGAAGAAGAGAGAGAAAGAAAGCAAAAAGGACAAATAAGGACTTTCTTTCCCTCTATTTCACCGATGTATATACAAATATTTCTCTTTTATAAAAATAGTACCCAGTGATTTGGGTAGTAGTATCAGGACTTTTGACTGTGGGAGGATTAGCTCCTCTGGCTCCTCCTATAATGTTAGTAATCAAAACAGAAACTGTTGATTGGATTAAATTTGATGAAATTTGATGAAAGTGATTGGAAATTATTTTTTTCTTATTAACAACATAGACCAATATTTTCCCTATCAAAACAGATTTTTAAATCTACCTTTTGTTAATAAAGCTATCAATCACAAAGATGGGCGGGGAATGTCTTTACTTTATATGTAAGAAGAAGATATAATTGAAATTTTAAAATGTTTTTCACTACAATTTTGGGCGATTTTGTCGTTTCGCAGCCAAAATGGCTGACAATGAACCGTCTGCTAATTTCCAAATTCACAAATTTGTAAGTAAACCCAAATAAATTGATTTGGACTAATTTCTCAACTGTATTTCCTTTAAAATAATTTATGGTAAATTTGAAATTAATCCCAAACAATTTATTTGGGTTTACTTACTCATTTGTGAATTTGGAAATTAGCAGACAGTTCATTGTTTGCCATTTGGGCTGTGAAACGACAAAATCGCCCAATTTTGTATGGATATTAGATTTCTTTTAGCTATGGAATACCCTCATAACCTATAATATTGTATATTTATACAACTCTCCTTAACACTATGCCAGTCTAATAATACTAAACAAGCAGTAACAATGCATATACACATACTCCCAATGTCCTATCCTAGTCTTTTTCACTTGTTCATTTTCACACTGTTTATTCCTTCTGCTGGCTTTTTCTAGACACTGTCTTTTTGTTTTTTCTATCTAACATATTTATAGACGCTTGTCTTAGTATCACTTTTTTTTAATACCTATATTTTATATTCTACGCTTTTACCCACATTGACACTGTTGGTTTACTATTATTAGACGAAACTAGTTTTGGGGAGAAATAAAAAAAATAATATAGGTTATTTTAGCCATTTTTAGCTACAAAAGTCTGATTTTCATAAATAAATGCGTGTAAAGTTAAACTACCACCTGAATTCTGGTAACTTCTGCAACAAAACCTACAACAGAGTCTGACCAAAGGAACGGGGCTTCTCTAGAATTGTGCCGGTATGGAAGAAAGGAGACCTGACGATTGCAGACAACTACAGAGGCATCATTTTAACCCAACTTGCTTCAAAGATCTGCATTTGTTGTCTTCTGAATCATGTGCGTCTGGTCATGGAACAAGTTATTGCACCTGAATCAAGACGGTTTCCAGAAGGGAAGATCTACGAACTCACATATACTCGCTCTTTATCGTATAATTGAGGAGCTGAAAAAATATGATATTGAAGCTATTCTTACATTCATCAACTTCTGAAAGATTCATAAATTATTTCTTATTTTGACTAAGTGGTAAATCAACTTCTTTACTTAAATTTCTGTTCTGCGATAATGAGTAGAACTCAAGTATCGCAGTAATAGCAACATTACAATGAAATTCATATGTAGACATAATAGTGCTAAAGAGGAATAGGCTTAGTGCCAATCCATTGAGCTGATGTGGGATCAATGGATTGGCATTCCTCATAAATCTGTTCCGATCTGAAATTCACTTGAGTTTCAAAGCATTTGTTCAATTGGTAAAAGAGAATGGTCTGCTGGTTGATTTGACTTGGTCTACAAAGGCGAGAAAAGACCATCGAGGAATTCCAATTAATTGATTCAGTACCAGATCAATGGATCTGCTAAACCTCTTTCTCTTCTACAGATAAATGCAATCTCTCTCTCTCTCTCTATATATATATATATATATATATATATATATATATATATATAAAGTCATGAAACAAGTTTACGTCTGTATGTGTTTTTCTCGTGTATATGTAACTGTGATTTTTTTTACTATTATTAATTGAATATTTATTGAAAACACAACTGCAATAACTTAAAAGAAGACAACATTTTTTTTTAATTTCGCATTTTGTCTTATCTCTCTATATATAAAGTTAGGTATATGTATATGTCTATATATTTCGATCTACAGGATTCACTCATAAACTAATGAATCAATCATTATTAGTTGTGGAATACAGTTGCTAGGCATAAGAGTGAATAATGTGGGCTATATTTAGTTTGATTTAGTTTCATGCAAAGGGGGCAAAAAGGAGGTGAAAGCCCTTTTTGGAAAATTCAGATACTTACGATTTTTGTGAAATTGTAACAATAGTTATTATCCAAATTTCAGTTTCTTTGGAGTATTTAAAGGGGTCTTTAGTGGGAGGAAGGCATTATATGGGCACAACCTCCCATTTGAAAAATCTAATATTTCAGATTTAGATTAAATTTGATCCATAATTAGACACTTATTAAGCAAGGTTTCCTGAATTTCAATTTCTTCTGAAGATCCCTTAGGCTTAAGCCTTAAATTTTAGACATTTTCTTGAATCAAAATCATGTAATGGATTTTGATCAAAATTGGAATAAGAATTTTTGACATAAGGTTTAGTAGCATGATATGTTAATTTTAATCTTTGTAAGTGGACATAAAAGTGGTGCAAAACTGGTCTGTTCATGGAATTCATTTTACCTATCCTGGGACAGGTATTCTTCTAAAATATCTTTCCAACAAACCACTTAAGCTATTTAAAAAATGAAACAAAGGCATTGTCTTTAGCAACTGATCCGTGTTCTATATAAGGTAAAGAAAACATGATTTTCTTCTTTTACTCAGTATTAATTATTTCTAACTTTATTTATTCCCGGGCAATGCCAGGTATTCCTGCAAGTTTATTATAAAGAATTAAAAAAAAAATGTCTTTGAAATTAAATAGCAATTACAACTTGAATGTGTTTCTTTCTTTTTGTAAAAGTATAAAATATCCATTTTCTTTTTTGTGTATGCAATGACACAGTGCCTTCCAAATGATCTGTGACCCTCACATTGATGCGGTCAAACTGGCGCTGGCATTTCCTGATGTATTTCAACATTTACTTGGAAAAACAACACTTCTAGAAAGACTTTCCATCGAAGGTAATTAAAACTCTTACAAATTAAGTTTGAATAAAATCATGGTTTATGGGCTCTCTTTTCTGTGATTTATTCCTGGGGTGATTTTAATTGAATCCCTTGAAATGCTAATACGAATCGAACATAGTTAAGAGTGGAGATGACGGATATGTTGTTAAAGTGATAAGAAAATTCTCTCTTTCTTCTTGTTTTTGGCTTTTTTTTCTTTAAAGACATTCAGCTGCAATATCGTCTTGAAGTTTAAGTGAGGAAAATTGTTATGAAATAATAAATTGCTGAGATGGCAATTGGATGTGAGAAATTTTTCAGTATTTTTGAGATGAGGATGAATAATTTGTATTATATGATTACCATTCTCATCTTGGTTGTTACTTTCACAATATTTCGGCCAATGTAACTTACAACCTTCTTTATGGACACGTGATGCAATGGATAAAGGTTCTGAGTAACAATTAGTTCTAAGTGGCAGTCTTTTGAAGGTTCAGTCTTTACTACAGATGATACTAAGAATAAAATAAAATTTGTTTACTTAAGATTTCATGGCTGATGGAATGAGAACAATCTACCCCCATGAATTAAATAAAGGGTTCAGTTCAAAATTCTGTATAAATTCCCGAGTTCGACATAAATGTTCCCAAGTTTAAAAAGATACATCTGAATATGATTGAAGGTAACATCAGCCAAAACGTCTTGAGAATAACATCCAAGATAAGAATGGATGTGATTCTTTAGTTCTTTTTCCTTTGTTTTCATTTTGTTGTGACTAGAATTATGTTGACACACCGGTTCCCATAAGATCATCAAAGTTAAGCAACATTGAGCCTGTTCAGTGCTTAGATGGGTTACCATTTCGGAATACTGGGTGCTGTGTGTAAAATCCAAACATAGTGGCCTTGCAAGCTGAGGACCAGCTACCAAACTACAACAAACAGTCCTATGCCGTTTTTTTTGTGATCTGCACAGACCAGACACTGGCCGGTGATGACAGAGTGAATACAGATTTCAAATTCAAACACTATAAAAATGTTCTTTTCATCTTATGTTGTTAAACATTAGAAATTAATAATAAGAATTGTTTAAAATTTCACAAAGTTGAACTTAAAACATGGAATCTTCATAATTTCTTAATTTAAGTGTACATCTTTAATCTGAAAAAGCGAAACAAAAGGTTTTTCAAGATTAATTCAATGCAATCTTTCCCCATTTTAACATTTGATTTTAAAATACAACTTTTTCCAATTTTAACATGCAATTATAGGACACATTTTTTTAAAACATTTTTTTAACATTTTATCGAACGCAATTTTCCGCCATTTAATTATAAAACACAATTATTTAATTTCATCAATGAACTTACGATTGCATATTGATTAGTTTTTTGTCAAACTTTATTTTTTTTATTTCAATAGTAAAATATTCCAGAGATTTGGAAGAACAATTGATAGATATTAATGAAGTACGACAAGACGAAATGCTAGAAATTCCAGAGGATCTTGATTATTACAGGTAATAAAAAAGAATTTTATCTATTGTTTTATTAATTAATAATGGGACTCTGTGAAAATTCCACGGTTGCTTTCTTCATTTATCTGTAAAATTTACTGTCAATGATGATATTTATCTGGAAATAATAGAAAAAGAGTGTCTCTTTATTCTTCAGTAAAAATAATTGTCATTGCCAGATAAATATTTTGAATAAATAAAAATGAACATGTCTCTTCATTATTTATTTATTTAAATTGCAACAATTTAAATCTTTTTAAAACAATAAATATTTTCTTTCTTTTTACAATAAAAATAATTTGTCAGATAATTATTCTTTAAATAAATAAAACAAATGTCATTTTTTAAAAATTATTTATTTGAAATTGTTGCAATTGGATGTGTATTAAAATAGTAAAGAATGCAAAGAGAAGGTTTTTTAAAAATGGTTATGTCAACAGGATTCTATTTTGGATCAATTCATTTTAAAGTGGGTAAACTTTTACATCAATTGTTTTCAATTATGTTTTTTTGCATTGCAAACTTTGATGGGCATTAAAATTACTAAAGAATGGATACAGACAGAAAGTGTTGTCATGTTTTCGTGCTTCACCAGATAAGAAGAAGAACAATAAGAAATACAAGTTTCCTCATGAAACGGTCTACCAGTGTTAATCAGGGTTACGGAGTCGGAGTTGGACTTGGACTTGGACTTGGACTTGTATCATCTACTAGTCTCTCCCTCCTTGACAAGGTGCAAGAAAGAGTTGCCAACTTAATAGGTCCCTCACTGTCAACCAAGCTCCAGTCCCTGTCTCATTGCTGCAATGTAGCATCCTTGTGCTTGTTTTACAAATACTTCAATGGATTATGCTCCGATGAATTGGCTACTCTGGTGCCCCCTCGACGTAAATTCACTAGACTAACTCGGCAATCAACTAAATCTCATTCATTCACTGTGGAGGTCCCCAGATGTCGGAGAGCCTTCTACTCAAATACCTTCTTTCCTCGTGCTGCTGGCCTCTGGAACTCCCTCCCTTCCCCCTGTTTCCCCGACAGTACAGACATGCAGAAATTTAAAACTAATGTAAACAGACATCTCGCTGCGCAGACCCCCCCCCCCCCAACCTTCTCCCCTTTTCTTTTTTCTCAGTAGCCCCTTACGTCTACAATGGTGGCCTCCCTTGTTTGGGGTGAACTATGTTAAAAAAAAAAAATTTAAATACTAGGAGATGGACTTGGACTTTTTAATCTTTGAAGAATCAACAGACCGTCTGAATATTGGAAAACTTTAAGATAAGAAGTTAGAGTCAAATATTTTAGGAGTCTAGGAGTTGGAGTCAGGATCTTTGGAATCCTAGGAGTCAGAGTCAGACCTTATAATTTTCGACTCCACAACCCTGGTGTTAACAATAATCTTATTTCACCTGTTCTGATTGCTAACGTTTTTCTTTTCCATTCTTCTTGCATAAATATCAAAACAGATGTTTAAATTACTAATACAGAACCTTCTATTCTAAACAGTCAATAAATCAAGGGGCATAACTTAGTTTGCCACTAACAACTCACCAAGGAAGCAATATTTTTCTGAGAAGTCAATTATCAAAGAAGAACAAAGGAAAGGCGTCTTTATTTAATTTATTTAATTTTTACACTAAAAGTAAGGAGGGTGATCTTTTCTAAGAAAGGTAGTCTTCTTCCACGAAACTCCTTAACATATGCTAAAATCAAAAAAAGTGAAAAGTTTAACTTTATATATAAAACAATGTTATGTATAATCCGATAAAGTGCACACATACATAAATACATATGCATATACACAAAAAGAAAATGCACACACACACACACACACAGGCCCATACAGATACACATTAAACACACATACACACACACAGATCAATACAGAAACAGAGCTGAGAGGTAGAAGATAATGAAATACCAAGGTCTTATGTATGACATGAAAAGAAACTGGAATCTTATGAAGGTCTCCATCATTCCAGTAATTATAGGAGCAACCGGGCTCATGAAATAGAATTTCAGAAACTACCTGGCGAATATACTCAGTGAACCAAGTGCAAGAGAGATACAAACAATTGTGCTTAAAGGGACGGTTAGAATTTTAAAAGAGCTCTCGGTTGGAGTATCTGAAATAGCGGCTGAATGTCTGGTATCCGGTAGGATGCCCCATCCCCAGCAAAAACAAAAAAGATAAGAAACTTGAAAAAAAGAAAATACACATTAAACTGAGACAGAAAAAAAGAATACAACAGAGAAATTACTTTCAATTATAACAGTAATTAACCCCCTTATGTGATACACTCATTATAATATTCAGTTTAACGTCTCTTTTACATGCTGGCATGTGTTGGACGGCTTTTAGTAATCAACACTATAGCCTAAATGCTCCAATGAACACCTTATTTACAACCAATCCACAACGCACCTGAAAATCAATCTTTTAACAGACCTAAAGGTTTTTTTGGGGTTTTTTTTTATGGAAATCGCTCCAGACAAGGAATGAAGCCATTTGATCTAAGGAGTTTTAAAAAAATACTATTACTTCGAGATTAAAAACCAGCCAATGATAAGTGTTAGATGGATAGATTCCGACCCAGTTCTTCCTGTAACGTTTAGGCTGTCTACTTGTACGTTAAACTTCCGGTGTTCGATATTCTCACCCAGTTCATACAGTCAACACACAAACACGCAAACCAACCGTCTAGTGTCATTATAATTGTTGTTGTTGTTGTTGGCGATCTTCGCTGCAACGATGTGTCCTGCTATCCTGCTTCTGGAACATGTCCGTCGTCCACCGCCCCCATACTCGCATACTGCGCGTCACCAGTATCATCATTGTTGTATTGGGCTGTAACAAAGATTCTCATACACAACAAAAGATAAGGCAGACTCTCTCTTTTAAATTTGATTACTTTTATTTAGGCATCAATTTTCTGTCGCTCTAAGAAATGTTTTACTAACGAAGAGAGAGAGATAAATTTACCACTTTTATCGTAGTTAATTTCTAGCTATCTTTGGTCCATTAAGTCCATAGCCATTCGAGAAGGGGGGGGGGAATTTCATCACGCCTGTATTCTTTTAGGGAAATAAATTCCCCTTTTCATTTGCGGACTACATGGAGAAATACGTCTGTTCAGCTTGCTTCCAAAAACCAGACTGGCAAAACTCAGTTTCCACACAAGAACCCGTGACGTCACAGAACCCTTATGCATAAATGCATTTTGACCCTTGACCTGAGGTCTCGTCAAACATGGTGGTCCTGTCAACGCTTGTGAGCTCCGACTGTGAGAACAAGCTTTATTTTGCACTTGATTGTACGAGTCCACCCACCCTAAATCGCGCAAGCCAAATCAAACGATCGCCCACACATACGTCCACTTCAACATGCGTCTGGCCTCATAGGGCCATTATCCAACATTCCTCCCCTCCCAATACAAAAAAAAACAATCCTAAGATTTTATTTTTACACACCCCTCTGTAGGGTCAGGTCAGAACCAGGGATTAGCACGGCTGGACACCTCTGTTCCATCCTCTTGACCCGGCTGCCTCCAATCGGCCCTATGACATTCCCTGGGATGTAAGGAAATTCTCCTTACGATCGATATCGGCTCAACGGCCATCCCTGTCATAATCGATAATAGCACACGCTCGGTGTTCCCCTGTTGCCAGGCTGCGTGACCACTTGACCCCACGGCAATCTGCATACGATACCTCGGCACACAATTCCCCACACACATCCATTAAAATTACCAATTAACACTAACTGGCGCGTATTACAGGGCCATTATCCAACATTCCTGCTTTGTCAGAAACATCACTAATGGAATGTGAGGACTAAAGGACAAAATAAAGGAAGCGAGAGTTACGAGTCTGTTGAAAGTAAGCCCAAGTTCCACTCTCTACTCTCCTTTACCGACAATACAGTAAATAATTCCTACATTTTTGTCTAAAAGAACAAATGAAAACATTGCTAGGATCAATTATTTAAAAAATTTCATTATACACTCACAAAAAGACCTAGTATCTAGGATTTAATGAGGAAGCCTACATCCTCCAGCCAATAACACCATATCATCTTTTTATACTTTTCTAAATTTTATAATATTCAATTTTGGAGGTGAGACTCAAGGATGTACTCAACGTTGATTGGGTGAAACAGTTATAAGTAAAGTAACAGTAATTGAAATAATTTTCAGTAAATGTATAATCTTTGACCTCCTCAGGGCATACTTAGCATTTCATGAAAATGAATGGGGGCTTTTGTGTACCTCTTCTCCAAGCCCTGAACCCCATCTTACCATTTCTATTCTTATTTCTTAATTTCTATAATGTTCACATTATAAATCAAATCAAACAGTAAATTCATATGAATCAGCTCGATTCTGCTGTTGGCATTGGTTTCCCTGATTATTTCTGGAATCAGGTACTTACAGGAAGGACCATGTGAACGTTGCCAATATCTGTAAGTGCAAATGGTGTCATGGAACCGACTGGATTCGTCACTACTCATTTTGCCACTGCCACCTTTCATCAAATCAAATAAAGTAAAAAGTCGTATTTCCTTTTTATAGATGCAAGGCACGAACAAAGACCCCATGATATTATTGTACACCCCTTTAATCAATATGAAATATACATATCCAAATACCCTGGGTAATGTCTACTCTGTCGGTGGGGCCATAAATTCACTGACTGCAAACCCATGCAAAGGCTTAAAAAAAAAACGAAAACAGGGCCACCTGTAGGCCATGAGTGGCGACCCGTGATGCCTTAGGACGTGATCCTGGTAACTGAGTCATTCTTCAACTTCGACCCTTACTTCGGCTAGATAGGAGATCGGAGATGCCTGATCCAATCAATCGGATGGTCAAGTCATGCTCTAGTATCTATAAGTTCATCCCCAACCGTATTATTCAATCTGATTCTTCAAAAGATCAAAAGCTTATTTCTCCTTTTTATTTTCTTCCTAAATAGATACTAGAAGGTGGTGTCAATCATGTTGAGAACGAAGAAGATTACCAATGCCAAGGAGTAATTTTTTTAAAAGAGTAATGTTTTCAGGAAGTAGTGTCACTGGTGAGGTGCTTCCTTGGAGTGCTCGGTTTTACTGTTCTTGAGTAATGATGGTACCCTCTGTGAAATCTCCTTCTAAGAATAATGTTTTCTAGGAGTAATGTTTTCCAAGAGTAGTGCAATGTATTCTGAGAGCAAAGTATTCTAAGAACATATATTTTAAGAGCAATGTATTCTAAGAATATAAATAATATCCTACCTATAAAATTATATTTGACAACTTTATTCAGCATTAAATAACCCATAGATAGTTGATATGCCATTAAACACACCAAATCTAACCCTGGGTAATGTAGTTTTAGAATATATATGGTTATGGGTATCTATCTCCAAAACGCTAGGAGGAGATTGTGAACAGACAAACAGACAGGAACGACAAATTTATATATAGATAGGTGGAGGCTATGAACTCGCGGCAGCTACACGTTGCAAGTGTGCATGGAAAAAGTTTAGAGAGCTGCTACCAATCCTGACAAACAAACACCTGCCAACAACTACGAGAGGGCGTGTATACTCCTCATGTGTCAGAAGTGTGCTGTTGTATGGCTCAGAAACTTGGGCTGTCTCCGCTGGCATACTAAGGAAGCTGCACCGTAATGACAGGGCAATGGTCAGATGGATCTGTTTGGTGAGGCCTGAACAGTACGTTTCTTTTGAATCCCTGCTCTCACAGGTTGACTTGAAAAGCCTTGCGGACATCATGCGAAAGAACAGACTGCGTTAGTTGGGTCACATTGAGCGTAGCGATGGCTGGATTGCTAAAGTCCGACAGTTGAATGTGCCAACAGAGAACATCACCACTGGCAGACCCAAGTTGACTTGGGAGGACGTAGTCAAACATGATAGGAAGGCCATGGGTATGGATTCCATCAAGCCTTGCCAAAGACAGGAGTGGAGAGGAAGACTTAGATTTCGAGACTAGACAATCAGGTCCCACCGTCATCAGAGGATTAATTGTGGCCTGATTCAACAAATAAACCGGTTGTTGTTGTTGTTGTTGTTGATGATGATGATGATGATGATGATGATGATGATGATGATGATGATGATGATGATGATGATGATGATGATGAAGGCTAAAATAAGACGTAGTTCTCTATTGTGTTTGAGGAATGGCTGACAGTTTATTCTCGATAGAATACAATCCAATCTGCTGCAATCCCCATTTGCTCTCTTTATGATCCAAAGTTTGCTTCCGTATGAGTTGACCATCTCGTTTTGCTGCTTATTATTCAGTTGACTTTCATGTCTTCGATTGATTCCATGTAGCCACAGAATTATTGACTTTTTTCATGTTTGGAGAATGGATACAAACATACTTTGACATTTTTTATTTTACTTTCTCTAGCATGAACATTGCCAATGAAGCCAAGAATAAACTTACCGATGCCCGACCAAGAACTGTGAGTAGTTTTTTTGTTTTTTTTAATAATTATATCTTATCTATCTATAAATACTTATGTCTAGTTTGTTTGTTTGTTTTATAACTTATCAACTCTTTCCAGCTTATTACTGCCAAATTCAGTCATTTTGGTAAAATTTTTCATGCTTCAAGTTCTAAATATCTGCAAATATTTATAGATTAGTTTGTTTTGTAGGCAGATATTTTGAAATAAATAGTCTGCAAATTATAGATTCTATTTAATACATAGATGGGATCTTGAAAGGTACTTCCACTCTAGGGATGGAAACACCCACACAAATCTCCATATTATTTTAAAATATTTATAGATTAATGTGTTTTGAGGGTGTATATTTTTTTAAATAATAGTCTAAAACTCATAAATCGGATCCTGTTTCTGATTGGTTGATAGGATCTCATTAACCAATCAAAATCGAGTATTTTACAGAAATCTTTTTGCTGCTGCTGTTTTTGTTTGCTCGGAATAGGGTTCTATCAATAAGGTGTTATCTATTAGTTAGAAAAACTTAATAACTTGGAACGAAATCTTGCCAATGATTGTGTAACATTACCACTCTAGGTCAGAATGGATCTGGGAATAATAACAACTAAGGGATGAGTGTACCCACACCAAAGCTCCCAAATGTGGGCCTCACCACCAGATGTAGTTAAAGGTCATATTCAGGAACAGGTTGAGGTAAACAAAGTTTGGATAGTTGATAGAGCAGCAGAAAAGAAAAAACGCTGAACACCTTGTGCTAGAGTGTCCAAGGAAGTTTATTGTTGTCCCTGAGACCCAATACCTATGTACTTATATCATTCTGTAAACTGATTCTAAATAATAAAAATGCTGCAATTCTTTGTACTCCTTTTTCAATTCAACCCTTGATCCAATCAGAAGGTTTAGTAACCTCCGTTTTGCAAAAGAAATTGAGCTGGTCAACAAACAAATTTTTTAATTTGTCCAAAAACAATTTCCCTTAATTCACCAAAAATAATTTTCTTTAATATATCATTATATATACCCCCACCCCTTCATGGGTTGAGCCCTGTGTGACAATATTAACTGGCCCTATGAAGGTCGGCGCCCAGCATACACGACTAGTATAAATTGGCCCAGTAGAATATAATATAATTCCTGGTTTGAAATAAGAGTATCAATTTATATTGTCAGAGTGACCTATAGACCTCTTATGTATCCATAAACATTAACCAACATTGGACCTCAAATAAACAAATGAGAACTAGCTTGATAAATAACATTTCTCCACTGAAGATAAACAAGTTCATATATCAATTTATATGATCAGTGACCTCAAAACATCTTCAATCTCAGATGGCATTATCGGAATTGAACCTTGTTGTTTCGAATTAGAAAACAGTGGAAATGTAATATACTTATAATTTAGATAAGGATAAACAATTTTCAAGTTTGGTTTATATTATCAGAGTGACCTATAAACATCTTATGTCTCAATGACATTATCGAAGTTGAACTTTGTTGTTAGATTCAAAAGCCATTTCCATATAAAGAAGTTGAAGCTGAGAAAGTTGGTCAGTCGGTGATAGAGAGTCGGCGATAAGCATCGGGTGAGGATTGGCCAGTCGGCGATAAGCAGTCAGTGAGGACTGGCCAGTCGGCGATAAGCACTGGGAGAAGACAAGCCAGTCGGTGATAAGCATTGGGCGGAGACTAGCCAGAGTTACACCAAGCAGACCGTGAATTAATCAATGAGAGAAACGGACATAAGAACCCTTCTCTATTCGTGAAAGATATCACACCTATCGGGATACGTGTGTCCTCGCCCGAGCTTAGAACAGCACGCCACTGATAGAGGGATAAATTGTCCATCGGTCCAATTACATACCAGAGTGAACTCAACATTATTTGGCCAACTGGCCTAGTGACGCAACAAGTGTATATTTTATTTCATTATTCATTATTAAGAATAATTATTTTCTGAGAAAACTACAACGGACTTGACTTCTTTCCTTCAACAGTTCTGCATGAATGACCTTTCATTCCACAGTTGATGATTCCCCTCAATGGTCACCCACTTATATAAACAAACACAACGTGGGGGTGGGGGTGACCTTATGAGAGGCTTCTCCAACAACCGCGGCCTTCTTCGGAGCAGCAACTTTTGTACCAACAGGATCACGTGACTAACCAGCCCAGGAGCGGCCAACTTGTGACGTCACGGGTGGGTTTAAAGGCCCTTTTCACCTGTGGGTAGTGAAATTGCTAGCTACCATTAGCGATAATGCAAAGCTCTCTGTAAAAACGAATTGAGCACTATTAATAATAATAATATTCATAATGATAATGTTCATATGAAGATTTTACTTACTCATGGCCTGATTCCTATAACCGAATGTGTAGAAGTGATGACTCTTGAAAAAACAGTTGCGTTTCGATCCCAGCTTGAAGTGCTTACTTATTTAGCCACACTGAAGAGCTGTGACACAGCAAAAGAATCTGTGAATGACTATATATCTTACAATAAGGTAAAGACTAGAATCCCCTCCACATTTCACCAGAACAGCTTTAATGACAAAGAGTGAATAAAAATTCTGTTTTGCTAAAAAAGAGACACAATATAGTTTAACAATATTATTTAGCCGTAATTGAAAATTATTTTGTGAGGTGATTTTCATGTGAAAGAATTTTGAAAAGTAAGCGTTTGGAAATCTAATGTTGAAATTCGAATTATCACTAGTTTGAGCTTGCATTCGAGTGTATACAGACATGTAGGATAGAAATACACTTCTGACAATCAGATTTACTGTGAAGCTGCAGTGGGGTGTTGTTAGTTCCTTTTAAGTATTTATTATTTTTATTATTTATTATTTTTATTATTTATTATTTTTATTATTTATTATTTTTATTATTTATTATTTTTATTATTTATTATTTTTATTATTTATTATTTTTATTATTTATTATTTTAATTATTTATTATTTTTATTATTTATTATTTAAAGTATTTATTATTTTTATTATTATTTTTATTATTTATTATTTTTATTATTTTTATTATTTATTATTTTTATTAGTTATTATTTTTATTATTTATTATTTTTATTATTTATTATTTTTATTAGTTATTATTTTTATTATTTATTATTTTTATTATTTATTATTTTTATTATTATTTTTATTATTTATTATTTTTATTATTATTTTTATTATTTATTATTTTTATTATTATTTTTATTATTTATTATTTTTATTATTTATTATTTTTATTATATGAAAGTATATTATAAGGTTTACTAAAAAAAATAAAGCAAACAAAAAAGAGAGTCATTCTAGTTTATGTGGTACGTAAATACTTTAGGGAACTGCCCCCCCCCCCTCCTGTCTTGTATAATTCCTGGTTACTCTTGACTCTTGACTCCAAGATTCTTAAAAAGATAGGCTGGTGTCTTACCTCTTTGGTAAAAGGTCATCTTTAGCCTTTGTTCGAGAGTGATGGTGTCACGATAAAAACACTAGTTGCTGGTTAGCCACATAACCTGTTTAGGAGTAGACTTTTTTGTCAGCCAACCTAGTAACCCCTTCCCTCTGTATTGGGCTCTTAAAGGGCTTATTTTTTAGCCAGCCTGTTTGAAGTTGAGGGGATTGAATGTTTGTGGTTGGGTCTCTTTCAGGCTTGATTTGTCTTGAAGCGATTGTACCTTTCTCTCCCTTTTTATTATTATGCCTTCTGCAAATCCACACAACGATGACCTTACTATTTCCTATAGTAACATCAGAGGTTTCAGATCAAACTTTCCTGATGTTTAGTCCTTTTTCTTGGGCAAATCTCCTCACATCCTTGCTCTTTATGAGACTAATCTGGATGTTTCTATTGATTGCAACGATCTACATGTGGATGGTTATTTGCCCGTTTAGATTCTTCCATGCATCTGCATAGTCTTGCTGTTTTTCTTTGCAAGGATCTCCCCATTGCACGTGTACCCAACCTTGAATCTAATGGGTGTCCTTTTATCTGCCTGAGGTTCTCTTTGCTGCACCTCACTTCCTATTTGTTCTTTTTGTACTGTTCCCCTTCTGACAATGACTGCTCTGTTGTTGGTGCTATATCCAGCAGTATTGATCATACATTGCAAATTCATCTGTCAAGCTCCATCTTTGTTTTTGGTGACTTCAATGCTAATCATTCTGAGTGGCTCCCTCACTCTAACCACACAGATCTAGCTGGTGAAATCTGTTTTAACTTTTCCCTGTCTCATGACTTTTCCCAAATTGTCACCTTTCCCACACATATTCCTGATAATGATGTTCATCAACCATCCTTACTTGATCTTTGTCTCACTTCTGTTCCTGATTCATGTTATATTTCCTCTTCTCTATTGGGTTCTTCTGTTGATGCCGAGGTTGATTTCTCGGTTAAGTCTTCTGTTGACTGTCCCTTTCATAGGAAGACGTTCAACTGCAGGAAGGTTGATTGGGATGGGTTTTGCAGCTTCCTATGTGACGTTCCATGGGGTCCTATCTTTGGTATGTCTCCGAATGATTCTGCTAGGGAGGTTACTGTCTCGTTCCTTGTTGAAATCGACACCTTACTTCCTCATCGTAAGTTTCAAACCAAACCTCATTTTCCTCCCTGGTTTTCATCTGTTTCTGTTTCTACCATTGCCTATCATAACCATTACTTTAATCAGTATCGTCAAGATGGTTCTGAGAATTCTAGACAATCCTAGAGAAGAACTAGCGATGTCTGCAAGAGAGCAATCTCTGAGGCTAAGTTTAGCTACTCTCAAAGGATTTGTGACTCTATCTCATCTCAAAGGGTTGGCTCCTATGATTTTTGGAGAATCTACAATAGTATTATTAATAGTGGCAAGTCTGCTATTCCTCATCTTTTTAATGGTTTTCAGGTTATTTCATCTTCTAAGGATAAAGCTGATCTCTTTGCTCATCTTTTTGCTGACAATTCTTCTCTTGATGATTCTGGTGCTGTTCTTCCTGATTTTCCTTTGAAAACTGATCAGTCTCTTGATTCTTTTATCATTATCACTCCAAAGATAAGATGGTTGCTAGGATTCTTTCTGATCTTGACCAGTTTAAGGCTTTCAATTCCTGTTGTTGTTCTCAAGCGTTGTGCTCCTGAACTTTCTTCTATCCTCGCTAATCATTCAATCTCTGTTTGTCTCAGTCCTGTTTCCCTTCTTGTTGGAAGGAGTCCTCTGTTGTCCCTATTTTTAAAGATGCTGGTGATCGGTCTGACCCAATTAAGTATCATCCTGTTAGTCCTCTTCTCTGTTATTAGCAAAGTTTTTGAAAGGTTGGTCAACGGCAAGCTTGTCCATTTTCTGGAAAGTCTGGGCCTCTTTAGTGATGTTCAGTATGGCTTTTGTGGTTTTCGTTCAACTGCTGATCTTTTAACTATTGTAACTGAGCAAATCTGTCGGTTTATGGATAATTTAGAAGAGAGAAGAGCCATTGCGCTTGACATTTTGAAGGCGTTCGACAGAGTGTGGCATTCTTGTTTCCTACACAAACTTCAGGATTATAGTATTGGTGGTAAGGTTCATGACATTATTAGGTATTTTCTTTCTGTTGAAGCTTGCGAGTAACTTTTGGTGATGTCTCTTCATTCTCTTTTCCTATCAATGCTGGTCTTACTCAGAGCTTTATTCTAGGCCAAACACTGTTTCTTCTCTATATAAATAATTTTCCAGTGAATATTGTTCAGAAAATTAACATCTATGCTGATGATACCGCTCTCTATTATGGTGTTGTTTCTCGCCCATCCCCATTTGGATCAGTTGAAATATGCAGCTGATCTAGAGGTTGACCTGGGTTCAGTTGTGGATTGGGGTACAAAATGGTTTGTTTCATTTAATCCTGTTAAGACTCAGCTCGTGTCTTTCAATCGTAGGCGTGTCCCTTTTCTTCCTAAAATTCTCATGGATAACTCTGCTCTAGAGGAGAAATCAATTCTGAAACTTCTTGATCTTTCTCTCTCATCAAATATTTTTTTAGAGTTCATACATTTGATCCATTACTCTTTCTGCTTCTCGTAAAGTCGTTTCTTTCTATCGCTCCAAACACTTTCTCACACCTGAGACTTTTCTCTATCTCTACAAATCATGTATGTAGTAGTACTGTTGTCATATTTGGGCTGGTGAATCTCTGTTTCATTTAAGGGTTCTTGATAAGGTGCAAAAACCTATCTGTAATTTGATTGGCCCCACTCTTTCTTCTTCTCTGCACCCTCTCTCTCACAGATGTGATGTTGCTAGTCTCAGTCTTTTCTATAAATACTATTATGGCATGTGTTCTTCTGAATTATGTGATTTATATTGTTTCAGCTCGTTTGACTAGTGGTCTCCATCAATTCGCTGTTTTAATACCTCATTGTAATACAGCTTCTATTCCAGTAGCTTCTTTCCAAAAACTGCAGGCTTGTGGAACTCTCTACCTGCTGATTGTTTTTCTCCTACCTATAGCCTTGGTCTTTTCAAAACTAAGGCCAATAGGCATCTCTTGTCTTTGCGATAATCATATTTTGTTCTTGTTAGCTCCTTACATCAAGTGGCTTCATGCCTTGTCTGGAGCTAGATCCATAAAAAAAAAAGATTTAGACCAATTATTGTTCCATGTTTTACAACACGAAAATTTAAATGCATTCAAATTCATCGAATTTCATATTTAAATCGATCAACAGTTTTTGCTTTGATTACTAGTATATTATAGAGAGTGGAAGGAACTACCCCCACAGTACTGTCCTCTTCCTGAAACCCATTACATTGGACAGAAATCTGGAAGGAATCTAATTAAAGTACATTTTTTGCATTACTATATTTTTTCTAATACAATATATTTTCTGTTTTTTTTTTTTTTTTGAATACGATATTTTAATAAATACATTTTTTTTATATGCCATAGAACAATCTTTTAATTTTCAACGCTATATTTTTCCATGTACAATTTTTAGTGCTGAACTACAATCTTCATTCTGCACTACGGCCTTATCCGCAGTCAGCAAACTAATGGCAAATTTTGAAAGTTTCCAACAGTGAACACTGTAGGAAGACCATGCCCAGCGTCACATACTCCCCAGAGTTCACAGAAAATGATATAGCAGTGTTTTTTGTTATTCCCTGTGACTAGTGACCATATATTTTGCATCGTCTAGGTGATGCAGGTTGTGGGGCTGCACACTTTGTATGGATACGAGAAAATTGTTAACACTTTTATAAAATAGTGACGTAAGATCCATTTAGAAAAAATATCAAGGAACCATACAGGGATAAAGATAATACCTAATTGTTGCTGAGATATAGATATAAAATTATTATATTAATTACAGAGAACTATGCAGGTACTAATCATGTTGAGACACCGGTTCTCATTAGATCACCGAAGTTAAGTGATGATGAGCCTGGTCAGTACCAGATGGGTGACCATTTAGGAATACGAGATGTTGTATGTGAGAGAACAGCAACACCTCCGTGCAAAAACTAACATTGTCAAAATCATCTCCCCTGATCAGGATATGCATGCAACTGGGGATAGCTTGTGAATTTAACATTCCTTAGAAACTTCCTCCTTGAAAGAAGAAGTCAGCTCAACCAGCCCAGGATGAATACGGTACGAGGACAGAACAGGACCATATAGATTGTGCAGCATCAATATTTAACGAACTTCAAAGTGTTCTCGCATACAATAACGTCAATAGGCGCACACAGTGTAAATTTATTAGAATGCTGTCTACGTACAAGACTCACTTTTAGAAAAAAATTTTTTTTTTAACATAGTTCACCCAAACAGGGCAGGTCGCCACTGTAGACGTAAGGGGTTACTGGGAATTAGGGGGTCATCTTAAGTTTGGAGCTGTGCAGCGAGATGTCTGTTTACATTAGTTTTAAATTTCTGCATGTCGGTACAGTTGGGAAACAGGGAGCAGGTGGAGAGTTCCAGAGGCCGACAGCACAAGGAAAGAAGCTATTGGAGTAGAAGGCTCTCCGGCATCTGGGGACCTCCACAGTGAATGGATGGGATTTAGCTGATTGTCGGGTTGGTCGAATGTATTTACATCGAGGGGCTACTAGAGCAGCAAGTTCATCGGAGCACAACCCATTGAAGTACTTGTAAAACAGGCACAAGGATGCAAGATTGTGGCGATGGGACAGGTGGATAGTGAGGGACCTATTAAGTTGGCAACTCTTTTTTGGACTTCAATCGTAACATCAAAATGAAATACAGTTAAAAAATCTTGAAGTCTGTTGGCTTCAACTACTGAAGTACATGATAAAAAGGAGGGTGGAAAAAGGAATAAATGTGCCAAATGAACACACAATCATGAAGACGATGACGGCTTTGTATATAGCAATGAGAATCGCCAGATAATTATCGGCACACAACCATCTCAGTTTTACAATGAAAAATCACAAATACATAAAATTATCAATTACCCAACTGTTTAAGTTACTATTGTTAACATGACACTTAAATAATAGTGCAACAAATTATGAACGATGTGTTTGTGTGTTTTTAGGGGGGGGGGGTATAATGTACTAAGTCTTCTGACTGAGGAGGAGGAGAGATTATCTGATTGGAAAGAGAGAAAGATACTTGGCAGCACCTATCACTTTTTAATATGGCTATCAACAGTACTGTATTACATGGTGCCAATATGATGGTTGATTATATTAATATGCCCATGAGGATGTGTTTTTTAAGACACCCGACAACAAAATGTTCACAAAAGAGAGAGATAAGGTCAGGGTCTTTGTGAAGGATATCAATGCAAAGGAAATGCACTTTGAAAAATTCAGTTATCCATCTTGATAATTGTTGTGTCATAGAAAACTTTTATACTTGACAAATTCAAAATCTATTAAAAATTATTATTCATTTTCAGATAATTTTTTTAAGTCTGCTAGTTTCGACTACTAAGATTACATGGAACAAAAGATAAATGTGGCAAAAGAAGACAATTTATGAATGAGATGATGTAGATCAGGGGTTCTCAACCTTTTTCCGGTTAAGTACCCCCTGAGTTATAAAACCATCTTCCACGAACCCCCAATAATGTGAAAATGAACATAATGGTATTTTATTGACTAACTCATTATACTACAATAATTCTGCGAATGGTTTATATATATCATATCTTCAGATACATTTCAGTGCTCCGTCACATATATGTTTCAGTGCTCGGTAACACACGCTGAAGTTCGAATCACTAACGTTTCTTTGGTCATTTAATTTTTTATTATTAATATAATATATTTACTTTTTTTTCTTTTTGAATTATTACTTAGATATTGATGTATGCTTTTTCTAAACCAATAATGAAAGCAGATTTATGAAGGCACAGGCACTGAATTTCATAATCTGCAACTATTACTATTTAAAATACCTCTTTCATCAGCCATCTAAGTACCCCCAGAAATCTTGTTGTGAACCCCTGGGGGTTCGCGAACCCCAGATTGAGAACCCTTGATGTAGAGGATGTGTATAGTAATGACAATCTCCAGATAATTGTCAGCGTACTGCCATTGAGAAATTTCATAAACAAACAATACTTCAGCTCTTATAGGACACATCTCTATTTACCATCTCCCCACGAGGGCTAGATGTGATAAAATGTAGGGTAAGTCCAGCTCTCAAAAAGCGTCACTCTGGTTTTAGACAAAGTAGAGCAGAAAATAGAGCACTGCATATATAAGGTTTACCAATTGCACAAAATTATAGAGATCTATAGATAAGTGTAAAACGTATAGGGGGAACAAGCAAAAAAGGCTTACCAAAAACAGGAAAGTTTTGGTGCAGATTCGGACCATCTGGTCTCCATAGTGTCAACCACCATTGTTGGGGATAAACACCAGAAAGAAAGGATTAATACCGAACTGTAAATGATATAGATTTTGAATATTGTGTATTCAGGCAGAAATCGTTCGTTTTTATATAGGTTGTATTAAAACCAACAGACATCTTCTATCTGTTCATGTTTTTAATATTTTTTTCAGATTGATGTATAGTCGTCCTTGTTTTTAGATCAAAGATTTATAGATATTTATCAAGAAATCAGAAGGACATTATATCAACTTGAAAAATTTGACTCAACTGACTAAAGAAATCTGCTGTTTTTAATACATGTTTAAATAGATAGAGATTCATATGCGATTGTAATAATCATTTATACCTAACACTATAGGAATCATCGATATAGAAAATACGGCCCATTCCCACACTATAACATTTTTGTTATTCGATTTTTTTTTTTATTACTCCTTCAATTTTTAGCAGGATGGGGTGGGGGATAGTTTTCTGCTAGACTTTTCGGTGCTTTCTTAGATTAGGACCCATGCTAAAATCGACTTGGTGTCGGTACTTTCCGGATGTTTACGTAAACTGATGGAAAGTGCCAACGCCAAGTCGGTTGACCTACCTGCGTCCTAAAAATCAAAAACAAACATTAACCAACATTTAAAGCAAAAAATTAAAGTAAAAAAACTCAAATAATACATTTAGTCAAATTGTATCAAAGAAGTATTTATGTTTTTAATGAAGAAATAAAAATAAACAGGTAATAAATTATATTTTTTAAATGTTTTTTTTTTACTGAAAATTATTTTTGGTTTGTAATAAGGTAAAAATGGCGTGGTTAGGGTTTTTTTTTTACTGAAAATTAGTTTTGGTTTCGTTTGGGTTTGGGTTAGGGTTAGGTATTAAAGTTTTTTTTTTTTGTTTTTTTTTTGCCTGAACATTTTTTTCTTTTGCAATCAGTTTTTCTTCCTGACAAAAATTACTCACTCCTTTGGTAGACGCAACAGCCAGTAATAGCTCGTGAAAATTCTTTGCAGTACTTTCACGTTTCAACCAGATGAAATGTTGACATGTCTTCCGCTTATTTTCTCGCAATTTGATTGGCTAACTGCTTTGGTACTTTTCGGCAGTTTATGCAAACATCCGGAAAGTACCAACGCCAAGTCGATTTTAGCGTGGGTTCTAATCTAAGAAAATACCGATTTTTCAACTGGTCTTTATGCAAAAAAATTCATAAAAACATTTATGGAATCTCAAGCAGGGGGTTATCGTTTTATATTAAACTTAAATGGCAAAATGAATAAAATTGAATAACAAGTTTTTTTCAAAAAACTTTATAATCTGAGAATTTAGCCTTCAATTAAAGATGTTTTTCCCATCGATAGTGCCCTCTTTTTGGAAGCAGGATTTTTCCCACATTATACCGACCTTTTATCACACCTAGCCCTTGTGGGGAGGTGGTAAATATAGATGTGTCCTATATAAGCTGAGATATTGTTGTATATGTCTATCATAAATATATATAGATATATATGCACATATGATAATCTTAAATATCAACCTCTGTAAGGATAATGACAACAATTGCGTAACGAAGAGTTAAAGAATGCTCTACCACTCAGTTCAAACGGGACGCCGAATTATGTTTTCTGTTCTTTTTACCTACAGAACTGCAACAAGCATGTGAACGATCGAACGTCTCGTCAAAAAATCCAATTCCCTTTTCTTTTCCTCTTTCTTTCCCTTCTCTTTCTCTCTCTCTCTCTTTCTCTCTCTCTCTTTCTCTCTCTCTCTCAGCACTCGCCGTAGACACAACATCAACCTTTCTCCACGAAGCCCCCCCCCCCCGACGAGAATCAGCCCATGCAAACCAAATCTCATTTGCATACGTGAACTCTCGTCGCCTGACAAAAAGTTACATGTTTCCATTTTGTAACTGGAATACTCTGGGTTCAATCCCTGATGGACAATACATTGTGCAACCCTAACCCGTTTTCCATGTGGACCTGAATGATGGTTGCTACAAATTGATCTGGCCATTTTTTTTTTCAGATTGCTGCTGCAAGTCGAATTCCTGGAGTGACTCCTGCTGCTTTGGTTGCTTTATTGAAATCTGTGAAGAAAAACAAGCAAAGATCAAAAAGTTACAATTCCAGGGCATCACAAGATTCCGTTGTTTGACCCTTAATGAAACTGTAGAATATTTTTTTTTCTAAATAAAAGAAAATAGAAACACTTGCAAAAGGAGAGATTTCATGCATACAATTTTAGTGAACAAAGTGAAAAGTGGAAAAAAGTAAGATTTAAAAAAAATTAAATAAACTAAATTAAAAATAACTGCATCTTGTTTTTAGTATTCCTCTTACAACCGGATATATTTCCGCCTTGTTATTAGCCTGTAAATTAACTATATATTTTTTTCCCCATTTCTTTTGAAACAGATAAATGTTACTCTTTATAACTTGTATTTCTTCGTTTGTCACTTTAAATACAAAAAAAAGGAAGGAACTTATATATATATATATATATATATATATATATATATATATATATATATATATATATATAGGCAAATATCTATATATTAATACAATAGCGTGTGTGTTCGTGTGTCACACTTACATCAAAAGTTCTGTGCATACGTGCCACACCTAGATTTGGAAAAGCATTCAAGTCACCTAATTTTCGTAATATTTTCAAGTTTTTCCCTTTGGCGCAACGGTTAGCGACGTATGATTTTGACGTTGGCCCGACTGGTTTATAGTTCGCTCCCAACCAACCTCTAAGATTTTTTTTTTCTACATCGAAGGAGGGGGGAGGGAGGGGACGACCGGGAAGACACATATTAATATGATAGCGTGTGTGTTATTTTGTGTGTCACACTTATATATCAAAAGCAATGACCTTCCGAATCTTTGTATGCTACTCATGAATTGGAGCCAAATTTAATTTAATCTAAAAGATTTACAAAGTAAGGTTTAGTCATCAAAATCGGAATTAGTCGATCGATCAAATCGAGAAAAAAGTCTGACGGACAGACACAAAACCGCTTTTATTTATTAGATACAATCCTCTGGAAGTTTTTCATTATTCTGCAATGCTTGAAGAATCTTAGAGAATTCTCAATTCGTGAAATACTTTAAACAAAGCAAAGCATGTAGTTACAACACAACTTTAAAAATTGAAAAACACGACCCCTCCCCCATCCACACGCTTCATGCCTAAGGCAAAAGAAAGAACTTTACGATTATTGTTTTTGTTTACAAAAAAAAACTTGTTGTGAATGTATATTTTTTGCTTAAATAAATAGCTTCACAATTAAAAGTCAATCAAGAAAAACATCACAATTTAGTATTAAATAAGGATACATAGAACTTCTCATTATATAATTCTATACCACTCTATATATAATATCAATAATAATAATAATATATAGTATATTGTTTTAAACATAAAATAAATAAACTAGAATAAATAAAATTAATATAAAAATAACAAATTAGAAATTAAAAAATAATCATAAAGATAACAATAAAAACAAATAAAATAAAGTGCAGGTTAAAATAATGAAATATTAAAATACTTTGTTTTCTTTCTTGACTTCTAATTGTAATGTTATGAGGGGGCGCTGAAGAAGAGACTTTTTGAATAATCTAAAGTAATATACAAAATAAAATATTCCAAATCATGTTAGAAACGATCGTACACCAGATTTTGTTGTTTGAATTCTTTGAACTGATATAAATAATGTGCTAATTTTATTTATCTCAACTTACTTTATAATAGCTCTGTTTGATCTTATAATCAACCATTGAGCTGATGTCAATTACTGTAGTATTTGGAGTATTTAAATGCCTGTATTTCAGTGTTATCTATATTTACTATAGGTGAGTTATTCTATTGTACATTTATACTCTACTTAAGTCAAAATATTTTGACTTTAAATATTTATTATATATGTATATATATATATATATATATATATATATATAATTAAGTCAATCTATTTCTCGAAGTTAAACATCGCTAGCATTGCATCTGACAAATCAGTATTTGATTCTGCCTAGCCAATTTGTCGTTTTTTTCCTTTCACCATGTTCTTTACAATAACAAATTTTCTTCCATTTCAGTCCCTTTATCAAAAAAAATTATTCTGACTAGGAATATTTTTACAATGGAGACATTTTTCAATAATGACCTAAAAAGATGTGCCCGCCTGCAACACTAATAAAAAAATTTGAACATTAATCTATCTTTTTCAGCTATCAGATAAACACTTACATTTTTTACAATAAGCATTAAACTATTTATTTCTTAAAATTGTATACAATAATACCAAGTAAATTATTTTTCCTTCTAACATCTACTGACAATGTGGTTTAAATTACAAGTGGTAGATTATTCATCTGGAATAATGTATTTTTAATCAGACAAAGGACCTTTTATTATTACTGAACAATGAATAACTGCCACCATCTTGCATTCTTACTTAAAAATTAAAAAAAAAACAGTCATAATTGCAGTATTTCCATTTTCACACTTGTAATGTACAGAGATATTTATTGGTTTGTTTTCGCAGAACAAATATATAACAATTTTTTTTTTACTTATTAAAAAAAATGAATCTTTCCATTATGTAGTTTCTTTTTATTTAACAGATATTAGTGAAGTTTTTATGATGACACTATTTGATGAAAACTGATAGGAGACTGATACACACAAAAGGGGGGGGGGATCATTTCAAATAATAAGAAATTTCAAAAATCATATTTAACAATATTTTATTAATTTCCAAATTTTTTTATAAATGCATGTACACACGAAGAGGAAGGAACCTTTAAATCTAGGACGAATCTTCATTCCATAGTAACACTATACAAAAAGAAAGGCTTCACATCACCTTGAAAATATCGAGAGTATTTTAAAATATTACTACTACTATTAATAATAATAATAATACAGAACCGGGGAAAATACAACCGCACGAGAGAGGCGCAAGCATAGGCTGACACCACGAAAATTATGGACAGAGGGTCGAGGAGGGAAAGCGCAAACCAGACCTCCACTGGAAGAGCGCGGACAGCTCTGGGACCTTGGGTAGGCTTGTTGCCACTCGGGCCCCAGAGGGGACCAATGGCCCTTATCAGCGGGAAATCGATGGTAGGTGGCTGTTGCGATACCACAAGGTCATCAGCGGTGATGAACGAAAAGAAGTGGAGCATACTGGAAGTCTGAGGAGACTTGTTGTCACTCAGACTCCAGGGAATACCACAGGTTGTTGACAGTGGGCGATCACTGACGATGACCAGTGTGATAACTCCTAGTGAGTAAATAATAATAATAATAATATAAGGTCTAAAAAAAATTTCTTCTTTTCAGATATTTTCTGGGTTTTCACATGTAATCGCAAAAAGCATGGAGGCTTAGAGTACAATTTTACTGATACCAGTTTAGCTCAGACTTTTTTTCATTATCTTTTTCCTCGTTTTCCAGTACAGGGCAATAAAACGTCACTTCCGGTTTTAATCACTCATACATTATTGACATAAAAGAAACTTATAGCTAGAATAAAAGTTTATAGAATAAATAATCAATAATTATGGTTTTCCTGTGATCCTAAACCAAAGACAATATTTTTCACTCCTAATAAAAAAAAATACGATTTTTCATTAGAAATTAATTTTATTTGTACGTTTTCAGCATCCCAAATTACCTGTTCGTATTCGATTTGAAATTTAATATTAGAAAATAAATATCATTTTACTTGAGAAATTAGTTTTAATTTTTATTTATTCATTGGAATTTTACAGTCAAATTTTCATTTGCAGTGGGCATCCATACACAGCAAACGTTTTACTTACTTTTATTTATAACTTGAATGTTGATATTTATAGAAAGTACTAACTTTATATAAAAATATTCATATGGATTTTGAGAGTAGAACGAGTTTCTTCATTTCCTCAATTTTTCCGGAATAATATTTTGACAAATACACAGACATATATCATTATACACTTAATAAGTTAATGCAAATATCAAACTTATTAATTAAAAAAATGTTTAAAAATATAAAATAAGAACATTTTAATTTTAAATCGAGTGTTTGTCAATTTAAAATTTAACTTTTTAAATTTGAAAATGAGCGTTTCTAATATGAAAGTGCATTTTTTAATTTGAAGTTGAACGTTTTTAATATGAATTTCAGCATTTTTAATTTTATGTTGAGCAGTTTTAATACGAATTTGAGCTTTTTTAATTTGCTTTTAAGCGTTTTAATAAGAATTTCAGCGGTTTTAATTTGGTGTGGTGCGTTTTTAATATGGATGTTAGCTTTTTTAACATAAATTGGAGCGTTTTGAATATGAATTTGAGCATTTTTAATTTACTGTTAAGTCTTTATAATATGAGCGTTTGTAACCTGAAGTTGAGCATATTGAATATGAATTTGAGCTTTTAATTTGATGGTGACAGTTTGTAATTTGACATTGAGCGTTTTTAATTTTATACTAAGTGTTTAAATATGAATTTAAACGTTTTTAATTTGATGTTAAGCTTTTTTAATATTAATATAAATAATATAAATTTGGGTGTTTTTAATTTAAAATTGATCATTTTTAAGATGAAAGTGAAAAAGAATTTCTGGAATGTTTTCATGGAAAATCTATTCCAAATGATGATGACTTTTAAAAGACGGCTCTTTGAAAATTGAATGGAAGATGTTTTCTATAGCAAAGAAGCCATAAGAAGAGATGAAATGGAATCTCATTAAAATGGACATAGACAAAGCCTGGATGAATTGATGAAAGTAAATAGAAAATCTGTGAATACAGTCTTACGAAAGAGAGAGAAAACAAATACACACATGCGTGTGTGTGTGTGTGTGTGTTTGTTTTACTTACAAACTATGCAGTTAAAATTCCATCGAGTGATACCACAGAGCTAACCCTCTGCTAGTCCAAATATTTAGAGCAACGATGGTTAAAATGTTCAGCAGCTATTAAAATGGATAACAAGAATCCGGAAGCTCCTCAAAAAAGGGGGGAAACGAATATATATATATATATATATATATATATATATATATATATATATATATATATATATATATAGTCTTGGAAGTTTCTCAACCATTAAAACTATATTAAAAAAAATTTTTTTTTTAAACCTTAAGTCCCAAGTCGTTCAGTGGAAAATCACTCATGTAAGTCAATTTAATTTTTATAGTTATTATATTAGTTTGCTTCTAACATTATTTAAGGGATCATCAGTTGTTTACCATGAAAAACTGTTTCGGGAATTTAAAAACAAGACAGTATTTAATTTCATGGCTTCCCAGCAGAGTTGATCAGACCCCACTTCCCTTAAAAGACAAAAACATAAACGTTCCGTTATATATATAATACGAGTATGTGTACATGTTAGATGTTTCTGTCCAAGATATCATTCGATCGTTGCGCAGAAGCAACCAGGGTTTTTTACCCCGCCTAATAAACCGGTATCGTCCGATTTATGCTGGTCTATTGGTTGTCGGTCCTGTGCAGCTCTAGGAGGTGCACCCTCCCAGGCTTTGTCTCCCCTCTTTGGGGAGGAATAAGTTTATTGCTTACTGCCTGAGGCGCCCCTATCGGGGAATGCCGACGGGGCTGCCCAGGCAATTTTTAAACAACCAGAGTGCTCAAATTCTCGAGCGCTGGTTTTTTCCCACTTTCCCGACCTTGTGTCACATCTTACCTTGTGGGAGGAAGATAAATAGAATCATTCTTCAAAATACTGAGTAGAACTCTTAAACGACAAACTATGACATCTAGCAAAAGGAGTTTGGTTTTATTTGTTTCTTTTATGATATTTCAACCCCTTTTGTGTGATTTTATATTAAAATTGTTAAATTGTTTTGTGTGATTTTATATTAAAATTGTTAAATTGTTTTGTGTGATTTTATATTAAAATTGTTCAATTGTTTTGTGTGATTTTATATTAAAATTGTTAAATTGTTTTGTGTGATTTTATATTAAAATTGTTCAATTGTTTTGTGTGATTTTATATTAAAATTGTTAAATTGTTTTGTGTGATTTTATATTAAAATTGTTAAATTGTTTTGTGTGATTTTATATTAAAATTGTTCAATTGTTTTGTGTGATTTTATATTAAAATTGTTAAATTGTTTTGTGTGATTTTATATTAAAATTGTTAAATTGTTTTGTGTGATTTTATATTAAAATTGTTAAATTGTTTTGTGTGATTTTATATTAAAATTGTTAAATTGTTTTGTGTGATTTTATATTAAAATTGTTAAATTGTTTTGTGTGATTTTATATTAAAATTGTTAAATTGTTTTGTGTGATTTTATATTAAAATTGTTAAATTGTTTTGCGTGATTTTATATTAAAATTGTTAAATTGTTTTGTGTGATTTTATATTAAAATTGTTAAATTGTTTTGTGTGATTTTATATTAAAATTGTTAAATTGTTTTGCGTGATTTTATATTAAAATTGTTAAATTGTTTTGTGTGATTTTATATTAAAATTGTTAAATTGTTTTGTGTGATTTTATATTAAAATTGTTAAATTGTTTTGTGTGATTTTATATTAAAATTGTTAAATTGTTTTGTGTGATTTTATATTAAAATTGTTAAATTGTTTTGTGTGATTTTATATTAAAATTGTTAAATGATTAATGTTATATGATTGGTTGTACACAAGTCATTATTTTATTTATAGCTTCTATTAGTGTGTAAATAAACACAATGGTTCAAGTTGGATTTTACTCGGTATTAGGTCAACAAAAAGAGGAAGCACATTAGCCGGGTTCAATTATAGTTTAACAGCTACGTTGAAAAATGGTTATTTTTTGTGAGCAAATTTTCAATAATGTTTGTCATTGATATTTTCTTTAAAAAATGTTCATGCATTTATTTATTCACTTTTTAAAATGTTTGAAAAATATGCAGATGATGTTCTGCTCGCCTCAAAGGGTAAATCCGACCTGCAACAAAATATCCAGTCCGAGAAGAACAAGCTGGCGCAATTTGGTCTACGGCTGAACATTAGAAAGACAAAATATTAACCAACGATAAAAACAAACATGTCACCATCCAAGTTGACATGATCTTTCATGAATGCATGCCTTCAAATTTCTTGGTTTGACACTCAGCGATGGCGACAACATCCTCAGCAAAGTTACTGCGTGCATCAATGCGACGTGGCTCAAGTAGTGCACCACCACTGGCATCTTTTGTGACTGCAGGATCAGTGATCAAAGATTTACTGGACAGTTATGAGACTTCTCACTTTGTACAGCTCCAAGTGCCAGTGACAGCGAAAGAGACAAAGCGAAGATTTGGTGTTATGCAAAACAAAATACTCCGTTGGATCTCTGGAATTACACTGCTCGATTATGTCTGCAATGAGGATATCTGAAAGCGCTACGGCATCCCACCGATTAAGGGACAAGATGAGGGAATGGCAACTCAGATGGTTTGGACTGAGGGTCAACAATGACACTGTCACGAAACTTGCCTTTATGTTAGAAGTCACCGGAAAGTGACCAAGAGGAGACCGATGATAAGATGGGCAGACACCCTGCTCAAAGATATATGTAAAAGCGACCTTCACCTGGACCAAGCTGTGATCGTGTCAAGTGGAGACAAAACTCCATCATTGCAGACCTTGCTGTAACTTATGATTAACACATTAGAAAAAGAAGATATATTTGAAAAAGAGAGTGTTTTATTTCAAATTAGGCCAAAAAATAATGTGACAACTCAAATGCGATATAATTAACAATTTAAATTTTAGAACTTTAAAATACCTATTTTAAGACTTACATTAATTTTTATTGACGCAACAATAAAGTATTATAAAATAGCATGTTTGAAATATGTAAGTAAAACTGATTTTTCTCTCTATATTGGTGCTCGATACATAAATCTGTTCAGTTAGTGATTTCTGGCATATATTGGGCAATTTAGTAAACATTATTGGTCAATTTAGTAAACAAAATTTTACTTTCGACCGATTTCTTCGATTTTCATATTTAGTCCTGATAAATATTTGATTATTTTTAGTCAAATTGAAAGGAAGTTGAAGGAGAACTTTGTTATGTATGTTCACTCACCCTATCGACACTGTAACCAAAATTTAATAATACATTTTTTTCTGAAACACCAGTTGACAATCAGCTTTCAAGCGTTTTCATTGACTGGATTTCTCAATGATGCAATCGAATAAAATAGCTGATCTCAAGAGTGGTATTTCATTTTTTTCCTTTCAAGGATTGTTTTGCAAAAACCTGAAATTCTAGTGGTAAGTTTTATTATGACAATATATACAATTTTTTCTTTTTAAATTTTTGCCAAATTATTAATTAATTGTTATTCCTAAAATCAATATTTTTCTTTGGTAAATACTATTTCAGTCACATAAATTATTTTTAATTGTATTGGCTCGGTAAATTCCGGTAATAAGTTATAACAATAGCTGAATGGTGACCACACAATTAAACTCAGGTGGAAAGGATTCCCGGGCAATGCCGGGTAGGAACAGGTAGTATACATTAAAGTTAATGTCTGTGTATTCACAAAACATTTTAAGAAAAGAGTCATGAATGACAGTGAATATGACATTGCTTAGGACCATGATGTTTCCAATGACCACTATGTTGGCAACATCTATGGCAGTAGTGGGGAGCACCATATTGATGGTGTCCATCACTTCAACAGCACTCTGGGACTTCTGGTGCTTTTGGCATAAAGCACAATGCTGGACTATCTTATTGATGTCGCTGTTTATGTCACTCCAAAAATGCAGCTTTTAGCTCTCAGCTTTCATTTTTCAGTTACTTGATGACCATAGTGAATTTTTTCGACTATTTCCGCTTTCATTGTTTCAGGGATCAGTATCCGGTCACCTTTGAGCAGAATGCCATTTTCAACAGAGAGTTCATTTCGACAGGACCAGTATGGTCTAATGTTTTTGTGTAATTCTCTGAGAGTTTCAGGCCAGCCTTGCAGAATTTTTTTTTTTCAAGTTGCATAATGTTGGGTCAGCATTTGTTGCTTGGTGGATCTGTGCTAATTTCTCCGTTGAGAACTGCACAAAGTCCACCTTCAAGTCTAAATCAATGACCTTTTTTGTTCCTCTTGTTGGGAAGTGTGGATAGTTCATCCGCCAGGACCATGTCGTATTCCTGCAGCAACAATAGCATTTGCTGGAGTCGGGGAAGGGGTGCTGCTGTCAGGTTCTTAGGTCTGATCATCTCTAGGGGTTTATGATCGCTCTCTAGTTCGAACAAACACCCGTAGATGTACGTCCAAAAACGTTCACAGCTGAACACGACTGCTAAAAGCTCTCACTCCATGTTTGCATAACGCTGCTCTGCTCCTGTCGATTTTGAGGTAAACGCTAAGGGTTGTAACAAATCTGCCCCTAAGCCTATGGATGATGCGTCCACTTGTATGATGGCCTTTTTGGAAGGGGTCATAATATCGAAGTAGCATTTATTTGCATATTATATTCATTTCTCTCCTGAAGCGACTTTTGATGACTGTCGCTCCATTTGTATTCAGCATCCCTCTTTAGAAGTCCTCTTAGGTTTGATGTGAGGTTGGAGAATTTGGGAATAAATGGTGCCATGTAGGTAATAATTCCTAGCACCTTCTGCAGCTCCGTGACGTTTGTTGGGCTGGGAAGTAGTTTAATCTCCTCCATTTTTTTTTGGATCATGGTGTATCCCATTTTCATCAAATATGGCACCGAAGAATTTAATTTTTCTTTCATCGACTGAACATTTGTTGCTATTGAACATCAGACCTGCAGTCTGTGCTGTTTCCATCAGCCTGTGTAAGTTCCGGTCGTGTTGTTCCTTGGTTTTCCCATATATGATCACATCATCAGTCAGTGCCAGGGCTCACATACACTTTTTGATGATCATGTCCATCTTTTGTTGGAATACATTTTGGGACATAACAAGATCAAACGGCATTCTTTGGAAACAATATCTTCCAAACGGCGAACTGAACGTGGTTAGTAGCTGCGACTCCTGGTCAAGCTTGACAGACCAGTATCCATTCTTAGCATCCAGTTTGGAGAAGAATTTGACGCCAGAGAATTTGTGTTAGCTCCTCCACGGTCAGAGTCTTGTGATGGCAACGTATGATCTCTTTATTTAGATCTTTAGGGTCCAAACATAGCCTTAGGTTACTATTGCTTTTCCGTACGTATACGATGCTGCTAAACCAGTTAGTAGGCTCATTGACTTTGCGGATAATTCCTTGTGCAGTCATTTCATTGAGTTCTGCCTTGATTTCGTCCCTCATGTAGTTGGGACATTTTCTTGGGGCATGAATGATAAGGTGATTGTTGGACCTCAACACAATGTGGTAATCTCCTGTGAAGGGTTTTTCCTTCCGCACCTGTACCCACCTTGGCTTTTAGGTTGTGCCCTTCTTTTCTGTTGGGTAACACAATGTCCAGTGTGGCGAATGCCTCAGTCCGACTGTTCTTTTGGACATTTTTTGAAGCTGTCTCCCAGTTGGTCCTGAACCTGAATAGAATTCTGATTCTGTCGGTTTCTATAAGAGTTTTGTTGTGTTGGATGTTTTTTGGTCCACTTGTACTGTGTACTTGTTTTACAGCTAAGAGTAGGTATACCTAGATGACCAGAAAACGCATTGAGTCGCAGAAATTAGGAACTCGCAATTTCTGGAAAATCTATAATAGTGTGGTGAATAAGTGAATAATGAGCGATCAACAATTCTCCCACTTTCCAATCACCATGATGTCACCTGCACGAAAACTGATAAGGCTAAACTGCTTGCCCAGTGGTTTGCCTTGAACTCCACTTTGGACTCCTCAAATTATTCCTTCCCCAACTTTCCACACTCTGAAGCCACACTCGATGATCTGATCATCACTCCTTCCCATGTCCGGGATATCATAAAAAAACCTTAAAACCTCTAAAACATGTGGGCCGGATCTTATCCCTGCTATAGTCTTAAAGAAACTGAGCTGACCTCTGTCCTCTTCAAACTCTACAACAAACGTCTTGCCGAATCTTGCCTCCCTGATAGCTGGAAAATTGCCATTGTGTTACCAGTGTTCAAGAATTCTGGTGAAAGAACTGACCCGCAAGATTATTGCCTCATTAGTCTTATGTCGCTCTTCGATAAAATCTTTGAATCGTTAATCAATCTAGCGATAGTCCGCCACCTCGTTACTCCTAAACTTCTTTCTGACCGACAGTATGGATTTAGGCAAGCTTGTTCTACTGCAAATATTCTAACAGTCATCTCGGAACGTATTTACCATACACTGAACAAGCTGGTGAATCTAGGGCAGTAGTGCTTGATATATCCAAAGCCTTTGACAAGGTCTGGCATGAAGGTCTTCTCATGAAAATTAATTTGTATGGTATTACTGGACGAATATTTAATATCCTACTTAGCTAAAAGAAAAATCCCTGATGCAATTGCGTCCGAAATGTGTATATTTGTTGACGACACCACACTCTATTCTCGACATGTGGGGAAAACGAACACACACATATCCAAGGCAATGGCTGAATCCTTAGAAAATGACCTCCAGTCTGTAGTTGAATGGGTTGAAAAATGGATAGTAACATTTAATGCAAAGACAAAGCTTCTTTCTTTTAACAATTATATGAACTCTTTTCAACTACCGATTGTTATGGTTAATAGCACCCTACCTGAGAGTTCATCATTTAAACTCCTCAGCCGAATATTCACAGGAAACATGAATTGGAACAAATTCATAGAAGATATTGCCAAGGACAGTGGGCTCCCTCTACCATGCTAGAAAACTTCTTTCACCTACTAATATCCTATATTTCTACAAAGTCACCATTTGCCCATGCATGTAGTATTGTTTTCCCATCTGGGCTGGTGCACCAACCACTAGTCTCTCCCTCTTAATCAGGGTCCAAAACAGAGCCTCTAATCTAATAGGTCCATCACTATCTACCAAGCTCTAGCCCCTGTCTCATCGCCACAATTTTGCATCCCTGTACTTGTTTTTTACAAGTACTTCAATGGAATGTGCTTTGACGAACTTGCAGCACTGGTGTCCTCTCGATGTAAATACCCCAGTTGGTGGAATCCCACTCCTTCCCTGTAGAGCTCCCCGGATGACGAAATTACGTAAAAAATTTTCATTGAAATCCGTTTTGTACTTAATTTTTTAATTAATTAGTAAGAAAAAGCTTCTTGGTCAAATCTTCCATAAAATAAATGTGAGCTATAAATTATTTTTTTAAAGATAATGAAAATGAAAATGCCTTTGATTTGATTTAGAAAACTGTTGATGAGATGACGTTGCATGTTTTAAAAATTTCAATGAAGTAAAATGTTTGCCTTTAAATTGTTAATAATATGAAGTTGTGTTCTTCAGTTCCATCTCCACCACTTCCTATTTTTCATACCAACTTCCAATAAAAGTGTAACAGAAAATAAAGAAATGAACGAACTACTAGTATATTGATATTAAAATTGTATATTAACATTGCAATACTAAAGTACACTTTAACCAAAAATAAGAATTTCTTTGAAGATAAATGCCAGAATGTGTATTTTACCCTGTCTCTTCAGTCTTCAATAACTAAACAACTCTGACTAGAATTCCCCCTTACTCTTCATTGTTTGCAGCACTGTGTCAGCTACAGTGTTTTTGCTTGCTTATCGTTTTCAGCTGTGTACTATCTCACTGACGTTATTTCTTTCTACACTGAATTAATATGGTACTGTGTTAGCTACAGTCCTTTTGGGGGGGACCATGACATTTTTGTTTTTAGAAATGAGGTTATTTATTATTGATTACAACATAAAATGTATTGTACAAGTATAATCTATCTTGGAAAGTAACACCTTATACTTCTAAGTTATTACTGAAATATAATTCTTACAAGAAATGAAGGGGGGGGTAAGAGTTATGAATTATGCGTTATTTTTTCCTTTAGTCTTCACATTCCACGAGCGATGTTTTTGACACTGGGGAAAAAATTGCTGTTTTCTGGGTCGGCTGCTGTTTTCAATACTCTCATGGTATTCATCACCATTCATCTGTCAATCTATCCATCTTGTTGATCTTAATCTTCGAGTGGATTTTTAGCCTTGATAAGTGTTGACTCATTAGTAAAAATTCCTTGTGAAATCAGTTGATGCGGTTTCCAGGCAGCTTTAGAAGCTGGTGGCGATTGCTGGCACCCATATCGAATTTTGAATAACACCCCATGCTATACACCTTCTTATATTAATTTCTTGTAAAAATTATATTTCAGTAATAAATTATGATCACTTAATAATAGGGAGTTACTTTCTAATCACCCTGTACTTATTTCATGTATCCACACATAATATTATAAGGAGATATAATATGTTATGCAACGATTTTTAGTATTTACTTCAGCAGTGCTTAATACGTAAATAGAGCTAGGTAGTTAGTTATGAAAGTATATTTATGGTAATTAAGCTACACCGAGGCAGCCGCGTTTCATCCTTTAACAATGAATCTTGAGCAAATTACACATATTTTAGGACGCCTCTGTGTAGCTTAATTGATATAAACATATTTTCATAACTTACTAATATATATATATATATATATACAGGGTGAGCCAAAAGTAGGTGGACAGTAAAAAACATTTTTTTGTCGAAGCGTAAGAGGCAGACTTCAAAGCTGTGTAAATCAAGAAAGAAAATGTTTTTTACTGTCCACCTACTTTTGGCTCACCCTGTATGTATATATATATATATATATATATATATATATGTACAATACATTTTATGTATAATCATATATATATATATATATATATAGGAATCTGTAAGTTGAAGAAGCCAGAACAATGCAGACTTTTTTTAAAGTAAATATTTATTTATTTAAATCAGCTAAGTTTCGACGGTATAACGTCATCTTCATGATCTCACTAGAAAAGTAAAAGTCCATACGATCTTTAATGATGATTTTTTTTTTCAAATGTTCCAATCAGGAGGAGGTCGCGGTGGCACGCGTGAAACGAATTAGTTTTTTTCCTCGATGTAAGTGTTGTGTAAATTAGAATAGGAATCTGTAAGTTTAAGAAGGCAGAACAATGCAGAATTTTTTTAAAAAATAAATATTTATTTAGCTAAGTTTCGACGATATAACGTCATCTTAAGGCATAGAAGCAGTTTGTATTTTTATCTTTTTCCTTTTTTTCCTCCTGGTATGATGTTAAACGGTGATTATATATATATATATATATATATATATATATATATATATATATATATTATATTTCTCAACTTCATACCTAAATAGCATTTTATCTATATCTATATATGCATAGTGAATATATATATATATATATTCTATATATGCATAGTGAATATATATATATATATATATATATATATATTCTATATATGCATAGTGAATATATATATATATACAGGGTGGGCCAAAATAAGGGTCCTATCTTTAAATTTGAATAACTTGAATTTGAATAACTTCCACAAAATAAAAGTTAAACTCACCAAACTTTATGTGTGTGTAGACTGACCCTTCCGAGATTTTTTGAAATAAACAAAACAAATTTTAGCCGAAAACACTTCTTAAAACTTACAAAAACTAAAGTATTGTTTTTTACACTGTTTTGAGTTTTTTAAGCAAAAATAATGTTTTCTAAATGAGGGTGCGTTCCTTAGGGCTAATACGGCTCATGCTTGCTTCGGAAGGGGTCCTTTACTTATTCTAAAAAAAAAAATTTTTAAATCAATAAATAAAAAAGTTATGAATTTTTAAAAATAGGACACTTATTTTTGCCCACCCTGTATATATATATATATATATTCTATATATGCATAGTGAATATATATATATATATATATATATATATATATATATATATATATATATTCTATATATGCATAGTGAATATATATATATATATTCTATATATACATAGTGAATATATATTGTATATATATATATATATATATATATATATATATATATATATTCTACATATGCATAGTGAATATATATTGTATATATATATATATATATATATATATATATATTCTACATATGCATAGTGAATATATATTGTATATATATATATATATATATATATTCTATATATGCATAGTGAATATATATTGTATATATATATATATATATATATATTCTATATATGCATAGTGAATATATATTGTATATATATATATATTCTATATATGCATAGTGAATATATATTGTATATATATATATATATATATATTCTACATATGCATAGTGAATATATATTGTATATATATATATATATATATATATATATATATTCTATATATGCAGAGTGAATATATATTGTATATATATATATATATATATTCTATATATGCATAGTGAATATATATTGTATATATATATATATATATATTCTATATATGCATAGTGAATATATATTGTATATATATATATATATATATATATATATATATATTCTATATATGCATAGTGAATATATATTGTATATATATATATATATATATATATATATATATATATTGTATATATATATATTCTCTATATGCATAGTGTATATATATTGTATATATATATATATATATTCTCTATATGCATAGTGTATATATATTGTATATATATATATATATATTCTATATATGCATAGTGTATATATATTGTGTATATATATATTCTATATATGCATAGTGTATATATATTGGGTATATATATATATATTCTATATATGCATAGTGTATATATATTGTATATATATATATATATTCTATATATGCATAGTGTATATATATTGTATATATATATATTCTATATATGCATAGTGTATATATATATTGTATATATATATATATATATATATATATATTCTATATATGCATAGTGTATATATATATTGTATATATATATATATATTCTATATATGCATAGTGTATATATATATTGTATATATATATATTTATATATTCTATATATGCATAGTGTATATATATTTAATATATTTATATATATATATATATTCTATATATGCATAGTGTATATATATTGTATATATTTATATATATATATATATATATATATATTCTATATATGCATAGTGTATATATATTGTATATATTTATATATATATATATATTTATATATTCTATATATGCATAGTGTATATATATATATATATATATATATATATATATATATTTATATATTCTATATATACATAGTGTATATACAGTGCTGTTCAAAAATATAAGGCCAGAAGTAATTTATGCTTATGGAGTTGTTTAATCGTTCTTATAGCCTAATCTTATGAATTTATATTGCGAATACGATCAGTAAACTACCCTTAAATTTTTGGATTCAATTTTTAAGATTATGCTTGCGTATTGCAGATAATTACAAATTAGCATAAAAAAACAAACTATTTTTACCCCGATTTAGTCTCAAAATGAACTTTGACATTTCAAATTACAATATTAAGCAGATCGTTTTGTTTTTTCTGGACCTTTATTGTTCCTGATCTTCATAAACGATCTCCCTGATGACATTGAGTCTGAGATTGGGTTATTTGCTGACAACACCACGCTTTACTCTCGTCATGTGGACAAAACGGACGCGATCATATTCGAGGCAATGGCTGAATCATTAGAAAATGACCTCCAGGCTGTAGTGGATTGAGGTCATAAATGGTTGGTAACTTTTAATGCCACAAAGACAAAGCTACTTTCCTTCAATAACTACAAGAAACCTCTCCAACCACCGATTGTCATGGCAAATAACACCCTACCTGAGAGTTCAACATTCAAACTCGTTGTCTAACCTTCACAGGTAACATGAATTAGAACAAGTACATTGAAGACATTGCAAAGAAGGTGGGCTCCCTCTACCGTGCTAGTAAACTCCTCACACCTGACATTATCCTGTATCTCTACAAAGCAGCCACCATCCACTCATGCATCGAGTATTGTTGCCACATCTGGCTGGTGCATCATCCACTAGTCTCTCCCTCTTAGACAAGATTCAAAAAAGAGTTGCTAACTTGATAGGCTCCTCACTATCCACCAAGCTCCAGCCCCTGTCACATTGCCGCAATGTTGCTTCCTTGTGCCTGTTTTACAAGTACTTCAATGGATTGTGCTCTGATGAGCTTGCTGCTCTGGTACCCCCTCAATTAAGGTTGACCCCCCCAAAAAAACTCTCACCCTTTTTCTCAGTAGCCCCTTACGTCTACAGTGGCGGCCTGCCTTGTTTGGGGTGAACTATGTTAAAAAAAATGCTTCTCTCTCTCTCTCTTTCCTTCTTAGTCTCTCTCTCTCTCTCTCTCTCTCTTTCCTTCTTAGTCTCTCTCTGTGGGTATAATGAAAGACAGACTGACCAAACCTTTGTACCGATCTGGTCTCAAAAAACATGTCAACAGAACTGGTCTGAATAGAAAGGAGACTGACAGCATATTGTCTCAAAAACATGTCAAATATTACCGGTATGGATGTAGCAACGACTGACCGTATGTTGTCACGATAAAGAAGTAAAAGAATTGACAAACATATTGTCACTTCAGCGGTCAGACCGAAAAAAGGATGTAAAGCGGAAGTGAACTTGAGTCACACCTTTTATACTTGCGATCACGTGGCTATGATAGTAAATACATGGCAGCCGTTTTTCATAATTAAATGTATAAACAAATAAAAAAAGAAGCAGATTTTTATATTGTGTGATTGAAAAAAAAATAGAAACCAACAAATGTTGTTCATTGACATTTTTATTGGTCAATTATGATGCATGTACATGGTTCTTAGTTGCTTTATTTGAAGGCGATTATTTTCTGCAACTTAAGTAAAGAGGTAGCTATCTTTTGAAGGCAATTTTTCATTGATCATTTAACAGATCGAAGTTTTCAGATTTCCCTTTCAAAGAAAACCAACTTCTAAATTATATACAAAAAAATTGCTTTTGCACATTCTTTTCCAGGATACCCACATCTTAGAATGTGTATGAGAATTGTTTTTCAATAATTTTATATACAAATGCCAAATGCCTGGATTCCTGACGACAAATAGTTGAACTTATTTCAATGTTTTCTTTCAAGCTGGAGTATCGAGTCATTCTAGTCTAGAAACGAGTCGAATTCTTTTCCTTTTGAAGTTTCCCAGGATCCCACAATGAAAAGCACTACCTTCAATGTTCATTATTAATGCTTATAAAGTGTTGTTTTAGTGTTGAAATCAGTGCTATTGTTTATAAAGATATATTTTGTATCAGATTAGATTTAGTACTGTTTTCGGTGGAACAAAAGAAAAAGTGTTTGCTGATAATGATTTGAGTTTACATTTTCTATGAATATGAAGAGATTGTTGACATTGGTGCCACTATCCATTTTACTGCATATAGCATCATTGATGAACAGATAAGGTATCCTTCGATTAGACGCGTTTGTAGAACCTCTTACAGCGGGCATCTCCAGAAGTTACCTCCTGAAAAAGAAAAGAAAAATGGTAGTTATAACTTGGGTTTGGCTTTTCAGTTTTACGGCATATGAACCCTTTAATGCTGAAACACAATAACTTTTGGAAACGATTCATTGGACAGACATTGCTATTTTACCGATAGCTGGAGAGGATTAGTGTTCATACCTTTCCCAATGATATAGAACTAATCCTAGAGTTGATCAAAGGACGTCAGAATGCTCTCCTCCTTGTTTTGCATTGAAGAAAACCCTAAAATTATTGAAATGGGTAAATGCACTGACGGTCTTGAAACTTATCAGTACACATTTAAACGAGAACAGATTTATTCTATTGTCTCACAGAGAACAAACATCAATTATTGTGATGATAAGAAGTGTAGTGATGACAGCCATGTAAAAATATGAAATGGACAGCGAGAGAGAGAGAGAGACCAACGTATGGTTCTCGCTGTGTTGACACAACTGTCACAATATTAAAAGACAGAGGAGGAAGAGAGACAGACTGACACACTGAAATAAAAAAAAACTAAGGGACTCATAGAGAGAGAGAGAGAGAGACTAAGGCTGCCACCATCTTTGCCTGCCATGTTTAAAAATTTGATATATTTTTTAATAACAGCAAACCAGAAAAAAACTCTACAAGGCAGACTTATAAAAATGCTGTTGCTTTCAGCCTGACCAAGAAAGAATCAAAGAAAACTTTCTTAAAAACAAAAACTAAGATTTCTTTTGTATGAATTTATTAACTTTGATTAAGCTCCAAACTGACCATTACCATAGACATTGATAGTTAATTATTTTTATTTATTTCTTTTTTAATAATTAATAGATTATTTTCGTAATTCTGATTCATCTTGTAATTTGCTCATGTTGCCTATGGCTGTCAACTCTATCCACAAGTATTAACAGGTGAGCAGGTTCGTTCTGCATCCCCTGACACAAGGGGGTTACCACGGCTGTCGATAGAGATCTCTGGATATCTCCAGCAGAAAACCAACACATTTTGTGTCACAGGAAAATTTGTTTAATTATTCATATTTGGAGTAGCATGCTGAAGATCGACATAGTTATCTCCCTTGAATTAATTTCAATTTTTTTCATGATGATGAGACATTTGTGTGTGTGGGGTAGTTAACAAAATCAAAGATGACTTACCATGACCATCTCATCATTGACCACTTTTCTTACGACAGTCGCCTTGAATAAGCCATCTTGTTCCTCTTGAAGGGTATCACCAATCAACTTATAAACAGCCTGAAAAAGAAACATAAAGTCGCAGGAACATGTAGTCTGGTGTATAAATCTTTCAAATTGACTCCTTTTTAAATAGTCACATTATAATTTTATTTGTTAATCTGTGGCAGGTGCAAGAGAAAATCCCGTAGATGTTCGCCCCCCCCCTTGAAAATTTTTGATAAATTAATGTAGGTAGAGTAACCCATTACTGCATTGTTTATAACTTATAAATCCCATTGATAGCATAATTTTATTCTTGTGGGTTATACTTTATCTATGCAAATAGACAATTACTGTTATTGTTACCGTCTGCGTACCCACAACTCCTTCCGAGTTCTCCCTCATTCTAACATCCTTCTCTGAACTCCTGTAACACTGTCTATCACAGTTTTCCCATCGTCTTTAATTGTATCCAAGTTTTGTCTAGAATTTGTGGCACCACTCTCAAAATGTTGGCACCCTATTTTACCTAGTGGGTATTATCTGTTAACTTATCTCCCTTGTACTGAGATATAAGAGTTCTATTCCTTTGTGATAAGTTTTTAGAGTGATCTCTTTTGCTTGTTGTTGTCATTGGTTAGTGGTTGGGAAAACAAAGATGGCGGTTCGGACAAACGGACGTGTATCTATGACTGGGTTTATGTAACAAGTAAACTAACATTACATACCCTAATCTGTGATAATATGAATCTCTTGAAGAAGTTGACCACACACAGAGATGATAAAAGAGCAAACACATTCCAACAGTAAAAATTCTGAGAAACATTGAAGCGAAACAAAAAAAATGTGGTCTTCCTTTTTTTCTTGTGATCATAACCGAACTATTGTCTCCAAAGTAAGAAGCATTAGATTGAAATCTCTTTTGGCTGGGAGGATGGGGTGATTGATTGACCTAATGGATATTATCGCAACCTATGGAGTTGGTTGTAATTAGTTCAAATCCCATCACATTTATTGTGACCATTTACACACTAATGCTGTTAACTAAATAATATCCTAGAAGAAACTGGTGATGTATATAATTGTTTGAAAATTTTTATAATGTATATCAAATAAAAGGAAATAATTGTCTTTTAAGTGAGAAACAACAAATTTCTTATCAACTATTGGTAAAATATTGGAAAAGGCAATTGTAAATTAAATTTTTTTTTTTTTAAACACTCAACTAAATCAAGTTGATGAGTGCTATGTCTGATAATAAACATGTGTATCGGTTTAAGATCAATGGACGAAGTATGAAACCTAATATATTTATTAAAACAATTTACAAGTTTGAAGATGATTTAAAAGCGGCAGGATGTGTGATAATTGTCCAGTGTTCGTTCAGACATTTTTGTTTATAGCCGAACTGTCATGGCCAACCTCATCTTCAAGGGCAGATCACTGTTATTACATGGGATGCAAGGTAGATAACTTTATCTTGCATATTATTTTAGGCTGAGGGCCTAACTAGGTATCATTTTACATTAAACTTACATAGAAAATAAACTGAATCTGCACCCCTGCTAAAAAGATGAATAATTCTTTCAAAAGTGTTATTTTAACTATCTGAAAATTTGGTGCTTCTTAATCGATAATAATTCTCCAAAACATTTAATAACAAATATTTTACTGAGGGGACGAGTTGGGCTGTCATTAAATTCTGATGAGTTTTCTTTTGGATTTTTGAAATCTGAGAATCAAAGCAGATATAATTTATTTACGTGTATGTCAGAAAGTCATTGTATATACATTACCTTTTGAGAAGCATTAAAAATATAGCTTTCTATCCTAACAAATAACCCAATAACATGGAAAATCCTGGCCCCCTCCTTCCAAGACTGACACATTACGTGAATAGAGGATATGTAAAATATTGAATGGTTTTATACTAGATTAGGATGACCTTAATCTGGGATGTCTTGTAGAAATTCAAATGAGTTGAGGAAAAACGGCTGATTCTAAGGATGAGTAATGTGTCAGGAGATGTATCATAAACCAATTTAGATGATTACATATCAAGAGACACCTAAAATTACGCTAGGCATAGTTGTGTTTTGTTTATAAAAAACACCAGAACACGAACAGCAACAGAACTGCCCAGCCTTCCTTCTTATATGCTTTGTTGGCCTTAAACTGAAGATCTCCAACTACAAAATCGTAAAAGATTTACGAACTATACTTTGTAAATGTACAAAAGCAGATAATAAATAAACACATATATCATCAATAAGAATAACAACAAGAAGTGTGTGTGTGTATCTGTGCATCTTTCCTTCCATCAACAGGTGACAATGAAATGTGAATGTTATCAGAAGTAGTGGGAGAAGCGGGATGTCTTAAACACAAAAGTCTCATAATCTGAAGGCCGTGAGTTCAATCCTTGTACAGGGCAGTACATTTTCATTTTATTTTCAACCTTACCTCAAAATAACTTTAACTAAATAATATCCTAGAAGAAACTAGTGATGTATATAGTTGTTTGAAAATTTCCATAATATACTGTTTATCCAATAAAAATAAATAATTATCTTTTTAGCAAGAAACAACAAAGTATATCTAACTCTAGTACATATTTAGAAAGTTTGTTTCTTCATTTCCGAAAAACTGGTTTTATAACAAAGTCTTTGGAATGTTAAGCAACACAAATTACTTGCAAGAAAATATTTTCTCCATTTTTTTTCCCCCTCATACTGGATCGATAACTAACCCCATCTTGGTTAGTGCAAGTTTGCTGGGGTCGCTGGAAACAATGGTTCCAGCAGCGCTCTGCACGTCTCCTTGGTTTCATCTTTTGTCCCCTTGTTTAAAGTGTTGTTAGAAAAAAATTATGAAGTCTCTTTTAAAGGTAACAACATATTTTTAGAAAAACGTTACTGCACATGTGCTTTAATCTGGCCCAAACTTAAATTACGTCAAACGTCCACTCTTTTGAAAATCTCTATAATGTCAAATTGAAAACTTGTATTCCTCACTGAATAAATACTGCAAATTCAATTAACATTGGATAAATGTCTAATTTGGGTGATAAAAAAATTAACACCTTGGTTTGTTTACACGGTGTAGTTTCCTCATAGAGGCCCTGAATTATAGATTTGGGGTATAATCATGAGACCCTAGTTACGGCACTGGCTTGACCCAATCGTTTGAGGTCTGCATACAAAATTAAATGAAAGCAACTCACAGTGAATGGGGCTCCAAAATGAACTTGTTTGACAGGAGCTCCAAAGTCGGCTTTTTGTTCTTCATTCCATCCGGTTTTCTTGGCTGCAAATTTAATCGTCACACCTTTGCTGCTCATGGAAATCTCTTGAGTTATTTCATTCTCTGGATTCAGAAACGACTGGCCATACTCTCTTTCTTTATCACTAATCTCTGGAGAAAAAAAATGAATATATGGTTGTTATATAAAATTAAAAAAAATTTTTTCTTAATCATCTTTTTAAAACAAAGATTGTTGGACATTAATGACTGAAACGTGGTGGACAAGTCAGGTATAGTTGAAGTTTATTTTTATACAATTTGGTTGGATTTCAGAAAGGATTGTGAATTTTATTGACGATTCCATGGGTGACTTTTTCTGGCATGGTGGGGGATACCTGTATAATTCGCCAATGGTCTATCCGATGCGGCAACATAAAAAGTTTATGAAATGTGCCTTTTTGACGCAGAAGATTTTGAAAACCGACTCTCTAAATATGTTTACTGTGAGCATTAGAGTGAGATAAGCTATACATTTTTTGAAAAAAAAAACATTTAGAATTTACAAGAAAAGAAAAGTGGACTATTATGATCTTACTAGATCATAATAGTTCACTTTTCTTTTCTAAAATGATATCGAGTTAAGATTGCACGTCTTTATTTCGCTTTTTATTCTTTTTGCTTTCAAGTTTGTCTTTTTTTCTTCCTCTTCTTCTTTTATGAACTTCGTTTTTATTTTATTTAAAAACAAAATCCAGTCTCTTCTTTAACTTCTTTTTATTTTGTTTCCATTTTGTTTCCTCTTTTCCCAACATTGTGAAGTGACTCATTAAAGGGGACGTAGAGGTATGAATTTCTTAGATCACAATATAGTAACCCTATTAGGGCAAGTATTTATTCTCGTCAAAATGACAAAATGGACTCTCCTCTTATGTGGCTACACTAATGTTCTTTAAAATCTGCCTTCAAAATTCCTTTACATTCTACACAATTTAATAAAATAAATAAAAATTTTAAGGCACTGATTTCTCTAAAGAAACAGAAAAAATTAATTCTTGATTGAAAAACAAATTATGTGAAGGCTGCTCTTCTGTATTGAAGATCAGAATGGTCATATCAAATCTTTCACACCATCAAAGGATCTAAATGGAATTTTGACAACAAGTATTTGAAGAAATCTGAAGATAGAGTTATCTAAAACACCATCTGTATTATAATGTAGATGTTGAGGGCCTGTCGGTGTGTATGCTTTGGTAAGTAATCTTTAAATATATCTTTGTATATTTATTATTCATATTTGGCACAGATTAGGATGTTTTTTTTGTTGTTTTTTTTTTACTCTTTTTTTTTGTTGTTTTTTTTTTACTCTTTTTTTTTGTTGTTTTTTTTTTACTCTTTTTTTTTGTTGTTTTTTTTTTACTCTTTTTTTTGTTACTCTTTTTTTTTGCTTTTTTTTTTAATAGCATCTCCATAAGGTTTCTCTCTTTGCAACATTTCTGTCAACCTTAAATGTCCTTACATTTGTTAATATCTGCCATGGATTTGTAAGACATGACATTCTAAGCTTAAGAGATTGGTAAATAATATCAACATCAAATTAGCCGTTTTGAGACGTCTGTGCAAATTCCCAACACTTCTATTATTATGTTTTGTTTTATATTTATTTAGTTTACTTACACTTTTATTTAATCGGTGAAGGCACAGAATAATTAACAAAGCCCCCCACTTCTATCCATTCTTAACATGAGGAAGGCAGGTGTCTTTGTTAATTATTATGTACCGTCACCGTATAATCTATTTATGTAATGTCTTCTAGCAAAAAAAAAAAAAAAAGAAAGTCATTTAGCTTATTTATAAATAATGATTAAATTGAAAATACAAAATTATGTGTAACTCTTCAAATTATAAAAATCAAGTAAAGATTTTGGGTATCTTTTAGAATGATCAGTACGCTGAAAACGCTAAAAACAAAACAAATATACAACAAATAAAAGTAACTGTCGTCGATAAAAGTTAATTTAAAACTGACCTGTGATATTTGTTTGTATTTTTAAACCGTTCCAACTGCTATTTATTAGAAATCAATAGTTTTGTCACGGGAACAGGTCAAAACGTCACCAAGTCAAAACGTCACCAAATTTGTTGGCCCCCGTTCCGGCGTCGGAGACCCCCCTCTCGACGGCTAGCCGCACCACTTCTGAGGATGTTTCCACTCGTCACCAAACGTATAAAATATTATAATAAGAATATTGTTTGCAGTGTGGGTCGAATATGATAACGGTGATTTAAGTTTGCTTCGAAAAGCATCTCGGATCTACATGCTGGCTATTTAAAATATATTTTTTATATTTTATTATTAATAAAAAGCTTCATATTTTTGAAAACCTTTTCATTATTACAAAAGTAGAACACTGGTACAAGTAACAAATTATTTGACGATAAATATCACTTAAAGAATTTGGTGACGTTTTGACTTGTAACCTTTGTCACACGAACATTGCAAAAACAAAATGGCGCTTGCTCGTAAGGAAGTAAGCACAAGACGCCATTTTGTCTAGAAAAAAGTACGAGTAAAAAATGAACAAGAAATTTTTTTTTACATCTAATAAAAACCCATTTATAGTACGTAAAAATACAAACAAATATCATAGGTAAGTAGACAAGGATCAAGAGAAGAATAAGGACCCCAGATCATTAACACAAGACGCGGGACATATTTTCAAATCACCGGTTGACCTCGCAATACACGTGGTCTCTATTTACAAAACACTTGTAAATAGATCTTAATATTTATTTTAAGGCAGAGAGTTCATAAATAAAACAAATAAATATTAACATGTTTTCTTTTCTTTTAACATGTATACGCTTTTTTAAAAATCGGCTGACTTGTAATCTGTCGTTTTGCAATAAACAAAACAATTTATCATTTTTTTTTTTACTTTTATTTACTAAATAAAAAACAAATTTTAAACGCAATTCTATATTTCGTGTTGTGTACTTTTTTTTCTTTTCGTAGGGAGGCGAGTAGCGAAGTTTTATATATTTGTTTATAATTGTTGCTTACAGAAAAAAAAGGAAAAAACTTCACGAGGGCAGAAATGGGGGGGGGGGGTATGAAATATTTATCACCGTACTTAAGTAATCTTTCGTTTTGTAGGGAAAAATCAAGCTTCCCAAAAAGGGGCACTATGGATCTTACCTCAGTTTAGAAGGATTTTTCCATACTACACATTGCTCCTAGCCCGAGGAGGCAAAACGGATGATTACGCAAGTTATTTTAATAAATAAACGAAATATATACGCCTTTTAAAAAATCGGCTGACTTGTAATCTTTCGTTTTGCTTCCCCACGAGGGCGGAGTTAGACTTCAAAAATCAGTTTCTAAACGGAAGCAATTTAAAATTTATGAAGTTTTTTCCTATGTATGCAAATAATTATGACGTCATTGTTACATTATGCTCCCCACCCATGTACGTTGGACTATGCCCCCCTCTTTTCCCTGCCTACTCTCGGCATGTATCAGCATCCGTTTCCTGTCTCTCTCGGAATAAAGTCTGGCTTCGGCCAATATGTCTTCTCTCACTCCTACACTTGTGTTCTCTTAACTTCTTAAATACATCGTAATGTAACATGGTGTCAGCGGTTGGATGTAAAACACGTCTCACAACCCGAAATACAAAATCATCGTCGGAACGAGCAACAGGTGAAGCTTTATCTCCTTCCCAAGCGACGGATAGTGCTACAACTACTACTACAAACTGTCAACAACGTCCCTCGTGCGAAAAAGATGGCGGAAAGTTTTCGAACAAACATAATGCCCCCAAGCCGTTTGGATGTTAAAACCAACCCCGCGGAAGCGTGGAAATTATGGAAACAGATGTGGAAGAACTACTGTACTATCACCAAACTAGCAGACCAGGATAAACAGTACCAAACAGCGTTGTTTCTACACGCAGTCGGACCAGAAACCCTTGCTATCCACAACAGGTTTCAATTTGCCCCCACCGAAGACAAAGATGACGTCGATACAGTGATAGCCAAATTCGACCAACACTTCATAGGACAGACAAATGAGACCTATGAGCGATACCTCTTCAACAAAAGAGACCAAGAACCAGGTGAGACTATCGACTCCTACGTTACAGCACTACACAACCTAGCTAAATCGTGCAATTTTTGTGAATGTTTACATGACTCTCTGCTGCGTGACCGTATCGTACTAGGAGTAAGAGATAACCATGCCCGTAAAAGACTGCTGCAAAATACGGCACTAACATTTCAACAAAGTGTTGACATATGCCGTAAATGTGAAGCAACGGAGACACAGCTAAAAATAATTAATCCTGATTAACAAGGTCATGGTTATAAAAAAGAGAACCAAAGGTACGGGCAAATAGACTGTCATTTCTGTGGCAGAAGGCATGGCAAAATAAAAGAAGCATGTCCTGCATGGGGACAGAAATGCATCCTTTGCAGTCACAAAAACCATTTTGTACTGAAATGCCCGGAGAAGCGGCATGGTGAGAGACCAAGACCATCTAAACCAAGACATGAGGTGAATCAAATAGTGCCCGACTCTGACAGTGATATGGATTACGTACTAAGCGTCAACTCCGAGAGAGGAAAAAAAAAAAACGACAGAACTATTTATGCTAGAATGACGCTAGATCATAAACAGGTAAAATTGCAAGTCAACTGTGGTGTTACTGTTAATGTAATTCAACTGAAATATGTGCGCAATGTAAATCTGCAACCAGCGTCTAAGAAATTACCGATGTGAAATACGACCAAACTCGTACCACTCGGCAGATGCAGGATTACTTTGCGCAACAAAAGATACGAAAAAGTACTCTGAGTTCACAGTGGTTAAAGAAAACCTAACCCCATTGCTGGAGAGATGGGTGAGTGAACAGATGAACTTAACGGTACATTATGACAACATCATTAATGTTCACTCAGACCCAGTCTGTGAGCAACTGATGACAGAGTACTCGTACGTTTTTAACGGCGAACTGGGGTCACTGCCCGGTCAAGTGCACCTACAAGTGGACCCTACCATAACAACCCATACTGCCCCAGCCGGACGTATACCAGTATCTATGATTCCTCAAGTCGACGATGAATTGAAGAGGTTAGAAAACCTCAGAGTTATCACCCCTGTCGACGAACCAACAGAATGGAATAGTCGAATGATTATTGCTACAAAGAAGTCAGGCGATATCCGAATCTGCATCGATCTAAGACTGCTAAACAAAGCGCTGAAGCGCGAGCGATACCAACTACCTACCATAGAGGAAGTACTACCTAAGTTAACAAATGCAAAATACTTCACCAAGGTCGACGTTGTGTCACCATACTGGCATGTAGTGCTAGACGACGAATCAAGCCTCCTCACAACTTTCCAAACATGGTTCGGTCAATACCGGTGACTGAGGCTCCCCTTCGGAACTTGTGTGAGCTCTGAAATATTTCAAAAGCGTCTCCATCAAGCCATAGACGGTCTATGATGGAGTTGCATGTGTCACCGGTTCAGGAGATGACCTAGAACAAGCCTCAGTAAACCATGATGCAAACCTGAAGGCACTCCTACAACGGTGTCGAGAAAAAGGAATGAAGCTGAACCGAGAAAATGCAGAAGAAAAAAAGACTACCATAAGCTCATTACTCCCAGATCCTTCTAAAATTGACAGGATCACCAAACTAAAGTGGCCCACATCGATAGAAGAGATACAGAGACTCTGTGGGACGGTCAACTACCTAGAAAGGTTCCTACCAAGATTGTCGACCTACATGGAGCCCATACGGCAACTGATGCGCAAGGATGTTCCATTGATATGGTCGCAAGCACGAGATATCGCATTCGCAGAAATGAAGCGAGCAGTCACTGAAGCACCCGTACTCGCTTACTACAATCTGAAAATGGCCCTCACAATACAGTGTGATGCCAGCTCAGAAGGACTAGGCGCAGCATTACTACAACAAAGCAAGCCAGTACCATATGCAAGCAGAGCGCTGACTGATACTGAGCAGAGATACGCCCAAATTGAAAAGGAAATGCTGGCGATTGTGTTCTCACTGAAGAAATTCCACCAATACACTTATGGCAGACGAACAGAGATACACACAGATCATAAACCACTGGAAGTCATAGTAAAAAACCCTTGCAAAAGCTTCAAAACGATTACAGGGAATGTTATTGCGGACTCAGAAGTACGACATCGACGTTGTGTACCTCAAAGGAAAACACATGTATATCGCTGACATAATATCATGGTCATACATGACAACCGAAAAGAACCATCAAGACGAATTCACTAGAGAATGTGTTTTCTGGCCAGGAATGTCGTCAACAAGGAAAATAGGTGGGAATAGACGCAAAAAGGTCGTAATTAAAAATGTAAATTTTCTTTCTTTCTTTGTGTTAAAAAGCGTAATATTTTTTTTAATTAATTGTTATAAAATTTGTGAGATGTAAATAAAAACGCTTAAATGTTATCTTTGTGATATTTAAAAATGAGACTTTATTAAAAATTACATTAACATTGTGACATTTACAAAAACAGTCGCATTTTCTTTAATGCAGCGATAAAAAAAGTTACCTTGCATGCCAAAGTTTCAGCATCTCGTTGAATTTGGAATAGCGGCGTGTAAGAAAATTAGATTTATTACCCTCAGCTCGGTTGCGTTTTATCCAATAGCGCAAACTAATAATTTGTGATGGATTTAAATAACATCATGGGTTTTACCTAGGTACGTGCAAAAATGTCCGTCTCTTGTACGGACTATGCTTATTAAAAAGCGCTTATCATTAATTATTTAATTAGTTTCCGTGTAAACTTTGATTGTGTTTGAAAGATAAAAGCCTAAACTTAATCTCTAAACGAAAAAAACTACATATTTACGTGTGAAAAATAAATTATAATGAAATATGTAATCACGGCGACTAAAAAAACAAAAATTCAGTGAATTTTGAACTTTGAAAAATTACATGTAAAAATCCCTTGAAAGATAAATATAAGTTTTGGGGAACTATTTCAAAGATAATTATTAAATTAAAGCCATAAGATACTGAATTATAAAAAAAAATTCCCAAAAGTCATAAATTCGTAAAATCCGGCATCAGTTAATCGGTAAAGGATTTTGCTTACCAATTGACTATCGCTATGCAAAATATATGGAAGACAAAAATGTCATAATTTATCATTTTTAACTTTATATATAAAAATGGTTTTGTAATAGTTTATAGAAGTTGAAAAATTATTATCCATTAATTTCTTTATTTTTTTAAGGTTATAAACAAATTTAAGTACCCTTATTTTTTATAATAAAAAAGGAAATGCTTATTTAATTAAAATATTTGTGAATGTACGCAATTAAGATCTTATTTTATTTTTAACTAAAAAGGTTCATATTTAACTTGGTATTAGTTTTTAATTTAGTAATATTCTGAAATTATTGATGACGTCTGTTTACCAATGTTTTTCCTTAGAATTTGAAATAAAACTTTTTTTAAATGTTAAAAATTATTTTTACGTTACGAACTGCATCAATCAATTTTTTTTACATGATTTAAAACTTTAGTTACTCGATTTATTAACGTGTCGTAACGATAAATTACATTGATTCTTTTTAAAATAAAGTGTATTTTTATTTTATTTTTAAGTGTGAAAAAGTAAATTAAAGTCAATGACTACACTGACAATTTATTCAGTGAAAAAAAAAGTTAAAACAGTTATTTATTGATAAACAGAATGCAATTTTGAAAGAAAATGTCATGTTTGAATTCTCTTTATTTATTAATTATTTATTGTTTTTAACTTAAATATTTATTAATTAAAAAAAGACAAAACGAATACAAATCTTTCCAAATAATTGATGATGAATTGTGAAATTAACGAAATTGTTGAATCTCTAAAAACAAAATTTTGAGGGCGGTGTAAAAGTGAGTGGCTGTTGGAAGGCTAATCCCACCTGGTTATTACATAACGGGGATACCATACCAATCCAAGTTCATCGTTAGTAGAAATTATTTAATTTTTTAAATTCTCTTTTTCGTAAAGTTCCTGGGTCTCAAATTTGTCAATTTTTGGTTTATTTTCAAGATTATAAAAAAAATTCTTGTGCTGATGATGCCACGTTCATGTATGAAAGGGAAATATAATTATGTTGCATTTTTTTATTTTCCCAGAAACTCTAATCATTAAAATCACATGAAATATTTTTTGCAATTATATTATTTTTTTGGTGAAAATATTGATTAAACAATGCTTTATTCAATAATAATATCACTAATTCAAAAATTTAATTTTTCTTCGAGTTATAGTGATTTTGTTTACACGGTATTTAGGGGCCTTTTTCGTAATATATATATAAAAAAATTATTTTTTAATTGTTAACATCTACAATGCTTTATTTTCATTAAAAAAAAAAAAAAATTCATTTTTTTTTTATTAATATATAAAAATATAACTTTAGTAAAGGTGTATTTTGTTTTTAAAAAAATAATACATTTTCATCAAGATTAAAAAATATATAATGGTTTCATTATATTTCGTGATTGTTGATTAAACATTTCATTAAAATTGGTTGATTTCCTGAATTTTAGTGAATTTTTAACATTTTTTTACATTTTGGGAATCGGCCATTGATTTTGCACGTACCTAGTTTTAACGGTCCAAAATATGTAGGAACAAACTAGTTTGAACCCCGGTTTAGAGACGGGAGTGATTCTATATATAAAAAAAATACCATAAAATAAAGCAAAACAGAAAAATATTCAACACTCACAGCTGAACGTGTCTATTAAGACCAATAAGAGTTATCTCCCATGAACACTCCGAATAATTTCCCATTAATATAATAAGTTTTCTCGACTAAATGAGATCGTCACTTTTGCTTACAATAAACCGATGATAGCATAAAACATTGGATATGGAAGATTTTATTATTTAATAAGGAATATAACATTTATTTGAAATACTCATATGTTGGCTATCATTTAATTACAGTGTGTACCGATTTTGATGAGAATAGCAGACATAACATTATCCATGATTTTTATAAGCTACATCGACTAACCATAAATCCTCTACATACTGGATTCCCCTTATGTATGTATTATGCCTTTTTGGACATCACTTATTTTCAGCAATAATCCTTTTTCAAATTTAAAGGGGACAAAATGGCATTTGATAATTACCTACAATCTACCACAGAACATATAATCGATCAAATTCTCTTAAATATTGTGGAAATTTTACACCCCCCCCCCAAATAAAGTTCAAATCGAAAGAAAAAAGGGTTTATAGTCGTAGCTAAGTGCAAAAATTGTGTTCTGACGACGCCAGCTTTTGTAGAAAGGGAAACAACAACCCTTTGTTGATTAATTTTTTTTACTTATTCAAGTAAAAAAAAAGGGGATATGCAAAAGAGGGGATGTAAATAATGAAAAGGGAATATACAAAAATGGAGTTGCAAACACGTGCACCCACAGACTTAGTTGTTAAGAAGTGTCCTCGTAACTTGTGTATCACGCTCCCTTTCGTGACATGCCTTAAAAAATAAAAAAATTTAAATTTCAAATAAATTTGGGGATATTTTAAGCAGGACGGCCTCCTAGAGTAAATGTGGTATTGTGGCGACTGAGATGATTCCAGCCGAGAGTAGGATAGACAATTTTATTATTTTAAACAAAAGATGACCAACGGCCGTCATTTTCTTCACATTTTTGAAGGAACTTATGCCTAATTTGTTACTATGTCAAAAATGTTGCCTTAGAGCAAATAAATAATTCAAAGCGTAGTAGCTGTTCTGTCCTCGGTCGAAGGAAGAGAAATTCTTCTTGACTGGAGCAACTTTTATTTTTGTCTCATTCAGAGTGCCCCTTTTAGATGAACTAGATAAAAAAAAAAGAACGACCTCATGTCTAACTTTGCCCTCGTGAGGAGACAAGTAAATAGGGACATGCCCCTAAATCGTATGTAGTAGCAGTTTCGTTCCCTCGAGGCTGGCTTTGTTATTACACAATACACATTCGGTTAAGTTTCTTATTTCTATGTCGAAAATAAAGAATAATAAAAATTAAAGAGAAATAAAGCGTATTTGTAATTTACCTTATACTAATATAAGACACGTGTCTGTCTTTCTGTCCACAAAAGACTTTTAGGCGTTTAGACATGAAATTTGGTAAAAATTATCCCTTTTCTATGAAGATTGTCCTAAGAAGGGTTATAAGCTGAGGCTCCATACCTGTTGTGTATCCTGCTATCCAGAAAACATGTATATATTTGAAGAAAATTCCCAAACTATTTTCCACTATTCTGATTAGATTTGAGATAGATCCACTATTATTGACGGGAGTAACAGACGGAATACTTTAATCTTTTGTTTTAAACCCTCCTCATCTTTTGCCTCCTAAACTACAGTAAAAAATTTTGCAAAATCAAAAAATTTGAACAAATCTCAATAATTTTAAGACCCTCTTCTAATGAGGTCTTAACTCTTTTTCTTTCTTTTTTTTCTTAAATTCAGCCCAAACAAGGGGGCACATTGCCACTGAGATGTAAGGGGCTACTGTGGATTAGGGGCCAGATTTTTAGGGGTCATCCTAAGTGATGAGTTTTGCAGTGAGATATTTGTTTACATTACATTTAAATTTCTGCATGTCTGTGCAGTCAAAGGAGCAGAGAGAGAATGCCAAAGACTAGACAAGGAAAGAAAACCCTCTGACATCTGGGGACCTCCACAATGAATGAATGGGATTTAACTGATTGTCTGGTGTATTTATGTCGAGAGGGGCACGTTTGAGCAGCAAGTTCGTCGGAGCACATTCCGTTAAAGTACTTGTAAAACAAGCACAAGGGTTACAACATTGCGGCGATAGGACAGGGACTGGAGCTTGGTGGATAGTGTGGGGCCTATTAGATTAGAGACTCTTTTTGGATCCTGTCTAAAACATTTTCTACGCCCAAACTTCAGTCATGTATGCTGTATTTTAAAACTGGTTTCAACAAATCATTGGTATATTTTTTTTTATTGCTTTGAAGTATTTTAGGGTCTGACCCCCCTCCCTCTCCTTAAAGTGGCTGAGGGTATCTCAATATGATAAACCAACCATGTGATAAATACTTTAGCTATTAATAATCAAGACATTATATCATAGAAACATTTCGCTATGTATAAGACTTACTCATCCAACATGTAACTTTTGTCCTCATATACTTAAAATACAATACGATGTAATGTTCTTTCCAATGTAACATCTTTTTCTCTTGTTTTCTTACATATCTGAAAAGGGTATAAATTGTATTATCAACTTTTAACAGCTAATTTTAATTTTGCTATTTGAGCATCAGATTAGTGATAATTAACCGATCATTATTAGTTTTTTTTCAAATGAATTGTCGCCGACCCAACACAAATATTATATTGATCATTTTCGGTCCTCTTATGATATTCTTCATCTTTCAACTAATTTAATTAATCCTTATCCTCAGGTGACTTTTGGCCTAGATAATTAGTGATTGGTTAGTAAAAAAAAATCTACTTTTGAAAGAATTACTAGCTGCCTATTAAGCAGAATTACATTTACGACATATGGACTGAATAAAGTTTATTTTGTATGAGATTTTCAATTATTAGTTAAACACAAAAATATCAAGTTATCATCATCATCATCATCATCATCACCATAAGGGTTTTGATCACTCCTGAAGGAGAAACCCTCCTTGGTTTCCGACCACCTTATTGGTGATTGTCATTCAGGGGTTTTTGCCATAGTCGCTACGCTATTAACCTATGGCTAAGTGTCCACATACAGTGCCTGCTATTCTCAAATGGTCACCCATCTGGTACTGGCCAGGCTCAACGTCGCTTAACTTCCGTGATCTAATGAGAACTGGTGTGTCAATGTGATTATATAAGTTATAGAAAGAAATATTTACAAAGCTACAACAGAGCTACAATTTTTTTCCAAATTGAAATTTTACAGTTAAATAATAATTACAAATATAATTACAGTTGACAAGCTATTTTTGCATTTAATGAAATTTGTAAGTAAAAAAATCTATAACTTTTTATTATTTTTACAAAAAGAAGAAATAAAAGATTTTTGTAGATTTTGAAAAGTAAACATTAGTTTTTGCTTTGAAAAAAGAAAATTGAAAGATTTTTGTAGATTTTGAAAAGTAAAAATTAGTTTTTGCTTTGAAAAAAGAAAATTGAAAGATTTTTGTAGATTTTGAAAAGTAAAAATTAGTTTTTGCTTTGAAAAAGAAAATTGAAAGATTTTTGTAGATTTTGAAAAGTAAAAATTAGTTTTTGCTTTGAAAAAGAAAATTGAAAGATTTTTGTAGATTTTGAAAAGTAAAAATTAGTTTTTGCTTTGAAAAAGAAAATTGAAAGATTTTTGTAGATTTTGAAAAGTAAAAATTAGTTTTTGCTTTGAAAAAGAAAATTGAAAGATTTTTGTAGATTTTGAAAAGTAAAAATTAGTTTTTGCTTTGAAAAAGAAAATTGAAAGATTTTTGTAGATTTTGAAAAATAAAAATAAGTTTCTGCTTTGAAAAAAATTTAAAGATATAAAGTAATATGGAAAAACTTACTTAGTTTGTTGGCAAATTCTTGGCCATTCTCAATTCTATCAAGTTTCCATTTTCCATTAAGAGCAGTCATATTTGTCTTCTTGTTCTTGCCGGTCGACAAAAGGGGTTACAATGAGATGCTGCAGGAGGTTCCTTTGAGCAATCTGTAGGTCTGGCAAATTCTGCTTGGAAACCCATCATTTTATAGTCATGATCAGGGTCTAGATCTCTCTCACTCACTCTCTTACAGTTAAATACACACACATACACACGCACGGCAAAGAACAGCACTTGAGCCCTATTGTTTTTGTCTCCTTTCTTTTCAAATGCACACACACATAGAACTACACTTTATCTTCATACTTCTTCTCTCTTTTTTCTCTCTCTCCCTCTCCCCTCCTTGACCCCACCCCCTTTAATATTCATGACATCTTGGTTGATCTTGTCTTCACAAGAGAACCAATCAGCATCCAGAATGAGTCCTCTTGACAGGGAGCTCCTCAGAAAATAGACCAATCATAAAAATTGCTTAAAAATTAGGGGACTTTCTTATCAGAGCTTTAAGCAAACAAAATTACTAAAAAATAAGATAATCAAGTATGAACGATTACATTATTTTTGTATATTAAGTTTTTTATATATTTTTTAAACCAATTCTTTGCCAAATTTATTAATTTTAAATAATTTATAACTAAAAGAGAAAAACATGAATTATATGAGATTTTCTTTTTTTTTTTCAATATTATATTTAGTATCCATTTTGTAATCATGTAGAAAAATTCTGGATTTCATTTGTTATCACCAAATACCGATAAGTTTTACAATGTTTATATGAGATTCTTATCGTTTGGTTAAATACCCTCTTTTTAGATGCATCCAAGTATCTCTACAAGAGGCTCTGTTCGTCTGTCGGGATTAATTTTAAAATAGCATTTTTTGTGAATATGTCACGTTTAAGTATGAATTAACGTGAAAATTATAAAGATGCACACTAAACTTCACAATATTTAGATATGTTTGAGATTTAGAAGCCTATGACAATGCAATGAAAGGTTATGGCATCGGATGAATTGAACGAATGCATGGGTGAGAAACGAGATAATAAACATAAAGAGACAATATGTAACATAATTGTTTTTCTACTTACTGTTTTTTATCATTAATCATGTGTTATATGGTGACCAATCTTTTTCTAATATTTCGAGGTTAAAACCTCTTTTTCAAACATAAGTTTTACGGTGTTCACATGAATTTATTATTTGGTTAAATTTCTCCTTTTTAGACGTGTCTAAGCATCTCTACAAGAGGCTCTGTTGGTCTTAAATTTGAAATATCAAATAGCATTTTTGTGGGTATGTCACGTTTAAGTATGAATTAGAATTTTTATGTCAACATATCTCTATTAAAGTAGAAATTAATTATAAATATTCAAAGTAAACTTCACAATATTTAAGGGTGGGGTAAAAAAGTTAAAGATATATGGTGACGACAAAGAAGGTGAAAAAAAATTATTTTTGCTAAATTGCCCAAGACGTTTTCATCTATACGCTTTTTTTTCCTTTGTTAACAATAAAAAAAGTAAATGGAAAATAAAGAGACAAAGTTGGCCTGTATATTGATGAATCGAAAATTTATTAAAAATAAAGAGATAAAAAAGACATGCATATGTGTTCATATGTCATATAAAAAAGAAAAATTAAAGTACTCACAGTTTAACACACCTTTACAATGTTTTTTTTTATAGATGTGGAAACTTTCTTGTGTATTTTTTTTTTAGTTCACTCATTAATGGGCGATCAAATTTTACTTTAAAAAAGGTTTTCATTTTTCTAGCAGGAAAAACGTTCTAGGCAGACGACACATTTTCATTGAAAAAAAAGGTTCTGGAAACTGGTTTTCTTTTGTTGTTTTTGTTTTCAAGTAATAAATTATCAAATATTACTCGTGTCTTTGAAAGTTTAATTATCATTATCTAACTTAATTAATTCTAATATTAATTTAAAAAATTATTATTACTTCTATTTTTAAATATTAAAATGCGAATTTCAGGACTGCAGAACTCAAATCAAATTAAAAATACAATCACTTCAATTCTTCTTTATTTGTTTATCCCTCGGATAAACAAATATTAAATTCAATAAATCCTTCAAACTTAATCGATTTGACTAAATAGAAAATATTATTGATCTTCGTGTCGATATATTCTCAGTCAAATATTGGCTAATATCTAGATTCTGTTTTCCAAGTATAACCTTTTAAATAATGACATAGCGTCATAAGTTTATTTCACAAATGACATAAAAAATTTGGGATTTCCAAACATAATTTTTAAATTGTCATCAATTCTACAGAATAAAAGTTTGCAGTCCAAAATCGACCCTTTTGGTCAATAAATTCATATGGAAAACTAAGAAAACAACTTCTCAGTGTTTATTATAATATATTTTTAATATATATATATATATATATATATATATATATAGTGTGTGTGTGCTGTTCATATAAATTCCAAAATCTAGATACAAATAGCAAATAGATAAAAGAATCCAATCAAATAAATTCATGCGATGTGCTTTTTATATTTCGATTATATTTATAAAAAAAAAACTTTATTAAAAATGAGAGAAGAAATAAACATAAAAGGGGGGGCGAACAAAGGAAAGAGAGGAAGAAAAGTGGGAATTATTATTTGTTAAAATTCATACCTTTTCCCCAAAGAACAAAAGACCTTCCGATACTTTTTTTTCTTTTTGGCAAAGACAAAAAGAGTAAAAAATTCAACATTTTGTTACCAAAAACAATTTGAAAATTAAGCAGATGACATAAAATTATTCTCTCTCTCTCTCTCTCTCTCTTTCTCTCTCTCTCTCTCTCTCTCTCTTTCTCTCTCTCTCTCTTTCTCTCTCTCTTCTTTTTATCTCCCTTTTCACTTGATTCTTTCTCTTCCTTTTCGACATTGTATGGGAGTAAGAACTTAAAATTTGAACTTTCCTGAGCAATTTCTTTTTTCTTTCTTTTTGTTACTAAACTAGTAAAGAACCCCAGTATTACCCGCTTTAAAGTTTGGAGAAATTGTTTTTATTATCTATTTATTACTTTCACTAGCGTTTTTTGGGTTTTTTTTTTGCTTTAGAGTTCAGTTATGAAGTTATTTAAAACAAAATTTTAACTACAAGTGAATAAACGACGTCATTTGCTGCTTTCCTTAACTGTCTTCCACTTTTTAAATCTTTCAAATGTTTTCAGCATTTAACGTGTTTTTGTCACCTTTTATTTTGTGTATGCTGTGACTGATCTCCATAATTATTAGAAATTTTATTCACAAAATATTAAAAAATAAAAGATAAAAATGAACTTCTGAGCGGAAACGCATTTCGGATTGTCCGTATTTTTATTCTCTTCCTCTTTCATGGTAAATCAATTGTTCCTATTTTTCACATCCTGTTGTCTAGTCATTAAACTTTAACATCCATTTTTTCCGGTACCTCAAAAACCAAATCGTGACATATCAAGACCTTCATGTTTCAAGTGTGTCCATCTGTTGACACAGACAAATCAGAGTCGTTTGTCAGTCTGCGAAAATATTAATGAACTTCCGGCATCTACCAATCAAAGCCTGCTTGCTGAAGTAAGATCTCAATTCCTTTTCTCGGCTGTAAGAAGAAAAAATATATCTTTCTTTCGGAGATGTCTTTTTTTATAACTACATTTCACAGAAGAAATTCCGTTATCATCCAAGAAGAAGGAAATAATTGAATTTCATCGTATAGCGGCTTATTAAAAAATCCCCACCAAACTTGAAAAAGAAAAAGATCACGATTTTCAACTTAAGACCAACTTCAGCAACGCTGGGTGAAAACAAATAAGAACAACTTATATTCTTCCAATTCTCTTTGATAACTTTGTGCCAGAAACAATCGTTGAAAATAGAATCAATATTCTTCTACACTTCTATGAAGAATCAGAACGCTAACTCAAAACCCTTCATATTTGTAAAAGAACTTCTATTCATGCATGAACATTCGTGTATGAGAATATTTTTAGTTCCGTGCCGTTTTTCTACTTTTTCCAGCTTGAAAGCAGATAAATACCATTTTCCAATTATAATTATTCATACGTTTTTTGCTCAGTATCAGTTTATTTTTTTAAATTATTTTTTTATTTATTTTTTTTTTTTACTAATGGGCCACTCAAAGATAAGATGTTATTATCCTCTCATGTTTAAATTTTCTGCTCTTGTTTTTTTTTTTTAAAATCTATATTTGCATTTCTACTGTGAATAAATATTATATTTTTGCAATATAACTTGTGTCGGCTATTGTGATTCCTTTGTTGGCTGGTATTCCTAAATGGTCACCCATCTAGTATTGTCCAGACTCAACGTTGCTTAACTTCGATGATATTGTGGGAACCAGTGTATCAACATGATTATGCTATATATGTGCGTGCGTGTGTGTGTGTGTGTGTGCGTGTGTGTTATTAATACAAGATTTCTGTTCATTGAAGTGGTTCACTTTTCCTTTCATTAAAGCAATAATGGTTGGTTTGGTAGAAAAGAGCTTCTTTTTTTTTACTTTCTTTTCGACTGCCAACAGTCTAGCATAAGGACATGACAAAAAGAATATTTTCCTCAGTGACGTGGACTTGAGGGCAACCTGAGAAAATTCATCCCGATCGTCAAACTAACCCTCTCTTGGGTCATAGTTTGAGGATAATTCTACCCGTTTTCTCCACTCGTTTAATAGTATCTCCTCTGCCTGTTCCTCTCTTCGGCAGGGCTTCCGTATTCCTACTCTCTGTAATTCGCTGTTGTCATCTTCCTTCAAGGTTCTCTAGGTTTGACATGATGAATTTGATTTTTTTCAAAGCCAGTGGGCGAAAAAGTTGTCCTAAAATCGATGCAATTCATTTTATTTCTGACTTAATCCATTAATTTTCAAACTGAATTTTAAGCCTTTTGTTCATAAAATTAACCGTTTCCTCAGCAAGGTTGCTCTTTTCTTAAAACAACAACCAACTTCTCAATTCCTCTTTCTAGACCACACAAAACAAAAGTGCACCGAAAAAAAAAATTTTTTGAAGTGTTTTTCTACTTTTACTCAATTATTTATTTCCTTGTCCTTCCAAACCACCATTGCATCAAAAAAGCAATGAAACAAAAGAGCATATTTACCCCTGCCTCTCGAGACAGAATAACATGTTGTAATCGAGATTGATATTCTAGAGTTAGTCAAGCAGATATGACATCTTGTTTCTTAGATAATTTAAAACTAGATCTTCGTCAATTACAAATTAAGGTGAAAATTGACCAATCAAATCTAATCTAGTATTATTCTCCATCAAACAATGTGGTACTGATATCGATCCTGAACCAGTTTTCGTGAGGTTCGACTCGGAAGCGTTCGGGTATCCTACGCAAACGCCCGAGTGTTGACAAGCCGAATGGTACCAGACGACAATTTTGATACGACATGGCTCACGGATGTTAAGTCTTCGTTTGGGGGAGGGGAAGACAGGAACCTTCTCTTCAGCTTGACATCGAATCTCTGGTGAAAAAGCAGTGTTTTTGCTTTGTCCTAATAACCCACAAAAAAAGTAAGGAAGATAAATTAGACGAGACTCTCCTCCCTTCAATAGGCCAATGATTGATACTGATCCAAGCCAAGGTAAAAAATCAAATTATAATTAATCATAACATTTTTTACGGGCATTATTCTAGTCAAATGGCTGACGATAATGTTAGCAGCATTTTATTTTGCTAGAGAAATCATGGTTTACATCATGTTTTACAGAGTTTTAAAATAGCTTGTAGAAGTGGATTAAATGTTAGCAAAGTTGTCTTCTGGGGCGATCTTCTTTCGACTGATATTCATCTTCTTTGGAAAGAATTTTGATAAGCGGAACCAACTCATATGAGATACTTATATATCTAATCTTTAACTGCTAATTTGGAAACTCGTAATTTTATACATTGATTTGTTTTATGATTAGTTTATTTATTTTTCTTGGGTTTTAGATGCTTTCTGTCGGTCGGTCGCTCTGATATGCTTCAGTTTGAAACAGCATTTTCATTGGTCTACCATGCTTGAGTTGAAATAGCATTTTCATTGGTCTGTCATGCTTGAGTTGAAATAGCATTTTCATTGGTCTGCCATGCTTGAGTTGAAATAGCATTTTCATTGGTCTGCTATGCTTGAGTTGAAATAGCATTTTCATTGGTCTGCTATGCTTGAGTTGAAATAGCATTTTCATTGGCCTGCTATGCTTGAGTTGAAATAGCATTGTCATTGGCCTGCTATGCTTGAGTTGAAATAGCAATTTTCATTGGCCTGCTATGCTTGAGTTGAAATAGCAATTTTCATTGGCCTGCTATGCTTGAGTTGAAATAGCAATTTTAATTGGCCTGCTATGCTTGAGTTGAAATAGCATTTTCACTGCTAAATGTACGGATTGAAAGAACACAATTTAAGAATTGATCCGTTCTTATTTTTCTTTAAAGTGTGTAGCTTTTTCAGTACCAATTTCCCAAAAGTGGCTGGCTGTCTTGAGAGTCAATGGATACCACCTGAAATGGCACCTGTGCGATGAGGACTTTATACTGAAGCAAAGGTTGTGCGGATCAATGAGACTTAAGGCACCCCAAAATAACTAAATACCAAAAAGAACATATTTGGGTTGACACCGTTTTCTTTTACTTCCGGTTGAAGTATAAAAATAACAATATGTGCACAATTCTGCAGATTTCTTTTCTATACATACTATTATAGCATATGTTCTTCAGAATTGTGTGATCTATTCACTGCTTCCTTTATTGAAGGTCGTTTGACTCGTTAGTCTAGTGGTCTCCATCAATTTGCTGTTTTGATACCTCATTGTAATACAGCTTCCTATTTCAGTAGCTTCTTCCCAAGAACTGCAGGCTTGTGGAACTCTCTTCCTGCTGACTGTTTTCCTCCTACCTATAGCCTTGGTCTTTTCAAGACTCAGGCATTGTCTGTCTTTGCGATAACCATCTTTCATTCTTGTTTGCTCCTTACATCATGTCTGGTGCGATTTCCATTAAAAAAAAAAAGTTTTATTTACAAAACATTTTGCTCTGTAAACTTTGGAGATTTATAAGGAAAACAAATTTTTAATTAAAAATATATTTTTTTCGTTTTGCAAATAAAACTTTTTTCCAATTAAAAATGTGCGTATCACAATAAGCAAAGTGTAGTGTCTGTTCTAATGTTACACTTCATCTTTCAGCGCGGCCACGAATTCGCCGACTGCAACCTCTATGCAGAGGGGTAAAACCCACCTGAAAACGGGGCCACCTGCAGGCCGAGAGTGCCGATTCGTGATGCCTTAGGACAAGAGCAATCCATGGTCGAGTGAATTGAAACACTCACCTTCGGCCCTTGCTTCGGCTAGACGGGAGATTGGACAAAAAGGCCAGATCCAATCAATCTGATGGTCACACCATTCCCTAGTATCTATAATTTCATCCCCTAACCATATTCTGCAATCTGATTTTTCTAAAAATCAAAACCTTATTTCTCCTTTTTATTTTCTTCACAAATAGGTGCTAGAAGGTGGTGACTAAGGGTCAATCGTGTCGAGAAATAAGAAGATTACCACTGCCAAGGAGTAATGGTTTCTGAGAGCAATGTGTTCATGGAGTAATGGTTTCTAGGAGTAATACAATGTATTCCGAGAGCAATGTCTCCTGAGAACAATGTATTCTAGGAATATACCATAATTATCCTACCTATAGAATTACATTTGACAACTTGGCATTAAATAACCCATAGATGGAAAAAGCTAGAGCAAGTGCTGCATGAAACTGGGGTTGGAGCAGGAGACTTGAGTCAAGTGGATGGAGCAGACAGCAAAGTGTGAATCACATTATAAGTAGTTTGATTGCTGCTGCTGGCATCTTCTGCTTCTGGGCTGGACGACTGACAAAACTTTTTATAATAAACACACGAAACAAACAAACAAATATAAAAAAAAGAAAACATTGCAGAGATGGTGTCCCTATTTACTTGCTTCTCCATGGGGCAGGGTTAAACCCAAGGTCGGTTTTTAATTTAAGCAAAATCGAGCTCACTCAAAAATGGGCATTCTGGATTAGGACAAAAATAAAAATTGCCTCTATAAGGATTACTCTTTGACTGACCGATGACAGGATAGATGAAACGTAATAGCAGAACAGACATTACACTTTGCTCAATGTTATACGCACATTTTTAATTAAAAAAAAGTTTTAATTACAAAACGAAAAACAAATGAATCTGTAATTTTCTTTTTAATTAAAAATTCATTTTCTTTATAAAACTCCAAAGTTTACAAAACAAAAAGTTATTTAAATTTTAAAAAAATCTGCGAAGTGTGCGTGTATTGTTTTTTTTTTATATATAGTTTAACCGGAAGTAAAAGAAGCCGGTCTCAACCCAAATGTGTTATTTTTTATATTTGCTTATTCTGGGGTGCCTAAAGTTCAATTGATCCAGTGCAATCCAATCCAACACGCTTCTCCTGAACTAGCATTACTTAAGTCCAGTGGCAAAAAGACCAGAAACAGTACTGGGATAAATGGAGAAGAACTGGTATTATTTATCAGTTTTTATCCATATCTAGGGAGAGCAGAGATGGATTCGTGCCTTTCCCAAGAGTATCATAGAAAGTGACTTAATATTTTACACCCACTTCAAAACTTATAGTACCTGATATTCCCAAATGGTCACCCATCTAAGTACTGACAAGCATCAACAAGACCGGCGGGACAGTTATAAAAGTGGGGGGCTCTCCTAAAAAGTGGGGGGCCCGGTTAAACACATGCATATATAACTTCATTATTGATGACTGTAAAGTGGGGGGGCCCCAAGTTAAAAAGTGTGGGGGGGGGGGGTGCTGTCGTCCATGATCAACGTTACTTAACTTTGGTGATCTGACAAGAAATGGTGATATAAACGTTGGAAGTATTTAACTGCTATTTTCTACTATTCAGTATGCTTTAATTGGTTTGGTGTTTCTGTTTGAAGTTATTCAATGCTGAGGCACTACTGTATAGGATTTTTGGGTTTGCCTTTTTTATACATGAAGTTATAGATCACATGACGATGAGGTAGATCATTGGTTGATTTAACTACTAGATCACTAATATAAAAGACGTGACACAGAAGCTCACTTCCTCTCTTTGCCCTCTTTTGGACGAAATACTTATGTAGCAATATTGTTGTCAATCGCATCTCCATTCAGACCAGTTCTGTTGACATGCTTTTATGAGCATATCTCCCTATCAGAACCGATAGGCTAAGTCCACCTTTCATTATATCCACATGTTAGGAAGTTTGACATCTTTTCATATTTGGTGTATTCTTGTTAAACGTAAATGAATGTTGTTATATTTGATAAGTAAAGTCTTTAGTTCTTTTTTGTTTATCATCATGTATTAGAATGAATATTGATTTACTCCTCTCCAGGAGTTAGGCACAAGGCCAGTTTTTATCTTACTCCCACAAGTAAGATGTTACCCAAGGTCGGGTCGGGAAAGTGGGGTTTAAAAATTGCCTGGGCAGCCCGTCGGCATTCCCCGGTAGGGGCGCCTCAGGCAGTAAGCAATAAACTTACTCCTCCCCAAAGAGGGGAGGCGAAGCCTGGGAGGGTGGACCTCCTAGAACTGCACAGGACAGACACGTAGACCGGTGTAAATCAATCCCCGAAGGCCAAGACAATACCAGTCTATGGAGTGCAGTATCCATCGGAACAGATACTACACTTTGATCTTAGCCAAAAGGCCAACCAAAATGTATTAGAATGAATAGGTCGAATCAAATTGGCACTTATCTGCATAAGGTGTAGCAAAAAATTTACTATTAGATCTATTCATGGATTAGCAGCCAATCAGAACTCAGTAAATGGATTGCCCATCTGAGCATAATGGAACATTCAAACCTTCTTATAAACCGGCTTTCTGTGTTTATTTGTTGTAGTTCAACTCGATTTTTTCTTGAGTAAGTTATTGATATACGATTGCTATTGCCGCTGCTATTATTATTATTATTATTATTATTATTGTAGTTGTTGTTGTTGTTGGTATTGACTGCGACGGATTACTTTTAATTGAACTTTTTGCTCGTTTCTTTTCTGCTGCCTAATTTTTTTCGCTTTGTTATCTTTTATAATAACTTTGTTCTCCTGTTTTGGTGATGGCTACAACTAGCCAGCAGCCACAAGACCTTATGGATGTATGGGATTGACACCCTAATATTTTATCATATCGGCGTAAACACAAAAACAGAAAGCAATACCAAATTCACTTTAACAACAAAAGCTCAAACTGGGGCCATAAAAACCAACTCCCAGAGACAGTCTAACAAAAAGGCGCAAAAAAAAGCCAAAAATGTTGATCACGTGGGGTGCTGACAACTACGTCGGCCAAACCACTGGTCAAACAATATAAAAGCAGACCGTGCAACAAAATATGCATCTTTTCTCTTTTTCTATCGGACACTTAACAGAGAGGACAAGTTCGGCTACTCGCCGCCTTTGGGCAAGGGGTGCCAGTGCGTCGGCTGACTACTAAACACTCACACACACGCACACACACACGCACACACACCCCCCCCACACACACAAAGGCTTACACTCCTATCATTCTTCAACACACGCAACTATACACTGCTGACAAAGGCACACACACATACAAATGCCTAAACGAATTATCAACTTTCACGCACACACATTCGTAAAACCACGAACAAAAGGCGCCACACGCATTCACACACTTCGACGTACTAACGCCAAGCCCCATACATGGCTACACTACGCACATACATACACATTCATAAATCACAGGCATGAATATTTATAGTTTCTCTAACCCGACACTTGAAATGAACACTTAATTCTCTGTAATTTGCACATATATAAATATTTTGTTACTTTTAAACTATGTTTTATTCTTCCTTCAACAATATGCATGCCTTATCTTTCATTCAACTTTCATCTTTTATTCAATCACGTTTTTACTCTTTTAAACATTTCTTTAACAATCTAAATGTAAGCGTGGATCTTAGCATTTTCTCTAAGACACAATATCTTGCTAAAGTCCGTGCTGCTACATAAAGGGGGCCACAGATGTTACGGTGGACAATAAGGAGTTGGTCGAGGCTTCACCTCCTCCTGAACCTGGATTTTCTGAATGGAGCAAGCCTCCAAAAGTAATCATTCATGTTAAGGAAAGAGCAAAAAAATGTGTACACCTGAGCATAATGGAACATCCCAGTCTTCTTATAAACCGGCTTTCTAGTATTCTTTTCAGTTTATTTGTTTGTAGCTCAACTGGTCAGTGGTCAGACAGTTAAGCACTGCCTACTAAAGTCAATATAAAAACCGACAATTCTTATAAGTGATGACTTCGATGTGGTATTTGTTGTGGTCTGCTATTAAAGAGTTCCCATAACGAGATACAAACAGGATCTTTTCACTGGATTAACAGTAATATACATTTGCATATCTATTTATTTATTTTTTTACACTTGAAAATAGTGAAAAATATTTTATTAATCATATTTCTGTTTTAAAGTATCCATCATTTCCATATTTTGATTAAGACTGAGGACGTTTTTTTTAATAGAAATCACTCAAGACAAGACATGAAGCCACTTAATGTAAAGAGCTAACAAGAACGAAAGAGAGGAAATGCCTATCGGCCTTTATCTTGAAAAGACCAAGGCTATAGATAGGAGGAAAACAGTCAGCAGGAAGAGAGTTCCACAAGCCTGCAGTTCTGGGGAAGAAGATACTAGAATAGGAAGCTGTATTACAATGAGGTATCAAAACAGCGAATCGATGGAGACCACTAGACCAACGAGTCAAACGAGCAGGAACAAAGGAAGCAGTGAATAGATCACACAATTCTGAAGAACACATGCCATAATAGTATTTATAGAGAAGACTGAAACTAGCAACATCACGTCTGTGAGCGAGAGGGTGCAGAGAAAAAGAAAGGGTGGGGGCCAATCAATTGCAGTCAGACAACAACCTCCGACTTATCCCGCCACCTGAAATGAATTTGAAAAGAAATCCTCCACTCTATATGGTGAGTGTTGTTTTTTTTTTGTAGGTCATGATAATAATTTATATCTGAAAAATTAAATTACTGACTAAATAGCCAGTGCGAACATTGGCGAAGCATAATTGTTTTGTTTTTTTTTCTCTCATTTTTGACCGAGGGTTTTACACTAGTAAATGTATAAAATGAATAAAATCTATTCTTTTTATTTACTCACTAGAAGTTTTAACATGAGTCATTATCAATGAATGCTCACTTACAGTAACAAGTGATGTTCCCTGGAGTCTGAGTGACAAGTCTCCTCAGATTTCAAGCACTCTCCACCTCTTTTGTTAACTGTTGTCTATCATTTTGCACCATCACAACAGCCGTTTACCATTGATTTCTCGCTGACAACACCCATTGGCCTGTTCTGGAATTTGAGTGGCAGTAAACCTCCTTAAAGTTCCAGTACTTGCCGCACCATTCATGGGGAGGTTTGGTTGGTACCCTCCCTCCTCGGTCTTTCCATCCTCCTTGACCCTTCATGATCATTTTCTGTGGTATCAACCGAGGCTGTGTGGGAGACAGCAGATTATTGGATTTCTGTCAGTTTCAGTTCCCTTGGAATCGTGTGATGTTCTTTCTATATTTTTTGTTCTATTTCTATTTATCTGTGGTTGGTCAGCATCACCTGGTTATGTGGGTTGGTTTCCGCTCTTGAGGATTTTCCTTAATATTTCAGAATTATAATTATTTACTAATAAGCGTTTTCACATGAATCATTATTAGTGATTTCTCACTGGTAACATCACATGGTATTCCCTGGAGTCTGAGTGACAAGTCTCCTCAAATTTCCAACACTCTCCGCCTCCTTCGATAATCTTTGCAAATCATTTTGCCGTTTACCATTTGATTTTTCACTGGCAACGACCGTTGGTCTTTGGAATTTGAGTAGAAATAAGACTCCCTAAGGTCCCAGCACTCTCCATACACTTCCGGTGGATGTCTGGTTGGTGCTCTCCCTCCCCGGTCTTTTTATCCTCCTTGACCCTTCACAGCCATTTTGAATAAAAACGTGTGTGTTTTTTTTTGGGGGGGGGGGGCGTATTATTTTTATTATTACTCACTTTGAGTTCTCACACTAGTCGTTACAAGTGATTTCTCACTGATAAAAATCTGTCTTTCCCTGGAGTCTGAGTGACAGCAAGTCTCTTCAGATTTTCCTACTCCCTATTCCATTGTAACTTATTTTGTGTTGTCACACCAGCCTTTATCCGTGATTTCCCCCTGATAATTGCCTGTGTTTTTCCCTGTAATCTGAGTGGCAATAAGCCTACTCAATATTTCAGTACTTTCTATTGACTCCCAATAGAGGTCTGGATGGTGCTATCCCTTCTCGATCTTTCCATCTTCTTATACCCTTTACGTATCAGTGTTGGTATCACTGCGGGTTTTCTTGGGGTAGGGGGTGTTATTATTATGATTATTATTCAGAAAGAAAAGTCTAATAATAATTTATTCAGATAAAAAGGGGAGCCATTGCCTAATACATTTATTTAAAAAAATACATTTATTAGAAAAAAAGAGTGAAGAATATTTGAAAATAAATGCTGCAAAATGATTGGTTTAAGTAGATTCAAGTCATCTAATCAGATTAAGAGTAAGAATTGATAAAAACCGCAATTTAGAAAAATGAGGCGCAGATAAAAATTATCAGTTTTGAGAATGACAGAATCTTATTATCTGTTGAAGACGTGTCAAGTAGATAGTAGCCAATTTTTTCCAGTATTTTCCCACGATTTTAAACGAAAAAAAAACACACACACAAAACGAAGATGTTATTCAATCTTTTACAATCAGTGTAATTTCTTTTTTACATAGCTCTCATTATTATTATTATTATTATTATTATTATTATTATTATTAATGAAAGAATGTGTCGTCTATTTCTGGACTAATCTGAGGTTTCTGTAGATATTACTATCATAGAATGCAATCTGAACTATTATTAACTTTTAAGAATAGTTTTCATACAAACAAATTTTTAGGTTTGAAATTGGGACATTCTTTTTTATCAGTGTGAATTTTATAACGAGACGAGATCTGAACTTTTTCGTCCACCCCTACTCACATGCTTTCTCCCATTTCCATTTGTGTGTTGGTGTAATGGATGCCGATGCTAACTATGGAATCGGATAAACCTAGTTCAAATCCTATCGGTTATACTGAATTCACTTACACACTAAAGTCGTAGGGAAAGGTATGAACCCACAATTTTCCTTCAGCTGTGAATTCGATTCAATGAATCTTTTACAAAAGGCATTGTGCTTCGGTATTAAATAAACTGTCAAAGGGTTGACATGCCATAAAACAGACGAATCAATCAAACATTTTTTCATAAATTGATTCAAAAAGTGAATTCCCAATAATGTTTGTGTGCATGATTGTGTAATAACCCCTACTCACATGCTTTCTCCCATTTCCATGGTGTGTGTTGGTGTAATGGATGCCGATGCAAACTATGGAATCGGATAAACCTAGTTCAAATCCTATCGGTTATACTGAATTCACTTACACACTAAAGTCGTAGGGAAAGGTATGAACCCACAATTTTCCTTCAGCTGTGAATTCGATTCAATGAATCTTTTACAAAAGGCATTGTGCTTCGGTATTAAATAAACTGTCAAAGGGTTGACATGCCATAAAACAGACGAATCAATCAAACATTTTTTCATAAATTGATTCAAGAAGTGAATTCCCAATAATGTTTGTGTGCATGATTGTGTAATAAGCCTATCCGTGCGGTAGGTAGAGAAAGTAATAATACTCTATTCTATAATAAAGACCAATGTGTATTTGTATATAAATAAATATAAATCCATCCCGTCACACAAAAAAATTAGTGAGTAAAAAAAACGTGCTTATTTCCATAAATAGCAAGTTAAACAATCCCCATTGTCTGAAATGAATTTGGGAAGAAATCATTCACTCTAAATTAAAAAAATCAATGGCGGGTGTTTTTTTTTCTGTAGGTCATTAGAAATGATAATTTTATATGAAAAATTAAATTACTGACGTAATTCTATGGTTTTATATGAATATTAGTGTGAACACTGGTGAAGCATAATTATTTTATTTTTGTCATTTTTGACGAATGGTGTACACTAGTAGTAGTAATAATAATAATAATAATAATAATAATAATAATAATAATAGGGATAGAGGGAATAATGATATTAATGTGGTAACTAGTAATGGATATGATGATGGCAATAATAGCTGCCTTTGTTACGAAAGTAGGTTATAAAAAAAATGTTCTGGGTGAGATTTTGGTTGCATCCAAAATTCTAAACAGGGTTGCTTAGCAGTTTAGAAAAGTCAGTGTTCGTTGCTTAGAACGGAATGTGCAAAAATATAGGTTTTTGATAAATACGGTGACCCGATTGGGAAACGAGGACGTCTTGTGCTTTGCTCTCCCAATGGGGCCCCTGTAGGAAGTCCACTGAAAATAGATATGTGCGAGAGTAAGATAATGTCGGCATCAATAAAAGTTGAACAACATAAAATCCTTTTGTTTCGAGTCTGCTGGGGGAAAATAACTAGATACTCAATTGACGGAAGATACCAAGTAAGTCTAGATCTCCAGTTTCTTTTTAATACACGGCATCTTGACAAGTTACAAGTGACTCCCATCAACGAAGATAATGGCTGTGTGACACATATCAATAAGAAGCAGCAACACGCATAACCATCTTAAGTACATTACAGATTTTAATATTTAGAACTCCCTAAAAAAGGTAGATAGGTATCAATATGTCCACTGATGTATATTAGGGACAACCATTGTAATCTGTTGGAATATGTTCATTTATGTGTATGTATGAATGAGCAATATGTGTGCTATTTGTATTATTTCCTTAGGAAGCCTGTTTCCATCATCTTTATGGATGATGAATAAAAGATGAAACTACATCTGTCTTCTGTCCTCATTCCAGAGAAGTTATCATACATAGCCAGAAGGAATAATTGAGGCCATGCTACATATGTCTGTTTGGTGCCACAGCACTAAAATTAGCCTAATGGATACCGATACAGAATATGAAATAGACTTTGCCTAGTTTTAATTCTATTAGATTCATTCTGTTCAATTATGCACTAATGACTTGGGCAAAGGTATGAACCGAGAATTTTTCCACAGTTTCCTGTATAATAGCAACTTGTGTTCAATTTGCCGCAATGTTGCATCCCTGTGCTTGTTTGACAAGTATTTTAATGGAATGTGCTCTGACGAACTTGCTGCACTACTGGTGCCCTCTCGACGTAAATATCCTTGACCGACCTGACAATCAGCAAAATCTCACCCCTTCACTGTAGAGGTCCCCAGATACCGAAAGGCTTTCTACTCTAATAGCTTTCTTCTTTGTACTGCTCACCTTTTGAATTACATCCCTGTTCACTGTTACCCAAACTGTACCAACATGCAGAATTTAAATGTAATGTGAACAAACATCTCGCTGCACAACTCCCCACTTAGGATGCCCCTGTAGTTATGGCCCCTAATTCACAGTAGCCTCTTAGGGCAATGTGACTTTTTTTTGGATGAATGAAAGTAAAAAATAATCATTTTAGAATAACTTTTGTGTTTCGATATTAAATAATCCCCCCCAAAAGTTAATATACTATAAAAACAAACCAATAATAATTATAATAATAATAACAATAATAATAATCATAATAACAATAATAATAATCATAATAACAATAATAATAATCATAATAATAATAATTATAATAATAATAATTATAATAATAATAATAATATTAATAATAATAATAATTATAATAATCATAATAATAATAATAATTATAATAATAATATTAATTATAATAATGATAATAATGATAATAATAATAATAATCATAATAACTGAGCTCCAATCTCTGATTCCTCCTTGGAAAACATTCACAACAAGAACTCGTCTATCTACCACTACTGCAAGGAACTTTGTTTTCTTCTTCTGTGTACATAAAACCAAACGAAATTTCCATGAACAAAGTTTATTTCCAAGAACTTCCAATTAAAACGGTACTGTTTCCATCCAGCCTAAAACATGGTCATCTTTAAGTCCAATGTCAACAAATATTTGTCAAGCCGTCCTGTTAGGTAATCAAATTTTGTCCATTCCATTCATCATTTCCAATCCTCTCATAGTATTGTTCTTCATCCAACTGACAATCTCATTAACAATTATCCTCGAATGGTCTTTGACCTTGGTAAGGAATGACTCATTAGTATAATAAATATATATATATATATATATTATTTACACACACTTTTTTTTTATCAACAAGGACGAAAGTGTGATTTAGTACGGACGAAACAGCTGTCTGAGAAATACAATAATAAAGCGTTTTAAACAAAAACTCTGAATCTATTCTCTTATATTTGAGCTGTAGTATAATTTTACTGTGATATATGGTTATAAAATTATTGAGCTTTCAACCCATTTTCTGTGTAATCTTAAAGAATTAAAATAATATATATATATATATATATATATATATATATAAAATCATATAGAATCAATGTGAAAGGTATATATTTTAATATATCTTTTATTTTCTATATTTTGACGTGTAGGAATATCAATTGTATAAAAAAAATATTAAAAAGTTTTTCTTAAAAGGAGAACAAAATTTTCCACTGTGATCCTTCGGCCTTCGTCAGTGTAATAGGTGATTGTGTGTGTGTACGGTGGGAGGTGGTTGGTGGTAGAATGGGGGGAAAGGGGGGGGAGGCCAGTGAAATAGTGAAAAAAAACAAGAGTCCGTCCCTAATAGCTGAGAGGCAAGAGTCAAGTGGTCATAAACATGATTCAAATGTACCCGGATATGAATGAATGTAAATAAATGAATATATAGATAGATACATAAGTGAACCTGTGTTTATACATCCCCACGTCCACACACAGACACATCAGTACGTTCACCCATGTACATATGCTTACCTATACACCCTGCACACACAGACAGACATCCATATACACATGAAGGAGGAGTGGGAATAGGGGGCAGGCCAATAGGCTGGAGTCATATATATATATATATATATATATATATATATATATATAATCATAAACCTAGAATTTTGAATGGCTATACAAATTGAATTGCATATTAGCCACATCTGTACATAATCTGGTAAAGCTTGACACGTTAATGCTATTGTCCAAAGGGATGGGGGTGGGATAAGGAGTCATCGCCAAATAGATAGAGGAATAACATTTTAAAAAGGTAAAATTGAGACTATATAAAAATAAAAATGAAAATATTACAAAAAAGTGTTGGGTTTAAAAATAAAAATATACATGAAAATATTGACAAAATAAAAATCAATGAAGAAATTGCAGATTGAAATATGATTACATTTATGTTATTTTTAGATGAGGATTGATAATTTGGATTATTCGGATTACTGTCCTCATGTTGGGTGTTATTCTTACTATGTTTCGGCCGATATAACCTCCGATTTTCTTCAGTTGTGTCTTGTCGAACTCGGGAATCTGTATGGAATTTCGAACGGAACCCTTCATTTAATCCACGGTGGTAGCTTGCTCTCGTTCTGTCAGCCATGACCGGGTAGAAATCTTAAGTAATTCATAATTGCATTCTTAGTATCGCTTGTACTGAGGATTGAACTTTCAAACTCCAGAAGATTGTCACTTAGGACTGATTATTACTTAGCACTTATATCCGTTACGCCACAGATCCTTGCGGACAATTCTAATATGACTGTTAGGAGCCTTAAACTTATTTGTGTTTTAGATGTGTAGTCTTACTATTTTTATTTACCTCCATTCCAGGAGGTTAGACACAAGGTCAGGTGTGGGTTTTGATGAAAGCGTTCCTGTGGAACAGACTGGAATCGAACCCGGCACATCCAGGTGCTCAGTCCGCGTCGTTAACCACCGTGGTGTAGTCTTACTATTTATCACTGTATATTATTACTTATTACTCTATATTAGTACATATTAATATATATTTTTTGTGAGAATAAAATTCGAAATGAGCACAGCATGCCCTAGTATCTATAAGTTCATCCCCAACCATATTATTCAATCTAATTCTTCAAAAAATCACCTTATTTCTCCTTTTTATTTTATTTTCCTCCCAAATAGATACTAGAAGACGGTGGTTGAGGATCAATCGCATTGAAAACAAAGAAAATTATCAATGCCAAAGAGTAATGGTTTTAAAGAGTAATCTTTTTCTGGAAATAATGTTTTTCTTGGAGTGGTGTTTTCCGGGAGTAATGCTGCCTCTTCTCAGTAAAGTTCTCTTCTAAGAGTAACATTTCCACTTTCACTGTGAAATTTCCTTCTGAGAGCAATGTATGCTGGTTATCTAAGAGCAATGTATCTCTATGACAGGGCTACTTCACAACTGCTGTGACGTATGAAAACACAACTCAGACAAAATACTATGTCCGAGAAAATATTACGGCGATTGTTGCTGGACAAACTCACTCGGAGCGCAACACAGATACTAGCGCCGATGGTAGACACCACTCGCATTGACATGTTGGACGACTTGGCTGATAGGATTCTCGAGGCCAGCAGTGGTTCACAGACGATCAGCACACTCGCCACTCCTAGCAGTCAACACAACAAGTTGCAAAGAGTTGAAGGCTGAAATGAACGAACTGACGCCCATGCTGAAAGCCCTCAATATAGGGGTGGGCTATAGAAACAATTTTTCAAAATTATGCCAAAAGTGGCTTATTACCTTCATGTATATGTAACTAGATGGGAACAAGTGATTTTTTTCAAAACGGGTCAAAATTGGAGGGTCGCAAGCCTCAAACAAGATTTGGCCACGTCGATCCGCGAAAACGGCCCAAATTTCACCCCAAAAGACACTTAGCCACTTATTGCAAGTCTTAGGGTACATTTTTTGACCAGAAATGCATTTATATACCAGAATCTGTCATTCTCATATACTGTCTTACAAGTATAGGGCTTCTTAGGGTATCTAATTAATTTTGTTTCTATAGCCCACCCCTACTCAAAACCCAAAACAGGGAGTCAAAAAGTTGTTCACAGTTCCAAGGCAAGCACCATAAGAACCGTAGGAAAGAGAGGTTCTCTTATGGCCAAGCCTAGGGTGGTACTTGTTGGTATCATTTTGAATTTGCCAACAATACTAGGAGATTTAACAACCCCTGCAACTACAAGCAACAGGGAAACTTCCATCCAAGCCAGTAATTGTGACGACTGTGAGTGGAGGAAGAAAAGGTCGCTTGTTTTATGTGAAGGGCCACAACAGAGGTTACACATTTCTAGTGGATACCGGTGCAGAGAAAAGTGTTATTCCACCACTCCCTGGATACAAACCTATTCCTTCCACGTTCAAACTGGAAGCAGAAAACGGCTAAAAAATCTAGATGTACAGCACCAAGGAATTTATTTTAAATTTAGGACTCTGTCGGAACTTCGTCTGTAAATTTATGCAAGCAAACTTTAGAATGCTCATCAAAGAAGCCGATTTCCTTTCACGTTATAAACTGTCTGTCGACATGTACAACCAAATACTCTGGAACGACATGATAGATAGACATCAAAGTGAATGGAATACTAACACAGTTTGGTCTAACTGACATCTGTTCAGCAGTTCACCACACAAAACAATATGTCAACATCCTGGACCAGTTACACTCATCGCATCTTCCCTGCTGAATCTTACAAATTGCTTTTCTTTGAGAATCACTTGACATAAACGATACAATAAAACATACAACACAACACCGCATAAAAACCACAGGACCTCCAGTTTATTCGAATCCCCAACGTCTATTGCCAGAAAATTTCAAGTACACCAAGTGAGAATTTCAGTAAATGATTGAGGACGGAATAATCGAACGTTCCGAAAGTCCATATGCTTCACCTTTCCACCTAGTTCCTAAACAATACCTGAATTCTCATCGTGTATGTGTCAATTATCGGTGACTCAATGCACTAACTATACCAGACCGCTATCCTGTACCGCACATACACGATTGCACCTTAGGACTTCAAGATACGATAGTATTTTCCAAATTGGATCTGACTAAAGCTTTATACCAGATCTCGGTAGCGGAAGAGGACATTCCGAAAACGGCCGTGAACACACCTTTCGGACTTTTCCAGTTCACACGGATGCCTTTCGGGTTGCGAAATGCTGCTCAGACTATTCAATGCTTCATTGACAACGTACTAAGAGGACTACTTTATGTATATGCTTATATAGACGACATGCTCATAGCAAGCCCAGAAGAAATGACACCCGAACAACATCTGCACCATATTTTACAAAACTATCATAACATGGTCTAAAAATAAATATAGACAAGTGTATATTTGGTGCCAAGCAACTGTAGTTTTTAGGACAACAAATTGATGAAGGCAGAATCACACCCCTGTCTGAAAATGTAGAAGCAATACAGCAATTCCAGCCATCAACTTCATTTCGTCAGAACTTGTTTCATTCCAGACTGTTCTGGGATACTATTTCCTCTGACGATTATCTTACAGAACAAAGAGAAAAGAAAAATACAAATGCTTAAACTTAACACAGAAGCACTTCACACATTCAACAAAGCTAAATTTGCATTAACAAATGACACCGAACTTACATACCTCACTGACAACATTCAGGCTAAACCAACCCTAACCATTGATGCAAGCACATCGGCTGTAGACGCGGTACTACATCAGGAGATTGATAACACCAAGCTACTCATATCTTTGTTCTCTTCTAAACTCAGCTAAATACTATCAAAGTACAGCATATTTTCAATCAAACATTTCAAACACGTGCTCGAAGGCAGACAATTCACCATCTACACAGACCACACACCATTAACATATGCATTATCTTGACACCCGGACAAATACACACTTGGAGAATCTCGTCATCTGGATTATATATCACAGTTCGCAGACACTCAACCACCTGAGAACGAGATGGGGCAATCAAAAGCTGCTATGAGTAGATGGGGCTACAAAACTGATCCAACTATCTGTGAATATGGAGGGGAGGACCATACGATGCAACACTGCCTTGTCTGCCCTCTACTGCCCAACCGGTGCAGCTTGAAAGATTTCGTTCATAATGGTATAGGGTGCTACAACCGTTATATAAAAAGGAAAACCCAAGAAAATTCACTCTCTCTTTTTTCCAGTCTGGCCTCTGATGAACACACTCACCAGCTATGCCTTCGCCTTTATAAGAGGAAAGCGCATTCCATTGAGTCTCGTTTTTCTGCTGACGTCACTGTGGTTGGTGCTAAGAAGATAAAGATAATTCAGAGGGAACGGTTTCACACGATATGTAGACATACGAGGCCTGTCTAAAAAGTATCCGACCTTAGGCCAGAAAAAATATTTCAATATTTCAAATACCTGACGGGGTTGGGACCCTAATCCCCTTCAAAGTAGGCTCCTTTTGCTTGCACACACTTAGCCCACCGATCCATCCACTGCCGGAAACACCCCTGGAAGTCTTCTTTTGGAATGGTGTTCATCTCCGCCGTCGCATTCCGCATTATCTCTTCTCTAGTCTCAAAACGGGAACCTTTCAGTGGCATCTTCAATTTTCGAAACAACCAGAAGTAGCAAAGAGCTATGTCTGGAGAGTAGGGAGGTTGGCGGATGACTGGAATTCCATGTTTTGCCAAGAAATGTTGGATCAATTGGGATGAATGTGCAGGGGCATTGTCGTGATGCAGTTGCCAGTTTTTCGCCGTCCACATGTCTGGTCTTTTGCGGTGAACTGTGTCACAGAGATGCCGGAGAACATCTTGATAGTACTCCTTTGTCACTGTTTGTCTTTCCGGTGCATATTTGTGATGCATAATTCCACGGATATCAAAGAAGACAGTCAGCATCAACCTGATTTTGCTTCACACCTGTCGAACTTTTTTTTTGGCCTTGGAGACTCGGGATGCTTCCATTGCGACGTCTGTCTTTTTCTTTCTGAGTTGTACCCATGACTCATCTCTAGTTATCACTGTGTTCAGAAACCCAGGATCAGTGTTGGCGGTTTCCAAAAGGTCCTGTGCAACTTGAAAACAGAGGTCCTTTTGTTTCTGCGACAACAACTTGGGCACAAATTTCGCAGCCACTCTGTGCATGTTGAAATCATCACGCAAAATTGCATGTGCGGAATCTTTACTCACTCCAACCTCTTGGGCGATCTCCCGCACGGTTGAATGACGATCTTCCATCACCAAATTTCGCACCCTCTCAACACCAGCTGCACTCCAAGCAGTTTGGGGCCTGGTCACTCTCCGCTGATGTGCGGCCATATTTGAATCTGTTGAACCACTCCTTAATTTGTGTTACACTCATCGCATCTTCCCTGCTGAATCTTACAAATTGCTTTTCTTTGAGAATCACCAAGCTTTTGACAAAATTTGATGCAGTACCATTGCTCAACATGTTCAGTCATCTTGAGAGAATCGGTAATCCGACAAACACGTTGTGTAGCACCTCACTCAGCGACCAACAGGCAGCGGTGATAAAATTCACACATGCCTTCTTCACTGTTTAGAGTACCACCGCTCTATCGTCTCTATTTCGCACAGAAAAAATAAATGTTGAGTACTTTTTAGACAGGCTTCGTATGACGGTAGTAATTTCTCTCTTAAATTATTTCATCTTTGATTTAGTAATTGTTTGGTATGTAAGAAAGGATACTGATGGTTTTGTTCATGTCGTTTTCAAGGTAGAAGTCTGATAGTGATTTGAAGATAAAACTATACAAAAACTTGTTTAGACTAAAATTCAAAATAGATGACAAACCTGTCTTGATAGAAAAATATTAAATAAAAAATAAACAAATACTTGCTTGTTTTCCCTAAAGTTTAAAATATTTTTTTAGACAATAACGAGTCTGTATGACATAAAACGTTTTATTTGTCCTGATACAAAATTCTAATTTAATTTTGAACGTATATAAAATTGAACTTTTATGTCCGTTGTCAACACTTATTTTTTAACAATTTGTTAGCAATAAAATATTATCGACTAGAAATTCCGTTAAAACTTGTTTCTTTTTGTACAAAAAGAATGTTCAAAGTTTATTTTTGTGCCAAAAAGTTCTTTGTGTTTAATAAAATTCTAAAGCCGTTCAAATATGTGTGGTGCTAGAAAAAGACAACGATTAAAACATTCAATTAAAGTTACATTTTGAACACTTTAAAAAAAAATTTTTTTGTTTCAGGACAAGAAATACAATTTAAACAAAGCGAAATGCTTATATATTTATTTCCAAATAGTTTTTCACTTTTATTACGCTTACAAAATTCATTGTTTTCATTTTTTAAAACAATTTATCGTTTGTTTTTAATTTGTTTGTTTATTTAATTACTGTATTTTTGTTCGCTAAATTCATAATAACAGTTTCTTTGGCCTTATAAATTTAAATAGTATTTTTATATTTTTTCACAAATAAATAATTTAAAGTGTAGTATCTGTTCTGATACTACACTTTATCGTTTCTGTCCTCGGTCAGTGAAGGAGAAATCCTTCTAGATTGAGACAATTTTAAGTTTTGTCCCAATTCAGTGGCCCCCCTTTTAGGAGCTGAATTTTCCCCACATTAAAAATCGACTTTGTGTCTAACTCTACCGTCATGAAGAAGCAAGTAAATAGGAACACACGTAATGTTGGCCTTTGGCTGATGATCAAAGTGTAGTATCTGTTCCGATGGATACTGCACCCCATAGACTGGTATTGTCTTGGCCTCCGGGGCTTGATTTACGCCGGTCTATGGGATTGTCCTGTGCAGTTCTAGGAGGTCCACCCTCCCAGGCTTCGCCTCCCCTCTTTGGGGAGGAGTAAGTTTATTGCTTACTGTCTGAGGCGCCCCTACCGGGGAATGCCGACGGGGCTGCCCAGGCAATTTTTAAATGGCCAGAGTGCTCACCTCTCGAGCGCTGGCTTTTAACCCCACTTTCTCGACCCAAGCTGTGGTCACATCTTACTTGTGGGAGTAAGATAAAACTGGCCTTGTGCCTAACTCCTGGGGAGGAGTAAATACCTAATTACATACATCGAAACCAACAACAGGCTGATATTGTAACTTTAAAAAAAGTATAATTAGCCTTTGCATGATTTCATTTTAATAGCTTCTGTAAAGAAAATTGTTTTCAGATTATATTACGATCAAAATAATAAAACGAATTTTAGTCTCTAAAATCCATGAAACAACATAATGTAATGCAGCAATGCCGCACAACTTTTCTCTTTTAATTAATTCTTGTTTCGTTTTTAAATTAATATTCAATAAGTTCAGTTTCAGATAGTGTTCATTTCTTGTTTTTTTATTGCAATTTTTAACGTTTTCTAATACTTTTTACAAAAGCTATCATTCATTATTGATAGCTTGATTTTTCGACATGTTTCGCTCTCACCAAAATGTATGACGTAATTTTAGATCAAACAGGCCTTCTTAACGAATATCGTGGCTATGCACACACATTTCATGATATGTAAGACATTTCTCTCTACTTGCATGTGCACACACGTGCACATCCTTTTCAAAGTTTATTGTACACATTTTATGGACACAATCTCAAAGCGAACTCTATCTGGTTTGCTAGGAATAAATGTGTTTTGCATACATTATCGTTTCTGTGTTGTTCCTTTGTTTCATTTGTAAATGCTTATATTGGAACATGTATATGGGAGAGACGCTTCCCAAGCGTCGGCCACATCCTCAGGTTTTATTTACTCCTCCCCAGGAGTTAGGCACAAGGCCAGTGTTATCTTACTCCCACAAGTAAGATGTGACCCAAGATCGGGTCGAGAAAGTGGGGTTTGAAAAGCCAGCGCTCGAGAGGTGAGCACTCTGGCCATTTAAAAATTGCCTGGGCAGCCCCGTCGGCATTCCCCGGTAGGGGCGCCTCAGACAGTAAGCAATAAACTTACTCCTCCCCAAAGAGGGGAGGCAAAGCCTGGGAGGGTGGACCTCCTAGAACTGCACAGGACAGGCGTGCAGTATCCATCGGAACAGATACTACACTTTGATCTAAGCCAAAAGGCCACATCCTCAGGTCTAAATCTTAACTGACCAAATTAAATATTTTAGTTTTATTACTTTACTTTGGTCAAGATATTCGGTTTTGTTACTTTCATTGTTCATAGCAGTTAAATTGTGACAGGCTTTAATATTTTTGTTTGATTATTTAACTTTCTTTGGTTTGTGAATATTGTCCTGTGACTTGTTTCCTGTCCCTTTATTACAACCATAATGGATTAATGGTGACTTGTTTCCTGTCCCTTTATTACAACCATAATGGATTAATGGTGACTTGTTTCCTGTCCCTTTATTACAACCATAATGGATTAATGGTGACTTGTTTCCTGTGATTTTATATATATGTGATTTATAAAAAAAATTGTAATTTCTGGCAAGGTGGCTAAGTGGTTAATGATGCGGACTCAGGACGTGGGTGTGCCGGGTTCGAATCCAGTTCGTTCCACAGAAACACTTTCATCAAAACCCACACTTGACCTTGACCGGAGAGGAGGGAAAAAATTTGTTTTTAAATATACATTATGAAGGGTTTTTTTTGTTTTTAGTTTTTTTTTTAATTTATGGCCTCTATTGACTATGACTTTTACCATCCAAAAATTGTGACTTATTTCTGGCACAATTTGAATACAGGCTATTATCAATAAATAGTGACTTTTTTCTCAGCCAAAATAAAAACTTTATTTTATGTCACGATAAATGAATTGTGTCTTTTTTGCTAGCAAAAATCTAGAACTTTTTTTCCTGTTACTTGTAATTATAAATTATTGTGACATTTTTTCCTGTACAAAATCGAGACCTTTTTTCTGTGACTATTAGATTCCTTGTAGAGACGCTTTTGTGACAAATTTATCATAATAAAATAAAGACTTAGCAGCAGCTATAGATTTATAACTTTTTCTAGTGATTTTATTACCAGTTAGTATAACTTATTTGTGCCATTTTCCCAAAACAAATCTAAGACTGCTTTTTAACTTGATTACCAGCCTCTATAAATTGTAATTTTTAATCAACAAAAATGACTTTTCTTGTGACTTTATAACCAGCCACAATAAATTAATTGTGACTGTTTCACATGTGACTTCATTATTGTCCACTATAAATTTTACATTTTTCCTCTGACTTTATTTCTTTCCCCTATAAATTATAACCTTTTTCCTATTCAAATTTAAGCCTTTTTTTCTGTTATGTTATCTTACCGGCCACTATGAATTAATTAAGATCTAACAAAATTTGAAGAAAAGGGCAACTATAAATTTATTGTGACTTCTTGATTACCGGACACTATAAATTAAACACTATTTTTTTTACCATTGATTTTATTATAGGCCACTATGCTGATCTTTTTTGTGTGACTTTGTTACTGATCAATATAAAGTGTGGCTTTTCTTGTGAGTTTATTGTCAGACACTTTTAATTAATTGTGATTTATTTACCGTGACTTTATTACCACAGTTGTGACTTTTTTCTTAGCTAAAATCGACTTTTTCATGATTTCATTCCCGGTCACTATAAATTAATTATGATTTTTTCCTGTGCCTTTATTACTAGCCATTATAAAGTGTGACTTTTTTCGTATCATTTTATTAACGGTTACTATACATTTATTTGAACTTTTTCCTGCAATTTATTAATTGTGATTTTCTTACAGGTTACTATAACTTAATTAGGCGTTTTCTTGATCGAAATATAGATATTTTCATGTTAACTTTATTGCTGCTCACTATAAATTAACTGTGACGTTTTTTTTATTGGCCTTTTATTATTACCGGCCTTTATAAATTCATTGGGACTAATATTGAGAAAATATAATATTTTATAGTGGCACTCAATTAAGTTTGAGGGGGAAAATGTCTCCTTTTGGATAAAATTAAACTAAAAGGCAACATTTTTCCCTTAGACTTGATTAACTGCCACTATAAAATATTACTTTTTCTTAATAAAAATTGAGACATTTTTTGTGTGATTTTATTATCTGTCACAATTTATTTATACTATGAATAAATTGTGACGTTTTCGAAGCTAGAATTAAGATTTTAATCATACTTTATTTAAAGCCATTGTAACTTTATTGTGACTATTTCCTGTGACTGTTTTGCCAGCCACAATAAATGAATTCTGACTTTTTTTCCTTGCCAACATTTAGAATTTTTTGCTGTAACTTTATTACTAGCCACTATGAATTAACTGTGATTTTTTTTTCCTTAGCCAAAATCAAGAGTTTTTACATGTGATCGGCTACAATAAGTAAATTGTAATATTTTTTCCTGTGACATCTTTACGGACCACCATAAAGTGTTACTTTTTTCTGTGACATCTTTATGGACCACCATAAAGTGTTACTTTTTCCTGTGACATCTTTACGGACCACCATAAAGTGTTACTTTTTCCTGGTACATCTTTACGGACCACCATAAATTGTTACTTTTTCCTGTGACATCTTTACGGACCACCATAAAGTGTTACTTTTTCCTGTGACATCTTTGCGGACCACCATAAATTGTTACTTTTTCCTGTGACATCTTTGCGGACCACCATAAAGTGTTACTTTTTCCTGTGACATCTTTATGGACCACCATAAAGTGTTACTTTTTCCTGTGACATCTTTACGGACCACCATAAAGTGTTACTTTTTCCTGTGACATCTTTACGGACCACCATAAAGTGTTACTTTTTCCTGTGACATCTTTGCGGACCACCATAAAGTGTTACTTTTTTCTGTGTCTTTATTCCCGGTCACTATTAATAAATTGTGAGTTTTTTTATACAGAGATTGGGCCTTTTTCTATGACTTTATTAATGATAATTAACAGGATCTTTTGAAAATTCCACTGTGCTTTCTACATTAATCTGTATAATTTACTGTTAATAATAATATTCCTTTTTGTTGTGGCCCTGTAAAGGGGTTGGAATGAAAACACAGACTCTGGGGTTTAGAGAAAACAAGTATATTGAAGAAAATATAATACAACAGAGAAACAAGAGTGACGGTACGTCAGTCTTGACTGCCAGTATAGACTAGGGTTGATTCAGGTATTTAATTCCTTCCCACTGCAGGGATATGTGGCACAAGGCCGGAAGGTGTGGAGAGTCCAGCCAGCGCCTTTAAAGAAGGAGCACTTTGTCCTCTAATAAACATTTCCTGGACAGCCTCGTCGGCATTCCCCGGTCAGGGTGCCTCAGACAGTAAGCAATAAACTTACTCCACCCCAAAGAGAGGAGGCAAGGCCTGAGAACGTGCACCTCCTAGGACAACCCAGGACAGTATACTTCAGCCGACAGATAAAAGGCCGCCGAAATGGTCCAGTTCCTGCCGGACTGATTGTCGAGAACGAATCCTCGACTGGTATTACCCCACTCTGACGTCCTCAATCAACCAAAGTTAATGAAAGACTGAACGGGCTGGGGTTGATTCAGGTATATAATTCCTTCCAGCTGCAGGAATATGTGACACAAGGTCGGAAGGTGAGGGAAGAGTGAAGCTAGTGCCCCTAAGGAAGGAGTACTCTGGCCTAGCAAAAATAGCCTGGGCAGCCCTGTCGGCATTCCCCGGTCAGGGCGCTTCAGGCAGTAAGCAATAGACTTACAAAATAATTGTGGAGTTTTTAATAGCAAAAAATGGAGACATTTTCCTGTAACAGTGTTGTATCAAGAATTTATTGTTGCTTCTTTTTCTTAGCTCAAATTGAAACTTTTCCTATGACTCTGTTCTCATTTACCATAAATTAAATGTGACCTTATCTTCATTTACCATAAATTAAATGTGACCTTATCTTCATTTACCATGAATTAAATGTGACCTTATCTTCATTTACCATAAATTAAATGTGACCTTATCTTCATTTACCATAAATTAAATGTGACCTTATCTTCATTTACCATAAATTAAATGTGACCTTATCTTCATTTACCATAAATTAAATGTGACCTTATCGTCATTTACCATAAATTAATTGAGACTCTGTTATCAGTTCCCATGAATTAATTTTGTTTCTATTATCAGTTACCATAAATTTATTGTGACTATATTAACGGCCACTAAAAATTATAATCTTTTTCTTGTGACTATCATCCACAACGATAATCTTATCTTTTTTCTAGCAAAAAATTCTGTGACATTATTACTGGTCGGGATTAATTGCTACGTTTTTTCTAGCATAAAACTGAGACTTTTTTCTTTGACATTATTACTGGTCGGGATTAATTGCTACATTTTTTCTAGCATAAAACTGAGACTTTTTTCTGTGACATTATTACTGGTCGGGATTAATTGCTACGTATTTTCTAGCATAAAACTGAGACTTTTTTCTTTGACATTATTACCTGCCACTATCAAGTAGCTGTGCCATTTTCCTTTAACTTTATTATCTGCCACTTTAAATTGTATTCTTCTAAGCCAAAATTATGACTTTATTAACCGGACTTTATTATCGGTGACTTTAAATTCATTTTGAATTTTTTCCTATATAAAATTGACACTTATTTTCATGTGACTATACTGCTGGGGGACAATAAAGTAACACTTATTTCTGTAACCATTAACTTGTTTGATTAATAAAGTGAGATTTTATTTTCCTTGTCAGAATTTAAACTTTATTCTGTTATTTTACTTTATTAAATACCACGACAAATTAATTGTGACGTTTTTTTCCTAGTTAAAATTGGGACCCATCCCCCACCCCACTTTCTTACCAGTTACAATAAATTATGACCCTATGAACAACCACTAAAAATTAATTGTGACTTTTTCCTGGATCTGACAACGATAAATTTATCTCGCCTTTTTTTCTAGAAAAATCTAAGAGTTTTTCTGTGACTTTATCACCAATCTAAATGAATTGTGACTTTTTCCCAGACAAAATTAAGACTTTTTCCCAGACAAAATTAAGACTTTTTCCCCTGGACTTTATTATTGGCCATTATGAATTAATTGTTATGTTTTCTTAGCAAACATTGAGAGTTTTTCATGTGATTTTATTACCAACCATTATAACTTAATTGTGACTATATAAGTAGCCACAATAAATGAATTTCAAAGTATTTATTATCACTTTTACATCTGATAAATTAAGACTTTTAAGTGTAACTTTATTACCTGCCACAGTAACCATTGTAACTATTTTCCAAGCAAAGGTGAAACTTTTTTCTGTGACTTTATAGCTGGCAATTATAAATTTTTTCCTGACAAAAATTAAGACTCCTTACCTGTGATTTCATGATCTGACACTAAAAAATAATTGTGACATTTTCCTACCCAGAATAGTGATTTTTTTTCGGTAACTGTATTGTCTATGTAGTAGGAATTTATTATGAGTTTTTCTTAGCTTTAGTAACGGCTACTATAAATGAATTGTGAAATTTGTTTTTTCTTGTGACTTTATTACCGGCGACTATATATCAATTATGATCTTTTTTTCCTCACAAAAATTTTAACTTTTCGGGGAGTTTATTTCCGATCATCATGAAGTAATTATGACTATTTTCCCGAGACTTTCCTGTAAGTAAATTGCTGGCTGCTCTAAATTTTCTGCAACATTTTCCTGGCCAAAATTGAGATTTTTTTCATTGACTTTAATATCTTCTCTCTTTCTTCCCATAATTTCTCCCTTTTCCAATCTGCTTCAATGACTATTCTGTAAAAGAAGACATCGGTTGCCACTTCCTCATATCCCACGTTAAATCCCATTCTCTTTTTCTCTCTCATACAAAAGTTTGAAATAGCATTTTTAGATATCCACACATCTCTATAAAAGACTCGGTCCATGCGTTGGTCAGTCTGAAGTTTGAAAAAACGTTTTGGGGGAATCTGTCATTAAATATGCAGCTTTTTCTCAATATCTTGCTTTTCTGATATATCTATATCTGCTTTGAAATGTTTTACTTGACCCAAATAAATGTGCTTTGTTTGATCCCGACTTTTTGCAAGTAAATAGAAGATAAAATTCTAATCAGTCCAAGTCCTTGTGATCCTCAAAAGCGACGCCTGAAATTTCTTCACACGATTAAATATTGTAGATTTTTATTATCAATAGACCATTGATAACATTGCCTGTGTACTTTGATAAAAAGGGCATTGTCCTGTATATGACAACTAGCTGAGGTAGCCATGTGGGTTACTTTTATCACATTCTCTTAAACTTTAAAGCTTATACGGTCTAATCACGTTGACACACCGGTTCTCCTTAGATCACCGAAGTTAAGCAACGTTGAGCCTGGTCAGTACCAGATGGGTGACAATTTGGGAATACCAGGAGATGTATTTGGTAGAAGGACGACACCTCCCTGCAAAAGAATCTGCACTTTGACCGAGATACACATGCACCTGGGGAACACTTGTGAATTTAATTCCCTAGAAACTTCCTCCTTCAGAGGGAGCCGGCTTAATCCGACCAGGGTGAATGTCACACCAGGTACCGGGTAGTAAACTTTAAAAGCACTTTATGAAAGTTTTCCAATCAATGGGGGTATCAACCTGTGTTTGTGTGCACTCACTACACAGGCCTTGATCGTCCACTTGTTGTCGTCATCTGAATTCGGTGTTTGATTCCGACACCAGTCGCAGTATCAATAATGTGATCTCTGTCACTGATGTAACAAAAGGATTCTCCCTCCAAACAAAGCCACAACGCCAGTTTCAAACAAGTAACGATGTTTTATTTTTAGAAGTTACAATGATATTTCTCCATCGAACGACAGACTTGCAATGAGAACTCTGAGCCCGACCAAATCAAAACATAAGTCCAACCGAATACAAACAGACCATCAGCATAGGGCCCAAACGCTTATCTGTTCTGAGACTCACAGAAACCCAACTGACCCTCTTGCCCTTCCTGCTGGAATATATATATATATATATATATATATATATATATATATATATATATATATATTGTGTGTATTTAGGCAGCATATTTTCATTTAGGCAAACATTATTAAATAACACGGAGTGGTTTTGTTTGATGCGACTTTTTTTAATTTTTTCAATTTTCCGAATTGTCCATCTAATGTTTCGGTCAAATTGATGTAAATATGATCCATGGGTTTCTTGTTCCATTCTTTTTTCTTTTTGCAAGTACTTTCGATTTCAATTTCTTAACGGTTTAAACAGTCAAACTTTTAAATCTCTCATATGTGTAGAACGCCATCACGCTCTCATGTACATTTCAACTTAACAGACGCTTTTTCAAGTTATAAACTACTTGCCGTTATAATTCAAAAATGAGCACAACAGTAAAGTCATAATTTGTAAAGACACTAAAACTAATACCGCCTGAAGATGATTTGACGATTCAAATCGAAAGTACTTGCAAAAAGAAAAAAGAATGGAGCAAGAAACCCATGGATCATATTTACATCAATTTGACCGAAACATTAGATGGACAATTCGGAAAATTGAAAAAAAAAAAAAAAGTCGCATCAAACAAAACCACTCCGTGTTATTTAATAATGTTTGCCTAAATATATATATATATATATATATATAAATATATATATATATATATATATATATATATATATATATATATATACGGCATAATCATGTTGACACACCGGTTCTCGTTAGATCACCGAAGTTAAGCAACGTTGAGCCTGGCCAGTACTAAATGGGTGACTATTTGGGAACACCAGGTGCTGTATGTGGCCTGGAGAGGATATGGACACTACCAGGTTTTATCATGCCTACAGAAAAGTTAAGACAGAGTATCTGCCTGACTCCCCAAGGACGTCCACAGACGTTATGGGAAAAACAAACAAAACGATATATATATATATATATATTAGTACTTCATGTATCCACATAAAATATTATAAGGAGATATAATTTTTTATGTATCAGTTTTCAGTATTTACTTCAACAGTGCTCGATACGTAAGTAGAGCTAGGTAGTAAGCAATGAAAATATATATGGCAATCATTGCTTACTATATATATATATATATATATATATATATTGGTGTAAATTGTGGTAGACCACACAGCCACCTATTTGAAAAGGTAATCTGCTTTATTACTGAACATAAAAAACTTACTGATCGGAGAGAGAGAGGGGGCATACATCTGGGATGATCGTAACTTTTCGAATGTCTCAAGTAACTCAGAAGCATGGAACCTCGTATCCAAGAAGACATTACTATTTCTAATGTCAGTCCATTTCTTGGGTGGCCTTCTCTTAGCTAAATATTTTCCCATTGCAAGCTTGTCGTCTGCATACATTGTAACTATGCACTCCCACTAAATATCCAGCATTGCACATGTTTACGGGGGCAGCTTTTGAAAATACCATGTATAAAACAACTAGCTGTAGTACTGTGTATTGTCACATTGCCCCCAATTTTTAAGCCGTGTCAGTAAAGCCCTCCAATCATTACAAATAATTTGTGATTTAAAAATCCGCATATAAAATAATTACGTGAGTTAAATTTGTATGCTACGTTTGTCATATTCCCCCCCCCCCCATCTTTAAAGCCATTTTATAAAAGTCATCCAATCATTAAGAACAGCTTTTGAAAATATCGTGTATAAAAAAAAAACTAGCGTAAATACCCGGGTATGCTCCTATTGTCACATTCTCCTAAAACATGACAGGCCGACAAATATACTATTTCAAACTTAGGCATGACAGACCATCAAAAATGCTTTTTGAAACCTTTATTATGTCAGACCCATAAAAATTCTATTTCAAATATAGGCATGACAAATGAACAAAAATATTATTTCAAACATAGGCATGACAGACAAATGAAAATGCTATTTCAAATATAGGCATGACAAATGAACAAAAATATTATTTCAAACATAGGCATGACAGACCGACGAAAATGCTATTTTAAACTTATGCATGACAGATCAACGAATATGTTATTTTTTTACTTAGGCATGACAAATTAACAAAAATATTATTTCAAACTTAGGCATGACAGACTGACGAAAATGTTATTTGAAACATAAACATAATAGACCAATTGATGGATAAGGTCTCTAATAAAGATATTTGGATTTATCAAAAATAATGTGCATCTATTGAATCTGTTTGTGATGAAATGCTATTTAAAACCGAAGCTTTGATGGACCGAACCTCCCAACGAGATATGAGGGCGCCCCTAAAAAATATAAGTAAAATAGAATCCACATAAAGTAAAAATATCCCACACAAAAATTTTCCCCAAACTTTCAATATTTAAGTTATTTTTCTATGGTAATGTATATAATCGATTGTTTTGTCTGTCTGTCGGATGGTCACTTGTAGACTACTTAGCAGAATTTCACTAAAGAGGTTAACGATGCGGACTGAGGACCTGGGTGTGCTGAGTTCGAATCCAGTTCCTTTTACAGAAACATCTTTATCAAAACCCACACCTGCCCTCCTGGAAAGTATCCTTGAGATGAGGGGTGTGTCATGAGGGCAGGGGAAACACTACTACTGTTAATACTGAAAACAATAAATACTTATAAAATCCAAATTTATTGGGCACAATTGCACCAAATCATTCACAAAACACCCTTACCATACCGGATGTGGCATAAGGCGCTTATGGAGATGGTGTTGCAAATGCAGGGGGTATAACTAGGTTTCACTAAGAAAATAAGCATAAAATGAAAAGAGAAGTTAGGACGTTGAATTAAATGAACTTGTTAATTAAAAAATATTTTTAATATTAATACGGGTACTTCTGCAGTTTAGATTAGTTAATTTAGTAAGCGCCGATAGATACGTTTAAAAATATGTAGTGGTTCCAGGTTGTAAAAGCACACATAATTGCCTAAAAAAGTAGACCCCCCCCCCAAAAAAAATTGATAAACTGCCCCAAGTTTGCTTAAAAAAGTAGCCTCCCCCCCTCTAATTATGATAATTGTTAAATATTAGGTACAGAGATCAATATGTGATATAATTATTTTCCTAAAATAATTCATGTATTTAAGAAAAATAATGATAATAATAATAATGTTACAGTTTATTTAATTTTTTATTACTTTTATTAAAATTACTAAATTAGCTAATCTAAACTGCAGAAGTACCCATATTTATATTAAAAATAGTTTTAATTAACAAGTTCATTTAATTATTTTACATAACATTGTTTCATTGTTCGATTGATTATTTCAGCGTCCTAAATTCTCTTTTTATTTTATGCTTATTTTCTTAGTAAAACCTAGTTATCTCCCTTGCATTTGCAACGCCGTCTCCATAAGCACCGAACCAAATGTATATTCCTATTATTATTGGATAAGTTCTGGATTGACCAAGAAATCAAATTCAATTATAAGGCTGCTGTCATCACTGGACGCATACAAAGATGAAGACAAGGAGCTGGTGCCATAGGACAACTCATGTCCTTCTACCAGAATTCATCTATGTTTCTATGTTCTATGTTACTACTACTGTAACTACTACAGCCTATGATACTATTACTACTAATAAACACTTACAACATCCATAGGTATTAGGCAAATTTTTATTAGCTTTAGCCTGAAGAGCTCTTGGGATTCCAGATGTGTCATAGATATGGTCAACATAAAAATACTAATAATAATTATAATAAACACTTATAGGGATACAAACTATTGGATATAATTGCACCAAATTTGGCTTAAAGAACCTTTGGAATATTACTAATTATGATACTTAAATAAAGCCACAACAGCCCTCTACAGGAGGAGCAAGACTAAACTTTTGGGGCAGCTGTTTGACTAAAGCAAGAATAAATGTGACCTCTATCGCAGTGGTCCCTTAGGCTTCAGTGTCAATATGCCTTGTTTGGGGGTCAACAAAAGTAAAAATTAAAAATATATTAAAAAAAAGTATGAAAAATAAATATTTATTTTGTTATAATTTCATTATAGGAAAGTAAATACATGAAGTTAAAAATTGTAAAATGACTTCGTCGTCGTCGTCGTCATCATCATCATCATCATCATCATCAAACCGTGCCCCTTTTTTTTTTTTTTAACATATTTCACCCCAAACAAGGCAGGACGCCAGTGTAGACGTAAGGGGCTACTGAGAAAAAAGGGAGAAGGTTGGGGGAGGGGGTCAACCTAAATTGGGAGCTGTGCAGCGAGATGTCTGTTTACATTAGTTTTAAATTTCTGCATGTCCGTACCGTCGGGAAAACAGGGGTCAGGGAGGGAGTTCCAGAGGCCAGCAGCACGAGGGAAGAAGCTATTGGAGTAGAAAGCTCTCCGGCATCTGGGGACCTCCACAGTGAATGGATGGGATTTAGCTGATTGTCGAGTTGGTCTAGTGAATTTACGTCGAGGGGGCACCAGAGTAGCCAGTTCATCGGAGCATAATCCTCAAACTTTGAGTTACGGGCCGTGCACTAATGTTCTCCAAACATACTGTTCCTTGGCAAACTTCTCATAATAAGACCTAAACACAAAATAAACTCCTAAAAACAAAACTAAGTACGATATATTTGATAAAATAAACAATCGTCGCACAGTTTAAACTCTGGCGTTTCTGGGGCGACGCTGGGTGAAATCCACTCATTATAGATAAGATGTCTACCATCATTGTGATAAACCCTGCAAACATAAAGATAAGTTCCTCCTTATCGATGATGGCTCTTCAAAGTAAACTTTCTCATATAAATTGTCCGTATCACGTGTACTATTAGCTCCTATTTGAGAAGATGGGAAAAGTGTGGTTACAATTTGATTTAAGTTTTTGAATAAACCAATCTTATTAGTTATGTTTGGTTTGGGTTTTAAAGGAAATCAATCCTTTGAGGGTTATTTAATGTCAAAACGCAAAACCTATCGTAAACGATTCACTGTGTATAATTAATTAAACACGTTGCTATTTTATCCATAATTGTAGGGAAATTGTGGGTGCATACCTTTCTCAACAGTAATCATAATAAATCCGATAAGATTTGAACATTGTATAGCTGATTCCATAAGTCACAACTGTATCCATTATGCCAATCACGCACTTCAATTAAGTAAACTTATTATTATTAATTAGTTAAATTTATAATTGCAAAATTAACCTTTTTCCTGATTATCCCGAATATTCATGAGATAGGAATTCTGAACATTCTGAGCATAGAGAACTGAGTTCTTTGTGCAGTGCAATAAGTGCTGTTCTGTTTTTCTTGTTTATTTTCAAATATAAATTTTGTTTTTTTCTTTTAGCAATTGATGTTTTAGTTACTATTTTCAAAATATAAAAGAATACTTTCATTAGTTTATTCCTGTATTGTTTAAAATTCCAAATTGAAACGGATACTGAGAAAAATATATTTTTTTCTAACGAATGTAAATGATTTCATTTGAAAGTAAAATTTCACTTAACAAATCTAATGATGTGAGAAATGTAAATGAAACAGTTTTTGGCATGATTATAAATTAGACAAATAAACTTAGATTTTTCTTCTTTTTTTTCCTTTGTGTTTGTGATGCCTCCTTCCAAAATAATTTTATAAAAAGATTATTCTCAAATTCACTTAATCTCATCTCATCTCATCTCATCTCATCTCATCTCAATATATATAAGGCAAAAATCTGTGATATGTATGTAACGCTAAGGCTTTTAAAATACTAAACACACACCTCTGAATTAGGTATTATTTTAACCGGCATAACCTCGAGAAAATAATATCGAAAAATTAAAAAAAAGATTCATTTTTAAGGGGTCAAATAGCCATTTTTTCGTTTAATGTGATCACGATTTTTAATGTTATCTTGTGCACATGACGTCACATAGATAGGTACATGACGTCATAGTGATAGGTTCGGATATTATTTTATGCTATCGTCACGTTATTATTGTGTTTTTTGCATTTTTCTTCGGACTATTGCCCTGATAAAAGGGAGGGGAATAAGCGAGAGTTATTTTAGTATAGCTCTAGAGGCCTCCTTGTATTTGGCGATTGAAAATGAGGAAAAATATCATAAGGTGATTAAAAATGATGAAGAATATGATGAAGTGATTGAAAATGATAAATAATAAGGTGAGCGGATTAAAAATGATGAACAATATCATGAGGGGATTGTGAGGGAATTGTAAATGATGAAGAATATCATGAGAGGATTGAAAATGATGAAGAATAAAATGATGGGATTGAAAATGATGAAGAATATCATGAGCAGGTTGAAAATGATGAAGAATACGATGAGAGGATTGAAAATGCTGAATAATATAATGACGGGGATTGAAAATGATGAAGAATATCATGAGAGGATTGAAAATGATGAAGAATACCATAAGAGGATTGATAATGCCGAAGAATACCATGAGAGGATTGAAAATGATGTAGAATATCATGAGAGGATTGAAAATGCTGAAGAATACCATGAGAGGATTGAAAATGCTGAAGAATACCATGAGAGGATTAAAAATGATGAAGAATATCATGAGAGGATTAAAAATGATGAAGAATATCATGAGAGGATTGAAAATGATGAAGAATATCATGAGGGGATTGAAAATGATGAAGAATATCATGAGAGGATTGAAAATGATGAATAATAGGGTAGGAGGACTGAAAATGATGAAGAATACCATGAGAGGATTGAAAATGATATAGAATATCATGAGAGGATTGCAAATGATGAAGAATACCATGAGAGGATTGAAAATGATGAAGAATACCATGAGAGGATTGAAAATGATAAAGAATACCATGAGAGGATTGAAAATGATGAAGAATATCATGAGAGGATTGAAAATGATGAAGAATAAAATGATGGGATTGAAAATGATGAAGAATATCATGAGCGGGTTGAAAATAATGAAGAATACGATGAGAGGATTGAAAATGCTGAAGAATATAATGAGGGGATTGAAAATGATGAAGAACATCATGAGAGGATTGAAAATGATGACCATCATGAGAGGATTGAAAATGATGAAGAATACAATGAGAGGATTGATAATGATGAAGAATACAATGAGAGGATTGATAATGCCGAAGAATACCATGAGGGGATTGAAAATGTTGAAGAATACCATGAGAGGATTGAAAATGATGAAGAATATCATGAGAGGATTGAAAATTATGAAGAATATCATGAGAGGATCGAAAATGATGAAGAATATCATGAGAGAATTGAAAATGATTAAGAACATCATGAGAGGATTGAAAATGATGAAGAATACCATGAGAGGATTGAAAATGATGAAGAATATCATGAGAGGATTGAAAATTATGAAGAATATCATGAGAGGATCGAAAATGATGAAGAATATCATGAGAGAATTGAAAATGATTAAGAACATCATGAGAGGATTGAAAATGCTGAAGAATACAATGAGAGGATTGAAAATGCTGAAGAATACAATGAGAGGATTGAAAATGCTGAAGAATACCATGAGAGGATTGAAAATGAGGAAGAATATCATGAGGGGATTGAAAATGAGGAAGAATACCATGAGAAGATTGAAAATGATGAAGTATATCTTGAGAAGGTTGAAAATGATGAATATCATGAGGGGATTGAAAATGATGAAGAATATCATGAGAGTATTGAAAATGATGAAGAATATCATGAGAGGATGTAAAATGATTAAGACCATCATAAGAGGATTGAAAAGGATGAAGAATATCATGAGTGGATTGAAAATGATAAAGAGTATCATGAGGGGATTGTAAATTATGAAGAATACCATGATAGGATTGAAAATGATGAAGAATATCATGAAGGGATTGAAAATGATGAAGAATATCATGAAGGATTGAAAATGATGAAGAATATTATGAGAGGATTGAAAATAATGAAGAATATCATGAGAGGATTGAAAATGATGAAGAATACCATGAGAGGATTGAAAATGATGAAGAATATCATGATTGGATTGAAAATTATGAATTACATCGTAAAGGGATTGAAAATGATGAAGAATACCATGAGGGGATTGAAAATGATGAAGAACATCATGAGAGAATTGAAAATGATGAAGATCATCATGTGGGGATTGAAAATGATGAAGAAAATCATGAGGGGATTGAAAATGATTAAGAATATCTATGATATATGATACATAATACATATCTATGATACATATACATGATACATATCTATGACACATGATACATGATACATATCCATGACACATATCCATGATACATGATACATATCCATGACACATTTCCATGATACATGATACATATTCATGATACATGATACGTATCCATTATACATGATACATATCCATGATACATATCCATGATACATTATACATATCCATGATACATGATACATATCCATGATACATATCATGATATATATCCATGATACATTATAGATATCCATGATACATATCCATGATACATATCCATGATATATATCCATGATACATATTCACGATACATATCAACGATACATGATACATATCCATGATACATATACATAATAAATATCAATGACAAATGATACATATCCATGATACATATCGGTGATACATGATACATATCCATGATACATATCCATGATACATGATACATATCGATGATATATATACATGATACATATCTATGATACATGATACATATCAATGATACATGATACATATACATGATACATATATATGATACATTATACATATCCATGATACATATCAATAATACATGATACATATCCATGATACATGATACGTATCCATCATACATATCCATGATACATATCCATGATACATGATACATATACATGATACATATCTTTGATACATGATACATATCCATGATACATATCCATGATACATATCCATGATACATATCCATGATACATATCCTTGATACATGATACATATCTATGATACCATTGTACATATATATGATATATGTTACATGATACATATATATGATACATGATACATATACATGATACATATCCATGATACATATTCATGATACATATCCATTTTTTCAACGTTAATCAGTAGTAATTTGGAAATTATCCAATGTATTAATGTAATAACTTTATAAAAATGCTGACTCACTAAACATGCTCCATAATCCCTTGCCGGATGTACCCGTCTTGCCCTAAATTGTGTCCGGTTGTATCAGGTCATCCCATAACTTCTGTCCGGATGCATCAATAACAACATAGGAAGGCAACCGATAAGAGTGATGTCAGTAGTTCTCAGGAGGCCTACTTGATTTGTAAAGTAATGTAGGTGATTCAGAAGTATAACGGTCCCTAGAAATATTGGTGCTTCTAAAGTATAACGGTCCCACAGGAATGTTGCTTCTAAAGTATAATGGTACCCAGGAATGTTGATGCTTCTAAAGTATTACGGTCAACAGGAATGTTGGTGCTTCTAAAGTATAACGGTCCCTAGAAATATTGGTGCTTCTACAGTATAACGGTCACCATAAATGTTGATGCTTCTAAAGTATGACGGTCCCCCCCCCCAGGAATGTTGGTGCTTCTAAAGTACAACGGTCCCTAGAAATATAAGTGCTTCTCCAGTATAGGGGCCAGGGGTGCTTCTACAGTATAGGACCCAGCACCAGGGGTACTTCTAAATTTAGGACCCGGAGGCTTCTGCAGAATAGGGACAATGGGTGCTTCTCCAGTATAGGGACCAGGGGTGTTTCTACAATATAGGACCCAGTACCGGGGGTGCTTCTACAATATAGGACTCGGAGGCCTATGAAGAATAGGGACCATGGGTGCTCTGCAGTATAGCGGCCAGGGGTGCTTCTACAACATAGGACCCGGAGGCTTCTGCAGTATGGTTCTCTGATATGACCGAGGCACCTCGGAAATTTTTTTTTCTTTCTTTAACTGAAAATATTTCTATGTATGGGGAAGGGTAAAAAAAAAAATTCTTTCGAGGGGGGTAAAATTGTTTTTTTCTTTTAAATTAAAAATATTTCTAAGTATGTGGGAGGATGAAAAAAAAAGGTTTTCTTGGGTGGTGCCAAAAAAATATAGCATGCGCACTAGGGCGGCGATAGGTACGAATATAGTATGTGCACCGGGCCGGCGATAGGTATATACATAGTATGTGCACTGGAGTGGCAATAGGTATGTATATAGTAGTTCATAGGGGTGCCGATAGGTACGTATTTAGCATTCACACCGGGGTGGAGATAGGTACGTATTTAGCATTCGCACCGGGGCGGCGATATGTACATATTTAGTATTCGTACTGAGGCAGCGATATGTACATATGTAGTATGCACACTGGGTCGTCGATAGGTACATATATAGCATGTGCACATGGACGGCAATAAGTATTATACAGCATGTGCACTGGGCCGGTGATAGATATGTATTTAGAATGCGCTCCGGGGCGGCGATCGGTACGTATATAGCACGCACAGTGGGGCGGGGATAGGTACGTATATAGCATGCGCAACAGGGCGGCGATAGGTATGTATATAGCACGCGCAACGGGGCGGCGATAGGTACGTATTCAGCATTCGCACCAGGTCGGCGATAGGTATGTATTTAGCATTCGCACCGGGCGGCGATAGGTACATATTAAGTATTCACACCGGGGCGGCGATAGGTACGTATTTAGCATTCAGGAGTGGCGATAGGTACGTATATTGCATGTGCACATAGGCGGCAAAAAGTACGTATATAGCATGTGCACCGGCCCGGTGATAGGTATGTATTTAGCATGCGCTCCGGGGCGGCGATCGGTACGTATACAGCACGCGCAGCGGGGCGGCAATAGCTACATATATATAACGGGCACCAGGGCGGCGAAAGTGTACGTATTTAGCATTCGCACCAGGGCAGCGATATGTACATTTTTAGTATTTGCATTGGGGCAGTGATAGGTACTTATGCAGTATGCACACTGAGGCGGCAATAGCTACATATTTAGCATTTGCACCGGGGTGGGGATAAGTACGCATTTAGCATTTGCACCGGGGCGGGGATATGTACGTATTTAGCATTCGCACCCTGGCGGCGATAGGTATTTATATTATATCTGCACCCAGGGCGGCGATAGGTACTTATAAAGTATCTGCACAGGAGTTGCGAAAGGTATGTATACATTATGTGCACTGGGGCGGCGATAGGTACGTATATAGTATGCGCACCGGGGTGGCAATAGATACGTATATAGTATGAACACCGGGGCGGAGATAAGTACCTATATAGAAGGCGCAGACAGAGGTGGTACGTTTTTATAGAAATAAGTCATACTATTGCCCTGGGAAACATAGGATGAAATGGTGGGGAAGAAACAGCTTTTGCAAAAGGCAAAATTAGAAAGTAGCGGGTAAATGGAGCGACCAGGGAAGAGAAAAGTAGAAAGATAAAGAGACGGCTATAGAGAGAGGGACAGAAATAGAAGTTTTAATATAAAGATGTTACACACGCAATTTTTCTTCAATTATATGTTTTTATGACCCCGAGCAACGCCGGGTAGCCCCGCTAGTCTCTTATATAAAGGGCACTTGTCTGTATGTATGTATGTATGTATGTCTGTATGTGAAGCTTCTCCTCAAAAACTACGCAACGACATGTCAAAAAGTTTATATCTTCAGCACCGTACATATCCTGGGATCATAATATCTAAAAATTACAACAAAAAAAAATGTTCCTGGGGGTCAACGGGGCCAGTCTTCGGCAGCGGGTCTGGTTTTTTCAAACTTTTCTAATGTTATTCAGTAGTAATTTGGAAATCAGCCAATGTAATTATGTAATAATAATTTTGTTTTCAACCAACTTATTCTTGTGGACGGGACGTCACAGTAATAGGTATATGACGTCATCGTTATAGGTTTTTAAATTTTTTTCTCTTCAAAACTTATTTTACTTCAACATATTTTTATATACACGTTTACACTGACCCGTTGAGTCATAACCACTCTATATATGTATAAAAAAAGAAAAAAGAAGAATTTAACAAGTACACGTTTACAATGACCCGTTGAGTCATAACCACTCTATATATGTATAAAAAAAGAAAAAAGAAGAATTTAACAAGTACACGTTTACAGTGACCCGTTGAGTCATAACCACTCTATATATGTATAAAAAAAGAAAAAAGAAGAATTTAACAAGTACACGTTTACAATGACCCGTTGAGTCATAACCACTCTATATATGTATAAAAAAAGAAAAAAGAAGAATTTAACAAGTACACGTTTACAGTGACCCGTTGAGTCATAACCACTCTATATATGTATAAAAAAAGAAAAAAGAAGAATTTTACAAGTACACGTTTACAATGACCCGTTGAGTCATAACCACTCTATATATGTATAAAAAAGAAAAAAGAAGAATTTAACAAGTACACGTTTACAGTGACCCATTGAGTCATAACCACTCTATATATGTATAAAAAAAGAAAAAAAGAATTTAACAAGTACACGTTTACAGTGACCCGTTGAGTCATAACCACTCTATATATGTATAAAAAAAGAAAAAAAGAAGAATTTAACAAGTAAACGTTTACAGTGACCCGTTGGGTCATAATCACTCTATATATGTATAAAAAAAGAAGAATTTTACAAGTACACGTTTACAGTGACCCGTTGAGTCATAACCACTCTATATATGTATAAAAAAAGAAAAAAAAGATAAAATTTAACAAGGACACGTTTACAGTGACCCGTTGGGTCATAATCACTCTATATATGTATAAAAACAGAAAAAAAGAATTTAACCAGTACATGTTACATGTGACCCGTTGGGTCATAACCACTCTATATATGTATAAAAAAGGCCCAGAACCGGGGGTGCTTCAACAATATAGGACCCTGAGGCTTCTGCAGAATAGGGACCATGGGTGCTTCTACAGTATAGGACCCAGAACTGGGGGTGCTTCTACCATATAGAACCCAGATGCTTCTACAGAATAGGGACAAAGGTGCTTCTACAGAATAGGGACCAGGGGTGCTTCTACAGTATAGGACCCAGTACCGGAGGTGATTCTACAATGGACTATTTCGCAGATCAGAAAGAGAGGATACCTAAGGTATTTCATGTGGGTTCATGAAGCCTCCTCGATTTTCAAAGTACTCGGCGTTGTCCGGGAGAAAAGTGCTCAATATCCTAGATAGAGCTACTGTAGTGATAGGTTTGGAAAATATTTTAACGCCATCTTCGTTCTCCTTTGGACTATTTCGCAGATCAGAAGGAGAGAGGATACCTAAGTGATTTCAGGAGTGCTCATGAAGCCTCCTCGATTTTCAAAGCACTCGGCGTTGTCTGGGAGAAAAGTGCTCAATATCCTAGATAGAGCTACTGTAGTGATAGGTTTAGAAAATATTTTAACGCCATCTTCGTTCCCCTTTGGACAATTTTGCAGATGAAAAAGAAGGAGGATACTCAGTGATTTCAGTAGTCCCCAGGAGGCCTCTTTGATTTTCAAAGTACTCGGCGTTGTCCGGGAAAAAAGTGCTCAATGTCCTAGATAGAGCTACTGTAGTGATAGGTTTGGATAATATTTTAACAGCATCTACGCTGAAAAGGATGGGGGAATGGATAAGAGTTATTTCAGTAGTCCCCAGGAGGCCTCTTTGATTTTAAAATACTCGGCGTTGTCCGGGAGAAAAGTGCTCAATATCCTAGATAGAGCTACTGTAGTGATAGGTTTGGAAAATATTTTAACGCCATCTTCGTTCCCCTTTGGACTATTTCGCAGATCAGAAGAAGAGAGGATACCTAAGTGATTACAGTAGTTTCCAGGAGGCCTCCTTGATTATCAAAGTACTCGGTGTTGTCCGGGAGAAAAGTGCTCAATGTCCTAGATAGAGCTACTGTAGTGATAGGTTTGGAAAATATTTTAACGCCATCTTCGTTCCCCTTTGGACTATTTCGCAGATCAGAAGGAGAGAGGATACCTAAGGGATTTCAGGAGTGCTCATAAAGCCTCCTCGATTTTCAAAGTACTCGGCGTTGTCCGGGAGAAAAGTGCTCAATGTCCTAGATAGAGCTACTGTAGTGATAGGTTTGGATAATATTTTAACAGCATCTACGCTGAAAAGGATGGATTAATCGATAAGAGTTATTTCAGTAGTGCTCAGGAGGCCTCTTTGATTTTGAAATACTCGGCGTTGTCCGGGAGAAAAGTGCTCAATATCCTATATAGAGCTACTGTAGTGATAGGTTTGGAAAATATTTTAACGCCATCTTCGTTTCCCTTTGGACTATTTCGCCGATCAGAAAGAGAGAAGATACGTAAGTGATTTCAGTAGTCCCTAGGAGGCCCCCTTAGTTATCAAAGTACACGGCGTTGTCCGGGAGAAAAGTGCTCAATGTCCTAGATAGAGCTACTGTAGTGATAGGTTTTGGAAAATATTTTAACGCCATCTTCGTTCCCCTTTGGACTATTTCGCAGATCAGAAGGAGAGAGGATACCTAAGGGATTTCATAGGTGTTCATGAAGCCTCCTCGATTTTCAAAGTACTCGGCGTTGTCCGGGAGAAAAGTGCTCAATATCCTAGATAGAGCTACTATAGTGATAGGTTTAGAAAATCTTTTAACGCCATCTTTGTTCCCCTTTGGATTATTTCGCAGATCAGAAGGAGAGAGGTCACCTAAGGGATTTCAGACGTCCCCAGGAGGCCTCCTTGATTATCAAAGTACTCGGCGTTGTCCGGGAGAAAAGTGCTCAATATCCTAGATAGAGCTACTGTAGTGATAGGTTTGGAAAATATTTTAACGCCATCTTCGTTCCCCTTTGGACTATTTCGCAGATCAGAAGGAGAGAGGATACCTAAGGGATTTCAGGAGTGCTCATAAAGCCTCCTCGATTTTCAAAGTACTCGGCGTTGTCTGGGAGAAAAGTGCTCAATGTCCTAGATAGAGCTAATGTAGTGATAGGTTTGGATAATATTTAACAGCATCTATGCTGAAAATTATGGGGTAATCGATAAGAGTTATTTCAGTAGTGCTCAGGAGGCCTCTTTGATTTTGAAATACTCGGCGTTGTCCGGGAGAAAAGTGCTCAATATCCTATATAGAGCTACTGTAGTGATAGGTTTGGAAAATATTTTAACGCCATATTCGTTCCCCTTTGGACTATTTCGCCGATCAGAAAGAGAGAAGATACGTAAGTGATTTCAGTAGTCCCTAGGAGGCCCCCTTAGTTATCAAAGTACACGGCGTTGTCCGGGAGAAAAGTGCTCAATGTCCTAGATAGAGCTACTGTAGTGATAGGTTTTGGAAAATATTTTAACGCCATCTTCGTTCCCCTTTGGACTATTTCGCAGATCAGAAGGAGAGAGGATACCTAAGGGATTTCATAGGTGTTCATGAAGCCTCCTCGATTTTCAAAGTACTCGGCGTTGTCCGGGAGAAAAGTGCTCAATATCCTAGATAGAGCTACTATAGTGATAGGTTTAGAAAATCTTTTTACGCCATTTTTGTTCACCTTTGGATTATTTCGCAGATCAGAAGGAGAGAGGTCACCTAAGGGATTTCAGACGTCCCCAGGAGGCCTCCTTGATTATCAAAGTACTCGGCGTTGTCCGGGAGAAAAGTGCTCAATATCCTAGATAGAGCTACTGTAGTGATAGGTTTGGAAAATATTTTAACGCCATCTTCGTTCCCCTTTGGACTATTTCGCAGATCAGAAGGAGAGAGGATACCTAAGGGATTTCAGGAGTGCTCATAAAGCCTCCTCGATTTTCAAAGTACTCGGCGTTGTCTGGGAGAAAAGTGCTCAATGTCCTAGATAGAGCTAATGTAGTGATAGGTTTGGATAATATTTAACAGCATCTACGCTGAAAATTATGGGGTAATCGATAAGAGTTATTTCAGTAGTGCTCAGAAGGCCTCTTTGATTTTGAAATACTCGGCGTTGTCCGGGAGAAAAGTGCTCAATATCCTTAATAGAGTTACTGTAGTGATAGGTTTGAAAAATATTTTAACGCCATCTTCGTTCCCCTTTGGACTATTTCGCAGATCAGAAGGAGAGAGGATACCTAAGTGATTTCAGGAGTGCTCATGAAGCCTCCTCGGTTTTCAAAGTACTTGGCGTTGTCCGGGAGAAAAGTGCTCAATATCCTTGATAGAGCTACTGTAGTGATAGGTTAAGAAAATATTTTAACGCCATCTTCGTTCCCCTTTGGACAATTTTGCAGCTGAAAATAGGGGGAAGGATACCTAACTGATTTCAGTAGTCCCCAGGAGGCCTCTTTGATTTTCAAAGTACTCGGCGTTGTCCGGGAAAAAAGTGCTCAATGTCCTAGATAGAGCTACTGTAGTGATAGGTTTGGATAATATTTTAACAGCATCTACGCTGAAAAAGATCGGGGGAATTGATAAGAGTTATTTCAGTAGTCCCCAGGAGGCCTCTTTGATTTTAAAATACTCGGCGTTGTCCGGGAGAAAAGTGCTCAATATCCTAGATAGAGCTACTGTAGTGATAGGTTTGGAAAATATTTTAACGCCATCTTCGTTCCCCTTTGGACTATTTCGCAGATCAGAAGGAGAGAGGATACCTCAGTGATTTCAGTAGTCCCCAGGAGGCCTCCTTGATTATCAAAGTACTCGGCGTTGTCCGGGAGAAAAGTGCTCAATGTCCTAGATAGAGCTACTGTAGTGATAGGTTTGGAAAATATTTTAACGCCATCTTCGTTCCCCTTTGGACTATTTCGCAGATCAGAAGGAGAGAGGATACCTAAGTGATTTCAGGAGTGCTCATGAAGCCTCCTCGATTTTCAAAGTACTCGGCGTTGTCAGGGAGAAAAGTGCTCAATGTCCTAGATAGAGCTACTGTAGTGATAGGTTTGGATAATATTTTAACAGCATCTACGCTGAAAAGGATGGGGTAATCGATAAGTGTTATTTCAGTAGTGCTCAGGAGGCCTCTTTGATTTTGAAATACTCGGCGTTGTCCGGGAGAAAAGTGCTCAATATCCTAGATAGAGCTACTGTAGTGATAGGTTTGGAAAATATTTAAACGCCATCTTCGTTCCCCTTTGGACTATTTCGCAGATCAGAAGGAGAGAGGATACCTAAGGAATTTCATGTGGGTTCATGAAGCCTCCTCGATTTTCAAAGTACTCGGCGTTGTCCGGGAGAAAAGTGCTCAATATCCTAGATAGAGCTACTGTAGTGATAGGTTTAGAAAATATTTTAACGCCATCTTCGTTCCCCTTTGGACAATTTTGCAGCTGAAAAGGAGGGAGGATACCTAATTGATTTCAGTAGTCCCCAGGAGGCCTCTTTGATTTTCAAAGTACTCGGCGTTGTCCGGGAAAAAAGTGCTCAATGTCCTAGATAGAGCTACTGTAGTGATAGGTTTGGAAAATATTTTAACAGCATCTACGCTGAAAAGGATGGGGGAATGGATAAGAGTTATTTCAGTAGTCCCCAGGAGGCCTCTTTGATTTTGAAATACTCGGCGTTGTCCGGGAGAAAAGTTCTCAATACCATAGATAGAGCTACTGTAGTGATAGGTTTGGAAAATATTTTAACGCAATCTTCGTTCCCCTTTGGACTATTTCGCAGATCAGAAGGACGGAGGATACCTAAGTGATTTCAGTAGTCCCCAGGAGGCCTCCTTGATTATCAAAGTACTGTGCATTGTCCGGGAAAAAAGTGCTCAATGTCCTAGATAGAGCTACTGTAGTGATAGGTTTGGATAATATTTTAGGCCATATTCGTTCCTCTTTGGACTATTTCGCAGATCAGTAGGAGAGAGGATACCTAAGTGATTTCAGTAGTCCTCAGGAGGCCTCCTTTATTATTAAAGTACTCAGCGTTGTCCGGGAGAAAAGTGCTCAATATCCTAGATAGAGCTATGATAAAGACTGTTATGAGAGGATTGAAAATGATGAAGACTATCAAAAGAGGATTGAAAATGATGAAGGCTATCATGAGGGGATTGAAAATGATGAAGACTATAATGAGGGGATTGAAAATGATGTACACTATCATGAGGGGATTGAAAATGATGAAGACTCTCATGAGAGGATTAAAAATGATGAAGACTATCATGAGGGGATCGAAAATGATGAAATATACCATGAGAGGATTGAAAATGATGAAGAATATCATGAGGGGATTGAAAATGATGAAGAATATCATGAGGGGATTGAAAATAATGAAGAATATCATGAGAGGATTGAAAAAATGAAGAATATCATGAGAGGATTGAAAATTATTAAGAATACTATGAGCGGATTGAAAATGATGAGGAATATTACGAGAGGATTGAAAATGATGAAGAATATTATGAGGGGATTGAAAATGATTAATAGTATGAGGAGATTGAAAATGATGAAGAATATTATGAGGGGATTGAAAATGATTAATAGTATGAGGAGATCGAAAATGATGAATACAACGAGGGGAGTTAAAATGATCAAGGATATCATGAGGGGATTCAAAATATATAGTATGAACACCGGGGCGGTTATAAGTACCTATATAGAAGGCGCAGACAGTGGTGGTACTTTTTATAGAAATAAGTCATACTATTGCCCTGTGAAACGTAGGATGAAATGGTGGGGAAGAAACAGCTTTCGCAAAAGGCAAAATTTAAAAGTAGCGACCAGGGTAGAGAAAAGTAGAAAGATAAAGAGACAGCTATAGAGAGAGAAGGAGAGAAATAGAAGTTTTAATATAAAGATGTTACACACGCAATTTTTCTTCAATTATGTTTTTATGACCCCGAGCAACGCCGGGTAGCCCCGCTAGTCTCTTATATAAAGGGCAGTTGTCTGTATGTATGTCTGTTTGTATGTGAAGCTTCTCCTCAAAAACTACGCGGCGACATGTCAAAAAGTTGATATCTTTAGCACCGTACATATCCCGGAATCATAATATCTAAAAATCGCGACAAACGATTCACTCGCTGACAGTCAACCGGACCACTTTCTGACAAAAGGTAGCAGTTTTTTCGTATTTTACATGACTTTTTACACGTTATTATGTATTAAATTCGAAATAATCTAATGTATTTATGTACTAATCCGATAAAAATGCAGAGTCACTGTAAACATCCCATAATCCCTTGCCGGATGTACCCGGTCTTGCCCTAAATTGTGTCCGGTTCTATCAGATCATCCAATAACTTCTGTCTGGATGCATCAATAACAACATAGGAATCTTACGTTAAGAGTGTGTAGTAAAACAAGGGTTGCTCAATCACATCCGCACCTGTCCCATAATCCCTTGCCGGATGTACCCGGTCTTGCTCTAAATTGTGTCCGGTTATATCAGGTCATCATGACGTCAGAGAGTGGCAGATAATTTGAAAAATAATGCAAAGTGGCGGGAAGAAATTCACTCACACTACAACCTTTTAATAGACGCTAATATTCCTCCCCCTCCCTTCCGTTATCATGATAGGCATTACCTCCTCCTTTCATGCCAAATTGAGGGGTTAGGGGGTGACGGCATTCGCCGGTGTGATCGCCTCAGGCCAAATTTGGGGGAGGGGGTTTCGGTATTCGCCGGATGGGCACCTCAGGCCAAATTTGGGGGAGGGGGAGTGTCGGCATTTGCCGACGCTCACACCTTTTTGAGAGGGTGGAGATAGTGTAGTATCTGTTGCGAGGAGAGAGTGTCAGCATTCGCCGGTGTGAGCGCCTCAGGCCAAATTTTTTCTTGGGGGGGGGGGGATATTAAGAAAATCTATAATAAAGACCAATGTGCATTTATTTGTATCTATAATAAAGACCAATGTGCATTTATTTGCATCTATAATAAAGACCAATGTGCATTTATTTGTATCTATAATAAAGACCAATGTGCATTTATTTGCATCTATAATAAAGGCCAATGTGCATTTATTTGTATCTATAATAAAGAGATTAGGGGGTCGGGGAAAATTTTAGGGGTCAGGCCAAATTTTATTTTTTTTTTTAACTTAAAATATTTCTCAGGTTTATGGGACACTGAAAAAAAAGTTCGGGGCGGGGGGGCTGGAGAGATTAGGGGGTCGGGGGAAATTTTAGGGGTCATGCCAAATTTTTTAGGGGTCAAGTGTAATTTTTTTTTTTTTTGAACTTAAAATATTTCTCAGGGTTATGGGACACTGAAAAAAAAAGTTCGGGGGGGGGGGGGGCTGGAGAGATTAGGGGGTCGGGGGAAATTTTAGGAGTAAGGCCAAATTTTTTAGGGGTCAGGCCAATTTTTTTTTTTTTCTTTTTTTGAACTTAAAATATTTCTCAGGGTTGTGGGACACTGAAAAAAAAAGTTCGGGGGGGGGGGGGGGCTGGAGAGATTAGGGGGTCGGGAAAATTTTAGGGGTCAGGCCAAATTTTTAGGGGTCCGGCCAATTTTTTTTTTTTTCTTTCTTTGAACTTAAAATAATTCTCAGGGTTGTGGGACACTGAAAAAAAATTTTTTTTTCTGTTTTGAAGTCAAAATATATCTCATGGTTGGGGGAAAGTGAAAAATTAGGGGGCTGGAGAGATTTAGGGGTCGGGGAAAATTTTAGGGGTCAGGACGAACTTTTTATGGGTCAGGCCAAATTTTTTTCTTTTTTTTGGTTTTGAACTGAAAATATTTCTCAGGGTTGGGGGTGAGTTAAAAATTAGGAGGCTGGAGAGATTTAGGGGTCGGGGAATATTTTAGGGGTCAGGACGAACTTTTTAGGGGTCAGGCCAAATTTTTTTCTTTTTTTTGGTTTTGTAACGCAAAATATTTATCAGGGTTGGAGGAGAGTGAAAAATTAGGGGGCTGGAGAGATTTAGGGGGCAGGACGAACTTTTTAGGGGTCAGGCCAAATTTTTTTGTTTTTTTTTGTTTTGAAGTCTAAATATTTCTCATGGTTGGGGGAGAGTGAAAAATTAGGGGGCTGGAGAGATTTAAGGTCAGGAAAATTTTAGGGGTCAGGCGGAACTTTTTAGGGGTCAGGCCAATTTTTTTTTATTTTTTTTGGTTTTGAACTCAAAATATTTCTCATGGTTCGGGGGAGAGTGAAAAATTAGGGGGCTGGAGAGATTTAGGGGTCGGGGAAAATTTTAGGGGTTAGGCGGAACTTTTTAGGGGTCAGACCAAATTTTTTTCTTTTTTTTGGTTTTGAACTCAAAATATTTCTCATGGTTGGGGGGAGAGTGAAAAATTAGGGGCTGGAGAGATTTAGGGGTCGGGGAAAATTTTAGGGGTCAGGCCAAATTTTTTAGGGTCCGCCCAAATTTAGGGGCGGTGATATGTACGTATTTAGCTTCCACACCGGGGCGGCGATAGGTACTTATTTAGCATTCAGCGGTGGTGATAGGTACTTATATAGCATGTGCACATGGGCGGTAATAAGTATGTATATAGTATGCGCACCAGGGCAGTGATAGGTATGTATTTAGCATGCGCACTGAGGCAGCGATCGGTTCATATATAGCACGCGCACCGGGGCGGCGATAGGTACGTATATAGCACGCGCACAGGGGCGGCGAAAGGTACATATTTAAAATTCACACCGGGGCGGCGAAAGGTACATATTTAAAATTCACACCGGGGCGGCGATAGGTACGTATTTAGCATTCACACCAGGGCGGCGATAGGTATGTATTTAGCATTCACACCAGGGCGGCGATAGGTATGTATTTAGCATTCACACCGGGGCAGCGATAGGTATGTATTTAGCATTCGTACCAGGGTGGCGATATGTACGTATTTAGCTTCCGCACTGGGGCGGTGATAAGTACGTATTTAGAATTCACACCGGGGCGGCGATAGGTACGTATTTAGAATTCAAACCGGGGCGGCGATAGGTATGTATTTAGCATTCGCACCGGGGCGGCGATATGTACGTATTTAGCTTCCACACCAGGGCAGCGATAGGTACGTATTCAGAATTCAGGGGTGGCGATAGCTACGTATATAGCATGTACACATGGGCAGCAATAAGTACGTACATAGCATGTGCTCTGCGGCGGCGATCAGTACATATATAGCACGCGCACCGGGGCGGCGAAAGGTATGTATTTCGCATTCACACCGTGGTGGTGATAGGTACGTATTTAGCATTCGCACCGGGGCGGCTATAGGTACGTATTTAGCATTCGCACCAGGGCGGCTATAGGTACGTATTTAGCATTCGCACTGGGCCGGCGATAGGTATGTATTTAGCATTCACACCAAAGTGGCAATATGTACATATTAATTATTCGCACTAGGGCAGCGATAGGTACTTATGTAGCATGCACACCGGGGCGCAATTGGTATGTCTTTAGTATTCGCACTAGGGCAGCGATAGGTACTTATGTAGCATGCACACTGGGGCGCAATAGGTATGTATTTAGCATTCACACCGGGGCAACGATAGGTACTATTTAGCATTCGCAACGGGGCGGCGATAGGTACTTAAATAGTATCTGCACCGGGGCGGCGATAGGTACGTATATAGTATGCGCACCGGGGTGATGATAGATACGTATATAGTATGAACATCGGGGTGGAGATAAGTACCTATATAGAAGGCGCAGATAGAAGTGTTACTTTTTATAGAAATATATCATACTATTACCCTGGGCAATAGGAGAAATGGTGGGGAAGAAACAGCTTTTGCAAAAGGCAAAATTAGAAAGTAGCGGCGAAATGGGGCGACCAGGGAAGAGAAAGGTAGCAGATAAAGAGACGGCTATAGAGAGATGGGGCGGACATAGAAGTTTGAATATAAAGATGTTACACACACGATCTTTCTTCAAATATATGTTGTTATGACCCCGAGCAACGCCGGGTAGCCCCGCTAGTCTCATCTCATCTCAATATATATAAGGCAAAAATTTGTGATATGTATGTAACGCTAAGGCTTGTAAAATACAAAACAAACACTTCCGAATTAGGTATTATTTTAACCGGCATAACCTCGAGAAAATAATATCGAAAAATTAAAAAAAAAGATTCATTTTTAAGGGGTCAAATAGCCATTTTTTCGTTTAATGTGATCACGATTTTTAATGTTATCTTGTGCACATGACGTCACATAGATAGGTACATGACGTCATAGTGATAGGTTCGGATATTATTTTATGCTATCGTCACGTTATTATTGTTTTTTTTGCATTTTTCTTCGGACTATTGCCCTGATAAAAGGGAGGGGAATAAGCGAGAGTTATTTTAGTATAGCTCTAAAGGCCTCCTTGTATTTGGGGATTGAAAATGATGAAGAATATCATAATGGGATTGAAAATAATGAAGAATGCCCTGAGAGGATTGAAAATGAGGAAGAATACCATGTGAGGATTGAAAATGATTAATAATATCATAAGGGGATAAAAAATGATGAAGAATATCATGAAGTGATTGAAAATGATGAATAATAGGGTGAGAGGATTGAAAATGATGAAGAATATCATGAGTGGATTGAAAATAATAAAGAATATAATGAGGGGATTGTAAATGATGAAGGATATCATGAAGTGATTGAAAATGATGAAGAATATCATGAGAGGATTGAAAATGATGAATAATATCATGAGAGGATTGAAAATGATCAAGAACAAAATGAGGGGATTGAAAATGATGAAGAACATTATGAGAGGATTGAAAATGATGAAGAATATCCTGAGAGGATTGAAAATGATGAAGAATACCACCAGAGTCTTGAAAATGATGAAAAATACCATGAGGGGATTAAAAATGATGAAGAATACCATGAGAGGATTGAAAATGATAAAGAATACCATGAGAGAATTGAAAATGATTAAGAATATAATGAGAGGATTGAAAATGATGAAGAATACAATGAGGGTATTGAAAATGATGAAGAACATCATGAGAGGATTGAAAATGATGTCGAATATTATGAAGGTTGAAAATGATGAAGAATATCATGAGAGTATTGAAAATGATGAAGAATACTATGAGGGGATTGAAAATGATGAAGAATACCATGAGAGGATTGAAAATGATGAAGAACATCATGAGGGGATTGAAAATGATGAAGAACATCATGAGGGTATTGAAAATGATTAAGAACATCATGAGGTGATTGAAAATGATGAAGAATAACATGAAGGGGATTGAAAATGATGAAGAATATCATGAGAGGATTGAAAATGATGAAAAATATTATGAGAGGATTGAAAATGATCAAGAACATCATGAGGGGATTGAAAATGATGAAGAATATCATGAGAGGATTGAAAATGATGAAGAACATCATGAGGGGATTGAAAATGATTAAGAACATCATGAGGTGATTGAAAATGATGAAGAATAACATGAAGGGGATTGAAAATGATTAAGAATATTATGAGAGGATTGAAAATGATTAAGAATACCATCAGAGAATTGAAAATGATGAAGAATACCATGAGTGGATTGAAAATGATGAAGAATATCATGAGGGATTGAAAATGATGAAGAATATCATGAGGGGATTGAAAATGATGAAGAATACCATGAGAGGATTGAAAATGATCAAGAACATCATGAGAGGATTGAAAATGATGAAGAACATCATGAGGGGATTGAAAATGATGAAGAATATTATGAGGGGATACAAAATGATGAAGAATATCATGAAAGGATTGAAACTGATGAAGAATATCATGAGATGATTGAAAATGATGAAGAATACCATGAGGGGTTTGAAACTGATGAAAAATATCATAAGAGGATGTAAAATTATTAAGAACATCATGAGAGGATGTAAAATGGTTAAGAACATCATGAAAGGATTGAAAATGATGAAGAACATCATGAGAGGATTGAAAATGATGAAGAATATCATGAGTGGATTGAAAACGATAAAGAATATCAAGAGGGGATTGTAAATGATCAAGAATATCATGAGAGGATTGAAAATGATGACGAATACCATGAGAGGATTGAAAATGATGACGAATACCATGAAAGGATTGAAAATGATAAAAAATATTATGAGAGGATTGAAAATGATGAATAATATCATGAGATGATTGAAAATGATAAAGAATACCATGAGAGGATTGAATATAGAAAAAGAATTTTATGAGGAGATTAAAAATCATGAAGAATATCATGAGAGGATTGAAAATGATTAAGAACATCATGAGAGGATTGAAAATGGGGAAGAATATCATGAGAGGATTGAAAATGCTGAAGAATGCAATGAGGAGATTGAAAATGATGAACATCATAAGAGGATTGAAAATGATGAACAATATTATGAAGGTTGAAAATGATGAAGAATATCATGAGAGGATTGAAAATGAGAAGAATACCATGAGAGGATTGAAAATCATGAAGAATAGCATGAGAGGATTGAAAATCATGAAGAATGTCATTAGAGGATTGAAACTAATGAAGAATATTATGAGAGGATTGAAAATGATTAAGAATACCATCCGAGGATTGAAAGTGATGAAGAATACCATGAGAGGATTGAAAATGATGAAGAATATCATGAGGGGATTGAAAATGATGAAGAATATCATGAGGGGATTGAAAATGATGAAGAATATCATGAGGGGATTGAAAATGATGAAGAATATCATGAGAGGATTGAAAATGATCCAGAACATGATGAGGGGATTGAAATTGATGAAGAATATCATGAGGGGATTGAAAATGATGAAGAATATCATGAGAGGATTGAAAATGATCAATAACATCATGAGGGGATTGAAAATGATGTAGAACATCATGAGGGGATTGAAAATGATTAAGAACATCATGAGGGGATTGAAAATGATGAAGAATACCATGAGGGGATTGAAAATGATGAAGAATATTATGAGAGGATTGAAAATGATTAAGAATACCATCAGAGGATTGAAAATGATGAAGAATACCATGAGAGGATTGAAAATGATGAAGAATATCATGAGGGGATTGAAAATGATTAAGAATATCATGAGAGGATTGAAAATGATAAAGAACATCATGAGGGGATTGAAAATTATGAAGAACATCATGTGGGGATTTAAAATGATGAAGAATACCATGAGGGGATTGAAAATGATGCAGAATATCATGAGAGGATTGAAAATGATGAAGAATACCATGAGGGGATTGAAACTGATGAAGAATATCTTGACGGGATTGAAAATGATGAAGAATATCATGGGAGAGTTTAAAATGATGAAGAACATCATGAGAGGATGTATAGTGATTAAGAACATCATGAGAGGATTGAAAATGATGAAGAATATCATGAGTGGATTGAAAATGATAAAGAATATCATGAGGGGATTGTAAATGATCAAGAATATCATGAGAGGATTGAAAATGATGACGAATACGATGAGAGGATTGAAAATTATGAAGAATACCATGAGGGGATTGAAAATGATGAAGAATATCATGAGGGGATTGAAAATGATTAATAACATCATGAAGGGATTGAAAATGATGTAGAATACCATGAGGGGATTGAAAATAATGAAGAACATCATGAGGGGATTGAAAATGATGAAGAACATCATGAGGGGATTGAAAATGATGAAGAATATCCATGATACATGATACATATCGATGATACATACTACATATCTATGATACATGATACATATCTATGACAAATGATACATGATACATATCCATGATACATATACATGATACATGATACATATCCATGATACATATCCATGATACATGATACGTATCCATTATACATGATACATATCCATGATACATTATACATATCCATGATACATATCGATGATACATTATATATATCCATGATACATATGATACATATCCATGATACATGAAAGATACCCAGGATACATATCCAGGATACATATCCATGATACATATCCATGATACATATTCACGATACATATCCATGATACATACCTATGATACATATACATGATACATATACATAATAAATATCAATGACAAATGATACATATCCATGATACATATCGATGATATATATACATGATACATATCTATGATACATGATCCATATCAATGATACATGATACATAAACATATCCATGATACATATCCATGATACATAACACATATCTATGATACATGATTCATGATACATATGTATTATACATGATACATGATACATATCCATGAAACATATATATATCCATGATACATATACATATCCATGATACATGATACATACCCTTGATACATATACATGATACATATCTATGATACATATACATACCGATGATACATATACATGATACATGATTTATATCTATGATACATAACACATATACATGATACATATCCATGATACAATATACATGATACATACCTATGATACATATCAATGATACATATCCATGATACATGATACATATCTATGATACATAACACATATCTATGATACATGATTCATGATACATATGTATGATACATGATACATATACATGATACATATCCATGAAACATATATATATCCATGATACATATACATGATACATGATACATACCCATGATACATATACATGATACATATCTATGATACATATCAAGGATAGATGATACACATCCATGATATATATCCATGATACATACCCATGATACATACCCATGATACATATACATGATACATATACATGATACATGATTCATATCTATGATACATAACACATATACATGATACATATCCATGATACAATATACATGATACATACCTATGATACATGATACATATCAATGATACATATCCATGATACATGATACATATCCATGATACAAATCCATGATACATATCCATGATACATATTCATGATACATATCCATGATACATGATACATATCCATGATACATATCCATTATACATGATACATATCCATGATACATATCCATGATACATTATACATATCCATGATACATATCCATGATAGATTATACATATCCATGATACATTATACATATATATGATACATATCCATGATACATATCCATGATACATGATACATATCCATGCTACATATCCATGATACATGTCCATTACACATGATTCATATACATATCCATGATACATATCCATGATACATATACGTGATACATACACATGATACATGATACATATACATTATACATATACATGATACATATCCATGATACATGATACATATCCATGATACATGTCCATGATACTTGATATATATCTATGATACATGATACATATCCATGATACATGATACATATCCATGATACATGATACATATCCATGATACATGATACATATCCATGATACATAATACATATACACGATACATGATATATATATACCTATACATGATACATATCCATGATACATATACGTATACATGATACATACACATGATACATATACATGATACACGATATATATACATGATACATGATACATATCCATGATACATATCCATCTTTTCAACGTTAATTGTATGGGAGAAAAGTGCTCAATATCCTAGATTGAGCTTCTGTAGTGATAGGTTTGGAAAATATTTTAATGCCATCTTCGTTTCTCCTTTGGACTATTTTGCAGATGAAAAGGAGGGATACCTAAGTGATTTCAGTAGTGCTTAGGAGGCCTCCTTGACTTTCAAAGTACTCAGCGTTGTCCGGGATAAAAGTGCTCAATATCCTAGATAGAGCTACTGTAGTGATAGGTTTGGATAATATTTTGACAGCATCTACGCTGAAAAGGATGGGGGAATCAATAAGAGTGATGTAATTAGTGCTCATGAAGCCTCCTTCATTTTCAAAGTAGCCGGCGTTGTCCAGGAGAAAAGTGCTCAATATCCTAGATAGAGCTACTGTAGTGATAGGTTTGGAAATTATTTTAACGCCATCTCAATATCCTTGCGTGTGCTTCTGCTGTATAGAAACGGGGGGGGGGGTGCTTCTGCAATATAGCAACTGGGGGGTACTTCTGTGGTATAGCAACCGGAGGGTGGTTCTGCAATATAGAAACTTGAGGTTTCTGCGGTGTAGCAACCGGGGGGGTGCTTCTGCGGTATAGGAGCCTGGGGCTTCTGCGGTATGGCCCTCAGGGGGTGCGTCTGTGGTATAGGGGTGCCTCTATTGTATTGCACTCCGGGGGTGCTTCTGCAGTATAGGAACCTGAAGCTTCTGCGGTATAGCAACCAAGAGTGGGATGCTTCTGCGGTATAGGACCACAAGTCTTCTGCGGTATAGCAACAGGTGGGGGGTTCTTCTGCGGTATAGAACCACGAGGCTTCTGCAGTATAGCAACCGGGGGGTTCTTCTTCGGTATAGCAACGGGGGAGGGGTGCTTCTGTTGTATGGAGCCTGGGGGGTGTTTTTGCAGTATAGGACCCTGAGGCTTCTGTGGTATGCACCCAGGGGGGTGCTTCTGCGGTATGGAACACAGGGGGTTTCTTCTGCGGTATGGCAGCCAGGGGGGTGCTTCTGCGGTATAGAATCACGAGGCTTCCGCTGTATAGCAACCAGGGGTGGGGAGCTTCTGCGGTATAGTACCACAAGGCTTCTGCGGTATAGTATCTGCACTGGGCTGGTGATTGGTACGTATTTCGCATTCGCACTGGAGCTGCGATAGGAACATATGTAGCATTGCACCGGGGCAGCAATAGGTACGTATGTAGCATTCACACCGGGGCAGCAATAGGTACGTATATAGCATGCATACCGGGGCAGCAATGGGTACTTATATAGTATATGCACCGGGGCGGCAAAAGGTACGTATATAGTATGCGCACTGGGGCGACGATAGGTACGTATATAGTCTGCGAACCACGGTGGCGATACATAGGTATATAATATGAGTACCGGAGCGGAGATAAGTACCTATATAGAAAGCGCAGATAGAGGTGGTACTTTTTATAGAAATATGTCATACTATTGCCCTGGGCAACGTAGGAGAAATGGTGGGGAAGAAGCAGCTTTCCCAAAAGGCAAAATTAGTAGTAGCGGTGAAATGGGGCGACCAGGGAAGAGAAAGGTAGAAAGACAAATAGACGGCTATAGAGGAGGGGGGGGGGCAATACAAGTTTGAATATAAAGATGTTACACACGCGATTTCTCCTCAATTATATGTTTTTATGACCCCGAGCAACGCCGGGTAGCCCCGCTAGTCTCTTATATAAAGGGCAGTTGTCTGTTTGTATGTTTGTTTGTCCAGTATCTCCTCAAAAACTACGCGACGACATGTCAAAAAGTTGACATCTACAGGACCGCACACATCCCGGATGTAAAATATCTAAAAATCGCGAAAATCGATTCACTCGCTGACAGTCAACCGGACCACTTTACGACAAAAGGTAGCAGTTTTTTTCGTATTTTACACGAAATTTCAACGTTAATATGTAGTAAATTCGAAATAATCTAATGTATTCATGTACTAATCCGATAAAAATGCAGAGTCACTGTAAACATCCCATAATCCCTTGCCGGATGTACCCGGTCTTGCCCTAAATTGTGTCCGGTTGTATCAGATCATCCAATAACTTCTGTCCGGTTGCATCAATAACAACATAGGAATCCTACGTTAAGAGTGTGTAGTGAAACAAGGGTTGCTCAATCACATCCGCACCTGTCCCATAATCCCTTGCCGGATGTACCCGGTCTTGCTCTAAATTGTGTCCGGTTATATCAGGTCATCATGACGTCAGAGAGTGGCAGATAATTTGAAAAATAATGCAAAGTGGCAGGAATAAATTCACTCATACTACAACCTTTTAATAGACGCTAATATTCCTCCCCCTCCCTTCCGTTATCATGATAGGCATTACCTCCTCCTTTCATGCCAAATTGGGGGGGGGGGGAGTGACGGCATTCGCCGGTGTGAGCGCCTCAGGCCAAATTTGGGGGAGGGGGTTTCGGTATTCACCGGATGGGCGCCTCAGGCCAAATTTGGGGGAGGGGGGAGTGTCGGCATTCTCCGACGCTCACACCTTTTTTAGAGGGTGGAGATAGTGTAGTATCTGTTGCAAGGAGAGAGTGTCAGCATTCGCTGGTGTGAGCGCCTCAGGCCAAATTTTTTCTTGGGGGGGGGGATATTAAGCAAATCTATAATAAAGACCAATGTGCATTTATTTGTATCTATAATAAAGACCAATGTGCATAAATTTGTATCTATAATAAAGGCCAATGTGCATTTATTTGCATCTATTATATAAATCCCACCTGTCTGTATGTATGTATGTATGTATGTATGTATGTATGTATGTATGTAAAGCTTCTCCTCCGAAAGTACCCAACAAACGGTCACACGGGTAGCATCATTCCGACCGGCCAGCCCAGGCGCGTCTAATATCTCGGAACCGGAAAAAAAAATTGACTCTTCCGGGGTCGACTGAGCACTTTTCTCCAATGGGGGGTGGCTTTTAACTCGATTTTTCAACGTTGTTTAGTACTAATTTAAGAAGAAATCAATGCAATCATGTATTATTTGAAAAATAATGCAAAGTCACGATAAACCAGAAATTACGTCAGAGAGTGGCAGGAAGAAATTCACTGACACTACAACCCTTTCTTTCTTCCTTTCTTCCTTCCCTCTCGCTCCCACCCTTTCTACCTTTCTTTCTTAATTATAAATAGACAATAATATTCCTTCCCCCTCCCTTCCTCACTATGGCCGTTCTGTTATCATGATATAATCCTTCCAGGCATTACCTCCTCATTTCAGGCGAAATGAGGGGGGGGGGCATTCGCCGTTGGGGCGCCTCATGCCAAATTTAGGGAGGGGGGGTGTCGGCATTCGCCGGTGTGAGCGCCTCAGGCACAATTTGGAGAAGGGGGGGATACCTAAGTAATTTCAGTAGTGCTCAGGAGGGGTCCTTGATATTCAAAGTACTCGGCGTTGTCCAGGAGAAAAGTGCTCAATAACCTAGATAGAGCTACTGTAGTGATAGGTTTGGATAATATTTTAACGTCATCTTCGTTCCCCTTTGGACTATGTTGCATATGACAAAGACGTAGGATACCTAAGTGATTTCAGTAGTGTTCAGGAGGCCTCCTTGATTTTCAAAGTACTCGGCGTTGTCCGGGAGAAAAGTGCTCAATATCCTAGATAGAGCTACTGTAGTGATAGGTTTGGAAAATATTTTACCGCCATCTTCGTTCCCCTTTGGACTATTTTGCAGATCAAAAGAAGGGATACCAAAGTGATTTCAGTAGTGCTCAGGAGGCCTCCTTGACTTTCAAGTACTCGGCGTTGTCCGGGAGAAAAGTGCTCAATGTCTTAGATAGAGCTACTGTAGTGATAGGTTTTGAAAATATTTTAACGCCATCTTCGTTCCCTTTTGGACAATTTTACAGATGAAAAAGAGCGAGGATACCTAAGTGATTTCAGTAGTGCTACGGAGGCCTCCTTGATTTTCATAGTACTCGGCGTTGTCAGGGAGAAAAGTGCTCAATGTCCTAGATAGAGCTAATGTAGTGATAGGTTTGGATAATATTTTAACAGCATCTACGCTGAAAATGATGGGGTAATCGATAAGAGTTATTTCAGTAGTGCTCATGAGGCCTCCTTGATTTTCAAAGTAGTCGGCGTTGTCCGGGAGAAAAGTGCTCAATATTCTATAAAGCTACTGTAGTGATAGGTTTGGAAAATATTTTCACGCAATCTTCGTTCCCCTTTGGACTATTTTGCAGATCAAAAGAAGGGAGGATACCTAAGTGATTTCAGTAGTGCTCAGGAGGCCTCCTTAATTTTCAAAGTACTCGGCGTTGTCCGGGAGAAAAATGCTCAATGTCCTGGATAGAGCTACTGTAGTGATAGGTTTGGATAATATTTTAACAATCTACGCTGAAAAGGATGGGGGAATCGATAAGAGTGATTTCAGAAGTGCTCAGGAGGACTCCTTGATTTTCAAAGTAGTCAGCGTTGTCCGGGAGAAAAGTGCTCAATATCCTAGATAGAGCTACTGTATTGATAGGTTTGGAAAATATTTTAACACCATCTTCGTACCCCTTAGGACTATTTTGGAGATAGAAAGGGAGGGAGGATACGTAAGTGATTTCAGTAGTGCTCAGGAGGCCTCCTTGATTTTCAAAGTACTCGGCGTTGTCTGGGAGAAAAGTGCTCAATATCTTAGATAGAGCTACTGTACTGATAGGTTTGGAAAATATTTTAACGCCATCTTCGTTCTCCTTTGGACTATTTTGCAGATGAAAAAGAGGGAGGATACCTAAATGATTTCAGTAGTGCTCAGGAGGCGTCCTTGATTTTTAAAGTACTCTGGGTTGTCCGTGGGGAAAAGTGCTCAATGTCTTAGATAGAGCTACTGTAGTGATAGGTTTGGATAATATTTTAACAGCATCTAGCTGAAAAGGATGGGGGAATCCGTAAGAGTGATTTCAGTAGTGCCCAGGAGACCTCCTAGATTTGCAAATTACTCAGCGCTGTCCGGGAGAAAAGTGCTCAATATCTTAGATAGAGCTACTGTAGTGATAGGTTTGAAAAATATTTACACGTCATCTTCGTTCTCCTTTGGACTATTTTGCAGATGAAAAGGAGGGAGAATACCTAAGTGATTTCAGTAGTGCTCAGGAGAACTCCTTGATTTTCAAAGTACTCGGCATTGTCCCGGATAAAAGTGCTCAATGTCCTAGATAGAGCTACTGTAGTGATAGGTTTGGATAATATTTTTACAGCATCTACGCTGAAAAGGATGGGGGAATCGATAAGAGTTATTTCAGTAGTGCTCATAAGGCCTCATTTATTTTCAAAGTACTCGGCGTTGTCTGGGAGAAAAGTGCTCAATATCCTAGATGGAAAATATTTTAACGCCATCTTCGTTTCAATTTGGACTATTTTGCAGATAAAAAGGAGGGAGGATACCTAAGTGATTTCAGTAGTGCTCAGGAGGCGTTCTCGATTTTGAAAGTACTGGGGCTGCGATAGGAACATATGTAGCATTGCACTGGGGCAGCAATAGGTACGTATGTAGCATTTACACCGGGACAGCGATAGGTATGGATATAGCATGCATACCAGGGCAGCAATGGGTACTTATATAGTATATGCACTGGGGCGGCAATAGGTACGTATATAGTATGTGCACCACGGTGGCGATACATATGTATATAGTACGAATACCGGAGCGGAGATAAGTACCTATATAGAAAGCGCAGATAGAGGTGGTACTTTTTATAGAAATATGTCATACTATTGCCCTGGGCAATGTAGGAGAAATGGTGGGGAAGAAGCAGCCTTCCCAAAAGGCAAAATTAAAAAGAAGCGGTGAAATGGGGCGACCAGGGAAGAGAAAGGTAGAAGTAGAAAGATAAATAGACGGCTATAGAGGAGGGGGGGGGGGGAATAGATGTTACACACGCGATTTCTCCTCAATTATATGTTTTTATGACACCGAGCAACGCCGGGTAGCCCCGCTAGTTTATAATAAAGACCAATGTGCATTTATTTGTATCTATAATAAAGACCAATGTGCATTTATTTGCATCTATAATAAAGGCCAATGTGCATTTATTTGCATCTATAATAAAGACCAATGTGCATTAATTTGTATCTATAATAAAGACCAATGTGCATTTATTTGCATCTATAATAAAGACCAATGTGCATTTATTTGTATCTATAATAAAGACCAATGTGCATTTATTTGCATCTATAATAAAGGCCAATGTGCATTTATTTGCATCTATAATAAAGGCCAATGTGCATTTATTTGTATCTATAATAAAGAGATTAGGGGGTCGGGGAAAATTTTAGGGGTCAGGCCAAATTTTTTAGGGGTCCGGCCGAATTTTTTTTTTTTCTTTTTTTGAACTTAAAATAATTCTCAGGGTTGTGGGACACTGAAAAAAAAAGTTAGGGGGGGGGGGGGCTGGAGAGATTAGGGGATCGGGGAAAATTTTAGGGGTCAGACCAAATTTTTTAGGGGTCCGGCCCAATTTTTTTTTTTTTTTTGTTTTGATGTCAAAATATATTTCATGGTTGGGGGAGAGTGAAAAATTAGGGGGCTGGAAAGATTTAGGGGTCGGGGAAAATTTTAGGGGTCAGGACGAACTTTTTAGGGTTCAGGCCAAATTTTTTTCTTTTTTTGGGTTTTGAACTGAAAATATTTCTCAGGGTTGGGGGAGAGTGAAAAATTAGGGGGCTGGAGAGATTTAGGGGTCGGGGAAAATTTTAGGAGTCAGGACGAACTTTTTAGGGGTCAGGCCAAATTTTTTTTTTTTTTTGTTTTGAACTCAAAATATTTCTCAGGGTTGGGAGAGTGAAAAAGTAGGGGGCTCGAGAGATTTAGGGGTCGAGGAAAACTTTAGGGGTCAGGACGAACTTTTTAGGGGTCAGGCCAAATTTTTTTGTTTTTTTTGGTTTTGAACTGAAAATATTTCTCATGGTTGGGGGAGAGTGAAAAATTAGGGGGCTGGAGAGATTGAGGGGTCGGGGAAAATTTTAGGGGTCAGGACGAACTTTTCAGGGGTAAGGCCAAATTTTTTTGTTTTTTTTTGTTTTGAAGTCAAAATATTTCTCATGGTTAGGGGAAGAGTGAAAATAAGGGGGCTAGAGAGATTTAGGGGTCGGGGAAAATTTTAGGGGTCAGGACGAACTTTTTAGGGGTCAGGCCAAATTTTTTTCTTTTTTTGGGTTTTGAACTCAAAATATTTCTCAGGGTTGAGGGAGAGTGAAAAATTAGGGAGCTGGAGAGATTTAGTGGTAGAGGAAATTTTTAGGGGTCAGGCCAAATTTTTTTGTTTTTTTTTGTTTTGAAGTCAAAATATTTCTCATGGTTGGGGGAGAGGGAAAAATTAGGGGGCTGGAGAGATTTAGGGGTCGGGGAAAATTTTAGGGGTCAGGACGAACTTTTTAGGGTTCAGGCCAAATTTTTTCTTTTTTTTTTGTTTTGAACTCAAAATATTTCTCAGGGTTGGGGGAGAGTTAACAATTAGGGGGCTTGAGAGATTGAGGGGTCGGGGGAAATTTTAGGGGTCAGGACAAATTTTTTAGGGGTCCGGCCAATTTTTTTTTTTTTTTCTTTTTTTGAACTTAAAATAATTCTCAGGGTTGTGGAACAATGAAAAAAAAAGTTGGGGGCTGGAGAGATTAGGGGGTCGGGGAAAATTTTAGGGGTCAGGCCCAATTTTTAGGGGTCAGGCCCAATTTTTAGGGGTCAGGCCAAATTTTTTCTTTTTTTTTTTTGAACTCAAAATATTTCTCAGGGTTGTGGGACACTGACAAAAAAAGTTGGGGGGGGTGCTGGAGTGATTAGGGGGTCAGGGAAAATTTTAGGGGTCCGGCCAAATTTTTTTGTTTTTTTTTGTTTCGAAGTAAAAATATATCTCATGGTTTGGGGAGAGTTAAAAATTAGGGGGCTGAAGAGATTTAGGGGTCGGGGAAAATTTTAGGGGTCAGGACGAACTTTTTAGGGGTAAGGCCAAATTTTTTTGTTTTTTTTTGTTTTGAAGTCAAAATATTTCTCAGGGTTGGGGGAGAGTGAACAATTAGGGGGCTGGAGAGATTGAGGGGTCGGGGAAAATTTTAGGGGTCAGGACAAATTTTTTAGGGGTCCGGCCAAATTTTTCTTTTTTTTTCTTTTTTTGGAACTTAAAATAATTCTCAGGGTTGTGGAACAATGAAAAAAAAAGTTGGGGGCTGGAGAGATTAGGGGGTCGGGGAAAATTTTAGGGGTCAGGCCAAATTTTTTCTTTTTTTTTTTTTTGAACTCAAAATATTTCTCAGGGTTGTGGGACACTGACAAAAAAAGTTGGGGGTGCTGGAGTGATTAGGGGGTCAGGGAAAATTTTAGGGGTCAGGCCAAATTTTTTAGGGGTCAGGCCAAATTTTTCTTTTTTTTTTTTTTGAAGTAAAAATATATCTCATGGTTGGGGGAGAGTGAAAAATTAGGGGGCTGGAGAGATTTAGGGGTCGGGGAAAATTTTAGGGGCCAGGACGAACTTTTTAGGGTTCAGGCCAAATTTTTTTGTTTTTTTTTGGTTTTGAACTCAAAATATTTCTCAGAATTGAGGGAGAGTGAAAAATTAGGGGGCTCGAGAGATTTAGGGGTCGGGGAAAATTTTAGGGGTCAGGACGAACTTTTTAGTGGTCAGGCCAAATTTTTTTGTTTTTTTTTGTTTTGAAGTCAAAATATTTCTCATGGTTGGGGGAGAGTGAAAAATTAGGGTGCTGGAGAGATTTAGAAGCCGGGGAAAATTTTAGGGGTCAGGACGAACTTTTTAGGGGTCAGGCCAAATTTTTTTCTTTTTTTTGGTTTTGAACTGAAAATATTTCTCATGGTTGGGGGAGAGTGAAAAATTAGTGGGCTGGAGAGATTTAGGGGTCGGGAAAAATTTTAGTGGGCAGGCCGAACTTTTTAGGGGTCAGGCCAAATTGTTTTCTTTTTTTTTGTTTTGAAGTCAAAATATATCTCATGGTTGGGGGAGAGGGAAAAATTAGGGGGCTTGAGAGATTTAGGGGTCGGGGAAAATTTTGGAGGTCAGGACGAACTTTTTAGGGGTCAGGCCAAATTTTTTTGTTTTTTTTTGTTTTGAAGTCAAAATATTTCTCATGGTTGGGGGAGAGTGAAAAATTAGGGGGCTGGAGAGATTTAGGGGTCAGGACGAACTTTTTAGGGTTCAGGCCAAATTTTTTTCTTTTTTTTGGTTTTGAACTGAAAATATTTCTCAGGGTTGGGGGAGAGTGAAAAATTAGGGGGCTGGAGAGATTTAGGGATCGGGGAAAATTTTAGGGGTCAGACGGAACTTTTTATGAGTCAGGCCAAATGATTTTTTTTTTTTGTTTTGAAGTCAAAATATTTCTCATGGTTGGGGGAGAGTGAAAAATTAAAGGCTGGAGAGATTTAGGGGTCGGGGAAAATTTTAGGGGTCAGGCCAAATTTTTTAGGGGTCCGCCCAAATTTAGGGGCGGCGATATGTACATATTTAGCTTCCACACCGGGGCGGCGATAGGTACTTATTTAGCATTCAGCGGTGGTGATAGGTACTTATATAGCATGTGCACATGGGCGGTAATAAGTACGTATATAGTATGCGCACCGGGGCAGTGATAGGTATGTATTTAGCATGCGCACTGAGGCAGCCATCGGTTCATATAGAGCACGCGCACCGGGGCAACGATAGGTACTTATATAGCACGCGCACAGGGGCGGCGAAAGGTACATATTTAGAATTCACACCGGGGCGGCGATAGGTATGTATGTAGCATTCGTACCGGGGCGGCGATATGTACGTATTTAGCTTCCACACCAGGGCGGCGATAGGTACGTATTCAGAATTCAGGGGTGGCGATAGCCACGTATATAGCATGTACACATGGGCAGCAATAAGTACGTACATAGCATGCGCTCTGCAGCGGCGATCAGTACATATATAGCACGCGCACCGGGGCGGCGAAAGGTATGTATTTCGCATTCACACCGTGGTGGTGATAGGTACGTATTTAGCATTCGCACCGGGGCGGCTATAGGTACGTATTTAGCATTCGCACCAGGGCGGCTATAGGTACGTATTTAGCATTCGCACTGGGCCGGCGATAGGTACGTATTTAGCATTCACACCAAAGCGGCAATATGTACATATTTATTATTCGCACTAGGGCAGCGATAGGTACTTATGTAGCATGCACACCGGGGCGCAATTGGTATGTCTTTAGTATTCGCACTAGGGCAGCGATAGGTACTTATGTAGCATGCACACCGGGGCGCAATAGGTATGTATTATGCATTCACACCGGGGCAACGATAGGTACTATTAAGCATTCGCAATGGGGCGGCGATAGGTACTTAAATAGTATCTGCACCGGGGCGGCGATAGGTACGTATATAGTATGTGCACTGGGGCGGCGATAGGTACGTATATAGTATGTGCACTGGGGCGGCGATAGGTACGTATATAGTATGCGCACCGGGGTGATGATAGATACGTATATAGTATGAACACCGGGGTTGAGATAAGTGCCTATATAGAAGGCGCAGATAGAGTTGTTACTTTTTATAGAAATATGTCATACTATTACCCTGGGCAATAAGAGAAATGGTGGGGAAGAAACAGCTTTTGCAAAAGGCAAAATTAGAAAGTAGGGGCGACTAGGGAAGAGAAAGGTAGCAGATAAAGAGACGGCTATAGAGAGAGGGGGCGGACATAGAAGTTTGAATATAAAGATGTTACACACACGATCTTTCTTCAAATATATGTTTTTATGACCCCGAGCAATGCCGGGTAGCCCCGCTAGTCTCTTATATAAAAGGGCAGTTGTCTATATGTATGTATGTATGTATGTATGTATGTCTGTTTGTATGTGAAGCTTCTCCTCAAAAACTACGCGACGACATGTCAAAAAGTTGATATCTTTAGCACCGTACATATCCTGGAATCATAATATCTAAAAATCGCGACAAACAATTCACTCGCTGACAGTCAACCGGACCACTTTCCGACAAAAGGTAGCAGTTTTTTCGTATTTTACACGACTTTTTACACGTTAATATGTAGTAAATTCGAAATAATCTAATGTATTTATGTACTAATCCGATAAAAATGCAGAGTCACTGTAAACATCCCATAATCCCTTGCCGGATGTACCCGGTCTTGCCCTAAATTGTGTCCGGTTGTATCAGATCATCCAATAACTTCTGTCCGGATGCATCAATAACAACATAGGAATCCTACGTTAAGAGTGTGTAGTGAAACAAGGGTTGCTCAATCACATCCGCACCTGTCTCATAATCCCTTGCCGGATGTACCCGGTCTTGACCTAAATTGTGTCCGGTTATATCAGGTCATCATGACGTCAGAGAGTGGCAGTTGTTTTTCCCTCTCACACTTTCTTTCATAATTATTAATAGACGCTAATATTTCCCCCCCCCCTCCCTCCCTGTGGCCGTTCTGTTATCATGATAGGAATTACCTCCTCCTTGCAGGCCAAATTGGGGGGGGGGTTACGGTATTCGCCGGTGTGAGCATTACCTCCACCTTTCTTGAGAAGTGTTGAGGTAGGGTAGTATCGGTTCCGTTGTCATGATTCACTGATCCCATGCATTACCTCCTCCTTTCTTGAGAAATGTTGAGGTAGGGTCGTATCGGTTCCGTTGTCATGATGTCCTCATCCCATGCATTATCTCTTCCTTTTTTGAGAAATGTTGAGGTAGGGTCGTATAGGTTCCGTTGTCATGATGCCTCATCCCATGCATTATCTCCTCCTTTTTTTATAAATGTTGAGGTAGGGTCGTATCGGTTCCGTTGTCATCATGCCCTCATCCCATGCATTATCTCTTCCTTTTTTGAGAAATGTTGAGGTAGGGTCGTATCGGTTCCGTTGTCATGATGCCCTCATCCCATGCATTATCTCCTCCTTTTTTTAGAAGTGTTGAGGTAGGGTCGTATCGGTTCCGTTGTCATGATGCCCTCATCCCATGCAGTATCTCCTCCTTTTTTGAGAAGTGTTGAGGTAGGGTCGTATCGGGTCCGTTGTCATGATGCACTATTCCCATGCATTATCTCCTTCTTTTTTTGAGAAGTGTTGAGGTAAGGTCGTATCGGTTCCGTTGTCATGATGCACTCATCCCATGCATTATCTCCTCCTTTTTTGAGAAGTGTTGAGGTAGGGTCGTATCGGTTCCGTTGTCATGATGCACTCATCCCATGCATTATCTCCTCCTTTTTTGAGAAGTGTTGAGGTAGGGTCGTATCGGTTCCGTTGTCATGATGCACTCATCCCATGCATTATCTCCTCCTTTTTTGAGAAGTGTTGAGGTAGTATCGGTTCCGTTGTCATAATGCCCTCGTCCCATGCATTATCTCCTCATTTTTTGAGAAGTGTAGAGGTAGGGTCGTATCGGTTCCGTTGTCATGATGCACTCATCCCATGCATTATCTCCTCCTTTTTTGAGAAGTGTTGAGGTAGTATCGGTTTCGTTGTCATGATGCCCTCATCCCATGCATTATCTCCTCCTTTTTTGAGAAGTGTAGAGGTAGGGTCGTATCGGTTCCGTTGTCATGATGCACTCATCCCATGCATTATCTCCTCCTTTTTTTTAGAAGTGTTGAAGTAGGGTCGTATCGGTTTCGTTGTCATGATGCACTCATCCCATGCATTATCTCCTCCTTCACTATGACCGTTCTGTTATCATGAATAATCCTTCCAGGCATTACCTCCCTTTTTATTTGAAAAATAATGCAAAGTGGCAGTAAGAAATTCACTCACACTACAACCTTTTAATAGACGCTAATATTCCTCCCCCTCCCTTCCGTTATCATGATAGGCATTACCTCCTCCTTTCATGCCAAATTAGGGGGGGGGGTGACGGCATTCGCCGGTGTAGGCGCCTCAGGCCAAATTTGGGGGAGGGGGTTTCGGTATTCGCCGGATGGGACCTTCAGGCCAAATTTGGGGGAGAGGGAGTGTCGGCATTCGCCGACGCTCACACCTTTTTGAGAGGGTGGAGATAGTGTAGTATCTGTTGCGAGGAGAGAGTGTCAGCATTCGCCAGTGTGAGCGCCTCAGGCCAAATTTTTTCTTGGGGAGGGGATATTAAGCAAATCTATAATATCTTTATTGACCAATGTGCATTTATTTGTATCTATAATAAAGACCAATGTGCATTTATTTGTATCTATAATAAAGACCAATGTGCATTTATTTGCATCTATAATAAAGGCCAATGTGCATTTATTTGTATCTATAATAAAGAGATTAGGGGGTCGGGAAAAATTTTAGGGGTCAGGCCAAATTTTTTTTTTTTCTTAACTTAAAATATTTCTCAGAGTTATGGGACACTGAAAAAAAAAGTTCGGGGGGGGGGGGGCTGCAGAGATTAGGGGGTCGGGGGAAATTTTAGGGGTCAGGCCAAATTTTTTACAGGTCAGGCCAAATTTTTTTTTTTTTTTTTGAACTTAAAATATTTCTCAGGGTTATGGGACACTGAAAAAAAAAGTTCGGGGGGGGGGGGGCTGAGGAGATTAGGGGGTCGGGGGAAATTTTAGGGGCCAGGCCAAATTTTTTAGGGGTCAGGCCCAAGTTTTTTTGTTTTTTTTGTTTTTGAACTTAAAATATTTCTCAGGGTTGTTGGACACTGAAAAAAAAAGTTGGGGGGGGGGGGGGGTGCTGGAGAGACTAGGGGTTCGGGGAAAATTTTAGGGGTCAGGCCAAATTTTTAAGGGGTCCGGCCAAATTTTTTTTTTTTCTTTTTTTGAACTTAAAATAATTCTCAGGGTTGTGGGACACTGAAAAAAAAAGTTGGGGGGGGGGGGCTGGAGAGATTAGGGGGTCGGGGAAAATTTTAGGGGTCCGGCCTAATTTTTTTTTTTTCTTTTTTTGAACTTAAAATATTTCTCAGGGTTATGGGACACTGAAAAAAAGTTCGGGCGGGGGGGGCTGGAGTGATTTAGGGGTCGGGGAAAATTTTAGGGGTCAGGACCAACTTTTTAGGGGTCAGGCCAAATTTTTTTCTTTTTTTGGTTTTGAACTTAAAATATTTCTCAGGGTTGGGGGAGAGTGAAAAATTAGGGGGCTGGAGGGATTTAGGGGTCGGGGAAAATTTTAGGGGTCAGGCGGAACTTTTTAGGGGTCAGGCCAAATTTTTTTCTTTTTTTTGGTTTTGAAGTCAAAATATTTCTCATGGTTGGGGGAGAGTGAAAAATTAGGGGGCTGGAGAGATTTAGGGGTCGGGGAAAATTTTAGGGATCAGGCCGAACTTTTTAAGGGTCAGGCCAAATTTTTTTGTTTTTTTTTGTTTTGAAGTCAAAATATTTCTCATGGTTGGGGGAGAGTGAAAACTTAGGGGGCTAAAGAGATTTAGGGGTCGGGGAAAATTTTAGGGGTCAGGCCAAATTTTTTTGTTTTTTTTTGTTTTGAAGTAAAAATATTTCTCATCATTGGGGGAGAGTGAAAAATTAGGGGGCTGGAGAGATTCAGGGGTCGGGGAAAATTTTAGGGGTCAGGCCAAATTTTTTCTTTTTTTTTGTTTTGAACTCAAAATATTTCTCATCGTTGGGATAGAGTGAAAAATTAGGGGGCTGGAGAGATTTAGGGTCGGGAAAATTTTAGGGGTCAGGCGGAACTTTTTAGGGGTCAGGCCAAATATTTTTGTTTTTTTTTGTTTTGAACTCAAAATATTTCTCATGGTTGGGGGAGAGTGAAAAATAAAGGGCTAGAGAGATTTAGGGGTCGGAGAAAATTATGGGGTCAGGCGGAACTTTTTAGGGGTCAGGCCAAATTTTTTTGTTTTTTTGGTTTAGAACTCAAAATATTTCTCATGGTTGGGGGAGAGTGAAAAATTAGGGGCTGGAGAGATTTAGGGGTCGGGGAAAATTTTAGGGGTCAGGCCAAATTTAGGGGCGGCGATATGTACGTATTTAGCTTCCACACCGGGGCGGCGATAGGTACTTATTTAGCATTCAGCGGTGGTGATAGGTACTTATATGGCATGTGCACATGGGTGGTAATAAGTACGTATATAGTATGCGCACTGGGGCAGTGATAGGTATGTATTTAGCATGTGCACTGAGTCAGCGATCGCTTCATATATAGCACGCGCACCGGGGCGGCGATAGGTACGTATATAGCACGCGCACAGAGGCGGCGAAAGGTACATCCTTAAAATTCACACCAGGGCGGCGAAAGGTACATATTTAAAATTCACACCGGGGCAGCGATAGGTACGTATTTAGCATTCACACCGGGGCGGCGATAGGTATGTATTTAGAATTCACACCGGGGCAGCGATAGGTACGTATTTAGAATTCACACCGGGGCGGCGATAGGTACGTATTTAGAATTCATACCAGGGCGGCGATAGGTATGTATTTAGCATTTGCACCGGGGCGGCGATATGTACGTATTTAGCTTCCACACCAGGGCGGCGATAGGTACGTATTCAGAATTCAGGGGTGGCGATAGCTACGTATATAGCATGTACACATGGGCAGCAATAAGTATGTATATAGCATGCGCTCTGCGGCGGCGATCAGTACATATATAGCACGCGCACCGGGGCGGCGAAATGTATGTATTTCGCATTCGCACCGTGGTGGTGATATGTACGTATTTAGCATTCGCACCGGGGCGGCTATATGTACGTATTTAGCATTCGCACCAGGGCGGCTATAGGTATGTATTTAGCATTCGCACTGGGCCGGCGATAGGTACGTATTTAGCATTCACACCAAAGCGGCAATATGTACATATTAATTATTCGCACTAGGGCAGCGATAGGTACTTATGTAGCATGCACACCGGGGCGCAATTGGTATGTCTTTAGTATTCGCACTAGGGCAGCGATAGGTACTTATGTAGCATGCACACCGGAGCGCAATAGGTATGTATTTAGCATTCACACCGGGGCAACGAGAGGTACTATTTAGCATTCGCAACGGGGCGGCGATAGGTACTTAAATAGTATCTGCACCGGGGCGGCGATAGGTACGTATATAGTATGTGCACTGGGGCGGCGATAGGTACGTATATAGTATGCGCACCGGGGTGATGATAGATACGTATATAGTATGAACACCGGGGTGGAGATAAGTACCTATATAGAAGGCGCAGTTAGAGGTGTTACTTTTTATAGAAATATGTCATACTATTACCCTGGGCAATAGGAGATATGGTGGGGAAGAAACAGCTTTTGCAAAAGGCAAAATTAGAAAGTAGCGGCGAAATGGGGCGACCAGGGAAGAGAAAGGTAGCAGATAAAGACACGGCTATAGAGAGAGGGGGCGGACATAGAAGTTTGAATATAAAGATGTTACACACACGATTTTTCTTCAAATATATGTTTTTATGACCCCGAGCAACGCCGGGTAGCCCCGCTAGTCTCTTATATAAAGGGCACTTGTCTATATGTATGTATGTGAAGCTTCTCCTCAAAAACTACGCGGCAACATGTCAAAAAGTTGATATTATTAGCACCGTACATATCCTGGAATCATAATATCTAAACATCGCGAAAAACAATTCACTCGCTGACAGTCAACCGGACCACTTTCCGACAAAAGGTAGCAGTTTTTTCGTATTTTACACGACTTTTTACACGTTAATATGTAGTAAATTCGAAATAATCTAATGTATTTATGTACTAATCCGATAAAAATGTAGAGTCACTGTAAACATCCCATAATCCCTTGCCGGATGTACCCGGTCTTGCCCTAAATTGTGTCCGGTTGTATCAGATCCTCCAATAACTTCTGTCCGGATGCATCAATAACAACATAGGAATCCTACGTTAAGAGTGTGTAGTGAAACAAGGGTTGCTCAATCACATCCGCACCTGTCCCATAATCCCTTGCCGGATGTACCCGGTCTTGCTCTAAATTGTGTCCGGTTATATCAGGTCATCATGACGTCAGAGAGTGGCAGATAATTTGAAAAATAATGCAAAGTGGCGGGAAGAAATTCACTCACACTACAAGCTTTTACTAGCCGCTAATATTCTTCCCCCTCCCTTCCGTTATCATGATAGGCATTACCTCCTCCTTTCATGCCAAATTGGGGGGGGGGGGGGGGGTGACGGCATTCGCCGGTGTGAGCGCCTCAGGCCAAATTTGGGGGATGGGTTTCGGTATTCGCCGGATGGGCGCCTCAGGCCAAATTTGGGGGAGTGGGAGTTTCGGCATTCGCCGACGCTCACACCTTTTTGAGAGGGTGGAGATAGTGTAGTATCTGTTGCGAGTAGAGAGTGTCATCATTCGCCGGTGTGAGCGCTTCAGGCCAAATTTTTTCTTGGGGGGGGGGATATTAAGCAAATCTATAATAAAGACCAATGTGCATTTATTTGTATCTATAATAAAGACCAATGTGCATTTATTTGTATCTATAATAAAGACCAATGTGCATTTATTTGCATCTATAATAAAGACCAATGTGCATTTATTTGCATCTATAATAAAGACCAATGTGCATTTATTTGCATCTATAATAAAGGCCAATGTGCATTTATTTGTATTTATAATAAAGAGATTAGGGTGTCAGGGAAAATTTTAAGGGGTCAGGCCAAATTTTTTTTTTTTTTTTGGAACTTAAAATATTTCTCAGAGTTATGGGACACTGAAAAAAAAAGTTCAGGCGGGGGGGGGGGGGGGCTGGAGAGATTAGGGGGTTGGGGAAAATTTTAGGGGTCAGGCCAAAATTTTAGGGGTCAGGCCAAATTTTAAGGGGTCATGCCAAATTTTTTTTTTTTTTTTTTTAAACTTAAAATATTTCTCAGGGTTATGGGACACTGAAAAAAAAGTTCGGGGGGGGGGGCTTGAGAGATTAGGGGGTCGGGGGAAATTTTAGGGGTCAGGACGTACTCTTTAGGGGTCAGGCAAAATTTTTTTTTTTTCTTTTTTTGAACTTAAAATATTTATCATGGTTGGGGGAGAGTGAAAAATTAGGGGGCTGGAGAGATTTAGGGGTCGGGGAAAATGTTATGGGTCAGGACGAACTTTTTAGGGCTCAGGCCAAATTTTTTTCTTTTTTTGGGTTTTGAACTCAAAATATTTCTCATGGTTGGGGGAGAGTGAAAAATGAGGGGCCTGAGAGATTTAGGGGTCGGGGAAAATTTGAGAGGTCAGGACGAACTTTTTAGGGATCAGGCCAAATTTTTTTCTTTTGTTGGTTTTGAACTGAAAATATTTCCTAGGGTTGGGGGAGAGTGAAAAATTAGGGGGCTGGAGAGATTTAGGGGTCGGGGAAAATTTTAGGGGTCAGGACGAACTTTTTAGGGGTCAGGCCAAATTTTTTTGTTTTGAAGTCAAAATATTTCTCATGGTTGGGGGAGAGTGAAAAATTAGGGGGCTGGATAGATTTAGGGGTCGGGGAAAATTTTAGGGGTCAGGACAAACTTTTTAGAGTTCAGGCCAAATTTTTTTTATTTTTCTGGTTCTGAACTCAAAATATTTCTCATGGTTGGGGGAGAGTGAACAATTAGGGGGCTGGAGAGATTGAGGGGTCGGGGAAAATTTTAGGGGTCAGGCGGAACTTTTTAGGGGTCAGGCCAAATTTTTTTGTTTTTTTTTGGTTTTGAACTCAAAATATTTCTCAGGGTTGGGGGAGAGTGAACAATTAGGGGGCTGAAGAGATTGAGGGGTCGGGGAAAATTTTAAGGGTCAGGCGGAACTTTTTAGGGGTCAAGCCAAATTTTTTTCTTTTTTTGTTTTGAACTCAAAATATTTCTCATGGTTGGGGGAGTGTGAAAAATTAAGGGGCTGGAGAGATTTCGGGATCGGGGAAAATTTTAGGGGTCAGGCGAATCTTTTTAGGGGTCAGGCCAAATTTTTTTGTTTTTTTTGGTTTTGAAGTCAAAATATTTCTAATGGTTGGGGGAGAGTGAAAAATTAGGAGGCTGGAGAGATTTAGGGGTCGGGGAAAGTTTAGGGGTCAGGACGAACTTTTTAGGGGTCAGGCCAAATTTTTTTGTTTTTTTTGTTTTGAAGTCAAAATATATCTCATGGTTGGGGGAGAGTGAAAAATTAGGGGGCTGGAGAGATTTAGGGGTCGGGGAAAATTTTAGGGGTCAGGACGAACTTTTTAGGGTTCAGGCCAAATTTTTTTCTGGTTCTGAACTCAAAATGTTTCTCAGGGTTGGGGGAGAGTGAACAATTAGGGGGCTGGAGAGATTGAGGGGTCGGGGAAAATTTTAGGGGTCAGGCGGAACTTTTTAGGGGTCAAGCCAAATTTTTTTGTTTTTTTTTGTTTTGAACTCAAAATATTTCTCATGGTTGGGGGAGAGTGAAAAATTAGGGGGCTGGAGAGATTTAGGGATCGGGGAAAATTTTAGGGGTCAGGCGGAACTTTTTAGGAGTCAGGCCAATTTTTTTTTTTTTTTTTGGTTTGGAACTCAAAATATTTCTCATGGTTGGGGGAGAGTGAAAAATTAGGGGGCTCGAGAGATTTAGGGATCGGGGAAAATTTTAGGGGTCAGGCGGAACTTTTTAGGGGTCAGGCCAAATTTTTTTGTCTTTTTTGTTTTGAAGTCAAAATATTTCTCATGGTTGGGGGAGAGTGAAAAATTAGGGGGCTGGAGAGATTTAGGGGTCGGGGAAAATTTTAGGAGTCAGGACGAACTTTTTTGTTTTGAAGTCAAAATATTTCTCATGGTTGGGGGAGAGTGAAAAATTAGGGGGCTGGAGAGATTTAGGGATCGGGGAAAATTTTAGGGGTCAGGCGGAGCTTTTTAGGGGTCAGGCCAAATTTTTTTGTTTTTTTTTGTTTTGAAGTCAAAATATTTCTCATGGTTGGGGGAGAGTTTACAATTAGGGGGCTGGAGAGATTGAGGGGTCGGGGAAAATTTTAAGGGTCAGGCGGAACTTTTTAAGGGTCAAGCCAAATTTTTTTCTTTTTTTTTGTTTTGAACTCAAAATATTTCTCATGGTTGGGGGAGAGTGAAAAATTAAGGGGCTGGAGAGATTTAGAAGTCGGGGAAAATTTTAGGTGTCAGGCGGAACTTTTTAGGGGTCAGGCCAAATTTTTTTGTTTTTTTTGGTTTTGAACTCAAAATATTTCTCATGGTTCGGGGAGATTGAAAAATTAGGGGGCTGGAGAGATTTAGGGGTCGGGGAAAATTTTAGGGGTCAGGACGAACTTTTTAGGGTTCAGGCCAAATTTTTTTCTTTTTTCTGGTTCTGAACTCAAAATATTTCTCATGGTTGGGGGAGAGTGAAAAATTAGGGGGCTGGAGAGATTTAGGGATCGGGGAAAATTTTAGGGGTCAGGCGGAACTTTTTAGGGGTCAGGCAAAATTTTTTTGGTTTTTTTGGTTTGTAAGTCAAAATATTTCTCATCGTTGGGGGAGAGTGAAAAATTAGGGGGCTGGAGAGATTCAGGGGTCGGGGAAAATTTTAGGGGTCAGGATGAACTTTTTAGGGGTCAAGCCAAATTTTTTTCTTTTTTTTGGTTTTGAACTCAAAATATTTCTCATGGTTGGGGGAGAGTGAAAAAATAGGGGGCTGGAGAGATTTAGGGATCGGGAAAAATTTTAGTGGTCAGGCGGAGCTTTTTAGGGGTCAGGCCAAATTTTTTTGTTTTTTTTTGTTTTGAAGTCAAAATATTTCTCATGGTTGGGGGAGAGTGAAAAATTAGGGGGCTGGAGAGATTTAGGGGTCGGGGAAAATTTTAGGGATCAGGCCGAACTTTTTAGGGGTCAGGCCAAATTTTTTTGTTTTTTTTTGTTTTGAAGTCAAAATATTTCTCATGGTTGGGGGAGAGTGAAAAATTAGGGGGCTTGAGAGATTTAGGGGTCGGGGAAAATTTTATGGGTCAGGCCGAACTTTTTAGGGGTCAGGCCAAATTTTTTTGTTTTTTTTTGTTTTGAAGTCAAAATATTTCTCATCGTTGGGGGAGTTTGAAAAATTAGGGGGCTGGAGAGATTCAGGGGTCGGGGAAAATTTTAGGGGTCAGGACGAACTTTTTAGGGGTCAGGTCCAAATTTTTTTCTTTTTTTTGTGATTTTGAACTCAAAATATTTCTCATGGTTGGGGGAAGGTGAAAAATTAGGGGGCTGGAGAGATTTAGGGTCGGGAAAATTTTAGGGGTCAGGCGGAGCTTTTTAGGGGTCAGGCCAAATTTTTTTGTTTTTTTTGTTTTGAAGTCAAAATATATCTCATGGTTGGGGGAGAGTGAAAAATTAGGGGGCTGGAGAATTAGGCAGTAATAAGTACGTATATAGTATGCGCACTGGGGCAGTGATAGGTATGTATTTAGCATGCGCACTGAGGCAGCGATCGGTTCATATATAGCACGCGCACCGGGGCGGCGATAGGTACATATATAGCACACGCACAGGGGCGGCGAAAGGTACGTATTTAGAATTCACACCGGGGCGGCGATAGGTACGTATTTAGAATTCACACCGGGGCGGCGATAGGTATGTATTTAGCATTCGCATTGGGGCGGCTATATGTACGTATTTAGCTTCCACACCAGGGCGGCGATAGGTACGTATTCAGAATTCAGGGGTGGCGATAGCTACGTATATAGCATGTACACATGGGCAGCAATAAGTACGTACATAGCATGCGCTCTGCGGCGGCGATCAGTACATATATAGCATGCGCACCGGGGCGGCGAAAGGTATGTATTTCTGCATTCGCACTGTGGTGGTGATAGGTACGTATTTAGCATTCGCACCGGGGCGGCTCTAGGTACGTATTTAGCATTCGCACCAGGGCGGCTATAGGTACGTATTTAGCATTCGCACTGGGCTGGCGATAGGTACGTATTTAGCATTCACACCAAAGCGGCAATATGTACATATTAATTATTCGCACTAGGGCAGCGATAGGTACTTATGTAGCATGCACACCGGGGCGCAATTGGTATGTCTTTAGTATTCACACTAGGGCAGCGATAGGTACTTATGTAGCATGCACACCGGGGCGCAATAGGTATGTATTTAGCATTCACACCGGGGCAACGATAGGTACTATTTAGCATTCGCAACGAGGCCGCGATAGGTACTTAAATAGTATCTGCACCGGGGCGGCGATAGGTACGTATATAGTATTTGCACTTGGGCGGCGATAGGTACGTATATAGTATGCGCACCGGGGTGATGATAGATACGTATATGGTATGAACACCGGGGTGGAGATAAGTACCTATATAGAAGGCGCAGATAGAGGTGTTACTTTTTATAGAAATATGTCATACTATTACCCTGGGCAATAGGAGAAATCGTGGGGAAGAAACAGCTTTTGCAAAAGGCAAAATTAGAAAGTAGGGGCGACCAGGGAAGAGAAAGGTAGCAGATAAAGAGACGGCTATAGAGAGAGGGGGCGGACATAGACGTTTGAATATAAAGATGTTACACACACGATCTTTCTTCAAATATATGTTTTTATGACCCCGAGCAACGCCGGGTTGCCCCGCTAGTCTCAATATATATAAGGCAAAAATCTGTGATATGTATGTAACGCTAAGGCTTGTAAAATACAAAACAAACACCTCTGAATTAGGTATTATTTTAACCGGCATAACCTCGAGAAAATAATATCGAAAAATTTAAAAAAAAATTCATTTTTAAGGGGTCAAATAGCCATTTTATCGTTTAATGTGATCACGATTTTTAATGTTATCTTGTGCATATGATGTCACATAGATAGGTACATGACGTCATAGTGATAGGTTCGGATATTATTTTATGCTATCGTCACGTTATGCTTGTTTTTTTGGATTTTTTCCTCGGACTATTGCCCTGATAAAAGGGAGGGGAATAAGCAAGAGTTATTTTAGTATAGCTCTAGAGGCCTCCTTGTATTTGGGGATTGAAAATGAGGAATAATATCATGATGGGATTGAAAATAATGAAGAATACCGTGAGAGGTTTAAAAATGATGAAGAATACCATGTGAGGATTGAAAATGATTAATAATATTATAAGGGGATAAAAAATGATGAAGAATATCATGAAGTGATTGAAAATGATGAATAATAGGGTAAGAGGATTGAAAATAATGAAGGATATTATGCGTGGATTGAAAATGATAAAGAATATCATGAGGGGATTGTAAATGATGAAGAATATCATGAAAGGATTGAAAATGATGAAGAATATCATGAGAGGATTGAAAATAATGAAGAACATCATGAGAGGATTGAAAATGATGAAGAACATCATGAGAGGATTGAAAATGATGAAGAACATCATGAGAGGATTGAAAATGATGAAGACCACCATGAGAGGATTGAAAATGATTAAGAATATCATGAGAGGATTGAAAATGATGAAGAATATCATGAGGGGTTTGAAAATGATTAAGAATACAATGAGAGGAGTGATAATGCTAAATAATACCATGAGAGGATTGAATATGATGTAGTATATTATGAGAGGATTTAAAATGCTGAAGAATACCATGAGGGGATTGAAAATGATGAAGAATACCATGATGGGATTGAAAATGATGAAGAATATCATGAGCGTGTTAAAAATGATGAAGACTACGATTAGAGGATTGTAAATGCTGACGACTAAAATAAGGGGATTGAATATGCTGAAGAATACCATGAGAGAATTGAATATGATGTAGAATATTATGAGAGGATTGAAAATGATGAAGAATACCATGAGAGGATTGAAAATGATGAAGAATATCATGGGGGATTTAAAATGATGAAGAATATTATGAGGGGATTGAAAATGTTTAAGAATACCATGATGGGATTGAAAATGATGAAGAATATCATGAGAGGATTGAAAATAGTGAAGAATACCATGAGGGCATTGAAAATGATGAAGAATATCATGAGGGGATTGAAAATGATGAAGAATACCATGAGAGGATTGAAAATGATGAAGAATATCATGGGGGGTTTAAAATGATGAAGAATATTATGAGGGGATTGAAAATGTTTAAGAATACCATGATGGGATTGAAAATGATGAAGAATATCATGAGAGGATTGAAAATAGTGAAGAATACCATGAGGGCATTGAAAATGATGAAGAATATCATGAGGGGATTGAAAATGATGAAGAATACCATGAGGGCATTGAAAATGATGAAGAATATCATGAGGGGATTGAAAATGATGAATAACATCATGAAGGGATTGAAAATGATGAAGAATACCATGAGGGGATTGAAAATTATGAAGAACATAATGAGGGGATTGAAAATTATGAAGAACATCATGAGAGGATTGAAAATGATGAATAACATCATGAAGGGATTGAAAATGATGAAGAAAATCATGAGGGGATTGAAAATGATTAAGAATATCTATGATACATGATACATATCTATAATACATATACATAATACATATCTATGATACATGATACATATCTATGATACATGATACATATCTATGACACATGATGCATGATACATATCCATGAAACATATCCATGATACATGATACATATCCATGAAACATATCCATGATACATGATACATATCCATGATACATATCCATGATACATTATACATATCCATTATACATTATACATATCCATGATACATATCATGATACATATCCATGATACATGATAGATATCCATGATACATATCCATGATACATATTCACGATACATATCCATGATACATGATACATATCTATGATACATGATACAAATACATGATATATGATACATATCTATAATAAATATCAATGACAAATGATACATATCCATGATACATATCTGTGATACATATCGATGATGTATATACATTATACATATCTCTGATACATGATACCTATCTATGATACATGATACATATCCATGATACATGATACATATCAATGATACATTGTACATATCCATGATAAATGATACATATCCATCATACATATCCATGATACATATCCTTGATACATGATACATATCCATGATACCTATCCATGGTATATGATACATATCAATGATACATATACATATCAGTGATACATGATACATATCAATGATATATATCCATGATACATATACAATATACATATCTATGATACATGATACATATCCATGATACATATCCAGTATACATATCCATGATACATACACATGATACATGATACATGATGATATTTATAGTACATAACACATATCTATGATACATGATAAATATATATGATACATGATACATATCCATGATACATATCCTTGATCCATGATACATATCTATGATACATGATACATATTAATACATGATACATATCTATCATACATGATATATATGATATATGTTACATGATACATATATATGATACATGATACATATCCATGATACATATCCATGATACTTATCCATGATACATGATACATATACAAGGTACATATCCATGATACATATCCATGATACATGATACATGATACATATCTATGATACATAACATACATCTATGATACATTATACATGATACATATATATGATACATATATATCCATGATACATATCCATGATACATGATACATACCCATGATACATATACATATCCATGATACATATCAAGGATAGATGATACACATCCATGATATATATCCATGATACATACCCATGATACATATACATGATACATATACATATACATGATACATATACATATCTATGATACATAACACATATCTATGATACAGTATACATGATACATACCTATGATACATATCCGTGATACATATCCATGATACATGATGCATATCCATGATACATATCCATGATTCATATCCACGATACATCATACATATACATATCCATCATACATTATACATATCCATGATACATGATAAATATCCATGATACATATCCATGATACATGATACATATCCATGATACATATCCATGATACATGTCCATGATACATATCCATGATACATGATACATATACGTGATACATGATACATATCCATGATACATATACATATACGTGATACATAAACATGATACATTATACATATCCATAATACATATACATGTCCATGATACATGATACATATCCATGATAGATATCCATGATACAGGATACATGATACATATCAATGATACATGATACATATACATATCCACGATACATGATATATATAATTATACATGATACATATACATATCCATGATACATATACATATACGTGATACATATACATATACGTGATACATACACATGATACATATACATGATACACGATATATATACATGATATATATACATGATACATATACATATACATATACATGATACATATACATGATACATATCAATGATACATATCCATTTTTTCAACGTTAATCAGTAGTAATTTCTAAATTATCCAATGTATGTATGTAATAACTTTATAAAAATGCTGACTCACTAAACATGCTCCATAATCCCTTGTCGGATGTACCCGTCTTGCCCTAAATTGTGTCCGGTTTTATCAGGTCATCCCATAACTTCTCTCTGGATGCATCAATAACAACATAGTATATATAGTCTAAAGTATAATGGTCCCCAGGAATGTTGATGCTTCTAAAGTATTACGGTCAACAGGAATGTTGGTGCTTCTAAAGTATAACGGTCAACAGGAATGTTGGTGCTTCTAAAGTATAATGGTCCCTAGAAATATAAGTGCTTCTCCAGTATAGGGACTAAGGGTGCTTCTACAATATAGGACCCAGCACCGGGGGTGCTTCTACAATATAGGACCCGGAGGCCTATGAAGAATAGGGACCATGGGTGCTCTGCAGTATAGCGGCCAGGGGTTCTTCTACAGTATAGGACCCAGCACCAGGGGTGCTTCTACAATATAGGACCCGGAGGCTTCTGCAGTATGGTTCTTTGATATGACCGAATCACCTCGGAAATTTTTTTTCTTTCTTTAACTGAAAATATTTCTATGTATGGGGAAGGGTAAAAAAAAAATTTCTTTCGAGGGGGGTTACATTTTTTTTTTCTTTTAAATTAAAAATATTTCTAAGTATGTGGGAGGATGAAAAAAAAAGTTTTCTTGGGTGGTGCCAAAAAATATAGTATGCGCACTAGGGCAGCGATAGGTACGAATATAGTATGCGCACCAGGCCGGCGATAGGTATATACATAGTATGTGCACTGGAGTGGCAATAGGTACGTATATAGTAGTGCATAGGGGTGCCGATAGGTACGTATTTAGCATTCACACCGGGGTGGCGATAGGTACGTATTTAGCATTCACACCGGGGTGGCGATAGGTACGTATTTAGCATTCGCACCGGGGCGGCGATATGTACATATTTAGTATTCGCACCGGGGCGGCGATATGTACATATTTAGTATTCGCACTGAGGCAGCTATATGTACATATGTAGTATGCACACTGGGTCGTCGATAGGTACGTATATAGCATGTGCACATGGACGGCTATAAGTACGTATACAGCATGTGCACCGGGCCGGTGATAGGTATGTATATAGAATGCGCTCCGGGGCGGCGATCGGTACGTATATAGCACGCACAGTGGGGCGGGGATAGGTATGTATATAGCATGCGCAACGGGGCGGCGATAGGTACATATATAGCACGTGCAACAGGGCGGCGATATGTACGTATTAAGCATTCGCACCGGGTGGGCGATAGGTATGTATTTAGCATTCGCACCGGGGCGGCGATAGGTACATATTAAGCATTCACACCAGGGCGGCGATAGGTACATATTTAGCATTCAGGTGTGGCGATAGGTACGTATATTGCATGTGCACATGGGCGGCAAAAAGTATGTATATAGCATGTGCACCGGGCCGGTGATAGGTATGTATTTAGCATGCGCTCCGGGGCGGCGATCGGTACGTATACAGCACGCACAGCGGGGCGGCGATAGGTACATATATATAACTGGCACCAGGGTGGCGAAAGGTACGTATTTAGCATTCGCACCGGGGCAGCGATATGTACATTTTTAGTATTTGCATTGGGGCAGTGATAGGTATTATGCAGTATGCCCACTGGGGCGGAAATAGCTACATATTTAGCATTCGCACCAGGGTGGCGATAAGTACGTATTTAGCATTTGCACCGGGGCGGTGATAGGTACGTATTTTACATTCGCACCGTGGCGGCGATAGGTACTTATATTGTATCTGCACCCAGGACGGTGATAGGTACTTATATAGTATCGGCACCGGGGTTGCGAAAGGTATGTATATATTATGTGCACTGGAGCGGCGATAGGTACGTATATAGTATGCGCACTGGGGTTGCAATAGATACGTATATAGTATGAACACCGGGGCGGAGATAAGTACCTATATAGAAGGCGCAGACAGAGGTGGTACTTTTTATAGAAATATGTCATACTATTGCCCTGGGAAGCGTAGGATGAAATGGTGGGGAAGAAACAGCTTTCGCAAAAGGCAAAATTAGAAAGTAGCAATGAAATGGGGCGACCAGGGAAGAGAAAAGTAGAAAGATAAGAGACGGCTATAGAGAGAGGGACAGAAATAGAAGTTTTAATATAAAGATGTTACACACGCGATTTTTCTTCAATTATATGTTTTGATGACCCCGAGCAACGCCGGGTAGCCCCGCTAGTCTCTTATATAAAGGGCAGTTGTCTGTATGTATGTATGTCTGTTTGTATGTGAAGCTTCTCCTCAAAAACTATGCGGCGACATGTCAAAAAGTTGATATCTTTAGCACCGTACATATCCCGGAATCATAATATCTAAAAATCGCGACAAACAATTCACTCGCTGACAGTCAACCGGACCACTTTCCGACAAAAGGTAGCAGTTTTTTCGTATTTTACACGACTTTTTACACGTTAATATGTAGTAAATTCGAAATAATCTAATGTATTTATGTACTAATCCGATAAAAATGCAGAGTCACTGTAAACATCCCATAATCCCTTGCCGGATGTACCCGGTCTTGCACTAAATTGTGTCCGGTTGTATCAGATCATCCAATCACTTCTGTCCGGATGCATCAATAACAACATAGGAATCCTACGTTAAGAGTGCGTAGTGAAACAAGGGTTGCTCAATCACATCCGCACCTGTCCCATAATCCCTTGCCGGATGTACCCGGTCTTGACCTAAATTGTGTCCGGTTATATCAGGTCATCATGACGTCAGAGAGTGGCAGTTTTCCTTTCTGTCATTTTTCCCTCTCACACTTTCTTTCTTAATTATTAATAGACGCGAATATTCCCCCCTCCCTCCCTGTGTCCGTTCTGTTATCATGATAGAAATTACCTCCTCCTTTCAGGCCAAATTGGGGGGGGGGGGTTACGGTATTCGTCGGTGTGAGCATTACCTCCTCCTTTTTTGAGAGTGTTGAGGTAGGGTCGTATCGGTTCCGGTGTCATGATGCACTGATCCCATGCAGTACCTCCTCCTTTTTTGTTCAGTTGTCATGATGCCCTCATCCCATGAATTACCTCCTCCTTTTTTGAGAAGTGTTGAGGTAGGGTCGTATCGGTTCCGTTGTCATGATGCCCTCATCCCATGCATTATCTCCTCCTTTTTTGAGAAGTGTTGAGGTAGGGTCGTATCGGTTCCGTTGTCATGATGCTCTCATCCCATGCATTATCTCCTCCTTTTTTGAGAAGTGTTGAGGTAGGGTCGTATCGGTTCTGTTGTCATGATGCCCTCATCCCATGCATTATCTCCTCCTTTTTTGAGAAGTGTTGAGGTAGGGTCGTATCGGTTCCGTTGTCATGATGCACTCATCCCATGCATTATCTCCTCCTTTTTTGAGACGTGTAGAGGTAGGGTAGTATCGGTTCCGTTGTCATGATGCACTCATCCCATGCATTATCTCCTCCTTTTTTGAGAAGTGTTGAGGTAGGGTCGTATCGGGTCCGTTGTCATGATGCCCTCATCCAATGCATTATCTCCTCCTTTTTTGAGAAGTTTTGAGGTAGGGTCGTATCGGTTCCGTTGTCATGATGCTCTCATCCCATGCATTATCTCCTTCTTTTTTTGAGAGTGTAGAGGTAGGGTAGTATCGGTTCCGTTGTCATGATGCACTATTTCCATGCATTACCTCCTCCTTTTTTGAGAAGTATGTCTAGGTACCATTCGACCTGACGAAGTATGTGTGACTACCCTGCGACAGGACAAAGTATGTGTGTGTACCCTGCGACCGCAAGAAGTATGTGTGGGTACCCTACGACCGGACAAAGTATGTGTGGGTACCCTACGACCGGACAAAGTATGTGTGGGTACCCTGCGCCCCGAAAAAGTATGTGTGGGTACCCTGCGCCCCGAAAAAGTATGTGTGGGTACCCTGCGCCCCGAAAAAGTATGTGTGGGTACCCTGCGACCAGCCAAAGTATGTGTGGGTACCCTGCGACCAGCCAAAGTATGTGTGGGTACCCTGCGACCGGACGAAGTATGTGTGGGTACCCTGCGACCGGACGAAGAATGTGTAGGTACCCTGCGACCGGACGAAGTATGTGTGGGTACCCTGCGACTAGGAAAAGGTTGTGTGGGTACCCTGCGACCAGGAAAAGTATGTTTGGGTACCCTGCGACCAGGAAAAAGTATGTGTGGGTACCCTTCGACCTGACGAAGTATGTGTGGGTACCCTTCGACCTGACGAAGTATGTGTGGGTACCCTTCGACCAGACAAAGTATGTGTGGGTACCCTGCGACCGGACGAAGTATGTGTGGGTACCCTGCGACCGCAAGAAGTATGTGTGAGTACCCTGCACCCGGAAAAAGTATGTGTGGGTACCCTGCGCCCGGAAAAAGTATGTGTGGGTACCCTACGCCCGGACGAAGTATGTGTGGGTACCCTGCGCCCGGAAAAAGTATGTGTGGGTACCCTGCGCCCGGAAAAAGTATGTGTGGGTACCCTGCGCCCGGAAAAAGTATGTGTGGGTACCCTGCGCCCGGAAAAAGTATGTGTGGGTACCCTGCGCCCGGAAAAAGTATGTGTGGGTACCCTGCGCCCGGAAAAAGTATGTGTGGGTACCCTGCGTCAGGAAAAAGTATGTGTGGGTACCCTGCGCCTTGACGAAGTATGTGTGGGTACCCTTCGACCTGACGAATTATGTGTGGGTACCCTTCGACCTGACGAAGTATGTGTGGGTACCCTTCGACCGGACGAAGTATGTGTGGGTACCCTTCGACCGGACGAAGTATGTGTGGGTACCCTTCGACCGGACGAAGTATGTGTGGGTACCCTGCGCCTGGAAAAAGTATGTGTGGGTACCCTGCGCCCGGAAAAAGTATGTGTGGGTACCCTACGACCTGACGAAATATGTGTGGGTACCCTTCGACCTGACGAAATATGTGTAGGTTATTTTATCTAACATACACAGACATGAAGAAGTAAATAAACACCCTTATTAACATTAATAATGATGACAAATATGGGACTTTAAATAGAAATGTTACATTTTTTCTCCAGGGAATGGAGAAGTTATGCAGAGTTTAGGGGAGGCCGGATGTAGTGTAGCCAGGGTGAATTGGCAACCAGGTACGTGACATCTTTTGACCCTGGCAAATGTAGAAGAGGTGAACCTGACGACGGCAACACAGACGAGACAGCTTTGGCTGATGGCAACGGGTGTAGTGTCCAATGGGGTGAAGGAGGGCGACTGGAGAAGAGTGATCCCCGTGCAACACCGATAGGTACGTATATAGTATGCGCATCGGGGCGGTGATAGGTACATATATAGCACACGACCCGGGGCGGCGATAGGTACGTATATAGTATGCGCACCGGGGCGGCGATAAGTACATATATAGTATGTGCACCAGGGCGGCGATAAGTACATATATAGTATGTGCACCAGGGCGGTGATAGGTACATATATAGCACGCAGCCCGGGGCAGCGATAGGTACATATATAGTATGTGCACCGGGGCGGTGATAGGTACATATATAGCACGCGACCCGGGGCGGCGATAGGTACCTATATAGTATGTGCACCAGGCCGGCAATAGGTGCGTATATAGTATGCACACGAGGGCGGCAACTGGTACGTATATATTATGCGAACCGGGACGGAATATGTACCTATATAGAAGGCGCATATAGAGGCAGTACTTTTTATAGAAATATGTCATACTTTTGCCCTGGTCTACGGAGGAGGAATAGTGAGGAAGTGACAGCTTTCGCAAAAGGCAAAGGGAGAAAGCTGTGAAATGGGGCGACCAGGGAAGAGAAAAATAGAAAGATAAAGAGACGGCGATAGAGAGAGGGAGAGAAATAGAAGTTTGAATATAAAGATCTTACAGAAGCGATTTTTCTACAATTATGTGTTTTTTTACCCCGAGCAACGCCGGGTAGCCCCGCTAGTCTCTTATATAAAGGGCAGTCGTCTTTATGTATGTCTGTTTGTATGTGAAGCTTCTCCTCAAAAACTATGCGGCGACATGTCAAAAAGTTGATATCTTTAGCACCGTACATATCCCGGAATAATAATATCTAAAAATCACGACAAACGATTCACTCGCTGACAGTCAACCGGACCACTTTCCGACAAAAGGTAGCAGTTTTTTCGTATTTTACACGACTTTTTACACGTTAATATGTAGTAAATTCGAAATAATCTAATGTATTTATGTACTAATCCGATAAAAATGCAGAGTCACTGTAAACATCCCATAATCCCTTGCCGGATGTACCCGGTCTTGCCCTAAATTGTGTCCGGTTGTATCAGATTATCCAATAACTTCTGTCCGGTTGCATCAATAACAACATAGGAATCCTACGTTAAGAGTGTGTAGTGAAACAAGGGTTGCTCAATCACATCCGCACCTGTCCCATAATCCCTTGCCGGATGTACCCGGTCTTGCTCTAAATTGTGTCCGGTTATATCAGGTCATCATGACGTCAGAGAGTGGCAGATAATTTGAAAAATAATGCAAAGTGGCGGGAAGAAATTCACTCACACTACAACCTTTTAATAGACGCTAATATTCCTCCCCCTCCCTTCCGTTATCATGATAGGCATTACCTCCTCCTTTCATGCCAAATTGGGGGGGGGTGACGGCATTCGCCGGTGTAGGCGCCTCAGGCCAAATTTGGGGGAGGGGTTTCGGTATTCGCCGGATGGGCGCCTCAGGCCAAATTTGGGGGAGAGGGAGTGTCGGCATTCGCCGACGCTCACACCTTTTTGAGAGGGTAGAGATAGTGTCGTATCTGTTGCGAGGAGAGAGTGTCAGCATTCGCCGGTGTGAGCACCTCAGGCCAAATTTTTTCTTGGGGGGGGGGGGGATATTAAGCAAATCTATAATAAAGACCAATGTGCATTTATTTGCATCTATAATAAAGGCCAATGTGCATTTATTTGTATCTTATTATAGACAAAGAGATTAGGGGGTCGAGAAAAAATTTTAGGGGTCAGGCCAAATTTTTTTTTTTTTGAACTTAAAATATTTCTCAGGGTTATGGGACACTGAAAAAAAAAATTGGGGGGGGGGGCTGGAGAGATTAGGGGGTCGGGGAAAATTTGGGGGGTCGGGGAAAATTTTAGGGGTCAGGCCAAATTTTTTTTTTTTTTTTTAACTTAAAATATTTCTCAGGGTTGTGGAACAATAAAAAAAAAAGTTGGGGGGGGGGGGGGGCTGGAGAGATTAGGGAGTCGGGGAAATTTTTAGGGGTCAGGCACAATTTTTTTTTTTTTTTTTTTTGAACTTAAAATATTTCTCAGGGTTGTGGGACACTGACAAAAAAGTTGGGGGGGGGGGCTGGAAAGATTAAGGGGTCGGGGAAAATTTTAGGGGTCAGGCCAAATTTTTTAGGGGTCAGGCCAAATTTTTTTTTTTTTTTTTTTTGAACTTAAAATATTTTTCAGGGTTGTGGGACACTGAAAAAAAAAGTTCGGGGGGGGGGGCTGGAGAGATTAGGGGGTCAGGGGAAATTTGGGGGGTCGGGGAAAATTTTAGGGGTCACGCCAAATTTTATTTATTTATTTTTTTTAACTTAAAATATTTCTCAGGGTTGTGGGACACTGAAAAATAAAGTTCGGGTGGGGGGGGGCTGCAGAGATTAGGGAGTCGGGGGAAATTTTATGGGTCAGACCAAATTTTTTACAGGTCAGGCTAAATTTTTTTTTTTTTTTTTTAAACTTAAAATATCTCTCAGGGTTATGGGACCCTGAAAAAAAAAATTCCGGGGTGGGGGGCTGGAGAGATTAGGGGGTCGGGGGAAATTTTGGGGGTCGGGGAAAATTTTAGGGGTCAGGCCAAATTTTATATTTTTTTAACTTAAAATATTTCTCAGGGTTATGGGACACTGAAAAAAGTTCGGGGGGGAGCGGGGGGGTCTGCAGAGATTAGGGGGTCGGGGGAAATTTTAGGGGTCAGGCCAAATTTTTTACAGGTCAGGCCAAATTTTTTTTTTTTTTTTTTTTTGAACTTAAAATATTTCTCAGGGTTATGGGACACTGAAAAAAAAAGTTGGGGGGGGGGCTGGAGAGATTAGGGGGTCGGGGAAAATTTTAGGGGTCAGGCCAAGTTTTTTAGGGTCAGGCCAAATTTTTTTTTTTCTTTTTTTGAACTTAAAATATTTCTCATGGTAGTGGAACAATGAAAAAAAAAGTTTAGGGGGGGGGGGGCTGGAGAGATTAGGGGGTCGGGGGAAATTTTAGGGGTCAGGCCAAATTTTTTTTTTTTGAACTTAAAATATGTCTCAGGGTTGTGGGACACTGAAAAAAAAAAGTTGGGGGGAGGGCTGGAGAGATTAAGGGGTCGGAGAAAATTTTAGGGGTCAGGCCAAATTATTTAGGGGTCAGGCCAAATTTTTTTTTTTTTTTTTGAACTTAAAATATTTCTCAGTGTTGTGGGAGAGTCAAAAAAAGTTCGGGGGTGGGGCTGGAGAGATTAGGGGGTCGGGGAAAATTTTGGGGTTCGGGAATAATTTTAGGGGTCAGGCCAAATTTTTTTTTTTTTTTTTTTTTTGAACTTAAAATATTTTTCAGGGTTGTGGGACACTGAAAAAAAAAGTTCGGGGGTGGGGGGCTGGAGAGATTAGGGGGTCGGGGGAAATTTTGAGGGTCGGGGAAAATTTTAGGGGTCACGCCAAATTTTATTTATTTATTTTTTTTAACTTAAAATATTTCTCAGGGTTGTGGGACACTGAAAAAAAAAGTTCGGGTGGGGGGGGGGGCTGCAGAGATTAGGGAGTCGGGGGAAATTTTATGGGTCAGACCAAATTTTTTACAGGTCAGGCTAAATTTTTTTTTTTTTTTTTTAACTTAAAATATCTCTCAGGGTTATGGGACTTTGAAAAAAAAATTCCGGGGTGGGGGGGCTGGAGAGATTAGGGGGTCGGGGGAAATTTTGGGGGTCGGGGAAAATTTTAGGGGTCAGGCCAAATTTTATATTTTTTTTAACTTAAAATATTTCTCAGGGTTATGGGACACTGAAAAAAGTTCGGGGGGGAGCGGGGGGGTCTGCAGAGATTAGGGGGTCGGGGGAAATTTTAGGGGTCAGGCCAAATTTTTTACAGGTCAGGCCAAATTTTTTTTTTTTTTTTTTTTTTGAACTTAAAATATTTCTCAGGGTTATGGGACACTGAAAAAAAAAGTTGGGGGGGGGGCTGGAGAGATTAGGGGGTCGGGGAAAATGTTAGGGGTCAGGCCAAGTTTTTTAGGGTCAGGCCAAATTTTTTTTTTTTCTTTTTTTGAACTTAAAATATTTCTCATGGTAGTTGAACAATTTAAAAAAAAAAGTTTAGGGGGGGGCTGGAGAGATTAGGGGGTCGGGGGAAATTTTAGGGGTCAGGCCAAATTTTTTTTTTTTGAACTTAAAATATGTCTCAGGGTTGTGGGACACTGAAAAAAAAAGTTGGGGGGAGGGCTGGAGAGATTAAGGGGTCGGAGAAAATTTATGGGGTCAGGCCAAATTATTTAGGGGTCAGGCCAAATTTTTTTTTTTTTTTTTGAACTTAAAATATTTCTCAGTGTTGTGGGAGAGTCAAAAAAAGTTCGGGGGTGGGGCTGGAGAGATTAGGGGGTCGGGGAAAATTTTGGGGGTCGGGAATAATTTTAGGGGTCAGGCCAAATTTTTTTTTTTTTTAACTTAAAATATTTCTCAGGGTTATGGGACACTAGAAAAAAAAAGTTCGGGGGGGGGGCTGGAGAGATTAGGGGGTCGGGGGAAATTTTGGGAGTCGGGAAAATTTTAGGGGTCAGGCCAAATTTTATTTATTTTTTTTTTTAACTTAAAATATTTCTCAGGGTTATGGGACACTGAAAAAAAAAGTTCGGGGGGGGCTGGAGAGATTAGGGGGTCGGGGGAAATTTTAGGGGTCAGGCCAAATTTTTTAGGGGTCAGGCCAAATTTTTTTTTTTTTTTTGGTTTTGAACTCAAAATATTTCTCATGCTTTGGGGAGAGTGAAAAATTAGGGGCTGGAGAGATTTAGGTGTCGGGGAAAACTTTAGGGGTCAGGCGGAACTTTTTAGGGCTTAGGCCAAATTTTTTTCTTTTTTTTGGTTTTAAACTCAAAATATTTCTCAGGGTTGGGGGAGAGTGAAAAATTAGGGGGCTGGAGAGATTGAGGGGTCGAGAAAAATGTTAGGGGTCAGAACGAACTTTTTAGGGGTCAGGCCAAATTTTTTTCTTTTTTTTGGTTTTGGAACTGAAAATATTTCTCAGGGTTGGGGGAGAGTGAAAAATTAGGGGGCTGGAGGGATTTAGGGGTCGGGGAAAATTTTAGGGGTCAGGACGAACTTTTTAGGGTTCAGGCCAAATTTTGTTTGCTTTTTTTTGGTTTTGAACTGAAAATATTTCTCAGGGTTGGGGGAGAGTGAACAATTAGGGGGCTGGAGAGATTGAGGGGTCGGGGAAAATTTTAGGGGTCAGGACCAACTTTTTAGGGGTCAGGCCAAATTTTTTTCTTTTTTTTACTTTTGAACTACAAATATTTCTCAGGGTTGGGGGAGAGTGAAAAATTAGGGGGCTGGAGAGATTTAGGGGTCGGGGAAAATTTTAAGGGTCAGGCGGAACTTTTTAGGGAGCAGGCCAAATTTTTATGTTTTTTTTGGTTTTGAACTCAAAATATTTCTCAGGGTTAGGGGAAGGTGAAAAATTAGGGGGCTGGAGAGATTGAGGGGTCGGGGAAAATTTTAGGGGTCAGGCGGAACTTTTTAGGGGTCAGGCCAATTTTTTTGTTTTTTTTTTGGTTTTGAACTCAAAATATTTCTCATGGTTGGGAGAGAGTGAAAAATTAGGGGGCTGGAGAGATTTAGGGGTCGGGGAAAATTTTAGGGGTCAGGCGGAACTTTTTAGGGGTCAGGCCAAATTTTTCCTCTTTTTTTGGTTTTGAACTGAAAATGTTTCTCAGGGTTGGGGGAGAGTGAACAATTAGGGGGCTGGAGAGATTGAGGGGTCGGGGAAAATTTAAGGGGTCAGGCCAAATTTTTTTTTTCTTTTTTTGAACTTCAACTAATACTCAGGGTTGTGGGACACTGAAAAAAAAAGTTGGGTGTGGGGGCTGGAGAGATTAGGGGGTCAGGCCGAACTTTTTAGGGGTCAGGCCAAATTTTTTTTTTTTTTTTGGTTTTGAACTCAAAATATTTCTCATGCTTTGGGGAGAGTGAAAAATTAGGGGGCTGGAGAGATTTAGGGGTCGGGGAAAATTTTAGGGGTCAGGCCGAACTTTTTAGGGGTCAGGCCAAATTTTTTTCTTTTTTTTGGTTTTGAACTGAAAATATTTCTCATGGTTTGGGGAGATTAAAAAATAAGGGGGCTGAGGAGATTTACGGGTCGGGGAAAATTTAAGGGGTCAGGACGAATTTTTTAGGGGTTAGGCCAAATTTTTTTATTTTTTTTACTTTTGAACCCAAAATATTTCTCAGGGTTGGGGGAGAGTGAAAAATTAGGGGGCTGGAGAGATTTAGGGGTCGGGGAAAATTTTAGGGCTCAGGCGGAACTTTTTAGGGAGCAGGCCAAATTTTTTTGTTTTTTTTTGGTTTTGAACTCAAAATATTTCTCATGATTGGGGGAGAGTGAAAAATTAGGGGGCTGGAGAGACTTAGGGGTCGGGGAAAATTTTAGGGGTCAGGCGGAACTTTTTAGCGGTCAGGCCAAATTTTTTTGTTTTTTTTTGTTTAGAAGTCAAAATATTTCTCATGGTTGGGGGAGAGTGAAAAATTAGGGGGCTGGAGAGATTTAAGGGTCGGGGAATATTTTAGGGATCAGGCCGAACTTTTTAGGGGTCAGGCCAAATTTTTTTGTTTTTTTTTGTTTTGAAGTCAAAATATTTCTCATGGTTGGGGAGAGTGAAAAATTAGGGGGCTGGAGAGATTTAGGGTCGGGAAAACTTTAGGGGTCAGGCGGAACTTTTTAGGGCGCAGGCCAAATTTTGTTGTTTTTTTTTGTTTTGAAGTCAAAATATTTCCTATGGTTGGGGGAGAGTGAAACTTAGGGGCTGGAGAGATTTAGGGGTCGGGGAAAATTTTAGGGGTCAGGCCAAATATTGTAGGGGTCCGCCCAAATTTAGGGGCGGCGATATGTACATATTTAGCTTCCACACCGGGGCGGCGATAGGTACTTATTTAGCATTCAGCGGTGGTGATAGGTACTTATATAGCATGTGCACATGGGCGGTAATAAGTACGTATATAGTATGCACACCGGGGCAGTGATAGGTATGTATTTAGCATGCGCACTGAGGCAGCGATCGCTTCATATATAGCACGCGCACCGGGGCGGCGATAGGTACGTATATAGCACGCGCACAGGGGCGGCGAAAGGTACATATTTAAAATTCACACCGGGGCGGTTAAAGGTACATATTTAAAATTCACACCGGGGCGGCGATAGGTACGTATTTAGCATTCACACTGGGGCGGCGATAGGTATGTATTTAGCATTCACACCGGGGCAGCGATAGGTATGTATTTAGCATTCGCACTGGGGTGGCGATATGTACGTATTTTGCTTCCGAACCGGGGCGGCGATAGGTACGTATTTAGAATTCACACCGGGGCGGCGATAGGTATGTATTTAGCATTCGCACCGGGGCGGCGATATGTACGTATTTAGCTTCCACACCAGGGCGGCGATAGGTACTTATTCAGAATTCAGGGGTGGCGATAGCTACGTATATAGCATGTACACATGGGCAGCAATAAGTACGTACATAGCATTTGCACCGTGGTGGTGATATGTACGTATTTAGAATTCGCACCGGGTGGCTATAGGTACGTATTTAGCATTCGCACTGGGCCGGCGATAGGTACGTATTTAGCATTCACACCAAAGCGGCAATATGTACATATTAATTATTCGCACTAGGGCAGCGATAGGTACTTATGTAGCATGCACACCGGGGCGCAATTGGTATGTCTTTAGTATTCGCACTAGGGCAGCGATAGGTACTTATGTAGCATGCACACCGGGGCGCAATAGGTATGTATTTAGCATTCACACTGGGGCAACGATAGGTACTATTTAGCATTCGCAACGGGGCGGCGATAGGTACTTAAATCGTATCTGCACCGGGGCGGCAATAGGTACGTATATAGTATGTGCACTGGGGCGGCGATAGGTACATATATAGTATGCGCACCGGGGTGATGATAGATACGTATATAGTAATAACACCGGGGTGGAGATAAGTACCTATATAGAAGGCGCAGATAGAGGTGTTACTTTTTATAGAAATATGTCATACTATTACCCTGAGCAATAGGAGAAATGGTGGGGAAGAAACAGCTTTTACAAAAGGCAATATTAGAAAGTAGCGGCGAAATGGGGCGACCAGGGAAGAGAAAGGTAGCAGATAAAGAGACGGCTATAGAGAGAGGGGGCGGACATAGAAGTTTGAATATAAAGATGTTACACACACGATCTTTCTTCAAATATATGTTTTTATGACCCAGAGCAACGCCGGGTAGCCCCGCTAGTCTATTATATAAATCCCACCTGTCTGTATGTATGTATGTATGTATGTAAAGCTTCTCCTCCGAAAGTACCCAACAAACGGTCACACGGGTAGCATCATTCCGACCGGCCAGCCCAGGTGCGTCTAATATCTCGGAACCGGAAAAAAAAATTGACTCTTCCGGAGTCGACTGAGCACTTTTCTCCAATGGGGGGTGGCTTTTAACTCGATTTTTCAACGTTGTTTAGTACTAATTTAAGAAGAAATCAATGCAATAATGTATTATTTGAAAAATAATGCAAAGTCACGATAAACCAGAAATTACGTCAGAGAGTGGCAGGAAGAAATTCACTGACACTACAACCCTTTCTTTCTTCCTTTCTTCCTTCCCTCTCGCTCCCACCCTTTCTACCTTTCTTTCTTAATTATAAATAGACAATAATATTCCTTCCCCCTCCCTTCCTCGCTATGGCCGTTCTGTTATCATGATATAATCCTTCCAGGCATTACCTCCTCATTTCAGGCGAAATGAGGGGGGGGGGCATTCGCCGTTGGGACCCCTCATGCCAAATTTAGGGAGTGGGAGTGTCGGCATTCGCCGGTGTGAGCGCCTCAGGCACAATTTGGAGAAGGGGGGTATACCTAAGTAATTAAAGTAGTGCTCAGGAGGGGTTCTTTGATATTCAAAGTACTCGGCGTTGTCCAGGAGAAAAGTGCTCAATAACCTAGATAGAGCTACTGTAGTGATAGGTTTGGATATTTTAACGTCATCTTCGTTCCCCTTTGGACTATGTTGCATATGACAAGGACGTAGGATACCTAAGTGATTTCAGTAGTGCTCAGGAGGCGTCCTATATTTTCAAAGTACTCGGCGTTGTCCGGGAGAAAAGTGCTCAATATCCTAGATAGAGCTACTGTAGTAATAGGTTTGGAAAATATTTTAACGCCATCTTCGTTCCCCTTTGGACTATTTTGCAGATCAAGAGAGAGGATACCAAAGTGATTTCAGTAGTGCTCAGGAGGCCTCCTTGACTTTAAAAGTACTCGGCGTTGTCCGGGAGAAAAGTGCTCAATAACCTAGATAGAGCTACTGTAGTGATAGGTTTGGATAATATTTTAACAGCATCTACGCTGAAAAGGATGGGGGAATCGATAAGAGTAATTTCAGTAGTGCTAAGGAGGCCTCCTTCATTTTAACAGTACTGGGCGTTGTCCGGGAGAAAAGTGCTCAATATCCTAGATAGAGCTACTGTAGCGATAGGTTTGGAAAATATTTTAACGCCATCTTCGTTCCCCTTTGGACTATTTTGCATATGAAAAAGAAGAGAGGATACCTAAGTGATTTCAGTAGTGCTCAGGAGGCGTCCTATATTTTCACAGTACTCGGCGTTGTCCGGGAGAAAAGTGCTCAATATCTTAGATAGAGCTACTGTAGTGATAGGTTTGGAAAATATTTTAACGTCATCTTCGTTCCCCTTTGGACTATTTTGGAGATGAAAAAGAGGGAGGATATCTAAGTGATTTCAGTAGTGCTCAGGAGGCCTCCTTTACTTTCAAAGTACTCGGCGTTGTCCGGGAGAAAAGTGCTCAATATCCTAGATAGAGCTACTGTAGTGATAGGTTTGGATAATATTATAGCAGCATCTACGCTGAAAAGGATGGGGGGAATCAATAAGAGTGATTTCATTAGTGCTCATGAGGCCTCCTTGATTTTCAAAGTACTCGGCGTTGTCCGGGAGAAAAGTGCTCAATATCCTAGATAGAGCTACTGTAGTGATAGGTTTTGAAAATATTTTAACGCCATTTTCGTTCCCTTTTGGACTATTTTGCAGATGAAAAGGAGCGAGGATACCTAAGTGATTTCAGTAGTGCTACGGAGGCCTCCTTGATTTTCATAGTACTCGGCGTTGTCAGGGAGAAAAGTGCTCAATGTCCTAGATAGAGCTACTGTAGTGATAGGTTTGGATAATATTTTAACAGCATCTACGCTGAAAATGATGGGGTAATCGATAAGAGTTATTTCAGTAGTGCTCATGAGGCCTCTTTGATTTTCAAAGTAGTCGGCGTTGTCCGGGAGAAAAGTGCTCAATATTCTATAAAGCTACTGTAGTGATAGGTTTGGAAAATATTTTAACGCCATCTTCGTTCCCCTTTAAACTATTTTGCATATGAAAAGGAGGGAGGATACCTAAGTGATTTCAGTAGTGCTCAGGAGGCGTCCTATATGTTCACAGTACTAGGCGTTGTCCGGGAGAAAAGTGCTCAATATCCTAGATAGAGCTACTGTAGTGATAATTTTGGATAATATTCTAACAGCAGTTACGCTTGAAAATATGGCGGATCGATAAGAGTGATTTCAGTAGTGCTAAGGAGGCCTCCTTAATTTTAAAAGTACTCGGCGTTGTCCGAGAGAAAAATGCTCAATGTCCTAGATAGAGCTACTGTAGTGATAGGTTTTGATAATATTTTAACACTCTACGCTGAAAAGGATGGGGGAATCGATAAGAGTGATTTCAGAAGTGCTCAGAGGGACTCCTTGATTTTCAAAGTAATCAGCGTTGTCCGGGAGAAAAGTGCTCAATATCTTAGATAGAGCTACTGTACTGATAGGTTTGGAAAATATTTTAACGCCATCTTCGTTCTCCTTTGGACTATTTTGCAGATGAAAAGGAGGGAGGATACCTAAATGATTTCAGTAGTGCTCAGGAGGCGTCCTTGATTTTGAAAGTACTCTGGGTTGTCCGTGCTCAATGTCGTTGATAGAGCTACTGTTGTGATAGGTTTGGATAATATTTTAACAGCATCTAACTGAAAAGGATGGGGGAATCCATAAGAGTGATTTCATTAGTGCCCAGGAGACCTCCTAGATTTGCAAATTACTCAGCGCTGTCCGGGAGAAAAGTGCTCAATATCTTAGATAGAGCTACTGTAGTGATAGGTTTGAAAAATATTTACACGCCATTTTCGTTCCCTTTTGGACTATTTTGCAGATGAAAAGGAGGGAGAATACCTAAGTGATTTCAGTAGTGCTCAGGAGAACTCCTTGATTTTCAAAGTACTCGGCGTTGTCCGGGATAAAATTGCTCAATGTCCTAGATAGAGCTACTGTAGTGATAGGTTTGGATAATATTTTTACAGCATCTACGCTGAAAAGGATGGGGGAATCGGTAAGAGTTATTTCAGTAGTGCTCATAAGGCCTCCTTTATTTTCAAAGTACTCGGCGTTGTCCGGGAGAAAAGTGCTCAATATCCTAGATGGAAAATATTTTAACGCCATCTTCGTTCCAATTTGGACTATTTTGCAGATAAAAAGGATGGAGGATACCTAAGTGATTTCAGTAGTGCTCAGGAGGCGTTCTCGATTTTGAAAGTACTGGGCTGCGATAGGAACATATGTAGCATTGCACCGGGGCAGCAATAGGTACGTATGTAGCATTTACACCGGGACAGCGATAGGTACGTATATAGCATACATACCAGGGAAGCAATGGGTACTTATATAGTATATGCACCGGGGCGGCAATAGGTACGTATATAGTATGTGCACTGGGGCGACGATAGGTACGTATATAGTCTGCACACCACGGTGGCGATACATACGTATATAGTATGAATACCGGAGCGGAGATAAGTACCTATATAGAAAGCGCAGATAGAGGTGGTACTTTTTATAGAAATATGTCATACTATTGCCCTGGGCAACGTAGGAGAAATGGTGGGGAAGAAGCAGCCTTCCCAAAAGGCAAAATTAAAAAGAAGCGGTGAAATGGGGCGACCAGGGAAGAGAAAGGTAGAAAGATAAATAGACGGCTATAGAGGAGGGGGGGGGAATAGAAGTTTGAATATAAAGATGTTACACATGCGATTTCTCCTCAATTATATGTTTTTATGACCCCGAGCAACGCCGGGTAGCCCCGCTAGTCAAATATAAAAGGTAATTTTAAAAAAATGTGAAATGCTTTGATTTGAAGTGATTAGTCTATTTTATGGCATCTCAACACTTTTGATGCCAGGTAAATTTCTACCTAAGATTGGTAACCTGTAAACCAGTACTGCATCTTATGGTCGAGTGACCAGCAACTAAATCGACCCCCCCACTAGTCTAGCTTGATGCAAACAGTGCCTGTCTCACCTTCAGGTTTAAGTACAACACCTGTGGAAGGCAGAGGGTGCTCCTCCACAAGCCAACAATGAAGTGAGATCTACAGCAGGGTATAGCCTCTTTGAGTAACAAGCTCTACTTTTGGAAGCAGCAGTAGTGAAGGTGACAGAACAACAACTCGGTTACTGAAAAGTGACTTCTGACTCAGCAAAATTCAGTACAGTTACTCTGGTTTGGGCTTCTGTCATCATCATCATCATCATCATCATCATCATCATCATCCTCATCAACAACAACCGGTTAATTTGTTGAATCAAGCCACAATTAATCCTCTGGTGAGGGTGGGGCTTGATTGTCTAGTCTCAATCTAAGTCTTCCCCTCCATTCTTGTCTTTAGTGAGGCCCGACGGAATCCATACCCAAGGCTCTCCTATCAGGTTTGATCTCGTCCTCCCAAGACAACTTGGGTCTGCCAGAGGTTGTCCCCTCTGCTGGCACGTTCAACTGTCGGGCTTCAGCAATCCAGCCATTGCTGCACTCAACATGCCCCAACCAATGCAGTCTGCCCCTCTGCATGACGTCCGTGAGGCTTTCCAAGTTGACCTGCGTGAGCAGAGACCCAAAAGGCAAGCTCCGTTCAGGCCTCACTATTCAGATCCATCTGAACTGCGATTATATTTGTTGGGGGGGGGGGCTGATGCAACTAGTAGCCTCTTTGCTAACTTTCTTTCGAAGATGGAACATGGTGATGAGGAAGGGAAAGAATGCCAAAACAGAATGGGTAGAATTTAGAGGTTCATACCTTACGAGGAAATGAGAATGATATTAAAGCAAAGTATTCAAATGGCAAAACGATTACCAACACAAACTATAACTACAGGTAAATCCTTTGGGAAATATGATAAAATAAATATAACTGTCCTTCAATTAATTCTTCATAATAATTGACTATTATTAGTGTTTTGACATTAAATTACCTGTAGAAGTTTTGGTATAACATAAAAGCAGACAAACTAAACCAAATCAATATTTATATTAACACAGAATAGTAGTGTGACTTCGGTTAACATTTATAAAATTGATATTACCATCTAATATAAAGTTATGTTGTCGGACTTTCAAAGTCAATGCATCGGCCAAATCAATGTTTGATTCTAACAAGCCAGTCATGTTTAAAAATTATCACTCTGTTATTTGCCAGAAGAAAAAAAGAAATTCCAATCACTTTCATCGCTTTCTATCCGGACATATAATTCTTTCAGTAGCATACACTGTGCGAGATTCGAAATTGAAATTTGCTTTTACTTGGTCATATTTAAATAGTAACAAGTGTATATCTATATATGTATATATATATTATAATAATAAGTAAGTTTCAAATTTGTTTAAAATACATTTCAATAAAAATGTATTAGAATGATTTTTTGGAAACAAATTTAAAACTTTGACCTAATTATTATTATTATATTATATTTTGAACTCTGGTGGTGTATGCACTATTGAGCTACTACCCCAACTTTTGTGTGAACTCAAAAGAATGTATATATATATATATATATATATATATATATATATACATTAACCTGCTGATATATATCAGGAACGAAACACAATCGTTTCTGTTTCGCTTACTTGTCATAAGTATATTTACTACTAAGTTCTCTGCATGTATTGAACACTGTTGAAGAAAATACTAAAACAAAAGTATATGAAATATATTATGAAATAATATAAGTGATATATATATATATATATATATATGAAATAGTTTATTTTTTAGTGAGAAGGAAAATTGTTTTAGATTTCTTTACGAAAAGGTAATTCTGAGACTAAGTCAATTTTAAAATGTGTTTGATTTGGATGTTGGAAGGCATGGCATGTTTAAATGACATCAAACAAAGTTGTGCTGTCTCCGGATGCGTATACGTTTCGTGAAAACATGTGAAAACCTTGACAGTCAGCTAAACTCCTTTTAACAATACAACACTCTGAGTCATGTTGGTGTTATGCACAGGTTTATTTACTGTCAAACAGGTAAAACTGAATAAAGAACAAAAAGAAACAGTTAATACAAAACAAAAAAGACGTGGCAGAGACGAAGAGTTTACTAAAACCTAAAGGGAGCCGGAAACAATAATATTAAAACAACCAACTTGTATCCTTGATTTGACAATAACTTCAAAGAATAAAACCAATTATATTTTAGGATGAATTTGAAAACATTAAAAAATCATCATCCCAACTATAAGTACATCTACACAGATGGATCTAAAGAATCAGATAGTCGGATGTGCTGCTATCTTAAATAAGGCAAAAATGCAGTATAGACTACCTGACAGATCATCACTGAACATGACACCTACCATTACTAGGATTCCATACACTGATCTTCGACCTTCTATAAACAGGATAATCAAAGAAAAATGGCAAGAATCTTAGGATGAATGCCAAAGTAATAAATTACACAAGATTTGGCCAACTATTGATGAGTAGCCCGTAGGCTACAGAAAGGCAAGAAGAGAAGAGGTTGTAGTAGCCAGACTCCGTATAGGACATACACATATTACTCAGAAACATTTATTGGAAGGTGAAGAGTCTCCTCTCCAATGTGTATATCATGTCAAGAATCTTATATAGTAAAACATATATTTATAGACTGTCAGGATCTGAACAAAGCCGAAAGAAATACTACAACTGAAAAAATCTAAATGACCTGTTTAAAGAAATAAATCTGACCAAAATCTTGGACTTCATCAAAGAAGTTGGACTGTTCAAAAAAATTTCATTCCAAATTTTTGATTTAATCTTTCTTTTTTACAAAACAATATAAAATAATTACCATACCTTTGGATTCCATTTGACACCTTAATTCGGCATTAAATAACCCATAAATGGTTGATATACCGTAAAACAAAACAAACTAAACCAAACCAAGTTCCCAGTCTTTCAGGATAAACACTTCTTTTATGATCTGATTTGTCAAGTCTATGATCATCTCAATGCCTGTTTCGTCTGCAGCTGTCAATATTTCTGCAACAACACGTGAGGTTTCTGCAGCCTTACCCTTCTTCAGCTTCCCATACCATTTTTTTCTCAATTTTTATTGCTGGATCGGATACTGCTTTTGAAATTTCTAGATTTTCATGGTTCCATGGAAACTTAGTGTTCAACAATTTATCATAGTGGCATTTCCAAGCATCCCTCTTGTTCATTTGTTGCTAATACTCCATTGTCATTTCGAATGCAGTTCCCTCCTAACAATATCCATATTTGTTTTTGCCATCTGTTTAGCAACTCTGAATATTCATTCTTTTAGTCATCTCTTCATAATATATCTGAAAACCTGTCTTCGTTAGCTGCATTCTTGGCTTTGTATATTGTTCTTGCTTCCCTCTTTGCCTCCTGATACACATCCTTATTCACTAAACCTTTTAACCACTGACTCTTACGCTTCTGCTTTTCTTTGATACACTTCTAAACTTTCTCATTCCAACACCATATCAACCCACAAGTATAGTATGTTACCTCCAACAGTGTATCCTTCAGCTTCTTCCACTGTTTTTTCAAACTTCCTGTAGTGGATCTGGTAGCCAAACACCCCATCACTTGGTCTCTAAACTTTTCACATGTTCTTCATTCAGCCTCCACACTTTTCTCCTGGGAATAAACTTTCTCCTTTACTTCATGAGGTTTATTCAGCACGAAATTGCAAATAACCGGCTGTCACGTGAGGTGCCGTCAACTCCGTCGTAAAATATAAAAAGGTATCTTATGGCTACAAAATCTCTTACTTTTTCCTTCGCCTCTTAACAGGAGGACACGTTTTCAGAGTCTCCTCGCCTGTTGCGGTGAGGGATGCCTCGGGTGACTACAATTCACCATTCAACTGGCACACACATGCTTACACTGCTGACAAAAGCATACACACAAATGCCTACACGCCTTTTCAATTCTCACTCACGCATACATTCGTACAAATGCGCACTCTGACAAAAGGCGACACGCACATTCACACATGGCTATACTTTCGCATACACTCCTAAATTACAGGCACAAACATTTTGTTACTTCCCTAACGGAACATTTCAAATGAACAATTAATGGCTTTTATTTTGTATATATATATAAATATATTGTGTTCTTTAAATAATGTTTTATTCTTTCTACTTTCATTCAACACTCATATTTTATTCATGCACGTTTCTATCCGTTTTTCTGTTTTAAACATTTCTTATAACAATGTAAATGTAAGTGTGGATATTAGCATTTCTCTAAGATACAACATCTTAACAAGCTAGGGTCCATGCATGCTGCTACATAAATGGCGACCCCGGTCGCTACATTATTAATATTATAAAAAAGCAACCTAGATACATTCGCATCTTTTGTTTGGGTTTTTAAAATCTTCAAAGTTCCATGGAAATAACCTCTCTCTCCTCTCCTCTCCTCTCCTCTCCTCTCTCTCTCCTCTCCTCTCCTCTCCTCTCTGCTCTCTCTCTCCTCTCGTTCGTTTGATGTTGAAGTTATTAAAAATGGAAAAGAAAGATAATACTTTTGATCAAACTCAAGGGAAGTAAATATGTGTAAACAAATTCAGAGTTAACTCCCTTCCTTTTTAAATATGTCAGCCGTCTGGAAAAGAAGTCCTAGCCGGATAAAGTTATTTTTAGTAGTAGTAATCATTATTATTATTATAATCAGATTAGTAAACTCTATATAAAGCTATGTACGTGTATATCTTTATATATTTATGTGTACAGGATTTACTCTTAAATTAATTAACCGATAAATATGAATTTTCGAACATAGGTGCTAGGGTGGGTAATGTGGACTATATTTAGTCTAATTTAGTTTTATGCAAAGGGGGCAAAGAGTGGTGGAAGTTCTTTGTGAAAATTCAGATATCTCTGATTTTTGTGAAATTTTAACAATAGTTATTAGGCATCAATTAATAAATATTCCCCAAATTTCAGTTTCTTCAGTGTATATTAAAGGACATTTAGAGGTGATGATATGGGCACAACATTCCATTCGAAAATTCAAATATTTCAGATTTGCATTAAATTTTATCCATAGTCATTAGACACCAATTAAGCAAGATTTCCTGAACTTCGATTCCTTCTTAAGACCCATTACGTCTTAAATTTTAGACATTTTCTAGAATCAAAATCATCTAATGGATTTTGATCAAAATTGGAATAAGGATTCTAGACATAAGGTTTAGTAACATTATATCATGATTTAAAATCAAGATATAAAAGTGTATGCAGGACTGTTCCGTTCAAGGAATTTTTTTGACCTGTCTTGGGAACGGGTATTTTTCTAGCAAGCAAGATAGTGACATAGGCTTTTTATAACTTAAACATGAAATTAAAATGGCATGCAATAATTTGCTTTCTTTCTTTCTGTCTCTCTCTTTCTCTTTTGTAAGAAGTTAATTTGTCTTTATTTCTAACAAATGTGGTGATGTGATTAACTAGTAAACATAGAGGAATATTTACTGCAAATTAGCAATGCTTATTGTGAAGTTTCTCTTACTAAAGGATATATCTGGCCGGATATAATATGGAATCGATGAAATTGATTAGAATTCCTTTTTAATTATGTAAAGAACACAGATTGATAAAATTCTGTTGATCACTAGCCAAGCAGAATCAAATATTAGATCTGTCATATGCAATGCTATTTAAGTTTGAAGTCGAAAATCCAACTGACTTATTTTATATATTAGATAGATATATATTATAATAATGGTGCACTGGTTATCATTATGGAGTCGATGTTGGAGTTATATCGTGGCTATTTCATTAATACCCTTAGAAAATGTATGAAACCATATCTTCTTCCTCCAGCTATTGGTTAAATAGTAAAGTAGATTAGACTCTCAAGCCTTGATGGGGCAACTAGTATAGAAAAACACCTGCGCCCATGTAGGTCCTTGTCATGGGGTACAGATTTTGCCCTTAAAGATTCATCACTTACAAGGTAGAGAGAGCGTTGGTCTCCTGTAGCATTGCTGCTTAAACCATCACCTGAAATGAATGTGCTGATTCTGTGATGATTCGCCATGGATTTCTTAAGGGGTGTATTCATGAAATGAATCCAACACACAACAGAATTGTAGAGGTCATATGAACAAGATGAGGAGACGTGTGTCCAAACGAAGTAGAGAAAGAAAGAGGGTAGCAATTCACGTCATTTGCTTTTTAGCGTTCGTTCGGATCGCATCTCGGTTCACCACAATTTCTCCTGACTGGCACGCTTTAACTCTTCTCAATTCTGCGTCCATGTGTAACCTTTATATGGGTTCTTTGTTCTGTGAACCAAAAGTGTACAGTGGTGGCAGTTCATGTCAACTCTGATTGTATACCAGTCATTCACTCAATGATCGATACTGGGTTACAATCAGTCCAGCAACCTAGCTAAGTCTGCTTGCGGTGATGGCATCGCTGATATCACTACATTCTAGAATACACGATGCACTTAAAACAAATTCACGTGTGGAGGTCATGTTATTATTTCACACTGTCATCCCTATGACAACTATCCTTAGATAAAAAAAAACTTTCAAAAATCAATGTAGAGATTGCTTGGTATCTCAATGGGCCGGTCTGCCATTGTGAAAACCAATTTCATTTTATGGTGCACTCCGCGTCTTTATAAATGACTATTGTGTTGGTCTGTCACATTTCTACTTCAAATAGAATTTAAATCACTAAATATGGATATTAAATGGACACGGGTAAAGTACAGACTAGTTAACTGTCGAGAACACATAAAAAAAAATAAAAGCAACGATAATTTATAGCAAACGTAGTAGAAATAAATTCTCTACCGATCAGTATACTTTTAACGTGTGGAAACTGTTTTTAAGATTTGTTTTTACTTGAAAATTTTATTCTAAAGAAAGACGTTTTATTGACACACAGAAAAAACAACAATGACTGCCGAGAAGTAGCTTCCCTTCGCTAAATTTATGTGATTATGAGTTGTTTTACAAGGGGTTTTGTTTAGGAGAGGGCTTGCCGCTCGGACTTGTAATGGTAGGGTAAGACATTTTTTTACTATATTTTAAGCATTGAGTTAAGCGATCACCTGGAAAATCTTACACGCAATTTAAAAAAAATATTGTGTGTGTCAATAAGACGTTGTTCATCGAAATCAAATTCTGAAATAAAAAATCTTACAAGCAATTTCTACACGTTATGCGTATACGGGTTTGTAGATAGTTTAATTCTACTGTATTCGCTGTAAATTATTTTTTGTTTTCTTTTGTTACGATTTCTCGACTGTTAACTATTCTGAACTTTGATCTGTAGCAGTGGCATGAGCAAACTATTTTGTATCGGTCTATGTGACAGGCAGTGAGATTGTAAATGTAAAAGTCAAACCATGCAGATCTTCAGTTTGCAGTTTTTCTTCGTGCCTTTTTCTCGTTCTCAACCTGACTAAACCACGAACGGGTGAGATATCGAACTCCAGGATAATACCACTTCATCTAACCGACATGAATCAGCCAATAGTACTATCTTCATTTTATTCCTGTGTTCCTGTAAATAAAAGTTCATATCTATTTAGTTGTGGAGCCATTATTTATTTCGTGGAAGAATGGTGATCCCTTTTTGTTTATGTAACATTTCTATTTCAGTCAGATTCGGCCAGACGTATTACTCTTCCAAGTAAGTTCGTCATTCTGATTTTCTTCCCGCTTTAAACCACAAACCTGAAATTGGTTCCGCACTAAAGATCAATGGACACATCTTATTTTAGATGCGTTCAAGCTCGGTTTGTCCCACGTCAGTTTGATCCAGCATTTTTGTCACTAAATATGCAGTCTAAATTGACATCACGCCTGTTTTCTTTTTTTTATTAATAAAAGCATCCACCCAAACAGACATATTAAATTATGATCCACAAAAATCCAAGTTTTGTGTTCCTCCTTAATCGGTACAAAATGTTATCGCGTCAAAAGTACTTCCAGTTTTTCTTGAGATTTTTCCGTATCTCACAAGCAGAAATAATCGGTTTGTTTACTGATAGAAATGCAAGATTTTCTCACTGATGTGACCTCATGTTCAAATGCAAGTAAAATGCTAAGATATGCATAAATCAAAAACAAGAATTTTGTAAAATAAATTTATTTATACACCATGAATCTGGAAAAAAATAAAATAAAGCTTAGTTAACCTGCAACACAATTTTTATAATAGATATCTCTCTCTTATATATTATATATAATATATATATTATATATATATATATTATATATACTAGCAAAAATATGCGACCGTAGGGAGCATATATTTGCTAGGCTGCCGCGTCAGAAATGAACGATCATGCGTAAACCGATGGAGCCCCAGTCATATTTCTTGGGTGGTTAGACATTGATTTTCTTTGTTTTTGACCAAGAATTTTTTTAGTTGAAAATAAAGGAAGAAGAAATTCGACCCTAACCCGATTTTTGTTTTACTATCCCCCATAAATAGAAATATTTTTACTTTAAAAAGAAAGAAAAAGATTTTTTGCACCCCCTTCCTCATTTTTTTAAAATTTTACACTCCCACATACATAGAAATATTTTTAGTTTAAGAAAAGAAAATTTTTTTTGACGGCTTTCCCCCAATGTTTTTTTTATTCTCCCCATATACATATAAATATTTTTAATTAAAAAGGAAAAAAAAAGAAAACCTTACCCTAACTCTAACCCCCACGTTGACCTTGACCCTAACCCTAACGACGGGGTCAAAGTTAGCGCGGGTCCTAAATTGAAAAAAACACCAAAAATTAAATACAGTGAACACTGTGTATGTGTTTGTTTGTTTAATGACCTTTTTTTTAATTAAACAATTTGATTCTAAAATCAGTTGTATAGTTTTCCAGTACAGTGTGTTAGTTTTTTTGTTGACAGTAAAGAAAGAACATCCCATCTTTTTTTTTAATAAATAAAACATGGAATCATAAATTCAGGTAGGATCGTGAAAAATGATAATATTGGATATGAAAGTATTAAGAAATCAAATACGGAGGAAGGTCGTTTCAATGGATTAACGCTGTTTGTTTAATCAGTTGGGTGTTAGATGAAATAACTACGTAACTCATTAATTTTTAAATCAATTATTATTTTAATTAAACAGTTTGATTCAATAAATTTGTGTTTTAAAACATAATGGCTAATAAGATTAAGAAAGTAAACAAACTCAGAACGTTTTACAGTAACACAGTTAAATGCCAACGTTTTCTTGACATTTGAAATTACGCGCCGTCTTGCATCAATATTAATTTGGTGGATGGAGGTCGTTTCAATGGTTTAACGCTGTTTAATCAGTTGGGCGTAGATGAAATAACTACATAACTCATTAATTTTTAAATCAATTATTATTTTAATTAAACAGTTTGATTCAATAATTATAATTTATAAGTAAGATTATAGCGAGCAAAATTGCGTAAATACATGTTAAAATTTGAAAAAAACAATCATTAGTGTATATTTGTGAATACTAATTTATTAGAAGTTCAAATGCAATTGATTATGTGAATTGAGAAACGCGCATAGTGTTTGCGGCGGTTTTTTCATAGTATATAATGAAGCTGGCGGACTCAGTAAATAGTCATACTACTCTGATAGATTTTCGGCTTCAGACAGACAGATACATAAACTCCATTATTAATAATATATATATATATATATGTATTATATGTAATATATATATTATATGTAATATATATATTATATGTAATATATATATTATATGTAATATATATATTATATGTAATATATATATTATATGTAATATATATATTATATGTAATATATATTATATGTAATATATATATTATATGTAATATATATTATATGTATTATATATAATATATATATATTATATATAATATATATATTATATGTATTATATGTAATGTATGTATTATATGTAATATATGTATTATATGTAATATATATATTATATGTAATATATATATTATATGTAGTATATGTATTATATGTAATATATGTAATATATATATTATGTAATATATATATTATGTAATGTATGTATTATGTAATATATATATTATGTATTATATGTAAAATATATTATGTAATATATGTATTATATGTAATATATATTATGTAATATATGTATTATATGTAATATATATTATGTAATATATGTATTATATGTAATATATATTATGTAATATATGTATATGTAATATATATACATTATATGTATTATATGTAATATATATACATTATATGTATTATATGTAATATATATACATTATATGTATTATATGTAATATATATACATTATATGTATTATATGTAATATATATACATTATATGTATTATATGTAATATATATACATTATATGTATTATATGTAATATATATTATATGTATTATATGTAATATATATATTATATGTATTATATGTAATATATATATTATATGTAATATATGTATTATATATATATTATATGTAATATATGTATTATATATATATTATATGTAATATATGTATTATATATATATTATATGTAATATATGTATTATATATTATATGTAATACATGTATTATATGTAATATATATATTTTTATATTTATTATATGTAATATATGTATTATATGTAATATATGTATTATATATATTATATATATATATATTATATGTAATATATGTATTATATATATTATATATATATATATTATATGTAATACATATATTATATATTATATATATAAATATTATATGTAATATATATATTATATGTAATATATATATTATATGTAATATATATATTATATGTAATATATATATTATATGTAATATATATATTATTAGTAATATATATATTATCTTTAATATATATATTATATATATATTATATGTATATATATATTGTATATATATATTATTTGTAATATATATATTATATTTAATATATATATTATATATTATATGTAATATATATATTATATGTAATATATATATTATATGTAATATATATATTATATGTATATATATACAGGGTGTTTCAAAAGTCTTGGGAACATTACAAATGCGTATATCTCATGAACTATTCCAGGTAGAAAAATGAAACTGGTGCCATTTTAAAGCTTGCTTAATCAAGTTTTTGGTCATACTAATGATTTTCGTGTAATCTGTCCAGGTGCAGTAATGGCGTTCTCTAAACAAGACAAGACATTTTGCGTCCTCCAATTTGCAAAGGCTGAATCGTGGACATGTGTTCAGCGTGCATTTCGCAGGAAATTTAAAAAAGAAGCCCCTGAACGGAAATCCATTGTCAGATGGCATGCTAAATTTGTGAAAGATGGGTGTTTGTGCCCAAGTAAGCGAACAGGTCGCCCTTCAACTTCAGAAGATGCAGTTGAGCAAGTTCGGACAGCCTTTCAGCGGAGCCCCTGTAAATCAGTGAGAAGAGCCAGCAGGGAACTTCAGCTTGCTCCAGCAACTGTCTGGCATGTCTTAAGGAAACGACTGCAAATGGTACCTTACAAGCTCAAGTTGGTCCAAAAGTTGAAGGACACTGATAAGCCACTTCGCCGTGACTTTTGCATTGCAATGCAAGAGAAGTTGGAAGATAACGGCTTTGATGACCGGCTTGTTTTTAGCGATGAGGCGACCTTCCATCTGAATGGCAAAGTTAACAAGCATAACACTCGCATATGGGGTACTGAGAATCCTCATGAACTTCTTGAGCACGAGCGAGATTCACCAAAAGTGAACATGTTTTGTGCAATTTCCAAGAAAGGTGTCTATGGACCGTTCTTCTTTGAAGAGGCAACTATCACTGGTGAATCCTATCTCAACATGCTGGAAGACTGGTTAATGGCTCAGTTGGAACAAGCAGAATCTGATGACTTCATTTTTCAACAAGATGGTGCACCACCACACTGGAGTCTTAGAGTAAGGCAGTTTCTTAACACAAGGCTGCCTGGTAGATGGATTGGGAGATCTGGGCGAGGTGATGACGATCTCATGCCCTGGCCTCCTAGGTCTCCAGATCTTACCCCGTGTGACTTTTTCCTTTGGGGCTTTGTCAAGCAACAAGTCTATGTGCCGCCCCTTCCAAGAGATATTGACGAACTAAAGGCTCGAGTAACGGCAGTTGTGGGAACCATTGACGTCAAGATGCTGGAACGCGTTTGGCAGGAAATGGACTATCGACCAGATGTCTGCCGTGTGACGAATGGTGCTCATATTGAGCAACTTTGAAGATTCCCCACAAAACTTGAAACTTTAACCTTTCCAACGGTACCAATTTCATTTTTCAACTCCTAATAGTTTTTGAGTTATTAAAAATCGTTATGTTCCCAAGACTTTTGAAACACCCTGTATATTATATATATATTATATGTAATATATGTATTATATAATATATATACATATATTATATGCATATATGATATATATATTATATGCATATATGATAAATATATATGTATATATAGTATATATATATTATATATATATATTATATGTGTATATGATATATATATTATATGTGTATATGATATATATATTATATGTATATATGATATATATATTATATGTATATATGATATATATATTATATGTATATATGATATATATATTATATGTATATATGATATAAATATTATATGTATATATGATATATATATTATATGTATATATGATATAAATATTATATGTATATATGATATATATATTATATATATATATGATATGTATATATGATATGTATATATTATATGTATCTATTATATGTATCTATTATATGTATATATGATATATATATAAATTATATATATTATATTATATATGATGTATATATGATATATATGTATATGATATATATGTATATGATATATTATATGATATATATGTATATATTGTATATGTTATATATATGTATATATTGTATATGTTATATATATTATATGTATATATTATATATATATATGCATATATTATATATATGTATATGTTGTAAATATTATATATATGTATATGTTGTAAATATTATATATATGTATATGTTGTAAATATTATATATATGTATATGTTGTAAATATTATATATATGTATATATTGTAAATATTATATATATGTATATATTGTAAATATTATATATATGTATATATTGTAAATATATATATATGTATATATTGTAAATATTATATATATGTATATATTGTAAATATTATATATATGTATATATTGTAAATATTATATATATGTATATATTGTAAATATTATATATATGTATATATTGTAAATATTATATATATGTATATATTGTAAATATTATATATATGTAAATATTGTAAATATTATATATATGTAAATATTGTAAATATTATATATATGTATATATTGTAAATATTATATATATGTATATATTGTATATATTATATATATGTATATATTGTATATATTATATATATGTATATATTGTATATATTATATATATGTATATATTGTATATATTATATATATATATGTATATATTATATATTTATATATATATATTATATTTATTATATATTTATATATATATATTATATATCTATATATATATATATATATGTATATACTATATATTGTATATATTATATATATATTATATGTATATATTATATATTGTATATATTATATATATATTATATGTATATATTATATATTGTAT